>JAZAQC010000005.1:0-1200000 GCA_036289425.1 Rhopalosiphum nymphaeae | reverse complement strand
ATAAATACTAATATTATTTTATTTATTTATACAATTAATAAGTAAAACTGTTGATTGTAGGAAGCGTCTTCAACTTTATTAGGAGTTTTAGATGAAATCAAATCAGGTCCTGAGGAAACCTTAAATGAAGCTAGTGGTGTGTTCAGTTACAATTACCGAGATTCCATAATTTATGCTATTGGAGGTAAATTTAAAATTTTAATTAATTCTTACAATATAATTTAAAAATATATATATATTTTTTATTCATAGTTGGAGCAAATGTAAAAGAAGAAAGTGATTTACAATACTTATATGAATCTCATGAAAATTTCTCTACAATACCTACTTATGCAATTTTACCAAGTCTGATGGCTACTATGAGTAGTAATTTAATAACTGAAGCAATACCTGGTAGAGAGTTTGATTTATCTCAGGTATAAGTCATAATATATATTATACATATTATATATGCTTATCTTTGTGGTTTATTATAAAACTTGTTTGTGGAATATTTAGGATACTATTGATGCTTTAATTGTTGTTAAGCTTGATTTCTAGAACGTAGGCAAGAGAAAATTAATGCTAGGTAGCCAACAATGTTTTTTATAAAAAAAAAAAAATTACCTTACCTAAATAACTATATTACAACATAGTATATTGTAATTAATCTATATTAAACGTTCATAAATTGTTTGTATTTCAATCAATAATCCTAGTTTATTCAAATGTTCATATAAAAAAAGAAAACTCATTAAACAATCTTGTTTTAATTTTTTTTTTTGTAAAACATAAACGTTAAAAATGTTTAGGTTTCTAACTATAATATATAAAATTAAAAATAATAGATTTTTTTTGTATACCTGGTATCATCAGACAAATAAAAATGAAATCTGTTTTTTCTTACTGTTAAGATTAGGTTAGATTTCTTAAAAAATGGTTTTGAAGACTCAACAGAATTTAATTTTATATCATACAATAACTATTTATGGTACTGATGTGGAACCAAATTACTTGTAAATCACTTCAAGTAATTTATCTAATTATTCTAACTTATCTAACATAGATATTAAATGATATGTTTTATTTTACATGTTGTATTAGTATTTATAAAATATTTTCTCTGTACCTTTTTAGTATGATTTCTATTCCAACACTGTTCCACTGTTTTTTATTTTGAAAATTAAAGATTATATTTTATAGGTTTTACATGGTGAACAATATTTAGAACTACATAAGCCATTACAAACTGAAGCTAAACTTACAACTAAAATTTGTATTTCTGATGTATTGGATAAAGGAAAAAATGCTGTTATTGTTGTTGATGGTATGAATTTTATTTTTTTAATTTTGATGATTTTACATAAATTGTTTCTCAACCATAAAAAATATATTTTTTTGCATATTCATTAATCTTTATGTTTGATCTAAGCCCTAAATAATTTCTTTATTGAATTATTTTAGCTAAAACGTTTGATGAATCTGGTGATTTGATCGCCACATCACAAATATGTACTTTTGTTTTGTCGGCTGGAGGATTTGGAGGGAAACGAGTGTCAAACGTTATGATTCCATTACTTGATGAACCTAATCGGTCTCCAGATTCTACTGTTAAAGAGAAAACTTCTATGAATCAAGTAATGATTTTTATTTATGCATTAGATATGTTTAGTCATATTCATTTCTTATTATTTTGAATACAAATATATAATACAATTATTTTTAATTATATTACATTCACAAATATTGTACATTGTTGTTAGGCAGCTGTTTATAGATTATCTGGTGATCTGAATCCTTTACACATAGATCCATCATTTGCACTTGCTGCTGGTTATCAACAACCAATACTTCATGGTTTAGCAACTCTAGGTATGTCAGTAAGACATGTGCTAAAACAATTTGCTGATAATGATTCAAAATTATTCAAATCACTTAAGGTATTTGCATTAAATTTTTTATAAAAATTGTCTACTTTAATAATAGCATGAACTACAATTGTTATGCATTAAATCGTTGAAATTAATCATAATATGGTTTTGACTTTATCTTTTGTTACGTATGTACTTGATAAAACATTCATTTATTCATTTAACAGAATATAGGACATTTATTTTAATCTAAATTATGATTAATTAAGGTTAAATATTAGATATTTAAAATATTGCATGTATGTTAATAAATACGCAATAAAAAATAATATAAGTATTTTTTTATTAAATTCTAAGTTATTTGAAGAAATAAAAGTAAAAACTAAATATTCTTCAACTGTATTGTGTAGTATGATTACTATAAAATTAATGTACAGAAAAATGAAACTCATGTGTAGGGAGTATGAATAAACAGTTCATTAATTTACAAGCTACATTGACCTCTAGGTGAGATTTAGTAAACCAGTTATACCAGGCCAAACATTATGCACATCAATGTGGAGAGAAGGGAACCGCATTCACTTCAAAACTACTGTATCAGAAACAAACGACACAGTTCTATCAGGTAAATTTTTTCTTTAAGGTAATATTATTATTAGTCTTCATATTTTTAATATTTATTATTGTTTATTTTTATGTAAACATATATTCTATATCTATTCATATAGATGATATTCATGTGACCTTGATTGTTACGTTTAATAATTCAAAATATTTAATTATGCCACTAATTCAATTATTTAACATACTTATTGACCTATCAGTTATTTAACATATTGACCTGTACAATTAATATTCTCATACAGCTATAAACAAAATGACAATAAAGATTCATCAGCAAATTCTTCGGAATAAAATAATTAAACTCAAAAATTATGTTTCAACAAGCTTATCTTATATTCTCTGTTGTTATATTTTTATTATTTTTCACTGTATTTGCTATTATATTATTTGTAGATTTTGTTTTCACCAGGTGAGTTTCCTGTTTTGGATAAAATCTATTATTGTGTATTAAAGCATTATATTTCCAAGGTCAATTTTTAAAAACGATGTAATAAATAAATGATAATTTGAAAACGTTTATTTTTAATTTTAAATCATAAGTGTTATTTTTTAGGCGCTTACATGGAATTACACGAAATTAGAATGCCAGCCAAGTCACATGTAGTATTGTGCTCTGCAAAAGTCGAAGAACTTCCAAGTGATGCAGTATTCCATGGTATGAAAGAACGCATAGAATCTAATCCAAGTTTATTAAAATCTATTAATGGAGTTTTCGTGTACCACATCACAAAAAGTGGTAAAGTTACTAGTACATGGAGTAAGTGTTATTTTATTGAAAATATATTTATAATGAAGATATTTGTGGAATTGTACCTAAAAATAAAATATCTAAAATTAATAATTAGCCGCAGATTTGAAGACTGGTAAAATTTATCGAGGAGAACCTGAAAAAGGCATTAAAGCAGATACAACATTGACTATTGATGATTCAGATATGATTGATTTGGTAAGTATCACAAATATTATACTGTTATTATGCATTCATAATATATATGAAAAACTTTATTCAGGCTCTTGGAAAGCTAAATCCTCAAATGGCATTTATGAAAGGTAAATTGAAAATCAAAGGAAACATTATGTTAGCTCAAAAATTAAAAGCATTAAATACTGAATCCAAGTTATAAAAGTAATTTATATGTTTTTGGAATTCAAGAAATAAAATTTAAGATAAGGTTTATGGTGTTAAAGGGTAGGGATTTTGCCTTGGATCATAATTTAAATATATAGTGTTGAACATTTTTTATATCTTTTATTTATTTTTTTTTAAATGATCTTTTATGTGTAATTAGTTATTTATTATTGTTTTTATTTCTTCTTTTTTTTTTTACCAAGCAATATTTTCTTTAATAAACACGATTGTATTTATTATGTATTTAATATTTAGTTATTAAACTGATCAAATTATAAATCCTTTACTCATTCCTTAAAATTTGTATTTTTTAAAATACAACTATTTCAAATTAAATATAAAACATTTTAATTTGTAATATTATATTAAACGAAGAAGAATATATAATAATAAAAACTCAATTTATATAATAACTGAAGTGTTACTTTATTTATGTCCAATAAAATATTAAAATACAATACAATGAGGAAAGATAAACGTGCTGTAGGGCAAGGTGAAACCATGGGGAAATGACGTCAACAATAACATAAAATAAAATAATAAGATAAAAATAAACTATAAAACTTTTAAAAATTAGCTTAATACGCTTTGTTAATTAAAAAAAAAAACAATTATATCTATATACGCCTAGGTAAATAATAAAGAAAAAAAATAAACATTTTAATTATATAAGTGGAAACAGCTTTTTGATGATTAAATTTTACTTTATTTATATTTATATATATTTAAATATATATAAGTATTTATTTTGTGATTATTTTGACACCAAAAACATGATCAACCTGAGAACAATAAACAAATTTTAAAATTATTATCCTATAAATACATACCAATATTATATGATAAGTAACATCAAACATAAACAAAATATTTAGATATTTATTATTTATATAGACTATAATACAATTTACTGTGATTATAAATTTAATATCCTATTAATTATTCTTAGATTCACATATTTTTAATATATTTAAACGTATAAGCAATATTTAAAATTAAATTAACTTTAAAAATATAAATAATAAAATAATATGATATTAAGACTCAATCTCTTTCTACATATTAAAAATTTTAATTTTAGTTGTTTTTTACCTCAAGTTAATAGTTTTGGCAGCTAACAGCCGATTACATTCGGCTGAGTCTGGTAATGGCAATGTTACAAATTGTGTTTCTGTTTCATTCTCGTTGAATTCAAACTTATAAATTTTCGGATTCACCTTCATATCACCAAATGGTCCTTTAACTACTAGATAATGGACAGACATAGGTGTGGGGATTTTGGTTTTCAGAATCAGCTATTTACAGATGACCAGCATGGCGACGACATAATTGAGAGCATAAAGGAAACAGAGGAATGAATAAAAAAAAAAAAAAAAATCAATTAGTATTTTCAGATAGTACAACGAATAACCTGCAAAAATAATCCTGAAATATTAGTAATAAAGTATGATTTATTAAGTAAATTCTTTTAAAAGTATATTAGTTCCGAATGCACCTGAAAAACAAAACTCAACCCAAATTATTATACACAGTGCTTCCAAATGTTAGCATAACTTACCAGGACAAGAAAAAAAATAAAAGCAATTTAGTATATTTCTGACTAATGACTTACCAAAGCTTACCCTTTATACAAATAAAAATGAATTTAAGAAAAAAATACAATTACAAGTTTTTAATAAATATGTTTATAATAACCTAGCAAGAATAATTAACAAGAATCCGTAAAGTTTACTTTGAGAACGTCGTAAAAAACAAAAACTGTTTATACAAAAAAATCCTGCGATCTGATCCACATGGGCGTCTTTAATTGATGTTTCAGCCGTTGTTATCTCTTCGATGGTGTTTAGGTATAATGTGTCTAGACGTGGCGGACGTAGAGAAACGGGCAAAAACAAAAAAAGAAACACATTTTATAGATGGCAATATGAATTTTGTCGTGCATGTGCCGATTCAGCGATAGATTGATTTGAGAGTCCATACCATGAAGATGATGCAGTCGTAGTAGTAGTAGTACTAGTACTAGAAGTAATAGTAGTAGGTGCGATGTTCTTGAAAACTGTGAACGTTTATTAATGTAACAAAAAATATCTTGTCTCCTGTTTTACAATTATAAATGGATTATCCATGTCACAATGATCATTGATTTTAGTTGAATACACATCGTCCTTAAACGTTAACAGCGATGAATACTGACATCCAAGTTTGTGGTGTAACCTAACACTGAAAGGACTGACAACACGTACATGGATACTCGTGGTTGTGTTTTACGCATTTGTGTATATTATGGGTTAATTATTGTTTTTTTCTTATATTAAATAAAACTTACCTGTTTTTTTTTTCTATGAAACAATGTTTTTCAGATTATATTATTTTAAAAATATTATAGTGAATACAATACAAAAATTTAAAAATTAATACATTTTTTTCCTACAAATGTTGCACATAAATTACCTGGTATGACATATGACGATCAACACTCAACGCTGGGTCTCTTTGCATGTTATTGATGCGGGTTTTGACAACCCACTGAAAATTGAACGCCGAAAATCGGGCAGTCTCATAGTACAATTTGTGTACAAACTCTTCTGTTCTGTATGGTTTTAATTGCAAATCTAAACAATATGTTTGTAAATTGATATTTAATTTAATCCTTAGTTGCCAAACTTTAGAATATTATACTATATTGATGACTTACCATTAAATGTTATCTTTTCAAAACTCATCAAGTCAAATATGGTGTCATACAAAAGTTTCTCTTCCTGAAACTTTTGGTCCATAGCATCAAGTGCGGACATAACATCTTTTCCCGTAGTTGATGGGTGAGGGCACACTTTTTCGTGTTCAGACGCTTCATGACTGGGTCCACGCCAAGGACAGCCTATTTTACTGTATCCACATTTTACTGGTCTAAAAATGAATGTAAACAAAGTATAAATGTTTTCATATACATAAACTACTTTCCACGAATACCTAAATATAAAAAAAAGGTTAAATTTTGCTTACCGTTCCGCACAAAGCTGTTGTTCATGATGTTGTAATGTGTTACGTGGAAATTCTTTGGCGCAAAACTGACACTCTGATGGAAGTTCACTAACTGCTTTCTCAACAGCCAAGTTACGTGTAGCTGTATTTTTCGCAATGTCCACACGACAATTAGGACATGTGGCCATTTCATCTCGTAAACGTGCATCAGCCAACAAATGAGCAAAGCATCCAGCGCACATTAAATGCCCATTTGTACACTGTAAACAAATATATACTTTTTAAAGTTAATACATATACTTATGCCCTAAAATAGTAAACAATATGATTCACTAAGAATGCTCATTACTTTTTTCTTTAATAATATATTAATTCAAAATCTAATTTTTTAAATTTTAAAATATTCTTAGATCATATTTTCAAATACATGAGAGTTTTACTATTTAAAAAGTGTTATGCGGATAAAAAACTTCCGTGAAAACATACTTTTCTACTAAAAATTATTTTTCTAAAAATATTTTCAAAATCCAAATTTGTACCAGCAATTTTTAGGTATTTAACTTGTATACTACAGGGGCGTAATTACATGAGGATATGGGGATAGATCTCCTTTCCCATAAGCTGTATAATTAACTTTTACATGCAAATAGTTTAAAATATAAATTTATAAATTTCTACAAAACGAATCAAATAAAATATTTAGTTGTAAAAGTATATTATTAGTTTATTACTCGGTAAGAAATAAACATGATTTTTAAAATAAATGGTTATTTCACATTTATTGTTAACTTATTGATTTATATGAACACGGGGTGCCTTGTCACACATGGTATCTAATTAGTAATATTACAGTATCTGCATTCTGCATGCTACATACACAAAGATATGAGATAATAAATACTCTAATAATCGGTAAAACCGCAATTTCCAAAAATACAAGTACGCCAGAAAGGCGTTTTCAGCTTTTAACAGAATTAAAACGTATCTTCGAAACTAAGCGTATGTCATAGGTTGATATTATAATAGCTGTGCTAAAGAAAATACATTTTCATAATACCTAATAAATCAAATGTTTTAATTTTGTTTGAAGAAAAGATTTAATTGTCTGACAATGCTGGCGATTCATGATGATGTAAAATTTTTTAAGCGAAGAGGTCATTGATGAACGTGCCAAGAAACCAAGGAATCTAGATATAATATTATAAAAATAAAAATATTGATAACTAATTTGTTCATTTTTATATGTAATTTTTTTTATTTTTAATAATGAAGAGATTTCCCATTGGAGATACTTTGTCGAGAGATAAATATGTAATATTGCAATATAAAATTAAAAATAATTATATTGATATGAGATGAGATATAAAATGTAGATACAGGAGGTATGGGGGGGCAAAGCCCCCATACAAGTTGATTTGAAAAGTTTATTTATATATCTCCCCATGAAACATTCTCGATTACGCCACTGATGTACTATATGTATCTAGTATTAAAGGGTAATAGGTCCATAATAATTAATTTGAAAGAGATATTGGTTTATGTCGAGTTAAAAATTTTAGTAATTAATATTAATAAATCAAAATGTATAATTTGTAAAAATTTTAGTTTATCTAAGTATTATAAATACTTGATCCAATATTGGTAATATTATATCTATTATATATTTTTATAAAATTATTATCTTAGGTATAAAAATGTTAATATCTAAAAAGCTTGTGAGCTTATGAGTTCTGAATGACGGTTAATTGACTAGGGATTTTTTTATCGAGATTTTTTACCGATTATCATTACAGGTCACATCACATGTGAAGATAAACACATCTCCAAATTGTTTTTAGTGGGCGTTGACGTTTTAAGACTGTTATAGACTATAGTGTTTTATAGTTATACATTTATACTATAACATACAATATAATTGTTTTTTGTTCGAATAAATATGTATTGTCAATTTTGAACACACATAATCGCGTCTGCTAAATAACTGAACACCACATCACATGAAATAGATAACGAAAAGACCCAGTCATATTATTATTCCACGCGATTAGTACTGATTCTATGCTGTTGGACTTTGTCCCACGGACGATGGACCGAGATTTATCTCGGGAATGTATGCAAAATTATTGATGAACACATCGCAGCGAGAAGAGGCTAAAAGGTCGTTTAGATTGGAAAATGCGTAAAAGGTTGGTACATACGTATTAAGACTAATAGTATAAGTCGTCATCGTGACGTGCAACAATACGGAAACACACGGTCGTAATCGAAATGCCGAAAAATATTATATTATTATTTATTTTATTACAATAACGATCGGAGAAAGGTGATAAACGAAATTCGCGCGCGCATAATTTAATGTCGTTGACCCAGGGACTACAGCCGCGGCGGCGGCACGTCGGTCAGCTGGTACGAACGACGACAGCAACAACAACAATAATAATAATAATAATAATAATAATAATAATAGTTATAATAATAATAATAACAACAACGAGATGAGTAGAAAACATAATTTTTAAAAATAGAACGCAGAATAGATAAGTGGTTTGGAGTCGAAACTGCGCACAAAGCGTTAGAAATCGCTGATTCTCACCTGATAGATGGACGACCTGGGCAAGTCCAAGCACACGGCGCAGCACAGTATACCTCCCAGTCTATGCTCCAGCTTTTCCGAAGCAGCGTGCTGCTTGTCGCCGCCACCGCCACCCCGGCCAAACACATCACCACCGCTACCTGAAAGCTTGGCCTTTTTTGGATTAGGTTCTCCGTCGTCTTTAGTGATGGACACGTTCTGCTGCTGTTCATCCATGGCCACCGTTATATTATCGGGTTGAACACCCGTCTCCACCGCGGCGGTCTGAGTCGAACCTTCACCGTCGGACATGGCCCGACTGCTTTCCAGAAAAAGGCGCGGATGCAAAGAAATTGTGTTTGAGCAGACCCAAAGGTTATGTGCCAGAATAATGTCGTTTACTTGGTATGGATACTTTACGAGCACTACTAGTATTGTACAAATGCGATACTCGCGCACAACAACAAAAGAAAATCCAAAAACGAGAAAAACAAATTTGACGGCGTTCAGTAGTAAGAGAAAAAAAATTAATATAGTAATATTACGTTCGGCTGGTGCGCGACGAGTCAGTGGTACGGGAAAAATAAAAACGATATAAAAAAAAAAACCAACAACTGCGCCGTAATAATAAATACAACTTGTCCAGCGGACGGGCGGGCGGCTGAGTCACGTCAGCTGTTCGATCGGGCTGCGCGCTTCAAGGACGGCATACACGCGCACGCGCACCGACTTGCTCTACGGCCTGCTGTCGACGATGCGGGAGGGCAGTCGGGCGGTGTACTTCCCTTGGGCGGTGACGGCGGCATGCGTCCGGTGACGTGTACACTTCGCTAACGCCGTTCCACCGCGAATCCGAATGCGGGACTATTGCGGGTATTGATTATTTGATTATCGCCGACGGCTCGCGCGTGCTCGTCACCAGCTACGGTGCAACATAGGTCCATGGAGTAATATTACTCGATGCGGTGCACGAAACATCGTGGGGACCCCAAGGACGGTTACTATTATTATTATTATTTTTTTCCATAATATACTTTTGCAACTCGTAATGTTGCGGGAAGTCCTCTTCCTCCTTCTCCTCGAACGTCGTGTAAACGCTCTCATGACACGCGATTTACGTTATGATAATAACAAACAATTATTTGTCATTAGCCTATTATAGCGCTGTAGGTGCATATACTATATATTTTGGTTCTCGGTAGTTTTGATTACATTATTTTGTGTGAATTGATAGCGTTGGAACATTGATGGTAATAGATAGTTAGGTAAACTGAGTAAGAAATTAGTCTTCATCTCTTTGAGACTTTTAATTATTTTTTTTCTCAATGAGAAATAGTCATCATTACTTAATATCTTGACAACCACGACCTTAATCTTAAAAGCATCCCAGCACTGAACTAAATACAATTCAGTTCAGTGAACCTTAGCAAGCATGGGCGTAATAACGAGGGTGAAAAAGGGTGCATTTGCATGATGCATCCCCTAGCATTTTTATAAAGGTGCAATACTATCATTTTGTACCTCTAAATTACCTAAATAAACATATTATTATATCAATATAATAAATAACAGTGACACAGTGTTTACTTTTTATTTATAAAAATATAAAATTTACTTAGTTCATATTAATGATGATACTGAATAGTGAATTGTGTTTGAAATGTTGAACGTGAAACTGGAATTGAATTTAAAGTGATAAATTAATTTGAAAGCAAAACAAACTGTAATTTTATAGAGTACCTATATAACTTAACTGCTTATTTTTGCATCCTCTGAATTTTTGTGAAATTACTCCTATCCCATGATCGATTGCATGACTATATTCTTTAATACATTTTTGGCTTAGATATAGTTTTAGATATTAAAAAATTGATTAGTCTGTCTAGTCTAATTTTTAAATGTATAAACTAACAAACCAATGGTATAAAACCGTAAATAAATAATAGTATAATACAATATATTTTTTGTAAATATTATATTTTATAGTATCTAGTTTAATGTATATAGTTATAAATTATAATACTATATTATAGACTATAGTACGCAATACACATGAAAATCAATAGTTTTATTAATTATAATAAAAAAAAATAGTCTAAAGTACGAATAAATAACGTGTGCTTGTAAAATTGAGATTATAATTTATAAAATGTATATGTAATATAAATAATATATGCATGAATGCATGATATTTCAAAGATATTTTTACATATTTATCAGTTATCGCATTCAATGGCATGTGCCATATACTCCGTAGGTGGAAAGCCAACGAACATAATATCATTTGCAAATAAAATACAGTGAGTTCCGCTTAATGTGATCACTGGTTTATAGAATCAACCGTTTATTGGAATCAAAATTGAAAATCCCAAACCCGATCTTATGTTACTAATGTAAAATTAACCTTTTATTAGAATCACCAAGTACCGGATAATTGAATCATTTTTAAGAACATTCTTATCGTTTAAATTGTATTTCAAACTTTCACTAAAAAGAAACAAGAATTGTTTTGTAAAAGTTAAAAGGAGCTTTTAAAAAATATGGTGATAACGATACTTTTCAATTGTTCCAAAATGTATAGGTACAATGTACATACATTATTATTTATTAAATTTTAAATAATTAAAAATGAAAATGAAATTATTAGATTCTTAAGTACAATAAAAAATAGATAGTTTCTTTACTTTATTTTATATGGATTTTATTTTAATTTAATTTTAAACACACACACACACACACACACACACACACACACACACACACATATATATATATATATATATAAACTCATCAATAAAGAAAAGTGTTTTATGGAATCAACCGGTTAATAGAATCAAAATGATCTGAACCAATATGATGACATTAAGCGGAACTCACTGTAGTACTTTTTCGTATCTGACTGATTTAATTTTCGGTCAAACCAAAAAAATTAGGTAATATTTACTTTAAATTAAGCATATATATATCAAAGAAGAATTAAAAATATAAGTTATATGAAAATATAATAAAATATTATATATATTCGCCATTTGTTATTTGATCAGTAGGTACTTACTAATTTAAATGCATATTTAAAAATAATATATTAATTAATTTTTTATCTTTATGTAAATATAAATTTAAAAACTGAAATCTTTGTTAAACATGTTCTCTGAAACTATTTACTTGATTATCGTGACTTTTATTTTTTAATAAAAGAGTATAGGTTTTAAACCTATTTATGATTCTATAAGTTAATGAAAAATCTAGTGTTTAATTTTTTTTCATCTGTATTAGTAACTAATTGTTACTAATTATTGATTATTATTAGAAATTATTTAGTGAATAGTTGATGTACCTATAGTATCATAGTACAAAACTTTTTCATTGTTTTTATTTTAGAGAACATGCGTGACAATGATTTCTGTTTTTACATTTATATATATTGTAGATAAATTTGCTTTAATTTCTGATGCTACAGAAAAATGTTCTAATTTCTAATCCACAAATATTCCAAATTCCTGTTATCACTGCTTTATAAACAATTTCCCCCCTACAAAATTGTATTTAAAAAAATAACTACTTGAAATCAAGTCAACATGACAATGTCTTCTTAATTCATCAATTACTTGATCAAAATGTATATACATTTTTCGAAGTTGTAATATAGTTCAACTACTTAGCCGTTCTTGCACCATAGTTGTTCTTAGGTAAGTCTTCAATCTCTTTAAACAGGAAAATTAATTATAATTAATTGTTGTGCTGGTTGGAAATTTGATATGACTCTAATGTTATTCATGGAAAACCTTTTTTATATCATTCTGTCTCATAAATTCTATTTATATTTCTAATTTAAAAATATTGAAGTATTGCAATATTTTTGCTTAAACATTCTATTGAAAATTCCTAGTTCTGTCTTTAAATAATTTATGTTAGAGTCTTACGTGTTACTAACTATTTGTGTTAGATCTTTAGATGGATCTTTGGACATAATTATTTCACTTAATACATTTATAATATTTATTTGATTTTTTTTAATACTCATACTATTTGACTGTGTTTCACCACCTTACAGCTTGCGAAGAATACAATTCTTTTTCAATTTTTCTTTTTAATTTAGGATACCAATTACTCCAATTTGATTTTTATCAATCATTTCTATTACTTTATTTTACTTAAGTATATCCAAATTCATTATTTGTTCTTAAATCGTATAATGTATTTAAAGTACTCTGACACTTATCATTCACTATAGAATAGTTAGAATTTGAGGACTGCAAATATTTTGATAAAATGTGAGTTTTATCAAAAGGATATTTTTAATAAATAATAAATAAAGCATGAATTCAAAATGTAATATATTATTCATTAAACTTTTGGCTTCAATCTTACTGAAACTGCTTTAAGGTTATACATATATATATACATTATCTAATATTTCAATAATTTCATTAAAGCTTAAATAAACAGATTTAAAAACATCGACCCAGCAACTACATCTCGTTTCACAATTTTTTTTAAATTTATACAACAATCATAATTTTGTACGTACTAGTTTAGTAATAAACAAATATTGATTTTTGAAAATTAAAATTAAAAGTATACAAACAATCATACAAGTATTTTCTGGTGATGCAAAAATATAAATTTGAATCATCCAATTTACAACACTATCTCTACTATTTTTTTTTTTTTTTTGAAGAAATTTAGGAGGAAAGGTATTGCGGTTTCCAACATCCTTGAAGTTTTAATTAGTTAGGTACCTATATATCACAATTCATTAAAATTCGACCATATGAGTTTCGTTTGACCTTGAAACGAAAATAAATACATGCAATTATGAATTAATACTGTCAGTTAATTTTAAATTATTTTCTAGTCAAAAAGCTGAGCTTTTGCCTATACTAGACAAAATTGCATTTACTTTAGATAGGGTGTAAATAATACACGATACTTAGTCGACGGTGCTTATATCTTATATAGGTACGTATGTTATTCTAAGAGAAATTCACGCGTGTATATAATTGTTTTCATTCTCAAATATATTTACGGTTATATTATTAATAAATGCGACATCGTTGATAGTTTAATCTCTGATATTTTAAAAAATAATAATCAGAAAATCTCTTCTGTAAAGTACGCGTGATTATAAATGTATAATATACTATTATACCTCGTCAGCCGTCTTTGATTAATAATATAAATAGGTCATGGTAATGAATGTGTTAAATTTGAATTTAATAATAAATCATTACATATATAGAAGCATTATAAACACTATGAAAAATGATTTTGAGTACAGACAGTTAGCTTTTATTTCTAAGAATATTTCATTATATGATATATTATTTTATTTTATAAAATAGGCATTAGTCATACATTTTTCTATTAGTATCAAACATTTGATTAAATAAATTTTATCCAAAAATAAAATGGCATCGATAATATTATAGGTAGTAATTAATATAATATTAGGTACTATCTGTGATTAACTTATTACCTATATAGTCAATAATATCAAGATTAAAATTAGTTTAAATATTTAAAAACTGTCGTTGTATAAAGTAAATTATAAATTATGATATACCTACGTAGATATAATGGTAACAATTGTCAAGTTCCTAGTAGGTAAATTAATAATATGTTTGGAATTACAACAAAACTTGCAAGTTATAGGTATGATTTTAGGGTAATCGGTCAAAAAGTCCGGATTCGGTTTTTATAATCAGACATAATAAATATTTATTTTAAAAATTTAAAAATGTTTGTAGACATATTAAAATATTTTATTTTATTTTATTATTTTCATTTATAATTATATAATTCATAATTAATTTTAATTAATTCTAATAGGTACGTAGATACACGTATTTAAAAATATTAACATACAATCACTCGATATCTTATAGGAACAACAATATCTAACTATATTTGTAACTAAATATATTTCAACAAACAATGAATTTTATTTTATTTCTAAACACCTCAAGGTCAATTAAACTAAAACTAAAAAAAAAATAGTGTATATAATACAAATATATAAATTTGTCATTATTATATGTACCTAAATCTAACTATAGTGGATTTCCGTTATATTTTTGTTAGTTATACAAAAATATAATGATATAATATGTGTACAAACATTTTTAAATTTTTAAAATAAATATTAATTATATAAAATATTTTGTATTTTCCGATTTTTTGTTCGATTATAAAAACTGAATCCGGACTTTTTGTCTATGGACTTTTCGTTCACGATTCTGATTTAGATACCTAATACGTTCGAATATTTGAACATTATATATTGTGGTTATGGACGTAATGAAGTAATCATTATGTTTTTTGTATTACGTATTTACGATTTCAAGTCAAAATGAAAACAATCACTGAACATTTAATGAATTAATATTGATCCCGTGGTTGATTCATTCAATTTTTTATACAACCTGACTATTAAACTGTCATCGTATTTCGAATAATTGTGTGGTCCGTGATCAGAATTTTCTTATAATTTATAAAATTAAATAATATTATTTTGGTAAAATGATTTTAGTAGATATTTTGATATTTAGTCACTGATAACTGGCTCTCAAAGATGTTATGAAACTTGAAAATAATATTTAAAAAAAACTAACAAAAACCAATACATGTGTGTATTGCTACAACAAAATCCAAAATTAGGGTAAACTTCTTTGTGAATTACCTATTTTCTACTTTGTATAATTAAGATAATTTACATAGATCCATGGTAAATAAGTAAATACGTTCACGTTAAGGCGTTTAACTGTTTAAGGGATGATCAAAAGGACTAGAACACAATGACTTATAGTACTTGTATTTATGTGTTATTAGTCATTACTTAACTATTGTTATTAAATTGATAAAGCATTTTTCTACAAGCGTAAGTTTGATATTTTAAGTTTACATTTCATAATATTTTTCGTTTATACATAACGTAGCATTATATTAATAGGTATAAAATACGGTAAGAATTAATAATTTATTATGTAATACAACATTATATACAATGTTTATTGTATAATATAATACAATTTCGTTATTTTATATTATTTTTTATTTTTTAACATCTCCATTTTAATAAATGTGTTTTTGCATATCATTAAACATTTAACACACATAAATATATATGGAAGCACCAATAACGCGAAAAGAAAGTATTGGTGGTGGTGGGGAGGGGTATCACAATAATATAATATTGGTAGCTCAATTATTTTTTGTTTATATAACATTAAAATTTTTTCAATCCACTTATCTTTGAAATGAATTTACATTTATAAATCATTCAGTGACAACTAATAACTGCTTATAGTATGGCAGTACCTACACTACAACCAAATTTTTATCTGGCCCACTTGTTTCAAAAATTTTTGGTTGTGTAGTTCTTTGGTTCTTAATGTTTTATATTCTTATTTTCATTTATTATTTTATATGAATTCTAAAATTAGGTTCTAAGGATGCAGGGCTAAACTTTTTCTCAAGCCAGTAGCTTAAGCTATTATAAAACAGTTTTTAATCATCCAAATAGTCCTAGGTTACTGCTGGGGGTTGGGTGGGTGACTGTATTTTGACAAAAAGTTCCCACCTGTCTCTGTTTTAAATGGAGAAAAAATAGGTTACAATTACTTAACATCTATACTAAATAAAATAAAAACACCATTAAAAATTACTGTAACAAAATAAAATAATATATATTTAGGTATTATAAATACACCGGACAATAATAAATGATTGAATAATAAAACAATTATTGTTATAAAAACCAACTGATGATATTACAATTATCAATACAGCTTTAAGTTTTACAATATAATGTACCACAGGCAATGTCATCCACAATATTAATTAAATAAAATCTACGCGGATTTAAAATTGTTTAAAAAAATACAATACATCTCTCACTCGTTTTTACACCCACTATTTTTATTTACATAGAAAAATACGCATGACATAAATAGTGGGCATTTCAAAATCGGAACGTCTATAAATAAAATCTAAGTTATATATTTATGTATAAAAAAGGTATATTATATTCAGTGCGTTTAACAATAATAGTTTTTTTTTTTTTTTAACCACGTTGAGCTCAATATTGTGAATTAATGAGTAAACCTTACATAATAATTCTATGTTTTGAAAATCATTGGTAATAATAATTGCTAATGATACGTATTATGAAGTAGCTACTTAATAGTTATCTATCAAAAATTCAAAAGTATTAAGGTATTTTAAATGGCCTGTAAAAATACAAAATATTTTAATTACTGTTGGCAAATTTATACTTTTTTTC
Organism: Rhopalosiphum nymphaeae; assembly: GCA_036289425.1. Classification (NCBI taxonomy): domain Eukaryota; kingdom Metazoa; phylum Arthropoda; class Insecta; order Hemiptera; family Aphididae; genus Rhopalosiphum; species Rhopalosiphum nymphaeae. The sequence continues at coordinate 1,182,559 of JAZAQC010000005.1, read as the reverse complement.
TCATCTCTATACACACTTTGGTGTTTGTAATTAAATAAATTTATTACTATTATACCTTATAATGATAATTAATAATTATATATTATTGTTAAAGCCCAAATTAATTTTTCCAAGCTCTCTTTTTCTCAATTTATTTACATTTTAAATAAGAAGAATAACATATGATGCTTGAATATAATATTACTGGAAATTGGAAACAACCATAAAAAAATATAACTTTGTTATTGTTAATCATTTGATAATTGATTAGACGAGTCCTTTAATTTTGCTACGATAGAAATGGATTAGGTGACGGTACAAGTGGTGGTGGCAAAGTCGAAGTAGTTGGACCACTGAAGGCGGATGGAGCTGTTGGTTGATTGGCAAATGGAGGTTGTGGCGTTAAACCAAATGGATTTGCCATACCTAAAATAATTTAAAAAAAACTTAAGAATATAGCAGATATAACCATGTACAAATATATATTCTTTTATATCTTTATTTAAATAATTATAAATAGTTCAATTGTGTTGTTATGAACTTAAAATATATAAACCTGTTTAAACAAAACATTATTTATTATAATAAATTTGAAGTAAAATGTGTTTAGATTATTAATTACAATATGAGAGATGTTAATAATTTAATTCGTTTGACCAACATTGGAGGTGAATAAGTTATAAACAATTATCTGATTATGTAATGATGTAATATAACATAACCATTAAATTATTGATAAAGAAAAATACATACCAGGTGGCCGTATTTGTGCAACTGGTGTTGGATTAATAGGAGCTGTTACTAGGTTATCCAAATTTACTAAAGCAGAATTTTCTCCCAAGAAACTGTGTGGTGTCTTTTTACCCGACGTGGAACCTTGTGAAGTTCCTAGTAGTTCATTATTTAAATGAGACAGGTCAAATGGATCAGGAGTAGGTTCTAAATAAATAACATTAATATTAAAATAATATAAACATTTATAAAAAAAATTCTGATTCTTTACATACTCGTTTGTAATGATCGATTTCCTAAAAGAGCAAATTCATCAAATTCTTGATTTGGTTTATTTAAAGGTTGAGCAGTTGTTGCAGGAGTCCAAGGGTCTGGTGGAGCCATTGCTGTAGCTGATGAATTTTGAGATAACCAAGGATGTACACCTTAAATTAATATTTTTGAATTACATAATTCTATGTATCAAATGTGTTTACTTTTTTACTTACCATTGTTTATTGTATTAGGCAATACATGAGCTGAAGAAGCAGTGGTATTTTGTTTTTGTGTAACAGGTGACCAAGGGTCAACAGCTCGGCTGGGCGTTCCATTATTTAAATCTCCATTAGACCAATTTAAAGGCTGAAATTAAATGTTTAAACTGTTATATTGTTTAATTTATGATAACTAATTAAGAGACAGTAAAAATGTTTTATTATTGCACATATATTTAATTGTATTTATTAAACATTATTTGAATAAGATAAAAATATTAAATATATAACTATATTTTGATTTATTTTATATAAATAGCTTTTGTTAATTTTATATAATAATCACGACTCAAGAACAATTTAAAAATTAATTTTATTATTCTCATTAATGAGTTCTATACTTAAATTATATTACCTGTGGTTGAGTTTTTATTGGCATACCCCATGGGTCTGCTGTTGCTGCTGCCGTTGCACCATTTTGATCTCCATCATTGTCCAGGTCAATTCCCAATAGGTCTAACATATTACTGCTCTTGCCACTACTACTATTGGCTCCAGATTCTGAACCACTACTTAAATATTGTTTATTATTTAACCCAAATAAGTATATTTACTTTTTTTATAACTTTTATAACTTATAATAAATTTAAATTTACTTGAATTCATTTTCACTTTGAGACAATGCCAGTTTTAACCGAACGTCATCACTACGCCTTTTTTGTTCTTCTTGTTCTGCTTCTTCTCTAGACATAGCCAAAGCTAGTTGTAATTGTAATTCTTCTTCACCAACAGTCTGTGGACGTGCACTTTCTAGTTCCGCTTAAATAGATAAAACATATATTTAATGCTTAAATATTTTTATAAATAAAAATAATTACATAAATAACAAAATTATATTAATACAAGATATAATGAAGTATTAATACTTAATACTTATATTGTCTTAACTAAGATTATAAAAGCATAAGTTGTAACAATAGAATTTTATATTTTTTCTATTTAAAACAAAGTGTAACAAATTTCTATATAGCCCAAAATTATGAGGTAAATAATAAACTAATCAAAAAGATTGTACAATTAAAAGAAAAAGACACTGTGGTATTTTTATATTGTTAAAAACCACTAAACAAATTAAAATGATAAAATAGCTGAACAGGAAATAGTAAATAAATGTTGGACACTCATCTTGCTTTGTTCACCTTGAGTCAAGATATATTGTAAACATTATACATATGAAAACAAACTATATTTAATGAAATGATTCAATGTAAAGTTCAGTTAAAAATTATGAATTTGTGAATCTAACTAAAGAATAATGTTGAAGACATTTTATTATGGTTATAATATATCCTAGTTAAAAATGTGAAGAACAATAAAGTGATAAAAGTGTTCTATATCATTTCATAGCAAGTTCTTTTAAAGTCTTATGTTAACTTAAAGTTTATAAGCTTGGGATAAAATGTTGTTACACTAAGTTAAAAACAGAAATAAGAAATTCTATCATTATGACCTTTAAAAAAATACAATAACAATCAACAAACCTTTTACAGGAGGTCGTGTATCATATAAACCATAGGAATCTCGGAACTACAAAAAATAAATAAACTATTATTTTATGATTTACAAAATTATGCATTTATACTTATAGAACTTATTTTAAACACGAAATAGTACAATGATTTTAATATATACATTTTTTTTTATAATAATTAAATAGTTTTATATTTAGAATATGTTTTCCAATTTATATTTAATAATTTAGAGTGAAGAGGAAAAGTCAGGGTAAAATAGATTCTAAAAAAATAAAAATACTTATAAGTAGATATCTACTTTTTCAAGTAAATTAATTGAACCATTTTAAAATGTATAATTTTAATAATCATAATATTACTATACTATACTATACTATGATTTAAAAATAATTTAATTTTATATACAAATACAATCGCTAAGTTGTTAATATTTTAATTACTACTCTCAGAAGTATCATTAAAAGATTAAACTATTATTAATGTTATAACACAATTAGACATTAGTAGATAGTACATGCATTTTTGTTGTAAACCATAAAATCTTATGTAATAAACTTACCAATGGATACTTGGGACTTTGTGGAGTTGTCTAACCAAATGTATAGCGTAAACAAAAATAAAGAAAATACATAATAACCACCACCATTATTAAATTACTAAAATATAATACAAATAAAAAATCTTTACATTTCCATCACTGCCAAAACTAGAAATTTTTTGAGCAGATCGTTCTTTTGCTTTAATTGCACGTGCACGTTCGGTCTTTAATCGTTCATCATCATCTAATAGAGCTACTAGTTGTGTAGCTGTATCTCTAACTCTTTGTCCTTTATCTTTATTATCTTCTATATGTTGAAACGTTTCTAATGTTTTAATGGCAAAACGATTTTCCTTGCATTGTTGGGCAACCTTAGAACAATAAAAATCATCAACAAGATCATATTAAAAATATAGATTATTAATACTTTTTCACTGCCAGTCTTTATTAAATATTCTAGAAGAATAAGTGCTTTATGAACATGTCGCCAGTTTCGTCCATGATCATTAAGTCGCTTCCAAAGAATTGCCATAATTTCAGAAAAGGCAACTACATTATAAGTTAAGTCGGCAATTTCAGCCATTAGTGTACTGCTTGGACCCCACTGATCATTGCTGGTTGCCTCACGCACTTTTACCTAAAATGCAATATGTATAAGTAATTTTTTATAAGCTTGTATTCAACACAATTTATTCTCTTGTTAAATATAATACAATTATTTTAGTAAGCGCGACTAATAAGATTTAACATATAATAATCTAGGTCAAAATATTAATGATCATTTATTACTAAGTATGTTATATATATATATAAATATATTAAGTTAATTTAACAATAAGAATATAAATTTATCAAAAATAAAATAAAAAAATATACTAACCTGAGCATCAGAATAATTATGTGCTATGTTTTTAATATTTCTTCTTAGCCCAGCAACATTAACTTGCATTTCTTCTCGCTTCTTCATCTAAAATTCAAAATATAAATTAGGTATATAACAGGAATGTAGAAAATACTATGTACAATTTAATTTCAAATTGAGATTTATTAAAAATTAATTTAAAAAAGTATATTAAATGTTTACATAAATTATACACTTCAATTATATATTTAAAAAAACAATTAAAAGAATGTCGAGCAACATTATTATAAATTATTAATCTGGCTTATAACAGTAAATATCAAATAATTTAGATAGGTGCATGTCAATTATACATGACTACGTTAAGTAATTCGAAACGGTATTTAACTCAGTTAATCATACCTAACTAATTGTAGTATGCTAACAATATTTTTATTCATTGATTTATTTGAAATTTATACCAATTAATAATAATATACAAATATTGAAATATTTAATATATTTATATTAGTTATTGTCGTTATTAATATTACTTAAATGTTATCAATTATCATTCAAATATATAATTTATTATTTTATACGTCAAATATCTATGGTTAGTATTTATTTTTGCAGTAGAGCTTTTCATTTTATATTCAAATACAATTGTAACCTAACCCACAATGTGAAAATTTATTGATTACTGAAACCTTAAATTAGTTAAAGAAATGTAAATTTATATGTTAGTACACTGTTAGTATTATAACTAATTCAGTACTTAAAATGTTCATTGTTTTGGAGTTAAGATAATTAATACTTAATAGCATATACATAAAATATAATGTATTTACTATTTATATATTTAAATCAACTGAAAATTAATTTTGTTTTTAAAGTACAATGATTTAATATACTCTACTTAGATATAAAATTTTGTAGCAAATAAAATTGATAAATGTATTTTTAAGATTTTTCTAAAATTTTATCTAAGTTTACATATTTAAATTGAATTATTACTAATTAGAAATAGTAGTTGTAAAAAAATTAAGTTATTTTTTTTCAATTTGTAATACTGAGAAGCTAAATTATACTATAAAAAATTTTTTATAATATACTTATACAATTTTTAAAATGACTATAATTGATTTTGAAGAGAAATTTGTTTAGGTTAGTAGGTAATATAAAATCAGAATTTTTTATTGAAGCACATCCTTAAAATAATATATTTAACTACAATCACTTATTTTACAAGTAAAAGTAATAATAGTATTCAGGGCGGCTTGTTATAAGAATACTAGAAGCAACTGTTCCTGCCTAGAAAATAGGGGAAAAAATGTTTTAAGTTTACCAGGTTTATTCATAATTCAAAACAGAATATTGATCATTCAAGTAAAAAATAAGTGTATCAATATCATAAATTGTAAAAGTTAATGAAAAATTTAACTAAAGAAGAACCTAAAAATATTACATTGGTCCTAGTAAATGTAGTTGGTGGGTGGATGGGTTGTTTAGAAATTTGCTCCTTGAGTTATGAAAACTCAAGCCGCCACTGATAGTATTCTTTAAAATAATAATATACAAAGACATAATTAAACAATTTTAACTGTTAATAAAAAACTTAACTACTTAAGTGATTTAAACTATTTAATATTAATAAGAATAATATGATATATTTTATTCATAATATTATGCAATATCTACTTTGATTAAAATTTAATAATCCAAAACATTAATGGGAATACAAGGATATAGTTTATACATAACTATTTTTTATAATCAAATGGTGATTACTCTTCAAGGTCATTATCAAGGGAGGATTTAATAATTAACCCCCACTGAATTTGTTTTTTTATGATTATAACCTAAGTAGAAAGCTAAATACAAAACATTAAAAAAATGTTATTATAATATGAAAAATGTAAAACTATTTTTATATTTAAAACCTCTAGTTCTTTAAATTACAGCATAGATAATTGATGGTAATATCTAGATAGATATTAATTTTATTTACAATAAGCATGTTATACTAAAGAACAAATAAATAACAATTATGAAATATCTAACATAAATTGTGATTCGAATGAATAATATTGAAATGGAAAATAATTCTTAAAACTTTAAACATTAGTCTTAAAATTAAGGTATTTATATGACTTAATAGCATAATTCTTTAAATTTATCATCACATCAACAATATATATTATTAAACATGTAGACAAATACTATTGTACTGAATACATTATTGTAATATACAAGATAAGCAAACAGAATACAAAATTCATCAAGGACGTATTAATTCTTAAAAGAATTTTTTACAGAAAATACAAGTTTATCTTTAAAGTGTCTACTTATGAACAATAAGGTATGGTTATTAAAATATATAAGCAACCAATAATTAACTACTAACACTTATGATTTACTCATTATTATTGACAAATATAATTGCACAGAGAATTATTAATAATGATTAATATATCAGGTAGACTATTATGACAATTTTTAATATATCACCTATATTTCAATATAATGCATTAGTCGTTTCAGATTAAATAGGATTAGATTAACAAGTATTAGTATAATTATCAAAAGCAGTATTTGTTTTGATTACAAGTAGGTACAATATGAGGTTAAAGAAAAATTGTTTATTGAAAGTATTATATTAGATTAGTAACAATTATTCAGAATGCTGATTAGGTTAAATTCAACTCTAAAGCTAGAGAATATTATGAATATAACTGAATAAAAATATATTATATAAAAAAAAGTAGCTTAATTTGAATTCTGAAGGTAATCAACATTTTTATTATTTGAGAAACTAACATACTATATATGCACTTTAATTTTTATAAATTGAGACTTATAAGTTATAACTTAAAAATCTTATTTTCTATACCTCTGTCTCAGTTGCACATATTATACAAATAAATTTGAATTGGGTTGATGTGATAACATAAAATGTCTTGTAGCCAGGTCTTTTGCTGGGTGTGTGCAAATCACAGATTTTTAAATTATTTTTAGCAGTAAAGGATAGAGCATCAAACCTTGTCCAAACTATAATACTATTAGCACTTGTATAGACATTTACATAAAATAGGAATAGTTAGATTAGTTGCGTTTGTTAACATCAACACAAAAGAACTGGATTAGACTTCAATCGGTAAATCCTAGGCGAACTTTGATATTAAATTTCTGAGTAGGAGGATGACACATAAATCACCGCCAGTTACTCACCTCGATGACAATTGTTGATACGTTTTCGAGATTGAATAGTGTTTTCCGGTCAGACGACGACGGGCATAATAATAATAATATTATGGTATGCACGCCCGCAGCTGTGCGTGTAGAGTTACAACAGAATGTCTCGGAAACAAAAAAAAATCGCTAAAAAACGCACTGAAAACGGCGATTGTAGCGCGAACCGCGTACGATGCGTCGATGCACAAAAGCGAATAATACGGATCGACGTTCGCCGATCAGAAAATCGTGTATTGTGTACGCCGAGTCTATTATAGAATTATTATTGTGTCGTAAGTATGGCTAATATACATATATAAATCATGTATTTGTGTGTGTATGTGTGTGAGCGTTTTGCGCGATCACTGTCTACTGCTACACAACACACCTCTTCGCACGATCCGCGGACGTCGTCCTCCTCTTTTTCAGTGTGCAATATTTTGTTATTATTATGAATGAAAGGCGGCGGGAAGAGAGTGCGCCACAGAGAGGAATCGCCGAGTTGCCACTTAGCGAGTAGTAAGCCACCGACCACTAACACTAGTATACTATTTAGTATTTACTACTACTACTATTACTACTACAACGGTATACGACACCGCTCGGAACACGTCTTGCCCACCAAGAGTTTATACAGTTTGTAGTATGGTACGGTGGCGGAGGCGGGTGAATGTTCAATCATTTCAATCCGTTCTGCTAACAGTCCAGCTCGTTCTGGCAACACAAAATTACCGTGCCCCCACTCTCCGCCGGCCGACATTCTTGCCGAAAGCAAATTATTATCACTTATCACTCCATGATTTCGCGTTATCAGCTACTTTAGTAGGAACTACATAGGCCGGACCGGTGCCTGTCGCTTGGTTTGTGATAGACCTGTTGTGCATCGTACTCGCCGCTTTTTTTTAATTTTTTTAAACATTTCAACTTCTAACTTATAAATCTAAACTTTCAAGCTCTACTGCAGTGTAAGTTTCCCGTCGGCACCGGGTGGTATTGTACATTTCATTATTTATGAATATTGTTTATTTAAAGTTCTTAGTATATTTGGCGGTAACATGATTTTTGATCAATATTTAATACATTTGTATTATAATTTATTAAACGTTTAAAATAATTTTTTTTTGTTACCATATCCGATAATGTGTGCTCGTTACGTTTTTATAAATTTATTGGTTTTTTATATAATTATATATCTCACAGTAAAATGTATGTGTTAGATTTCCATTATGATTTGTAACTACTAACTAGGTATACATCTACTCGTATATCTTTACCCAAATGGTAATTAGATCATTATTAATGTTGAGAAATGTTTTACCATTACTTATTTTTAGCTATAGTGATAAGCACTAATGAATTTTTTTATAGTATGTGTACTATATAATATTTAACCATTAAAGTATAACATTTAAGAAGTATTAGACATCAATTTTATTTTCCATTTCATCTTAAAATCATATGTAAGGATATATTTATAAAACTTCTTTAATAATAATTTTTTTTGTTGTGAGTCTTGATATTCAATGATAGCTTAACAGTTAATATAATATATAGTTTAAAAACAAATTATTAAATAATTGTTGTCTATACCTATAATTTAAAAAATAATAATTCACTTCAAATTATGGTAAAGATATTGTTATGCTCTATAATGATGCTTACTCTTTTAGTCAAATAATGTATTAAATTGATCAACTATTTCTAAAGTTAAATTATGCAATTAATTATTTTAAGAAACTATATTTATATTACTTATTGACTGTTTTAATATTACTTAATTTGTTTTGTCTAGAAAATTAACGCTCAAAAAATAAAATATGTTGGAATATCCTGTATTCAAAAATTATTCTCGTAAATTGATGACATTAACATTAATATTTAAAAATGATGAGATTTTATTGGGTATGAAAAATCGTGGCATGGGAAAAGGTAAATGGAATGGTTTTGGTGGCAAAGTAGAACCCAATGAAACAATTGATGATGCTGCTAAACGGTAATCATTTTTTTACAAGCAATTAAAAATAATAAAAATATTTAAGTAATACAATTATATAACTATAACAGCAATAATAAAATAGTAATAATATTTATTTTTAGTGAAGTAAAAGAAGAATGTGGATTGGATGTCATATTTATGGAAAAAATTGGTATTATAGATTTTGAATATGTTGGTTCAAAAGAAATATTGGAAGGACATATATATTTTTGTAAACTATTTGAAGGTGACATAATTGAATCTGATGGTAAAGATAAAATATATTAATTATAAATATTATTTGTGTATAAGTACCTATTGTTAAATAAATAACAATTTAATTATTTTATTTTAGAAATGGCGCCAATAAAGTGGTTCAAAATTAAAGACTCTCCATGTGATACTATGTGGATTGATCATAAATATTGGTTTCCTATGATATTGAAACAAATTCCATTTAAAGCACATTTCAAGTATTTAAATGATGATACAATGTTAGATAGTACCATTATATTACAAAATACTGGTAGTAAGACCAAGGAAACTTGGATTAATGTTGTTGTTAAAAAATATAACCAAATACTTATTTGTAAACATGTTGATGAATCAGAATACATAAATAAGCATAAACAAGTTATGCCAGAAGAGTCCATTGAAAATGCAGCTTTAAAGTTAGCTTAAATAACAAATTAATATTGATGAAACTAAGTTTTTATTGTTTCAGATATTTAAAAAGTCAGTATGAAATAACTACAGAAGAAGTACAAAAAATAGCAGTTGTTAATATTGAACTTATCGATAAGTCATGTATTCAAGAAATTCATTTTTTTGTTTTAGATGTTTCAAAATCAACAAATGCTACATTAACTAATAGTAATTTTTTTAATTAATTACTTGTGTACTTTAATAGATAGTGGCAATATATAGAGGGTTACGTGAGAGAAGTTGTGGTAGGTTAGATGTTATTAATCATAATATTTGGATCATTTTTGATTATGTATGAATACTCTTTTTATTATTTTTTGAGGGGGCTGTGGAAAATCAACAACACTTTCAGAAGATTCATATCTGTGTAATAATTAATAAATATATCAGATAATTTCAAATTTTGCTCTGATATTCAAAATTGAAGTGTTTGCTGTATCTATTTTTAGACTATCCAATTTTTATTGTTAAAGTTTTTACTTAATAATAATATGTTTATGTTTTGTTTAGATTATCAATGGTTTGATATAAAAAACATACAAGCTCAGAAATTATGGCCAGATGATAAGTTTTTGTCAACCTTATTTATGATGAAACCATTTAATGCATATTTTCTACTTGACAATGATAATGTATTATGCAGCAAATATAACAACAATTAATAAAGTAAATTTTTTATTTATTAAGTGGGTGTGATTTTAAGTTTAAACTAAACCATTGAAATAAAGGAATTTTATGGCGGGGTGCTTCATCGTTCAATATACACTCAACATATTTGAATCTCAATGTCTTGAAAGTTGAAACCCATCATTAACACAAATTGGTTTCTTTTTCCTTGAATATTCATAGGGGAGTGCTGTACAACTTAATATTATTTAACTAAAAATTATGCAAGTTCAATTTTTATTTATTTCCTTTAAATTTGAATTATTATTATTTGATCTTCAGTCTCCACATTCAAATATAGTTTACTTTATAAAGTTATATACATATTTTATATTAGAGGAAGGCTAGCAAATGGTATATAAATAATGTAAATTTAATTATTAGGTAATACATATTTTGAGTATTACTAATTTAATGTTTTATTAAATTATTAAGTACTTACCTACTCAAATAATAATAATTGTAAACTATTAAAAATATCAATTACAACACTAATATTTGATAATATATGCTAGGATCTAATATGACCAAATAGGTATTAAAACTTTAATTATATTAATTTGCTAATAGTATATCTTACCTGTATATGTTTTCTCCTATCTGTTAATGCATTATGTATAACATGGTCTATTTTACTTTCAAATCCATGGTGTTATGTTTTATTATTTGATTGAGTCAGCCTATCATAAAATTTAAGGCTACAGTTTTGATTATTTGAACTCTGTATAGGTTTTTTTTGTTTTTGACATTTTAATTTTGATTTAAGCCATGAATTTTAAATTATTATTACTATCTTATATTTTATAGATATAATTTTTTTTTTTGAGACTAAACTTTAATGTTTTTTTTTTTTTTTATTTATTTATTTGAAAACAATTTATATTTATAATCTGTATTTAAATTATACAATAAGTAAATTTGATGGTTTATTTAGAATGGCAGGAAGGGGAAGTCGCCCATTAGCAACACCCCGAAGGAAAAATGTTTTAGCGAGAGAGTATGTCCTTACACCAATTCCTTTTGAGGCGTCTGGGTGGGTTTCTTGGAATTTGTTTAAATGAAAGGTTAGTGATTATAGGATTTGTGTGTTTTTTTTGTAAGTGAGTGAAGCAAGATTGTTTAATGTTGGAATCCAAATGTCTTTGTGTAGTGAGCCATTGATGATGTACCAAGGAGCGCCTGTTATTAGTCTTAGACAAATGGATTGGAAAGCCTGAATTGTTCGGGTGTTGGACGGTTTCGCTGAGCCCCAAAGTTGGATACCATAGTACCAGATGGGTCTTAGAAGAGCCATGTAGATTGTGCGTTTTGTTTTGAGGGAGAGCTTGGAGGAGTGGAGTAGAGGTCTGAGAAGGTGAAGTCTTGAATTGAGAGCTTTGCGTTTGTTATTTAAATGAGAAGCCCAAGTGAGGCGTTTGTCAAGTGTTAGACCCAGGTATTTAGTTTGTGTGGAAGAGGGTATTTGTGTATTATCGATAAACGTTGGAGGGCATTCCAAGGAGCGTAGGGTGAAGGTGACTTGAGAGGATTTAGCTGGGTTTACGTTAATTTTCCAGTTGTGAAACCAAATGTTTAGCTCAGATAAGTGGTTTTGGATTTTTTGAGTGGCTTGGATAGGATCGTTGTCGATAGCGAGAATAGCAGTGTCATCCACAAATGTACCTAGTAGAGTGTTTAGATAACTTTAATGTTATGAAAATATTTTTAATATTGAAATTTAAATTTAGGAGAGGGATCTGGATTTGACAAAAATATCACCATTAGAAGCCTCTGATTTGTATCCAATTTCTACAGTTTACTACATAATTCAATCACTGATATTTATAAATTTCAGTTTTGAAAATGTTCTTTTTGTCACAGTCGATACTGGAATTGTTGCTAGAAAGTAAAATTTGTAGTAATTTGAATATACCAAGATACATATCTTTGTTGTGTATATTTAATGCATCTTTCGCACCATTTGGATTGTTTTAGCAGTGACCCTTGAACCTCTGAATATATTAATGTATATTATATAATAATGCATTATTGTATTTTTCAACCTATCAATATCTAGGTACTGAATGGGATGCTCAACAATCTGAAGTAGCATTCTCCAATTTAAAATCAAAAGGTTATTTTCTAAATCCTAATAAGCATTTTATCAAACTAATCGCAGCAAATGAAAAAGAATTTATATTTGCTCAAGATTCTGAAGTTTTCTACTAAACTGTTGATTATACTTAATATTTCCTTGTAATATACATACGACAAATAATGACATCAATATTTTGATATTATATTACATTGAGAATGAAACAATTTACATTAGCACAAAATTAGAAATTAAAAAAGAAGTTTTATAAATAAATATCTATCAAAGTTGTTATCAACTTAGAATTATGTTACTGTTAATTATTTAAACTAAATTTGCCTTAAAAAAAAAAAACATTTTAAATTATTTTACACGGCACAAAATAATTTTTACATAATTATTACCTATTTAAGGGTGGGTTGCATAAAGACCAATATGTAAGTGTGTTTATGATCCATAAGTTGTAACTCTAAATGTCTAAACAGTTTGAATTTAATAATTCATACTTTACATGTATTAATTTATGTCGTTAATCTTTTGCGATTTAAAATTTAAATTAAGATACAGAATAAAGATATTTTTTTATTGATACTATTATCGTGGAACCATAATTATTATAATTATTATTCTATGTTTTATGCATAGAATCAAGGTGGTAACCATAGAATAGATTAAATTTAATCTGTTCTGTGGTATTATCTTCAGATATATTATCTATGATACTATCTTAAATCTTGTTATCAAAGAATCAACACATTTTTTCGGACAATTGTTATAAAAAAAAAAAAGCAACCACCGTATCAATATAAAATATATCAATCTTTAGTTGTTGTTTTTCTTTTTTTTATATATATATCTATCAATACAGTTATCACTTAAGACAACAAATAGGGAACAAAGTACAAACTTTCAATACCTAAACAGTAAACTTTGACAATGATCATTCATGTATTCATATGACTTAATTATTACGATTTATGACACAGAGTAAAAAATATCATGATTTCTGTGTTATACAGAAACCGATGTAGCGATCATTGGGTATGTTATTATGTTAAATAGTTTTTAAATTTAATTTAAATATATTGTGCTCTGCTTGGTAAGTGCTTAATGTTTATAATCCATACTATATAATAATTTAATTAACTTCTAACTAAGATATATATTACTATAGTTTAATTGTTGGTATTAACCATCACATTATTATCCCATGTTCCCACTCTATTTCATGCCTGGAAATACAATTACTGTCTACAGTATATTTCTGTGAAATCAATCCATTTTCAAACGTCTTCCTCTGGTCATAATTGAGGTGTAATGATCTGTGTAATAAGATATTCATGCTACATCTTGTATGATTGTATCATGTAAATAGTAACATTTAAAAAAAAACCATTGTTTTTCAAGGTACAAATATAAGTACACAAAGTCGGGATGATAAGCTTGATAATATACTGTAGATTCTAATTCAGAATCTAATCTACAGTATTTGGCTTAATAAATGAAGTTTAAAAGATAATCTGTGCAATTTAACCGTTAACTGTCAACTTATTAAGATGTCTTTTTTACCAGAGGTAACTCAAATTATGATGCTTATTTATTAATCAGTAATAATAACTGTATATTTTTATTTTTTTAGAAAGAGCCATTAAAGTTTGATGTAAATCTTTGTGGAGCTCCTGAGGAGATAGTTCACTTAGTGGATAATATTAAAAAAGTACAGCTGAATTCTAAAGAAATAGAAATATTTCAATTTAAATCATATTTATAGTAAATACAATTTTTAGGTAGGAGAACAATTTTTGTATCATTGGAAAACATTTCCAATAATTTTACCACCTACTGCTATTGCGACAAAATGTCAAATAAATGGAAACGATTCAGCATATGGACCTGGTGAATACTATTATTATGACTTACTTTATAAATGGTAAATATTTATTTACTTTTAGGCGTAGATTCAAATTGTACTTTGGCCAGGCGAACCATAACATCTATTCGTTCTATCAATTGTCGAGATTTATTTGTTCCACCATCCTTTGACGAATTGGATGCAGTGGCTGTAAATACTAAAGGTGAACCTAGACATCTAAATACCAAACAACTAGAATCTTTACGTGAACGCGGGTAAGTTCAGATAAAATATATTATATATCTTAAACAGTTTTTATATGGATATTTAAATTATGTTATTACTAAGTCTGGACAAGGATATACATGGAAAACCAAAGAAGTTGAATTCAAAACAATTGGATACCATACGTAAACTAGGGTATGTCAAGGTTTTGACAAAACTTTAGGTTGTTGGTTATTGTTTGGTTTTTGGCTTGTGCATTAATTTTAGTTCTGCAGTTTATTTTTTATATTTATTTATTTAAACCTTATAAACTGACTATCATTATTTTGTTTTTAAAGAGAATTTGAAGTGGCTAGTATTAATTTTGTTGGTCAAACACATAAATGGAGATTAACAGAATGGTTACAAAAAGGAACTGAAAGAAATCGAGAAACACTCCTAGATGATTTAGCATTTGCTTTACAATTTTTATTAGTAACTGCAAGAGCTAGGCTATTTTCACATTTTTTTAGTATTGCAGAATCTATAAAAGCTATACTAGTTGGTGTGATCAAATTAATTGGTAAGAATAAATTTACATTGTATTTTTGATTTCTTTTAAATACCAATGTTATGTCCACAGATATAATATTTGGAGTACCTTCTTTACAAGCACATAATTTACCAGAAAAAATAAGAGAAGAACGATGTCGTTATTTGGTTGCAGAATTAATTTGTCGAGTATGTTAATCCACACGGAACAATAAAATTAATGATAAATATTTTTCTAATTTTAAATATTACAGCCTGAATTAGAACATGCTTTGGAACATTTAATAAGTTTTGTTCGAAAACAGTTGCGAAGAGCTGCTACAGAAAAATTTGAACCATCAAAAGAAGCAATGTGTCCACAGATTCCTATTCCTTATCAGTTTTTGACTCCAAAAGTATGGTGTAATATTAAATATTCATTTTCTTTTTTCAAATTTAAAATAAAACAGCGTGAATAATATTACAGCGTGAAGAAATCGATTTGAGGCTTTTTGATAGAGATATAATGAAAAAAGCATTACCTGTGATAATGGGGTTATTGGAACGTGAGACACGAGGTTGGTTTTTACATTTTAGAGAAAAACTAATCTATGAATTAAAAACTCAAAAGTTATCAGATGAAGAGATTGAAAAAGTAAAACATGAATAAAAAATCTTATTAATTTTGTATTAATTTGTTTTATTTTATTTTAGTCTGTTAATGAAGCTGTAATGAAAGAGTATTTACAACGTGTATATAAAAGTATAGTTAATAATGTAGAACTGCAGATGTTAGGTGATGGAATTCCTAATCTTTTGATCAACCAAGCACAATGCATTGTTCTTATGCACCGGTAAAATCTTTTCTAAATGTAAGACTTTTACATTCATAAATATTAATTCAAAATATTTTAATAGAGCCGTTGAAAATGTACAAAGGAAAATAATTAAACAAAAAAACACAGTATCTCAAAGAATGCAGTACACTTATCCTGTATTATCACGTATTGGCCCTTGGATGAGAGATAAACAAACCATTGCTGAGGTTGTAAAATCATTACTCAATGTATTTATTTATTGTAAATTCATATGTATATTTTTATTTTTATTTTAGGAAAAATTTATTCAAGAATGTCAATGGAGTGCTCATGAAGAAGCATTAACTCTTTGTAAAGAATATAAATTACATCAAGCTGTCTATTTTCTACAAAGGGATTTGGCTTTTATGAGAGAAGTAAACACAATTTTAATAATTTTATATATTATTACCTTATTATTTCATATATTTATATAATAGGTTTTATATAGCATGCTAAATTTCTATTAAATTCTTTTTTCTCTGTAATTATTCATAATGTTGTAATAATTTATAGCCCATAGCTAAGAACTTTAAGAATTTAACAGCTAGACTGAATAAACTCTGATTTATAGCCATTTTTTTGTGCAATAATTGAAATGCAGAATAGGTATTAATTATAGGTATAGTTATTTAATAGTTACTTAAATTTAAGTTTACTACTGCATGATACATTTTTTTCTATATCATGCAATAAAATTAGTATACTAATAGTAAATAAATATAAAATAAGTAGTTTAAAGGAAATGAGGTATAGCGCTATTATTTTATTTTCACATAAACTATTACTAGTTACTAGTTATCAATTAATATAAATAATAATATATTATTCATTTAGAGGGAACCAATCTTGTCAAAAGAACTTAAAGCTGTTAAAATTCCAACTAGGACTTTTCATTGGTTAACACAAATTTGGCTTCCAAAAAACTGGATTGTTCGAAGATCTTTCCAAGGTCAATCAGAAACAATACCAACTGTATTGAGTTCAACAGCAACAGCTATAACAACACCTAGGTCTAATCCAAGTCAAGTATGGATTACAAACATTAAATTCAATATTGATAACATAATTTGTATAATAATTTATAAAATGTTTAGGCTGTGTTTTTAGTGGAAAAAGAAATAACCCATACAACCACAACAAGATGGCCATTTTGGAGAGTTATTAACTTCCTATATCGCACTTGGACATGGACATGGAATGCTATGTTTTTCTTTGGTGTTAGTCATTTAAAAACTTAATGTTTTGTTCTTAATATTTTTCATTTATAACTCATTCTTATTTTGTTAATTTTTATTTTATAAACAGGTGGTTATACCATGGTGTAGTCCTGTAAGTGTACGTTCTTTGTTTTATTCAGATTCTTTTTATCCAGATTTAGAATTATCTCAAGTGAATGGTACATTATTTCCTAGAAAATCCTCACTTACTTCAACACTCCTATCTAGATTAAATTTACTTTGGCGGCACATATCAAAGAGTCGAACTCATTTTGAAACAAAACCCGATACAGGTAAATTTAAATAAATATTCAATAATAATATTTAGTTCATTGGATACAATTTCTAAAAACAATTTCTCACATTTTATTCATTCCTCAATCATTTCTCCCTATTGTATTTATAAATTGTCACAACTTGTTTTTTAAATGTTATTACTTTACTTTCTTTTCTATGCCCTTTTTGACTTAATTTAAATTTCTTTCTAGTCTCATTCAACTTTTTTCTTGTTTATCTTCAATTAACTTTTTTCTATTTGAAAACATTTTTATATAATTTTTGCATTTTGTTTAGATTGTTTTAATTTTTTATAATTCTCAAAATATGTACATAAAATTATAAAAAAGTAATACTGTAATTATTAATAATATTTATTTTTAATTTTAGGGTTTATTGGTAAAGGAATGACAAGACACTTAAATCGAGCTTGGAACTATGTAATCAAAGGTATATTGGGCACTTTAGCTATGTTAATTATATTTCCAATTATATGTCTTTCTGCAAGTTTTGGAAGTCTTATGGTGGCATTAACTGGTCCATTATGGTGATTATTTTATAATTATTTTCAAAATATTAAAAATTATAAAATAAAACATATTTGCAGGATGCCTTTGGTAACATTATTATTACATGTGTTCAATGGGTTCATTTATGATTTGGACTCTCCAGCTGAATGGAAAAACAGATATTTTGTTGTAATTGAAGCAGTAGTATGGAATATGTTTTTCCAAGGCATTTTACAACCATTGATAGCATGTTTAATTGCTTTTATATTTTGTCCAATAATTACAGTAGTTTTATTCATCGGTAATTTTATTAACTAATATTATATTGTTTATATTGATTTGTTATAAATATTTTTCATTTATTTCTATTTTTATAGTTGCTCTATTGAGGTATTGGTTTCGATTAGCATGGGATAGTATTATATACCATTTGGTGATTAAAAAACGTGGACGAATACCAGCATGTGATAGTTTCATTGTCAAACGTGTTGCTGGTCCAGGTATGGCATCAGATTATTACTTTCAAATTCGTCCTGAACAAGCTTTAGCTGCATTTGAGGCTAAAATGGAGTTAGATGAACTTAACGCTTATCAAAATCTTATGGAGCAAAAAATTCAACAACCACAAAAAGATTTTGCTCGCTTTGTTGATGTATGTTTTGGACCATTTAGTGCACATTTAGCCAAAAATGGAGCTTACCGAATTCTGGAAAAAGAAGCACAGGATTTGATGACAGCACTTCAAGATAAATTGGAAAGAAGATTACGAGAACTTCAATCTGGTTTGTCAACAACTCTAAAATCAAAAATTAGATTAACTTCTAAGGATCTTAAAGTAAAATTTATATTATAATTTAATTATATAAATATTTCTATGATAATTATAATTTTTTAATTATATTTAGATTACAGTTGCTTTAGCATCAAAAATGTTAGAATATTGGTACCCTCAACATGTAATGCAAAAGTTGTCTATTAGTGAAGAAGAATTTTGGGAATCTAAAGGACTTTCAGTTAATGATTGGTCTGCTCTTGCTGTTGTGTTTCTTACAGATATATTTAGTTTAGATTTTCTCACACCATTGGATGATGCAGATACTAAATTTAAATTAGAAGTAATAAATATTGAACCTAAATATATTTAAATTCTTAATGGTATTTTCTCCTTAGACTGAACAGAGTGTAGATTTATCACGTTTTTATAATGCTGTTCAAAGTATTAATATTGATGGTCAATGCTCAGAAATGTTAGGCCCATTATATTCGTCACGTGGAAACATTCAAATTCAATCACCATATTTAGAAATTTCAGCTTTTAATCCTCGATCAAAATTACTACATTGCAAATTTAAAAAATTAGATACTGCCTGGTATGTATTATATATTCACAACTTTTTTAATTAAATTAATTAATATTTTGTTTTAGCAATAGCATTACGTACACAATGTTATTAGGAGGTCGTTTTAAAACTGGTACTCGCAAAAACAAAGCATACTTAAGAACAAATTCTATGCCATCTCAACGTAACAAATCTCGTCCATGGAAACGAATACAACAGTCATATATGGCAGATAAAATGTGCATACCATTACCTGTTCCTCATCCAGCCCATATAGCATTAATAATATACAATCGGGATTCTGAATCTCCCATTCCTTTAGAATCTGAAAATTGCATTGGAATTTTGAGGTCTATACTATTTAATAATATTAAAAATTGACAATCGTATTCATTTTGTTTAAAAATTTTAGAGCCTTAGAAGATCGAACATCTGATCCTACTTCAACTGATTATATTCCGGCTAGTAGTTTTGATAGTGCAGATTCTCGTAGTTCACTGACATCAGAAAGCGTAGAACCAGAAGAGCAGAATGTTAATGTATATAACTGGCAACGTGATGATTGGATGTTGCGAACAAGGCAGACTGGAGCTGTACGGGTAGAATTAGCATCACCTGAAGACATAAGTCTTGATTCTGAGTCTACGAGAGTTGTTTTTGGTACATTAGGAACAACTGTATGACTGAGTTAGTTTATACACTAGTAAATTATATCCATGACAAATAATGAAATAAAAATAAGTACTTATATTAATTTAAAATAAACACCAAATAGTTAATTATATCAATGAAACAAAAATTACAGTATGTTCTTAGTAGGTATTATCTACTTATTTACCTTATTTACATTATTTATATTGAATTATAAGAGAAAAATCACAATAATCAAATGATTTAACAAATAATATGTACATAGATGTATAATTAACAAATAATTTATCTTATATATTATAAATCTCCTCGCATTTTTTTAATACCTAAAGTTAATTAAAGTGTAATATCTACTTCTAAATAATATTCTAGTCATTGTAATCTGTGTTTCAATATTTAGTTTTCCTTTATATTAATATTTTTTCTCATTGGTGAAACTCTTAAAACTAATAAAATAAAATATTAATACATTAATCTTTATCTTTTATTATTTGTTATACTTAATTTTAACGTCTTCTGTTTTCTTTTTTCTTTGTGTTTGTGCCAAAGATGTGTTTTCTCAGCTTAGATAAATTTATATTATACTATAATATAATATGTATGCTTATTGAAATTGACTTAAACTTATGTGTATTTTTTTATTATTTTACATTGGTATAGTTTATTTTTATTTTTTTTATTCAAATATTTATATAATACTCTAGAAATGTTAACTTTAATATAATATTTATGTTTTATAGATTATTATTATTATATGTTTATGCTTAATTTTTTTATTACATATTATTTATATAATATGAATATGTATTAAATATTATGTACAATATTTATGACCCAAGTTATTTGGTTGTGGCTGATTATATTAATTCCTGAAAATATTTTATAACTTGTAATATTATAAAATAATGATTCAAGGATAATATATTCAACAAACATTAAAAATTTGAAAAATTGTTAATTATTTAATTTTTAACACAATTTTTGAATTCTGCTTGTTCATAACATTCTCTGTATAGATAATTTTTATGCACATATAAACTCTTGTTCTTTACATAAAATACTATATAAATATAATTAACAATACAAATAAAATGTATTATGAAACATTTACATTAATTTTACCTACCACTTGTATTACATGCATGTACATATATTATGTTCATTATTTGTTATTTGTCATTTTTGTAGGTATTTTATGGTAACAAATCGGATCTAGTTGATACTGTTAATATTTCTTCATACTTATCTTATTTATAGAGATTAAATTTTCAAACATTTTACTTCGGCAAATATTTTTTATTAACTTTTATATACAAAATGTTTAGTAAACTGTGTTATGATTTTATTGATTGTTTTAAATTCTAAATATCGTTTCTTTCAAAATCTAAAAGCTCAAAAATTAAATTCAATATCGTATCACTTATAAGTTGTTTTATACAGCAATTAAAGTATATAAAAAATACATTGACACAATTTATTATACAATTATATGAAGTTTTAAAATTTGATAAATTTCTTCAAAATTATTTTATTTATTTACTAATAATGGGAACCCAAGCTAAATAAATATATCTATTGACTGTTATTGTTCCTGCTTCTAACTGTTAATTAGAATACATTCTCTTCATATATATTTTGTTGGCTTATTTTTTGATAAATTTTTTACAATTCTTCCATTTAGTAGCAATATGTCAATGTCAGTTCGAATATGGTGACCTCAGTGATGAAGTGGCACCGAAAATGTGGTGCGACAATTTCAAAACTTCATGGTCTCAATATCCATATTTTATTTGCGTATAAAAAAATACTCAATTTAGGGAGGAGGAAGTGTAAAAATATACAATTACTCATAATAAAGTTATGATGTTAATATGATGTGTCCACATTTTTCAAAAAAACATGGATTTCGGCACTGTTGGATGAGTCTACCTATATTTTGTTCATGTTATATATAAATGTTGCTGTTTACTTAACGTTTAATGGTTACTATTGATATCTAAGTACCTATTATAGATACATCTACAACCTACCCATTTTTTTATAACAACTAACAAGTAATAACTCAAAATCTCGACATTATTGATTAAACAACAGTTTTACTTTTAAACCGTTGTACCGATACTGTAGATATTACAGTACCTATCTTACATCTACGCATTCACCATAATAGTCATAATGTATAAATAATTATATATTTTTAAATATTTAGAATTTATTTTTTAACAATTATACACAAGTTCTTATAAATATGATTAGTAATTCAATTTCCAAATCTTTAGATCTTTTGGACAGTTCATCATTAACAGTCGGGAATTATTCTTTAAGTGACCCGAGCGAGTAAGATATTTTATTAGCATTATATAAAAATTACTAAAATTAACATATTAGTTTACTCATCTAAATGTGATTATAGGGGTACCGAGTTAAATAAACAGTCAAAATTCATCAATTCATTAGAAGTTGCACATCTAAAAGATTTAAAAATGTATTTTTTTTATTACGACAACAAAGAACATCCATTAAACAAGGACGAATTTGTAGCAGCAATATGTTCAGTTATTGGTAAGTATAGGTAAATCTCAGTAAAAATATAATTATTTTAGATTAAAAAATAGTCATAAATAAGGCTAATGCAGACCTATAAAAATTTAGATTTTAATAAACTAGGCTAGGTATACTATACTATAGTTGATACCTATATAGGTACTAATGTACTATAACTATAAAATATGCAATAAAAATACAAATTGCTAAAGAAAACGATTAATTATTAATCAGATAATATATTAATAGCTAGGGTATTTATAGTTGGAAGTTCAAGAAAAAAATATCAGTCAACTTGGTAGGGCTGCTGGGACTGGTTTAAAAAGTTTGACAAATCGTACGTAAGTTGGAGACCGCTGCTATAGAATAGATGTAAGAAAATACAAAAAGAATTAGAGCAACATCCTCCGAATGTTGTGGTGTGAGGAATGATATTTTTACCATTCAAACCATCGGTTTATTATTACCTACATGGCTATTTAGGTACCAATTGCGTAAGGTTAAAATTATCAAAACTCGTATGTACAAGGCCGTAACTGAAAAAAAATTTCCGGTGGGGTCCAACAATTTTATTAATATAGATACTGAAATAGTATAGTCAATAAACTATATTCACCGCTAAAATGTGTCTACTTATAAAAATTTCCTGGGGGGTCTGAACCTCTGAACCTTCCCCCCCCCAGTTAAGGCCTTGCGTTTGTATATAGCGTGGCGGTACTTAAATAACAAAACCTAAATAAGGTATATTTGATATTTAGGTAGGTGCTTATTTAACTATTATTATTTTATTACCTATACATATTTTGATTACATAAACACAGGTAATAATTTATACGCGAAGGAGGCTGATGATTTTTTCGAACAAGTATGCGTTGAAGATTTTAATACAAAAGAAGATGTTATTTACTGGAAACAACTTATGAATGAAATTCGATATAGTACTTATTTTTTTCGAGATATCTGGGACGCATTGCCTTTTGACCAAAATAATATAACCATGCATTTAATGCCACATTGTAAAGTAAGTGTATTTATAAGTAACGTAAAAATGTACGACGATAGGTATTAAACTAATAACATATTTCAATATATATATCACAGAATAAAATAATAATTCAATTTATTCTGCGCTTATAATTATGTATGGACGTATAAGATATAAATAAAGGATTTTCTTTAGATTAGCGGAGAGATGTGTTGATTTTACAATAATGTGATTTTTTGTGTTTGTACACGGTAGTTGAAAGGTATTCGATAAAATGCTTAATTTTAAAAATAATTATAAAAATAGGTATTTAAAATAATTTTATAAATAGAAATAAATTATATTTACATAGCTATTTAAAGATATCATTTTATAGAAGAACATATTTTCCACAGCATGAATCCATAGTCAAAGTGATTAGTATAGAAACAGAAGAATTCTTTTGTTACACTGTATTTTCTCGACTAGGCCAAGTGGGCATCTATGATGGTCGTTTAAACTTACTAAGGGAATACGTAATACAATTGTCTCAATGTCCCGATGACTTAGTACGAGCGGCTCGTCGACGGCGTAATATTTGGATCAATGATGCAATATACTTACCAGATGCCCAATTCATAACTATTGCTGCATCAGACGGCTCTATCCATTTTGTAGACACCGTTTGTCTAGTTCATGTGCCAACTTTTTGTATTACTGGTAAATAATTAAAACGATTTTACTGCAATAAGACCTCGTAAAT
This sequence comes from Rhopalosiphum nymphaeae, assembly GCA_036289425.1. Taxonomy (NCBI): domain Eukaryota; kingdom Metazoa; phylum Arthropoda; class Insecta; order Hemiptera; family Aphididae; genus Rhopalosiphum; species Rhopalosiphum nymphaeae. The sequence continues at coordinate 1,158,099 of JAZAQC010000005.1, read as the reverse complement.
TGTAATACCTAGTCATTAATTTATAATTAACGATTCAATACAGGTTTAAAAACAACACCGACTTGTTTAGAATACTGTCCTGGTAATTCTTCACTTTTATTTATTGGTGACGATAATGGCAGTATTTCTCAAATGGAATTTCTTCAACCAAAACGATCGTTATTTAAACGAGATCCCACGAATAAAGTCGATACATATTTTTGGAAAGTAAGTAAATATAATTTATTTATAGGCCATGTATGATTAACATAATTAATATTTAGCAGGATAATAAATTTAAGTTTTATAGGTATTAGGTAGTATTTGGTAAGTTATTTTATTATACCTAAATAAAAAACGTAAAAATATAAAATATTTTATACTTTTAACAAGTATCTTTAAGTATTGTCAGAAAATTATAACTTCGTTTTTATTTATTTATTAACTGTACAACGTAAACCATAAAACCTACCTATATAAAGAATAAAAGTACAATCTATTACAATAATATTTTTAACATTTTCTTATAGTATTGGAAAGCAGTTTATAACTAAACATTTATAGTAATAAATTGAAGGAATACCTTTATTATTTTATATAATATAATATATATTTAATATTGGGTGATAATTATTATTGTTGATTCAATAAGTAACAATCATTATTTTAATAATTATTAAAGTTTTTGAAAATACTTTTTTTACGTCATTATAAGTCGTTAAAAACAAAAATTTTCTGAAAAAATATATTTTTCATGTTATCATTTTTATTATTTTTATTTTTTAATGACAAAATTCAATTTTAATTTCTTATTTGAACATTTAATTTTATTTATTTAAGTATTTCGTATGATTTATGATAAGTAGGGCTATGAATTAATTGCACTAAAATTTTTTAAAAAATGCATTTAAAATGCCAAAAATTATAGTATTAAATTCACTTAATAATTAAAATGGTTTTTAATTTAATTTTTATGTTTATATTGATATTAGTATATTATATGCATAAAAATGTATTTATTCAATAAAAAAAAAAAATTATAAAAAGTTGATTTAATTTCGAAGTTGATTGATTCTTTAATAATGCTATTCGCCTGAACATTTTAAAAATTTTTTTTTTTAGGTTTTCAAAGATGTTAATTAACGGAATTTAATTAAAAATACCGAAAAGAGTAAAAAATGATCTAAGATAAAAATGTACCTAAGATAAAAATGTCAAAAAATGCAAAAAATTTAAAATAAAAGTTTCATAAATAGATTTTTTTTGTTACATAATTCAAATTATGTACTAACAAGGCTACGTTTCTCAATTACCAAAAAAAAAAAAAAAAAAAATACACTTGCCTATAATTTCACAGCTCTTTTTATAAGTATTTAAAGTTTAAATGAGTCAAGTGTGAGATACTAAAATATCTCGCAAAATAATGTTCTAATGCTCATTACAATTTTAATACTTACAACAGTTATAAGTATAGGTACTTATAAAATTATAACTTATAATAAACTACTTATCCTAAATTTGATTTTTTTGAATCAAAATATTTCGAATAATAAAATGTATGTTGTTATGTAAATGAATAAAATTAGTTGGAAATATAATTTATTACCAAAAAAGTTTTTTTGTAATGACTTATAATTATGTAAAAAAAGTACATATTTTAAAAAACGTTAGCAGTTTCTGTTCTGAAATAATGGTTTTCATAATATGTTAAATATATCATCCGGTAGTTGATGTAATTTCTAATAGTTAGGTTATAATAATTGTTTAATTTATTCAAAATTGTATTGTCTTTGTCTATTATAATTATTATTTCTCATAGGATTTAGAATATCAACAAGAATGGGTTAAAATACATACTTGTGGAATTCCAATTCATCCAGACTGTATTAAACATATTATTTATTGTCAATCTGACGAAGCTACAATAAGTTGTTGTCAAGACCATAAACAATCTCTAGTCATCAAACATATAAGAGATGAATGGAATCCATACGTATTTAACATTCGACATGTATTAATTATAGTTTCATATAAATTATTAATTAATGTATTTATACTTGAAATTTTGTATGGTATAATTTGTATTCAAAATATTATAATAGGGTGTACGATGTTTTCATTACAATTCCACACTAAAATTATTAGTGACTGGATGTTCACATACAGTTTATATTTGGAATCCAGTAGTAACAAAAATGTATCTTGCTAAATTAGAAGGGCATACAAATTCAGTTGTAGATGTCAGAATTTTTGAACACTTCAATCTTGTAATAAGCATTTCAAAGGATGAAGTAATACGATAAATAAATGTATTCAAATTTATGTTTAAAATATATTTTTTATTTTGTAATAGGTACTCAAAGTATGGAGTTTAAATACCTATGTTTGTTTACAAACAATTCAATTTAATTTTCCAGTTTATAATGTACTCGGAAAATCAGTTGAATTTAGTTGTCGAACATTTTATCCAGGACCAATCATTAAGCAGCCACCAGAAGAGCAAGCGTCATTAAAATCTATTGATGCAAGTAATATAACTAGTGCGCAAACAAGTGTTTATATGCCCAAGTAAGTCATTCGAAATACATGAATAAATAGTACTCAAAATTTTAAATTTTAAACTAAATATTTGTAGGGAAAACTGGGAATCCGAAATATTGATAATTGTTTGCTCTAACTATTTATCGACAATAAAACAAAATTTAAAGGATTATTCTCAAAATCATTCTCCTCTTCCTCCGCCAATAGAAGACAAAAAACCAGCGCTTCCATCAGAATGGAGTTTCAGCGATACCGATCAGATTATCACCGACGAAATTGATAGCACATTTATAGAATCACCAAAAATAGATAATGATAAAATAAAAAATTTGCTAATTAATTCAAGACCTCTATTAGACCATGAAGCTTTTAACCAGGATACACATAAAAAATCGATAAATACTAAAATGAAGAAGCACGTTGATGAAATGGTCAAAAATGGAACACCTTATTTAGCAATGCATTTATGTCCCGTATATAAATTACAACTGTCTAAAAATTTGGTGTTGAGCGATGCTACAAAATCAAGATTCCCGTTTATAGAAAAAATGGATGATATATTTTGTGATGGGATTGCATATGATGAAAAAATTAAATCACCTACGAAGGAACAAAATAAAATAAAACAGATTAACATAAAACATTTAATGGAAATTATGAATACAATGGAATTAGACGAAGATAGTGATATTGAAAAAATTATAAATGAATTTATTTAATAATATCCATCTCTCGCCTCAAAAATAACTTAAACAATTATACAAATGTATAATCTACAATTTTTAATTATATATTATAAAAGCATTGAAGTCGGTTCAATAAATGTAATTAATTAATATTATAGTCTCTCAATTATATACAATCAAATTTTTTTTATTTATATTTTATACATTGTTTTGAAATTGTTGTGATTAACTCATTAGTCAACCTTAAAAATAGAACGTTAAGTAAAATTAAATATTTACAAAAATACCTTTAGATTTTAGTTTTAGATTTAAATGCTGCTTATGATTTTCTTTAATATGTATTGTACGTTTATGCTATCTGGTAAAAATGACGAATGTAAAAATCGTGAATTAGGTAATAATGGTGAAAATTAAAATAGCAAATTTAAAAAAAGAGCAAAAATATAGTATATTTTATAATATGGTAATTATAATAATAAAAAAAATTATATTGAAAATCATTAGGAATTGAATTCGGTTATTTAAATGAAAAAAAAAATATCAAAATAGCACATTGACGACGAACCGATACCTACGGTCCGAGGGTGTATGTTAATTTCTCCAAAAATAGCAAGTAGAAAAAAAGGGATATATTTTGAAGTTTTGAAACTTCAAAATGTGGAATAAAAGTTGTTAAGTATTACATTTAAGTATATAAGTAATTTTTATATTATAAATTTTCCTATTATGCATAATTGCTTATTTTAAAATTAATTATTTTTATTTTCACCATTCGTGATTTTTACATTCGCGATTATTAGTTTTGTTATTTTGGTATAGACTCTACATTTACAGCGCATATAAATTATTTTCTTTTTTTTCTTTTTCTAGCATCCAATTAGATTTTACCGATTTGGGTTATTTTCTAGTTTAAACCAATTCAAAATCACACCAATAAATTTATAAGTTGTAAAGCTTAATTTGTAAATACAAGTAATTATATTATTTTTAAATTGATAGTCTGCTATTATTTGTTCTAAGTAGGGGAGATAGTATAAAGTTTATCCCTCACCTCCATAATTAATTTTATACGTTGTTTTAGATCTGTGAAACTTACAAATTCCAAAAACTAACTTAAAATTTCTCTAGTGCATGATACTAAAGAGAGGAGACTAATTCTACACACATTTTTATGTATCCATTAACACCTCACTCAGTTTTCTTTCTAAAATTTTTATTTTTTTAACATCAATTGTTACTACTAATTAATAATACATATTAGTCGTCATCAATTTTAAGAAAGTTTATTTTTGTCTATCATATCACAGAATGTAATTTCAATAAATAATATTTAATCTATTCAACGGACTTTAACAACTTTGTCTAATTCATCGCAAGATTTAGATTTACTGTTCCTGAAAAAAATAAAAAAATAAAATTACACAATTTACTTGATTAATGGGTATTATAACATCAAATCAGAAAAATATTCAATGATTTACCTTTTGATGAGATCTCTTCGTCCAACTTGAATAATAATCTGACCACATTTGACTTCTTTGAATAGCGCAATAGCTTGAGAATGTTTGAAACCATCCAAACTTTTGCCATTTACGCTGATAATTTCATCACCTATGACGTTTGAATAATTTTATAACAGATTTATTTAATCAATTCAATAAATAAAAGATTCATTTAGTTTTAATATACCTTCTTTTAAGAGCTGCGATTCCGCTGCTTGACCAGTAGGAAAAATTGTTTTAACAAAAATCCCCATGCTTCCTTTAGGAGAGTCAATTCCACCAACGATACTGAATCCTAAAGACTTATATCCTGGTCCTTTGTGAAAAACTACCGTTGTTAGAGACATAGATAATGATCTAGGTCTTGGCAATCGAGGTATTTGGGTATGTTTAGGTCGAGTTTGATCTAAATGCACTGAGAATTTTCGCATTCCAGTCATTTTAGGTTTTTCCTCTAACTTAATTTCTGGCAAAGATGATTGTCTAGAATAAAGAGGCTCGTGTACTTCTTCTGACTTTGCTGGGTATTTAGGAACAGTTGGGGGTTTTTGAATCAATAAAACTTGTTCTGTATTTGAGGTTGGTTGACATTTAGATCTAGAAACAACAAATTCTACGCTATACTTGGATGAACGCAGAATAGATTCTACATCTTGCCGTCTTAAGCCCTTTACTCTAGTACCATTGATTTTTATTATTTCATCTTGAATACATAATTTACCATCCCTGAAAAAGTGAAACGGTACATTATTTTTTTTAAATACAATATTAAAGTATTATATTATATTACCTAGCTGCTGGACCTGATAAAGCCGTAATGTATAATGTACGGGTTCTCAAAGAAGAGTCTCGACACTCTACGTTAACTCCAACATCTTCACCTAGGCGTTTGCTAAACCGTATGGTTTTAATTTCAGTATGTCGATCACTAGGACCTGTGCAGTTATTTTTTTTCAATAAAAACCTTTGGTAAAGACTCATATTTTGTTCCGGTTTTTTACATTCATTACACATTAACGATAAGACCTCCACATTTGATCCAACTTGAAGTTCTTTAACATCCCCTCTTCGTAATCCCACCATAATATTTTTTCTAGAAAATTCATCGTTATCAACTGAAGATTGAGATTTAATTGATCCTCTAGGAGAATCTCCACCGTTTCTAGTAGAATCACTCTCATAACCACTTTCATCAGCTTTTATTACAACACGATTTTTTTCGTCAATCTTATTTATCATAAATGTTTCACCAAAGCTTGTATGTCTTCTTCTTCGGTTTTTAGTATAAGAATTTTGATTTACTCGATTTGTAGCTTGATTGAACAAATTGAGCAGGTCTTCATAACTAAGAGTCTTAAGGTCATCAATGCTCTTCTGTAATCCTAATATTTTTTTATTAGAAATAAGATATTCTAAAATGCACTGTTCTTCAAGTGGATTTTCATCAATGTTGACAGATAATGTCGTTCTTTTAATAGACATTATTTTAGGAGGAATTATTTTTATTTTTGGATGGTTTTCCATAGCGTATAAATCCTCAAGACCTTTTTGGCATTTTTCTTTTAGCCAATCTTGATCTTTCTCTTCTAAAGTTCTTGGTTCTTCAATACTCCTAATACTTTCTATTCTTGAAATACGTTTGTTTTGGTTATTATGTAATTTGTCAATATAATTTTGATGAATTTCAATATTTTGATTATTTATATTTTTTGTAGATATAGGTGACCATTGTCTTCTACGATTAGGAGAAACTTGAAGTATTTCTGAAGAATCACTTCTTTTTAACTGATCCCATTTTCTTCCAACTTTTTTACCCCAGGTAGCTAAACCTAACATTAAATACGTAATATATAATTAAATTATAAACAATTATTAAATAAATGTTTGAAAAAGTTACTTTTTTTATGAGGTTTTGGTGAACCATTATCAGGTGTAGTACATCCTTTTGGAGTTGTATATCCAGGAGATACATCTCTGTGGTCCTGTTCAATAGGCGACAAACTAACGAGTTGAGGACTCGGATCAGAACAACGCCTTTTGAAAAGTCGCATGGTTGTATATATCAGCTGAAAGTTATATTGTTCAGAATTATTAAATATATATATACCTGCATTTCATATTATACATAAAAAGAACCTAACATGATAATTTCGTGAACGTTTCATAATAATATATAAAGTGAAATACAATAATTATAATACGAGTAAACTCGTAAATATGTTAAGTTCATTAACATTCGAGAAAATGAGATTTAAACCAGTTTTATATTGAAATGTTTTATATTATTAGTTTATTACCAAGAGAAATGTACAGCATTTCCGTGCGGTTAACACGGAATGCGTTTATTCAGTAATATTAATTGTATTAATACATATCTTTTATTTTCCATAACAAAGTTTGAACATAAAGGCTTTATGATAATATTGTTTTGGTCCATAATTTGATAAGTATAGCTAGTATAGGTACCAATAAATAGTTTGTAATAATAGTTAATATTCATTGTTGTATAAACTGAATGGTACTTAAATTAATATTTTAAACTTAAAAAATAATTCGAGAACATTAATTTTAGTGTTCAAGACTTAATATTAAGACATATAATAGTAATAAATTCTATTAATATAATTTATAATATTTTTTTTTCATATAGGTTAGGTTAGGTACCTACTCATATATTCTAATTTTGTTTTTATCTATTTTCCCAAAGTTCCATTTCCATAGTACAATTTATTAGTGAGATTAAAATGAATAATACGAAATTTACAGTTTTCTATTTTGACATAGGTCTAAAAGTCTAACATTTACCATATGTAAGTATTTACGTAATTCATAAATTAAACGTTTAATGTGAGTAATAGTTTCTATAATAAATAAATAAAATTGTTTTTTTTAACCTAATTAGTTTATATGACTGTATTATTATGTATCCTTGTTTTATAAAATTAATTGATATACTTTTATGAAATGTTTTTTTTTTTTTGAAGAATAAAACATACATGTTGCCATTTAAAGTAGAAAAACTGTATATTAAATAATTACATTTTTCGATAACTTAAATATTAAGTTGAAAATTGTCAAATAACCTATTACATATTTATATTTATACTAAAATATAAGTATGTAGTAATAGATAGTTATCAATTATATAGTATTCATTGAGTTAAACATAGGGGTGTCTATATAGGGGTGCAGGGTATGCACCTGCGCACTGCGATTTCAGGTGGCACCCACCACCCACCTGTAATCATCCACCAGGCTCATCGAATATAGATAATAATTAATAGATATAAATTATGAATATATATATATATATATATATATATATATATATATATATATATATATATATAGCCATCATAGCCACGTGGACAATAAAATAATACTAATCAAACTTGCAGTTATATTAGTTTTAGCCAGTTTTATGTTTTACAGTTACCACCTTATCAGGAAGTGATAAGTGACGATTAAATGCCATATTCAATAGACGATAGCAGCAAAATGGTTCAAATGCATTAGTTCAAAAATAAAAATTGTAGTAAACCAAATTTTGGAAAAATCACACGATATTGTGTTCGCCTCCATATATTGTCGTGATTGTATTTTAACAATACACAACAATGACTATAACTTTGATTATTTTGTTAGCTAATTGACATATGTAACTTATTTAATAAAATTATATTTATTATTTATTATACATGATTTTATTTTAGTTAGTTATTGACATCTATTATATGAAATTTCAAAATTTGAAATTAGAGGCGGTGCATATTTTTTTAGTTCATAGTTGTATTAATTATTTATAATATTAAAATCATGATGGATTTGAGAATAACAAACATTTTTCGAAAAGCGGGGCTAAAACTTCTTAGCCCCTCTGGATACGTGCCAGGTTTCACCCTCTGCGTAAAAAATCTAGACACGCCTGTGAGGTTAAACATAGTATGTTCGTATTATAAATATAGGTATCAATTAAGTACATTACAGACAATTGCATTTATTTACATTACATCAAAATAAAAAATATAAATTGATAGTATTAAATTAAATTAAATTTTTATTTTAAATATGTTAAAAATAATACAATCAGATTGATTTAATTAAATCTTGAGTAGTCGAGTTTAAAATATTTTAAAATTCAATACACGTCATAATATTATATAATATCATAATATTAATAAATGTAAATAATATTCGTTATATGGGTTCGAGCTACAGCCTACAGTTAAATCATAAGTCACAAAACTAGATTTGAAAAGGTTATAACCAAAATTTACATTTGACTTTCAATTATTTACTTTAAATATCTGAGTAAAACTACGAAAACATGTAACATGATTATTACTTATAATGTTTCTATTGTGTGTGTGTGTCATGTAGTAATTAAAAACATTTTTTAATACAACACAAGTATAAAATACTAAATAGCTATGCACTTTTAATTTAGTTAGGTACATGATACATATAATATATTTTTTTATATTTATTTACCAAATATTATTTTTAAATACCTAGATACATTTACCTGCTTAATATTTATATTAAAAGGATTTAAATATTTGTATATGTTATTTTGTTATTCCCAATATAATTTAAAAAAATGGATTTGAGTTTATGTAATTATATGTTTATGTTTTATTAATTGAATGACAGTAGAAAGTCTATAAATTAATAAAAAAATGTTCAATTATTTTTAAATGATGAAATTTAAGTAAAAAATATCGATAGAATTACGTTTTTTGATGCCTATTTCGATGCATTTACCTAATGTATAGCCACATTATAGGTAAATGTATAATGCTAAACGTTGTTTATATACGCCAGTTTGAAAGTTTGCCAAATGTATATTTTTGTAAACCACTGTCTGCGCTGAATCAAGTATAACATTTGTTCATGCATTTTTACACATAATTGGCACCATAGCAGGTACGTTAGGCTACAGTAACTCGGTCGTGAATAAACTATTTGATTTTCATAGTAAAATCATTAAAAAGTTGTAACGTAGATATATGGCATATATTTATTAGTGTGCCTACACGCTCTGTATATTTCTCATAATACTAATTTAACTACAAAGAATTAAATAAAAATTATGCGATATAGTACTTTTAACATACGTATACCGCCGAATTACTACTATATATGACCCTCACGAGGTAAACGAATCCAAAATAATAAAATAAACTTGCATAATACACTCGTTAACATTAAAATCAATGACCTGGCAACATTTTCATCGCATTATTATATTATTATCGTCAATCGTCATTATTGTTAATACAATCATTGCTTACATTATGATGTTTGTTGAGTGTTAAGAAAAACTACAAAGATCTATGATGAAACAACGAATCGTTACAAGTTTATAACGTATAAGTATTATTTATAACACGAGTTAATGTGGTATGTCGTTGTACTTGACCGCCCACTGCAAAGAACTGAAAGAAGTCGTTTTTATATAATACAAATCGATTCGTAGGTACACCTTATGTACGCACAGGTGACCGGATAGGGGGCGACAAAAATAATAATAATAATAATAAAACCTACAGGTTATAGACAACGCAGACAAACAACTAACAAGCCATTTCGTTACTAATGTCAGTAGTACTTCCGTTATGTTGAACATCTATTAGAATATGAGACATATATATAATATAAAAATATACTTTTATAACAAATATAATATTATAGTTACAGAAATATATATTATTATAGTAGAATTTAGAACTAAATTAATAGAATAACTAAACCTAACCTAAATGTTTTATTTTGGATATTTATAAATTATATACATATACCTACATATTATAGTAATACATCATACAACGGTTATAGCCTATAATATATATATGTTTTTGATAGGTTTTCGTCAAATTTAAAATGTAAGTATACACAATATTGTATTAAAGTTAAGCCATCGATCGTCTAATATCAATAATTTTATTTTTAATATAATTTATTCATAATACAGGTATATCTAGTAATTACCTATGTATATATATATATATTTAACATTTATTTGATAATATACAATCTGTTAAGATATATTTCTACAATAAGAATATGTGATGTAAGGTATACATACATATATATATTTTACATGAAAGATTTGATTTAAAAATATAAATATATGTAAATATAATATATTAATAATAATATAAAATACTCAGGTACATAACAATAGATCGAAAATGTATATCTAACTAAATACAATTAAACTCAGTCAACTTTTACTTAATCGGTGAAAAATCGATTGCAGAACTATCTTTATAACTTAGATTAATTAATTAAATCTATTATAAATGTTATTATAAGCCATTTACAATTACTTTTATTATTTTAATACATAATACTATAACAGGTAAATAAAAATCAATTAAATTTAAATACTATACATTAATTCATTCTAGATTAATATATTTTAAATTATTTGTTATATTATTATATAAAAAAATATTTAACTTATAATATTATGAACAACTGTAATTAATTTTTAATAAAATGCGTTTTGAATAATGTTAAATGGATACGGTCGGTTAACTGCGTGTTCTTTGCTTGGGAATAAACACTAGGAACCACACCTATATGTAGTAGTATATATATATATAGTACCTACAGTGCCGTTTGACCAGAACAAGTACTGTTATAAGAGGTAAACTTAGAAAACTACTACAACCGGTTTTTGTTATAATATCATTATAAAAAGGCTTTAAACGTGACCCGCGGGAGAAGCCCATTCAGCAGAATAATTCCGCACACTTCAATATTTACATAATATTATAGGTACCTCTACGTAGTAAAATATTTTATTTAAAATACAAATAAACCAATAAAAATACACTATAGTTAATTATCAAACTTTATTTGTTTGGGTTATGACTTTTGATTTCTGAATATTGATTTCTTATATAGTTGTTGGGCTATATTATGCCACTGAATTATATGCAGCTGATTCTAACCTTGACATTTAAGTACTTAATTCTTCATCCTTTATAACTAGACATTAATTAGTTGCTGATATTTGTACCATCCATTGTGATCACTGGTCGCGACCAATATTTTACCTAGATGCCTACTACTTAGTATTTATTGCTCTAAAGAATTTAAATTATTTATTAATTGTTTTTAATTATTATTAATGTATACCTTGAAACACTATAGTCTATTAATATTATGTTAACAGTTAAAAAAATCATTTTCATACTTATAAGTTATAATTTGTTTTGTTTAATATATAATATTATATATATTAACATTTAGGAAAATAACCATATTTCAACTATATATATATGTATATAACTATGTACTCGTATATAGCTACTATTTAAAAAAGTAAAAACATAATAAAATAACTTTTCAGATGTTATTGATTGTAATTAAAAATATTATATACATTTATATCACTTAATCTCTCCATGTTTATGACCTTGGCACAAAGTTTCACAATTAGACACTTGAAGTACCTACGTATAATATACACTGTACTATATCCAAGTCAATTTCAGATCGAGTATACCAGCCTTTTTTTAATGTGCAGTGAGACACATTTTGTGTAGTGACAAAAGTAATTGTATAGTGAAAATTCTCGTGAACATTTTTACTTTGTTGTATCATGGTCAATATTTGTATTAAGTTTAATTCCTTACTAAAATCCAAAAAAGTGGGGAAAATATTGTTTGTGCAGTCAGAAAAAATCATTAAAAAAACCCTGAAGCATACTATATATACAAATAGGTATACCTAACACAAACACAACGCCGTATAACCCATCTATAAAAGGGAAATAACAATTGGGATACCATTAGTGAATATCTGTATTATAAAACTAAGTTTATGAAACCATATGGGGTACATAGGATATATAACGAAGTGAAACAATGTAAGTAGTGGTATACACATATAGTTGAAACTTTGAGAATTGTATTATAGTTAATATCTCTATTTTATTTAGATTGATATAACATAATTTAATAAAACTGGAGGACTTACTCTGCTGTTTATTAGTTATTACTTTATTAGGTATCTATAGTTCCTACTATTAGACATTAGTTTATCATACTGACAGAATATTGCAAAGTCTTTACTACATACCTTATAATATATTCCTATTTCCTAAAACTAGTCGATTACTGATGATTTCTAAGTCGATCCTTAGTAATTTATTTATAATTTGTTTGAACATTTCATAACAAACTTTATCAATACTATATTTAGTTGTGCTAATATACAATTCTTTAGTCAATATATTTTGTTTAAAATGTATATATTATAATATAAATTTGATTATTTTGAGATACATTACATATTTTTTTTTTTATTGAAAGCTATCGAAATAAAACAACTATCATAAGAAGTGTAGTGAGGTATTCTATTCAAAATTGTTTCATTTTAAGTATTCAATTCACTCGATATCTCATAAAAATACATTTTTGAATTTGATTACAGAATCTGCATTATGTTACGTATTATGAATATCTTCTAGATAAATGTTGCTTACGTTATAAGACTTATTAATTTTTATTTTCATTCGATGAAATCTACAAATTATTCATAATATTTTATAGATATTTAAACACTTTTATAAGTATTATACAAAAAGTGTAATAGCTCTGTTCGAATTTTGTTAGTTAAGATGGTTCCATACTGTGAGGTGAATTACAAAAGTATTTACTATTTAGGGCCATTTTCCAAACAAAATTACAATAATATAAAATAGATATAAGCAATTGGGAACCAACTTCATCATTCCTGGTCAATTATTTTATGTGAGACGTGAGTATCCCACGAATACTTTATACATGAAATGGCCTATATTTGTTGTTCGTTCTTGAGACTATACTACACACGGTACCTTCTTATTCTAGTAACCTACCTAAAGCCAACGTGTGAAAATTATTCAAGTTTTTATTTATTATTCTCTTCTCTCACCGCCCCGGTTTAACTATATTTTATAGATTATAACTTTTTATTATACTATGCAAATATAATTAATAACTAACTGGCCTATTGTATTTTTTTTTTAATTTTAATTATATATTATTAACTTATCTCCATTTTTAAAACAGTTATTTATTGTCATTCAATTAATTTAGTATGGATGTGATCGACCAGCTCAACCTAAAATAATAATTACAATTTAAAACAACTTTGAACTAATTCCAAACTAGCAATTTATACAAGATGTAAGATATTTAGTAAAATTAAATAGTTTCCGGTAAAAATTCCTTATTTTAATTTATTTTGTATAATAAATACAATTTAATAAATAATGATTCTGTGGACTTGTGGTAGAAGTTCGAGAATGACAATCGAATCACGATAATTTTATGATAACAACATATACCGTCATACCAACGTCCAACAAATGACAGTATCTGTTCGAACAAACATGATAATAGAAAATAAGAATGGATAATATAAAAACTCTGTATAGGCTCTTTAGTATGATGGTTTCTAAGTAATTTTCGTGATAATATTTTATAATTTATTTAGTTTCGAAAATATTTTCATGACTCATCAAAAGTTGACTCAGGACTTACCCAACCAGTGGGTCGTGAACCACAGTTTAAGAACCGTTGGGTTAAGACATACAATTATTATTTATAATGTCTAATTTTTAGTACCTACATCGAATTATCGTTTATTGCAATAGCATATGTTTTGGAACAACATAAGGAATACCTAATGGCTAATGGTAAAAATTGTATTCTTTAAAACGTTCTGTTTGAGTTGTTTATACGCACAATAGTTATATAATAGTATTATAATGTCTGTAATACTGCAAATGAATACCCAACATACGGTTTGTATTCGTTTAACCTTTAGGGCACATGACATCTTTCTAATGTGCAGATGACGGCCGTCGTCAACACAAGTTTAATAAAAATACGATAAATGTGGTGTCACTGGACGCCGCCTTTTCTCAAGTTCACATACTCGTATACTATTGTTTTCTTATTTTAAGCCTTCAAAATTTATTTATTGTATAAACTAAATTTATACAAATTGTAAATAATCATTTTAAAATAAAAAAATGTTTATGAAATGTCTATAGCACCTATAAAAAACCAAATAAGAAAAAAATAATTAATTTTAAAGATTTTAATATTTTATTTACCCGTTATATGGATAATCGTTTGAACACTTAAATGCCAATGGTATTTAACTACAATAGTATTTAATAGTTTAAATCTTAAATAACATAATATTACACTATTATATAGTAACAAATAATAATCATAAGTTCATGAATCTATAATCCATAAAAATATACCAAACAGCATAGTTTCATAGTAGGTGCATATATATGTATAACGGTATATATTTGCATTGACGTAATATTTATTTAAATTGTTTATTAAACTGACACTATCATAAATTATTGACTATTATACCTATATAAAAATAATTTTAGCTATAGAGGAAAGTAAAAATAATGTTATACGTTTACTGCTTATTTTGTATAATCAATGAATTTGTTTAATAATTAATTTAATGTTACTGTTACATATAGGTACTTATATATAAGACATAAATCATAATACCATATTTATCTAACTATATTTTATATTATTAATACATTTGTACCTATTGCTTTTACTATAATTACTTATAATTTTTCTAAAATAAATTCTAATTACAAATTTTTTTTTATTTGATATATACCTCTAATCTTATTAAGCAGATAATTGTATCAACGATTTTTAAACAGAAATATTAAAAGCATTTAAAATTCAAATTAGTGGAACTGTTGAGCGAAAAAATCGTAGAATAATGGCCCTGGGCAAACCACTATTTTTGTATAAGTAGTCAATTATTGGTTCAGTATTTAATAATTAATTAGTAATTATATCAACAGTTTCTAAAAAATATGATATATCATTGAAAAAGTGAAAATTTAAATATCACAATTATAAAATATAGCAAGTATTATTTTTGACGACTAAATTTTAAATTTCTTTAAATTATAAATAAAAAGCAAAAATTAAGTGAAAAATAATACTGATATTTCATGTCAAAAGAAAACCTAACCTTTTATACTACTCGTATTATAATAACATTATATGTATTATTATAGCTGAATAACCCGATGAATACAATTGTGTATGATTTTAATC
This sequence comes from Rhopalosiphum nymphaeae, assembly GCA_036289425.1. NCBI lineage: Eukaryota > Metazoa > Arthropoda > Insecta > Hemiptera > Aphididae > Rhopalosiphum > Rhopalosiphum nymphaeae. Next base: position 1,142,271 of record JAZAQC010000005.1, on the reverse strand, counting down.
TGCAACTTTGAACTTGAAGCAATGTTTCCATTTGATTTAAACTAATAGAATGTACAATTTAAAATTTAATCCGAATGTTTTCATCGAACTGATAACGCTCAATATCATAGCTCCCATCTTTCTGGAAGTATGTACGAAAATGGAATCAGTATTTAAAGGTCGAATTAAAAAATTGGAAAATGGTGATTTAATTTGTATTTAAGAAACCATGAAAAAATATAATAAATACAAAATTCATAAAAATATTATATCATATTTGTCAAAAATTAGTTATTTAAGCGGTATCAAGGTGTACAATTTTAAATTAAATACACTTTTATACTTTTACAATTCATTACCTATTTTAACATTTTATTATTTTTAAATATTTTGACTTAAATCATTTTTTCAAAATTTATTTTTTACTGATCACAATTAAAAACTTAAATGTGGCAACGTTGCACAGCAAATCATACGCAATCGTTTGACTTTCGGGGTAAATATTAAAATTAATTGTTCAACGTACGCAATTGTGTTCCCAAAAAGATGCATCGTACGCAATCGTGTGGTACCCGAATAACCTGGCTTTGCTCGTGTATTAAATAATCGATTCGTATATAAATTGGCTTATTTATCATAGTTAAACTATTTAAATCCTAGCAATGTTATATATAATATTTTTTATAATTTAACTTAATTTATGATATTATAACTGAAATGACAAATAAAATGTAATTGAAAAGAATAAGAGTGATTTACTTGTAAGGTCAATTTGGTACAACCCCGTGAAAAAAAAATCATTGAATTATTTAAGTGACACGCTAAAAACCGTATGACCTTTAAATACAAACCCCCTTTCCCTTCCCTCAGACAAAAAAAAAATGAAAAATCGGGCAATGTGGTGACACTCAGAAAAGTATTTGAAATATCCCTATGAAAAAAAATTGGAAAAAAGTTAGGCTCTTTCTAATAAAAATAGCTATATCTTTTATATATAAAAGAATAACATTATCTATATTTATCATTATTACATATGATTTTTCATATCAAAATACTGAATTACTCATAGTAATTTTTCGAAATCAAGTACTTTGAATACAGTTTTTATTCATTAATATAATTTTCTTACTAGGTTAGTTGCCAACTAAAATAATAATTTTTAGTTATTTATTTAATGCGTAATATAATTTTTTTAAATGGGTGATTCGTTTATTTATAATCAGCGTACAAAATATATAATAGTTTTATACTTTTAAATTTTAATATAAGATTTATATTAGATTGTATAGGTTAGGTATAATTCATTATTAAAATAAGTATTAAATTTTAAAACTAAATGAAAAAAAATTTAAAAAACTGACTTAAATATTTTGTAATGCTTTATTGGACATAATAATATTATAGTTCTTATTTTGGCTTAAAAATATATCTACAGAAACTACAAGAAACTTAAATATTAAATTTATATTGCTATAGGTACAAATAATAAACATATACTATAATAGTTTATATGTTATTAATGTTTTCTATTATGCTTAATATTACTTATAGAACCAATAAAAAAGCTTTAATTTTCCACTTTGCGGATGGTATTTAATAGAAAATTTGATCTACTTAGTACTTTGGTGGTTAAAAATAAAAGTTCTAGGTATTTTTCAAAATAATCCTTAAATTACCTATTTCATAAATTATTTATTTACAAAAACACATAAATATAAAATATTTATAAAAATTTATTTTAAAAAGTGTTTTATAAAAAAATCATTGTTATTAAAAAAAAATGTTATTCAGCATAAATATTATTATTGTAGTATTTACTATTTACTTACAAAAGGTTGCTTTCGTGCCATTTAAAAACTCATTGAACATTAAATCGTTTGATAGCTGTATAAATCTTCCACCATTCCCTTATAACCTCCTTTATATAAAGGAGAAGCTTCATTGACCCGATTTGAACAATTTTGTTTTATAATACATCATAGCCCATAAGCGTTTTATATTCTGGTTATGGGTTCTAGTTTGTGGCTTTATACATTTTTTACTGTGAAACAGTTTTATGGAATAAAATATCCACTTTAGTTTAGATTTTAATATAGGTACCTACTTTCAATTCAATATGCATAATACTGGACCCTAGTTCTACTTCTCTAATAATTATGGGAAATAGTGTTTTTTGTATCATTTTTAACAATAAAAAATCGTCTTTCTAAAATATTATTGTGTCGCCAACATAAGCCAAATCTACGGCCCTTTTACTCATGTATTTCTGTTTCTTAAATTTGGATTTGGATCTTAAAAATATTATATTATACCTATACAATATACATTCTACGCAATTTCTAAATAAATTATTTGTGTGGAAATAATTTTTTTTATATTTTGTTTACATAATTAGTATGATGTATTTATTAAATTATCGATTGGTCCTGTGTGCATGTTAATTATGTCTAAATATAATAAATGTAGTACAATATATCATAATAAAGGCATGCGTCAGACAATTTCTAAAAATTTTCCATTGAGTATAGTTATAGCTGTTTTAAGATAAAACATTTAAACATAAATTCATTGTAGGTGTTATCGTGTTGATGTGATTTTTATTTTTAATCTCATTTTATAAAATCTGATACATGGTACAATTACCCAAATGCTTGTTTACTCATTATAAGTTCTTCTTAAAACGCTTCATTAATTTAATAGTTACCGATAATCTATGTATTGGAATTATATTACATTTTAGTCTGTATATTATTATAGTTATAACCGCACTTAGCACTATTATTATATGTGTTAATATTTCACTCACTTAATAATATAAATGTTCTGCATCCACGCCTATTTATATACAAAAATAATAAAACAAGCCTACAGGCCTATATAGATAGACAGTGGGATTGTTGTTCGCCTTGGATATATTTCAGCAATATTCCAGATTTTATTATAACCATATTAATTAAACTGTTACCCATATAGGTAATATACAAATTATTTTTTTAAATACAATTGAATTGGTACTATAATATACATTTAAATTAAAATATTATTTACTAATATTGATAGGAAATCAATTATAAGCGGAACATTGTTTACTATATTAAAATATTATATTATGTTATTTAAATTTTAAATGATCTTAGAAAGAATATGAATACATATTTTTTCGATATGCATTAATTGTTTAGCTAGAAAAGTTATGGGCGTATGGCATAATTAGTCTTGCAAATTGCATTATAATTTTTGTTTCAGCTAACTGTATTTGGATATATTTCATAATAAAATAAAAAATGTCTAACATTTTGTTTTTTTAAACTTATTAAGAATGTAGTTGTGTACATATGCTATCGAACTATTTTTAATTTTTTTTTAATAATTTAATAAATCAATAATATAAAAATACCTATAATTTATAGTTCATTTATATTTTTTTTTTGTATATAAACGTATAATCAATTAAAATTATTAAGAAAATATAAATATAATAAAATATCCAACTCCTTTATAACTATATACAATAATATACATTTAAACATAAAAGTTAATACTTTTTATTTTTTTTAGAATGATTGTATGCTTGTACAAGTTACGGAGGATATATTGATAGACATTCTAGTATAATACATTTATATTTTATGATTATAATAACAATAATAATATCGGATTGCTGGAATATAATTCAAAGAAAATAATAGAAACCTTGATAATTCGGTACGGACCATTGATTTTATTATAAATACCTGACTCACATCTTTCTATGACTTTGATGTGTGACAGTAATAAAATCGTAGACCTCAGTAAAATGTATATGAATACAATTAATTTATATTGTAATAGAATCACGGTTCACGGAGGGTACTAGCTGATTTTATGTATAGGAAGATACTTCAAGTCTTCAACTACTTATCAAATTGTAATTTATCTATTGGAGAATGGTGAATGAGGATGAATAAAATAGCTAACAGCCAATAGGTCATGATTAGGTCATCGATCATCGCAGCCAACCGATCACTTGTTTAGCTACTACTGTTACTAAATGATGAAAATATTTTAACCAAAACTTTAATTTTTGAACAAATGTATAAGTGGTTTCTAAACGAAAAAAGTGCATCTATATAATGAAAGTTCCAAGATGAATAAAAAAAAATTGAATTACTCGTGTTATTTCTGAAAAATGATAAAGTTTGGAATTTATTCAGATTTGAAAATGTACCTAATTGGTAAGGTTGATATAGTAATAAAGATACGCTTAGATAGTTTAGATCAGGTATTTTTAACTCCCTGTCCAACCTGTCTATATTTGAGATTTACGAACACATTTTCAGCATACCACATATTTTTAACACATTTTTATTACAAGTACAAAAGACATTAAGATTTTTTTTAAATAATATGTGGCCCGCTTCAAAAATTGAAGATTATGTTATAATATTATATTATTAAGTTATAAACTTGTATGTACTATACAGAAAATAATGCATTTAATTTTATATTTATTAATGTAATACATTGATATACTAATATTTATCTTAACGACTTAATTGTGAACTATTCTTAGTGAACACAATTTGTTTCGTATTTGTTCGCACTGATCCTAAAAGGAGTTGTTTTGTCATGCAATATTTTTAATTTTCCTTTCCTTCATAAAGCAGTATTATAATTGATAATTGATACCATAGTTACGCATGGACTGAACGCTACATCAATTACTTAGTACTCACTTGAAAAGTTTACAAATGAGAGGTAGAAAATATAATTACAATATGCACAAATTAATATACTCATTTGATGAAAAAAATCAATTGTTTTAATAAGTTTAGATAAACTTAAAGATTTTTCCGACCGATAAAAAAACATTTCTCTCCCCAATCAGAATCTAAAAGAATTTATGTGTTAAAGTTATATATATGCCTACGTTACATTTTTTAAAGAGGTAGGTACTTGCTGCAATTCAATAACTATTATCGATGGAGGCATAAGAAATACATCACTAAAGTAACTTTAATGTATTACTATCATACAACCAGAATATTACTAATGAGTACTGACTACTTGATGCAAGCTCGGTACCTACGCCATACTTGTATACTTATATAAACAATAAATGAAAAAGCAGGGCGAAAATATTGCAAGATATGCACGAATGTTAGTTTATTCATTTCACTCATTTTACATCGTTTACATCGTTGTGATAATATTTAATTTTTACATTCAAAACAATTCTGAAATGAGATCTGTTAAAACTTTGCTTGTTTGGAATTTTTATATAATATTCTTTTATGATTTTTACTGATATAAAATTTTAGTTTTTATTTTTTTTTTAAATGATTTAAAATATAATTTAGACAATTATCTAAAATTCCTAGTATTAGGATTTTAAACTAATACGTTAAAATGTTTAGAGCACTCCTGATTTCTTTCTATACAGCAAATATTTATAAAGTAAACTTAAGGTAAGTAAAGATAAAACGTACGAATTCTGAGAAATTTTGAACTACCTATCATTACGACCAATAATGTGATTTGATTATAACAATATAAAAATCAATTCCACAAAATAAATGCATATCTTGCAACTTATTTACCTACCTATAACAGTATAACCTATACATATAAAATATAATATGTACCTATGTAGTTATATAGGTATATTATATCTTAGTTAAATTTAAAAGGAAAATATAAAACAGGTTAGTCGCATTATGAAAATGCAATTAAAATCAAATTTTTTTTAAATAATAAAAAATTGACTTACTGTATTATTCCATATAATGACAAACGTTTTAAAATGTAAATGAAAAAAATAAATAGGAAAACACTACGCACGCCGCAATTATTATATATTATACTATAACAATCACCCAACAATAACAAACCTGCGCGCACGACTGTACAGAACAGACTAAATACTAAATAGAAAATGGTATACACTCAGTACTCAAGTCCCGCAGACGCAGTAAACAGCTGCAGGCGGTCTGTCGTTAGTGCAACAGTAAAAATATACCTTGCACAACCAATGGCCATTCTATAGACAGGTTTTTAACACTTTCGCGACATCCTCAGCCTGAGGGTATTTTTTTTTTTGACTATGTAATAATCACAGAAAATAAAAGTCAATACATTTTATCACTTGTAATCATAATAATTACTTACCTGAGTACATCCACAGTTTTGATATATTCATGGATCTAAGACATATCTAAGGTAATTAGTCTATGTGTATCTGTATTCGAGTTCCGTAAAAATTAATACATGATTATGCATTTACATCACAGAATAATCTAAAAGAACATTTTTTAATTAAGTGAAAAAAAAACACATAAAAGTACAGAAATTTATAAAATTATTGGATAATCGTTGGAAAATTTAATGATTTAAATTAAAAAATTAGCTTATTCAATCAATTTTAGTTTTAGAGCCATGGTGAAGAGGCCAAAATGACTTAAAAAAATTTAAATTTGACATTGAAAACAACTGTTGCTACCTAATTAAAAAAATTTAAGTTGAATTGCATAAGCGTACACTGAAAGAACTAAAAATTTTAAAATCATCAATAAAAGTATATTTCTATATTCCCTATCTGCTTTTAAAAACTCTGTATCGACCCGAGGTTACTGAACTGAAATATTTTGTGTTACCTTTAAAAGGAAACACACAACACACTGTATCTATTATAGATGCTTATTACATTTTGTAAAAAAAAATCATGCATTTTATGATTCTTTTGTTATCGTTAAACATATATTTGTAACTTTGCAAGCGTTTGTTTGTATTAATTATACATTTTTTTCGCAAAAACTGCATACTAGCTTGGATATTTAACAATTTAACAATTGTTAGTGAGTTTATTCGATCTCTAGACTTTATAGTGCTTCAAGTATTTGGATGCTGCGATCTTATATATAAAATTTATTTAAAAATTGAAAAACGTTTTGGGGAAAATGACCTACTATACCAAAAATAGATGTAGGGAAATTGTCTAGGATTCGTAGTGGATATGGAGGTGAACTGTTTTTACTAAACTTGACCCCCAAAGTCACAATACCCCCTCCTATTTGATCACAAACCATGACGCATATATTTCACATACTTTATAAATGGTAGTAAATATTGTGTTCATATGTGATTACTTAAGGAGAAATAATGATGATTATAACAAAGATATTATATTTATATTAGCTAGAAAAATGTATTTATGAAAAATTATCAATTATGTTAAAATGTTGGAAATTTTAAATTTAGACAATTCAATGTTGGAAAAGTTCTTTTTAAAAAGGAACGCGTTCAACTATGACTGTGTTGACTTTTGTTTTGAAACTACCTACTTATTAAATACTAATAAGATGCGTAATGAAAAACTTACAAAAAGTGATGAAAAAACGAGAAATTTTAAGGAATCTCAATTTTTAACGAAATTGATTTGGTTTATTTGTTTTAATTCAAAAAATGTTAGCGTAGAGTTTTGAAATTTTTATTTAATACTTATTATTATTAATTGTTGATAAAGTAAAACGGTTTTCTCCAATAATTGAAATTTTTTCAACATTCTTCGTTCAGAATCACATATATAGATAGGTATACTAGGTACTAGGTACTATTACTATATATTATATATCTATAATATCTTGCTAAGTACTTAGAATTATTTTATTATTTAATAATTATTATTAATTAATATAGGTAATAATATGAAAGTTGTCTATGTAGTATTTTATATTAGTAATTTATTAGTAACTGACTAAGTGATTGTGATACCATATCAACACTAAATAATTTCTAGACAATATTATCATTAAAAATAACATTATTGTTTCATTTTTTTATTATAACTTGAGCCATGAGGAATAGAAATTTGTGTTCACGTTTCTCATAATTCCATAGTTCCTTTCCAAAACTGATTTTATTAAACTAAATTTTTCGAAAAAAAGTTCTGGTCTAGTTGTCTAGTTTAGTGGTTTCTGACATTTTCAGTTGTGCAGACCACAAATTTTGTAAGACATTCTTTGAGATACACTAATTTTGTATACAAGTACAAATATAAACATATTATAAATACAAATAGAAAATTACTTATATAATATGCTCATGATTAAGTTAATGCTGGCTAGAAACGTTTTTCGTTAAAGCCTTAAATAAATTTAAAAAAAATATATTCACATGTCAATAACCAAGAAATCATACCCGGCAAGAAAAATTAAAAAAAAAAAAGAAGAAGTTAATTGAATTTAAGTCAAAAAAAGTAATCAATGTTAAAATAACTCAATGCGATTTTTGACATTATTTATCTCTTATGAAACTAGAAGAGTCAATATCAAGATTAAAACTGGATAATTATAGACTTATAGCCATAAATCACTCTCAACATTTAATTTATTTCTATATTTATTTTTCAAAAAATAAATAAATTTGGAAAGCCTTGTTCATATTGTTACTTGTTAGGTCGTTAAAAATCCTATTAAATGTCTCAGTAAAATTTCGGAAACCAACGTCTCACCAAGACTTGACCAGAATTGAATTTCGGATGTTTATGACAATCGGCATAAATTAGAAATTTTCGATTCTGGATTAGGATCCACTTGTCTAATTAATAAACATAATTTTTGTTTAAATCAAATTGCCCATTTAGTTCCTTTTAAAATAACTAATATTAATATTTATATTAGTAATTAGTAATATAAATTTAATAGTATTTTATTTTTATTTTAACTTTTATTTAGTTTATAGTTATCTATAGTTTATAAAATCCACACATTGATATGGAGTTCAATGTGAAACACAAAGCATTTCCTATGGGTGTCGTGGCAGTAGGTTTGTCAACATAATATGTTCTATACAAGTTGTATGAGGCTTGGGGTTTGGACGATTATGTCAATAATATTATACATAACATACTAAAATACCAGGGACGGCGCTACACGGGGGTAAATGTCCTTCAAAATTTAATGTTAAAAATATGTAAGCAAATAAAGAAATTGTAAATCATTATTAATATATAAAATAATATTAATTAATTTAAAGAGTTTTTAAACACAAGTTATATTATTTTAAGTTAGACTGTTGTATTCAAATTAAATATGCTTTTTATATATATTTTGAAGTAAAAATACTCAATAAAGTTAATACTAACTGCAAACTTTTTGAAATTTCATACATAAAAAAATAAAAAGTTATGTATTGTTACATACAAATAAAAGAAAACAGAAGAAATTTGAAGTTTTACTGTATAGTATTTTTGTGATAATAATAAAGTAGGTATATTTTTTGATTATTCATTTAAAAATATAAGTATATAACATATTATATCTAAAACATTTTTAACAATACTTTTCTGTAATGGTATAAACAAACAAATGGGTGATTGAATATAGAGTAGCTATATATTAATGCTCCATCAAAAAAAAAAAATTGGCCTGGTATCCCCCCCCTGCAATAAAAAATATCTGGTACCACCACTGTAAAATACTCAAATGATATTATTAATTTTTACTCACATGTACCAACTAATAATAACTTTGGATTAAGGTTTCATCAAAAATTAACTCAAATATATAAAATAATAAAATAAAAAAATTTATTTTTATAAATTTTAATTTTATATATTTTTATAAATTTTAATTATATAAATATATGATATATTTGTCCAAAGATATTTGATAACAAAATATTTTAGTGTAAAATCTATGCTAACATCACAAATTATATCCGCTGGCAGATTGAAGTCTACTATTGTGTTTGAGCATAAACATAAAACTCTTTTTGATTCCACCAACAGTTTTTTTTTTACCAAGTGCTATAAGACCCTGTTTAGCTTTTGCTCTCCAACAATAATATCGCCATAAAATGAAAATAGCTACTATACACAATACAACTGCGAGTGTTGTTATAGGTAAGAAAAATCCATCAAATGTTAATGTCTCATTTGAAACTTTTAAATTGGCTGCTTGAGACTGTAACCAAACATACTTATTTTCATCCTTGTAAGAGGGGTCCATTTTCAATTTTTGTGGCTTGTAATCATCACTAAAAAATTAATAAATTCAATGAAAAATTTATTTTTTGGTACATATATTTTTAAAAGCTAATAACCTGTTTCCTGAAATATTTAGAACAACTGTCTTAGCCAAATCAATTGTAACACATTTTGGGATAGGTAGTTGTGAAATACCAGAATCACTTTTCCTTATCACTTTAGAGTATCTAAAATCAGTTATAAATTATAATTAATATTTATCATATATTAAGACATAATAAATTAATACATTTGAAAAATATATAATCCGTGATATTTATTAAAATTAAAATAATTGTGTAATCTAACTTGTATAATTCATTGTGTTTAAGACGTTCAGTTAAATGATGTATAGTATTATTGTTATTAATTTTTACATTATCCTCAAGAAAAACGTGTGGTAGTTTATCAGTAGATATATATTCCATGATAGCGTCTAACATCCAGTAACAATCTATAATAATAATTATGAGAAAACAATTTATTTAAAAAAAATAAATTCAGTTATTACCAATTTCAATATGATTATTGTCTAGGCAATTTGAATCACCGTAAAGAACAATGTGTCCTGATGATTTGTATAATCCTAAAATTGGTACATTAACTTCTTGTCCACTTTTATCACCTCCTAAAATTTCTTCACCTATATTTAAATATTTGTTAAATTATTGTGTGATATAGATTATTAAGTTATTTATGTACCTTATTAAAAAATTTTAATTACCTTGATTTTTTAAAGTCTTAGCAACAACAATTCCTTCATTTGGAAATGATGTTATATGAGTACCTGAAGAATAATGTACTTTTCTATCACCCATTTCATATTCTCCATAATAAACATTAGAACCTAAAGATATACCATAAGGCTCTAATAAGTCATTTAAAGCTGGTATATTTGAGCCACCAGTAACTGGCATCCACCATTGCTTGGTGTTTTCATCAAAAAATTTTATCTAAAAATAAAAATAAATAATATAATAAAATTAAAAAAATAAAATAAAATAATAATGTACTTTTGTCATCACAGAAACATTATACCAGTCTGCAAAAATAATAACTGATAAATTGTAATTTGCAATATCAGCTTCAATTTTTACTATTTCCTCAGAAAAAAACTCTTCTTCGGGATCTATAACTAACAATGCTCCATAATTAGTAGCATTAAAACATGTATATGGTTCACCCAGTACTTCAACGTAATAACCAGAACTACGTAAATGTTGATATAAACCCTTAAAAATTAGCAAATTATAAATAATATAACTATAACACTCATTAAAAATATTTTAAATTTTATAAAAAGTAATAACCTTAAAATTTGTATGTATATGATCTGCGTTCCAGTCTAATGGGTCATTTTTTACTTTCAAATTGTCTCTTGGAAAATATCCTGGAGGGTATCTTAAGTTATGGTACTGATCCCACAAGATTCTTCTTATTCTTGGCGGAGAAGGTATAATAGCAGCACGCAATGGCAAAGTAACTGTGTAATTGGTATTCGCTGATTCAATTGTGAGCTCAATGTGGCCAGCAACAGTTCCACTCCAATCTTTAGGTATAGTTGGGGATACAGATAATGCAATAGCCATCCAACCTGACCATGGCCATAATGTCTGAGAATAACGTATAGTCACATCTAAGTAATGTCCATTGTCGTGGGAATATGAATACCAAACCGGAACATCAACTACTTTTCCAAACACTGCTAAACCATTGAGTACAGTGACATTGACAATTATTGGTATACCAGTATGATATAATGGTTGAGTGCAGTAGGGCCACATATATTGACATTCAGTCAAATCTACATAACTATAAATATAAATAAATGAGTTATGGATCATTTATAAACCAACATAATATGCTGTTTTATTTCCTCAATAATAAAAAAAAGATTCAGTTTTATTTTATTTAGCTTGTCATATTGAAATAGTTTTATTATTTAAGAATTATTAATAAATTTAATTCTATTCTAATTTTTGATATATTTTTATCTTAATTCTCATTACAATTTCTAGAAATACATTTTTATTTTATTTACTAAAGATATTCAATAAAAAGTTTAACACATTTTTGCTGTTCTAATTTAAATGATTAGATTGATTATGGTTATGCAAATGTTTTGCCTATTTAAGTGTATAATTTATTTGGAAAAATATAAGCCTTTCTTCCTTAAATTTTACTAAACCTCTATTGTTTTATTAAATATTAACATTTTATATTCTTACAGAGTAAATATGGTTTAATGGTTAGGTTAAATTACTTATTAGGTTACCCACTAATGTTTTATTTAAAAAATTTTAATTTAATTTTAATTTTTTTTATACAAATTAAATTATTTTAAACTTTCTAAAATTGATACTAAAAAATATAATTTTTTAAATTATAACACTACTGGGAACCCGAGGAAGAAAAATATGTAATCAAATGAAATTTATAAATATTATTTAATATATAATATTATTATCTTACTTTGAGTTTATCTAATCGATTATTCATTTTTTTGAACATTATAATTTATAATTACTTTCAAATATTATCTTGTATTTACCTCTACAATCTTTTTGTTTGTAATATAAAAAAATAAACTTACGATAGGTAAAAACAAATAAAAATTGTTTATACTAAACTAAATTTTATTTATACAACTGAGTAATTATTCATTTATTATTGAAGATACTAATTAGTAATTATTTCAAAACAATATTTATGGAAAAAAAATTATAATTATTTTTATTGTTATCATTTTTAATTTTATTAATATTTTGAACGTCTAATAGAAATTTTAAATTTCTTATATAAAGCAGAATACTATTCTCAAGGTCATCTATAAAAATCAAATTTTGGAAAAATAGTTTATTAGTTAAAGTCATAATTTATAAGTAAAATTTATGGTAGAGTAATGGACGAACATTTTGTGGGATACTCTTATATTATTCCATTTCATTCAGCAAGACATTAATTACTTATAACTCATTAACTTTTTGATTTTTATGTATTAAAGTATTTTTAAAAATATTCTATCTTGGAATAAAAAATTTAAAATGTATGTGATTAAAAACAATTAAAAAATAGTAAAAGACATATTTTCAAAAACATTAATACATTTTGAAATATTGAGTCTCTTGTGATACATATACGAGAGCTGTAAATAGGGTCAGGCAAGCAAGGCACTTGCTTTGGGTGCCAGATATTGTGGGGTGCGGATCATAAAAATATTAAATGATTAACTTAAGAAAAAATATTATTGACAATACAAGATTTTTCATTAACTAGTAGCTAAAAATCGTATTTCTTGTTTTGCCTGAAACCTTATTAGCAGGGCTCGGAAGTTCTAGCAAATGCATATTTTTCTTGGTTCATCCTAGAACATCCTTAGTGAGATATAAAAATATATTTCACACTTCTCTGATGTCATGCACAAAATTTAATTTTGCTATTTTTTATGTATATTTTCATATATTTTTGTGAATATAAGAAAACATTTAATAATTTAGTGTAATTTCCAAGGTAAATATATAAAATAATTTAATTATAAGTAAAATTTTACAAATATATTAAAATAATTTAACAATTTTGTTAACAGTTTATAATTCAACCAGTTTAGGTCCTTAGCACTCCCTAGCGTCTATAAGTTCTACTATTTGTAAAATCACGTTAAATTTTTTTTTTAATAAATTTATAATTTTTTCAAGTCAAACGCATATTTTTTGATTTTTTGTGCTATTTATAGCGCATATTTTAAAGTTTTTAAGTGCATATTTAGGGACTAAAAAATAACATTTTTAGTGCTACAACTTCTGAGCCCTGCTTATTAGTAATTACTAATTTTCAGATATTTCTGACTCTTATTAAGAAATATTAAAAATTGCAAGTGTGTCACCCCCACTACCCAAATGGGACATTACTAAAGTTTTGCCTCAGGATAAAAAATTGCTCGGTATATACTATATTCAGAATATTAAATATAATACAATTCATACTTGGATAATATAATTATAAATTGAGTAACTGATTATTTAAAATAATTTATATTTTTTATAAATATTTATTAAATATATATAAAATAAATTATAAGAGGTTATAATACTTATAATATATATTGGGTACTTATTTAAACATGACATGTTTGGTATTTATCAGAATGTGCCACTTTTGCAGTTTAGTATTATGATTAAATTATCTTTCTTGGAAAAATATAATATCTCAATGCACTTATTATTTTTCATCATGGTTTCTCTTGTATATAGTTATTATGGGAAATTGATATTTTATTTCTTACTATAATTTTTCCTTGAATAGGGTAAATAAATTATATTTTTCTTTTTTTAAAATAAATAGTAATTATTAAACATGGATTCATCTACCTAGGGCTGAAACTGACTTGTGGTATGTAGCTAGACAATACTTTGTAAGCTTGTAAAAGGTCTAGCTTTCCATGTCCTTGTTCAAACATATTCACGCCAGGTAATCTTTGAGAACTGGCTAAAAGAGCTTGCTTCATACTTGCAGGATTGACTACTTTACCTTGGGCCAATATACCACTAAACATATCAAAGTAATTTGTAATTATTTTCTTCTATTTCTGTACTTTTTTAATTGTTTTTTTTCTACCTAATTAATAATGTTACAGCCCCAGCTACAACAGGTGATGCAACACTAGTGCCAGAAAGAGTTCGACAACCTCCACTCACACTTGATCCATGTACATCTGTGCCATAACTAACTATATCAGGTTTCAAACGACCATACCTAAAAGAAAAATGTCAATTGGAGAAAATGTATAGGTACTATAAACATGTATATTATAAAAATATACCCCTGAGGTAATTCCCAAGTAGTCATTCCTCGCGATGAAAATTTGGCAATATGATCATCAAAACTAATACCACCCACTCCAATAACATCCATTTGATCAGCAGGATTATTCAAAGTACTTAAAAATTATAATATTTATGTTTAATAAAAAACTAGTAAAAACATATCCTATACATATTATTTATGTCATATATAACCTCACCCATACAAAGGTCCATCATTACCGATGGCCGATATCATAATAACTCCATTAGCAGTTAGTTCCCATACTTTGTCAACAAAAGGTTGATCCATAAAATCAGGACCACCAATACTCAAATTAAGAACATGTACTTTTTTCATAATAGCATAATTAAATGCATCTAAAAACCATGATGTATACGAAACCTATATAGTATTTTTGTTAGTACTTTTTTTCTTCAACCATATTTATATTATGAATTCTCACTTGGTTATTAGTGAATACTCTAAAAATATGTAAATCTGCATCAGGTGCAAACCCAAAACATTCACGGTGTGACGCTATAAGTCCTGCTACAAATGTCCCGTGACCAAGACCATCATCCAAATCTCCATCCCCTGTCCAATCAGTTCTTTCAGCTACTCTTTTGAAATGTGGATGAGAGATACTCAAACCAGTATCAAAAATTGCTACCTTCACACCTTTGCCTACATTAATATTGAATATATTAAATAAAAAACAAAATAATAAAAAGTGTTGTACTTTTCTCTACCTGTAATACCTAACCGCCATAAAACATCGGCTTTAAGAACTTTGGTTATTTGAGAAGGAACAGCACGAAGTAGGTGACGAGTTTTATATCGTTTGTTTAGTTTTTGCCATAATTTTATATCCTAAAAAAATAACAATTGTGAATCCAAACAAATGTCAACAAATTAAATTACACAATTAACATTAGAGTATACTTTACTTGGCCAAGGCTTCTTCTATGTAAAAGCACTTTATTTTCAGTTCCATTTAAGTGTTCATTTAAATATCTTTGTACTAATCGTTGTGGGGTTACTTTTTTAATTACTGGATGACCAGTCAGTGCATCTAAGGCTTTTAAGGAATAACATTCATCAATCTAAAAACATTGTAGATATTTACAAATTGGGAATTTAATATTAAATGTTTATAATAAAACAAATTTTTTAAAAAAAATGTATAAATAATTTATTTTTATAAAGAGTTAATTATTTGCTATTATTTACAAATAAAACATCAAAATCACTTGGATATTGGCTGGCAGCATTTTTTCTCTCTAATATGTTCCAATTGTTAACGCCTGAAGATTTCAAAGCAGCTGATATGTAATTGTACCTCGTTTCGTTTAAGTAATATCCATTGAAAGTCACAATATATTCTAATAAAAATATATCAAATAGATAAGGTAAATAATAACATTACACTATTTAAGTACTAAATAATTTATAACAAAAGAAATTCGATAAATGCTATAGCATACAGCGTAAAATATTATAAGGCTACCCATATTATAAGTAGTCGACATATACTATATAATTAAAAGTCAATGCGATAAATGTAAGTAAATAACAGTCGGTGTATTCTGTGACCGTAAAATATGTCCGATTCTCGGTCGGTTTCAAATATAACAACCAAGAATATCAAACATATCTCACGAATCGACAGATATATAATAGGTGTATAGATAATACACTTTATCAACACCCGTGGACGGATGACATTATGTATTTGCGGGTGTTTACGGTTATGGAAAACACGTTACCTTGATCGACGACGTGCGATTCAAACGTCGAGTGGCACAAGGCGAACCGTAAGCCGACCGTGAGGAAAATCAATTGGACAGCGCGCAAAACTGACATAATGCATTTCGGGAGCGTCAGCGTCTCGGTGGTGGGCGAAGGAGGACTGGACTTGGTGTACGACTTTTATTTCTATATTATTATTATCATCGTCGTGTCGTATATCATCAATAAAACGCTGATGGTCGTGTTGTGTGCGATCGGAGGATTAATGGAAAACGGAAAACAGAGTAAAAAAAAAAAAAAGAGAGAAGAGGGTGTTGTACGTGCGGCACACCGGTGTGACAGTGTGGACGGCAACGGAGACGACGACTGAACTGAACGCCAAGAGGGTTTGTGGAAGACTGAACGAGGCGTAATGGAATTAAAAGCGAGTGCGCGCCGCGTACGAAGTGTAACGATGACCGAATACACACGGCAACGAACGCGTACAATCGCACGGAGCGCCGCAACGATCAATAACACTCGCGTTAGTCGTATACACCGTGCGCCGTGCCCGTGCGGTGTCGTCCACCCACCATACCGACGGCAGTGTGCCGTGTAGGGGATGGGTCGGAGGCGCGTGGCGGTGGACCCGGCCGCTGTGGAAGAGACGGTGGTGGTGGCGGTGCCGTCGGCCGATGATGATTATGCTGCTACTGCTACTGTGGCGGTCGGTGGTGACGCCGTGTCGGTGGTGGCGACGCGACGGCGGCATCGTTGGTGTCGGGTAAAAGGGGTTCGGCGGCCGATTGGCGTCGGCCACCCCGGCGTCAGCGGAGGGAGACGGTTTTGGGGCGCCGAGAAGATAAGGACCGTCGGCGGATGCTGCGTGCCGTCGGGATTTCAGACTTTCAGTCGTCATGTTGGCGCCAGACTGGCCGGGTCCAGTGCGGATCAATCGCCAGTGGCCGCAGTGTTGCCACCACCACCACCGCCGCATCATCGTTCCTTACTCTTCGTATAATTAATAAAGTTGTGGTACGCAATATTATTATATAATATGTCACACGATTTATAAATTATTATTTTTTAATCGTGCATTCATGCATGAAACAATTATAGTACCCAGTGGAGCGCTCTTTTTTTTTTTTTTTAAATAAAAAGGAATATGAATTTTTGACTGTTTACAAGTCCCGCTATAACAAACAAAATTGTATTATCGCGTTTACCCCCAGGCCCCAGGTTATAATAATAACTTTAAATACTGGAATAATTCAACACAATTTAAAAAAAAAATATTATTTTAGTGAATCAACACTTTTCCTTCTATGACTCTTTATACAATATATAAATATAAATATTATGTATTAATGTATTATTAGTATCTATTGCACAAAATATAAGTACTCCATATCATTAGACTATTCCTTTAAAAAATCTAGTATTGAATTAGGTATCACATTATTTATTGATTGATTTAAACATATTACATTTTCAAGTAATTATATATACATCGTAATTAAAACAAATTTCATGACGTAGCTGTAAGTGCGAAGTACCTAACTATTTCGTAGCGTTCGCATAACAATATAATACATTCAATTACCGATAAACTTTTTCTTTTATTTTCTTGTATTTTAATACAATATCATGAATATCTTATCCGAAAAATATAGTTTACTCTATATTAATTTAACTATATGATTTTAAAAATCTAATGCCATAAAAGGCGTTATTTTTATTTCTATTATTTTTTTATTCAATGAAGTTAAAAAAGAGCTATGCGATTAAATTATTGCGCTGCGGTCGTATCAGTTGATATTTTAACCCGTATAAAATTTAATAGAAATTATTCATGTTTTTTTTTATGGGTTTTGGAAAATATATCTTATATTATATTTCGAATCGTAAAAAATGTATAGCTTGTAAAACTATGCATCCATATATATGCATATATATACTTCATAAACATTTTAATATTAGGTATTGTGTAAATAATTAAATTAAACAATCCAATATTATTTTTATAATATATTAATGAGCATTGACTGGAAAATGTATTTTAAAATTAAAAAAAGTTAATAAATATAAAATTATATTGTAGTAGCAGTTAGAATTTGCAAACTTTTCTGATTTGTATGCCCAATATAAATTAATAAATATTTACTCATTTTTAATTAATGAATAATTATTTAGAGGTTATATTTAGGGATAGGTGCGGCAAAAGTATACTGAATAAATTAACTCGAGTGTATAATATTGTTAAAAAGAAATTTAGATAGGAACACGGTCACCCGCAAGTAAATACATTTTAAGAAGTGGAAAAATTAATCATTATAATAAAAAATTCAAAAATAATTGAAGGATTATAAAAATGTGTATAAATACATACACAACTAAAAACTTTAATACAAATAATAATAAAAAAATGAACAATGATCCAGAGATACCAACGTCTCACAGATAAATTTAAAAAATAAAAAAAAGATTAATTTTAAAATTATGCGGAAATGGAAACTGTATATTATACTGTAGTCATTCAGTGAAACCTCATCCCTTAACGGAGTTTCTAAATATCTAACACCTCCAAATAGCAGACGTTATTTTTTTTTTTGGAATGGGATCAATTTTTCTACTTATCTATAGGAAAACCTTTAAATAAAGGGTACTAATTGATGTATGAATTTGTATTCTCCTTTTAAATACTGAATTTAAGCAACCAAGAGTGTCCAATATTTAGAGGTTTCACTATATTAGATAACTAACTATAAGCCAAAAAAAATAGTAATTAAATATAAATACCTATAAAGTATAATTAGAATATGATTAGAGATCAATTGTGGGTTAAACTGTTATATAGGTATACGTGTATTATGCATATAAGTATGCATATAAATTAAAGAACTTGAAAACGAGGTTCAAAAAAAAAAAATTGAAGGGATCTAGGGACACGAAAAACGATTTAGAGTGGAGACTGTTTTAGCCTTATTATTATTCACTAATAATATTGATTAAACATATTAAATCAATGCTAATAGTATATTGTATATTTAAATCGCTACTATAGAAAATTAATATTACTTTTTTATTTGATCTTTTTTTTTTTTATCAAAAATATTACATATTATATTATATCATTGATGATTATAATAGTAGCTAAATACCTATTTAATAGTTATATCATATACTATTATTCTTATTAAAATATTAAGTTTTGAGTCAATATTAAATAATAATTTTTAATAATTTATAGTTGATCGGTGGAAGAGGGGGATGAATAAATGAAGGTTCTCGGTTTAAATAGGAAATAACTTAAAATTAATTTAAATATTTTGAAAATGTCAACGTGTGTAGTAAAAATAAAAATTATTTATAATTAAGTATATAACAGTTTATAGTCCCTATATGGGCCATGAATATTATTTTTTAATGATAACAGAATAACTATATTTAAAATCGTACCTATTAGCACATTTAAATAATAAATTTCATCAACATTTGAACTTCAAATGCCTATACAGAAAATTTTGCGTTTATAATTTTAAGATTTCTATGTTTCAGTAAGAACTACGAAATTTTTATGAGGAATTTTGTATAAAATTATTAAACCTGATATATAAATATTAAAAGTTGTATAGGTTTTTAAGTAAACAAAATTTGCAAAATGTCGTGATTTTGACAAACTAAATACTATAAACTTTGTATTTAATTTCATATTATCTATTAAAGTTGATACAAGTATAAAATGCCGATATTGCACATCTGATATTGAGTCAGTGTTTTGTAATTTTTTTACTTTTCATATATATTTTTGCTGTGGTTTAAGTTTCCAAGTGACCTACATACTACTATGAAAAAAATTATAAGTGGAGCCAGCCTTCGTGTTCAGGGAATGCAAATATTTCTGGAAATCTTAATTCCCCCCCCCCCCTCAGTATAAAAGTCAAAATTATTAGTCTAATATAAACTGACTCACTGATTCGTTCAGAATATCTAAAATCGTGATATGTAAAATAATTTAATTTTGTTTAGAGGATGCTACCATATAGCCTGAATACTACTTGGTTCTTCTTTTGGAAAAAATTGATAACATTTTTACCTGCCTACTAGCTAGGTATATTAAAAAGACAAATAATAATAAAATATTTGATAATATTTTTATAACAAAATTTGTAGGTTAATGGCAAAATTATCAATGTTTTCGTTTGTACAACTACTAAGTCCTAATCGTTTTATCTTGATAAAAATAAATCGCAAAAATTAATATTACTATTTAATATTAAAATATAAATAGAAAAATATTATTATTACATGAACAATGAAAATATAATTCAGAATTATTAATTTTTAAATTTAATTTTGTCACCCACATACTACAGGTATATACTATTAAGTAGTTATATTATAACTGTATCGAATGTATTGTAGCCTGATGATAAATAATGATTATTAAATAATCTTCAAATATTTTGACACTATTAATTAAAAAGCTAAAATTATGTTTCTGAAGTTAATACCGAGGTACCGTTGATCAGTGTGAACATGACTTATTAAAGTGGCATAAAATGATAAAAGATACTGACGATACTGTGATTTATATTTTATTTTGAACGTTTCATACAGATACAATCATACAGTATTTTTTTGTAAAACATTTCACTAATTTGCGGAACCAAAAAAATATTTTTACGCTTCGTTCGAAATATTATTTCTATTGGTAGGTAGAAAAAATATAAATACAATACAAATAGAATGCATAGATATTACATTTAATTAAATACAATAATACGAATACCATTAGACATATTTATTATATTTGTGTTGCTTCTTGGTATGTTTTGTATTAATTGATATCGTAATTTGTTATCGAGCCTGTTGTAATATTAAAGTTTACCGCACAAGAATGCTAATTTAACAGTGCACGCACATTTTCACTAAACTAAAAAACAATATAGATATTTTTAGTTATAAATAGTGAAAAATATAAAATGAAAAATTGTTGATAGTAAATAATTACTTTTAACATAGTAGAAATTATTTTGATTAAATTTTAAAGCCTCAGCTTACTATAGCGTACCGTTTGAAGAATTAGTTAAAAGGAACGCCTATTAAGCCCACTATAATAATTCATGGGTGTGAATAGATAGATGATATTTTAAAATATTATAGGTACCATTTTATTAGACTTAAATTGTTTGTTATATATATATATATCATATCAGATAAGTACCAAGTAAATAATAATACAAGATATTGACAAATGATGACAATTTAAATTCTTACGAATAATATATCTTTTGAATTACAACAAATTAATTATACAATCGCTATTTTTGCTAAAACATTCATCTTGTAAAAATATTTTAGGTTGCTGTAAAAACAACTTTGATACAATTCTTGAATATTTATAAAAAATAGTATTCCGAATATAATATAGAAAATACTATAAATGTATTGCAAACAGTTTTAAAATATTTTTCGTTTTAGATATTAAACAAAATACAACTTGGCATCGGAAATATTTGATATTATAATAAATATTCAAATATATTGTATTTATATAACAATGAAAATTTATGATTTACAACACAACATATATTCAATTAAACTAATATTAATAATTAATCTAACCTGAATAAAAAAATTAATTTTAATACCATAAATGTATTCTGAATAAAGTATGCAGAATACAGCATTAAATACTTTTAGAAGATAGTAGGTATTATAAAATTAATCCGAATACTTTATTCAGAATATACTACTCAAGTTTGGTTACATGACTTATGAGGAACCTTGCATTAAATTATTAAGCTTATTAGTTATTTCTTACAAACATAAATTTTATTAAAAAAAAAAAAAAAAAAATTAAAAATTAAAAGAAGTAGACAATTTTATACAATTATGTGATTGGGAATTTTGAATACTTTATTTTATAAGATTTTATGTATGATACAATATATATATTTAAAGAAAACATTTTATTAATAATGAATAATAAATATAAAATATAAATATATATTTTTATATCATAATAACAATTTATTACATTACCATATAACATAATGAGATTTCAAATGTGAAAATGTAATACAAGAATAATAAATAATAAATTATGTTCCATAGTAGTACAACAATTTAAAATATCGAATATAAGAGTATATGCTTTATAGATGTTAAAAGTTACAACTTTCAAAAGATTCGTTATAATCAAGAAAATTTTAAATTTAATTGTAGTTGAAAAACATTTTGATTTCGAAGATTTGAAAATGCAATCAAAAATTTCCTATATATTTTTTAGTTCCCGGGGTTCTAGAATTTCTCGTTTTATACCAAAGCTCAAACACGTGTGATTTTTTTCTGTTGTTTAGTTCAGCGAATTTTCATAATAGTACATAATATGTGTACTACGCGTGTGGCGTGTATGTTACATAAACGTACTATATTGACAGATTTTACGTACTCCATAAATGACACGTCTCACGATCGACCATTTATATATTATTATACCTATCCTCTTCCCTGATAAAAGTCTTTCAAGTTTTAAGTGCCATTATATTTTTTCACACAGTTATGACAAAATGTATATTGTACAACGACTGCAAAATACATTATTATTTTTTTAATCACAATAACGCGGCAACTTTAAAATTAAAGTAAGATTGAACAATAGAGAGTTTTAATTTTATTTCACACTATAATTTCTCTAAAAATACAAAATCGTACTTTTAATTTAAAAATATAATTTCATAACATATCGTTATTTTTATTAAAAGTTGCTTAGAATTTAAGATCATTTCAATGTGTGTTATGAAAATCAAATTTCAAACGTATATTTCTATAAAGATAATTATTATATTTAAAAAGTGATTAAGTATAGATCATCTGAATGGAGCCATGGAGGGATATAACTACACAGTGGTAGCTCACAAAATGATGATGCACTACACGGATATACTTATTAAAATAATTTCATACATTTTATAAATATTTTTAAATTATTTATAAATATTAGTTCAGGCAATGTATAATTTTGCCTACATTGTCCGTAATAATCGGGCAGTATCATAATGCCCGGGCAATGTAAACATTACCTGTAATATATATATAGGTAGATTTCCTATATATTACATACATAAATATACACTGACTTGTCTTGCACCGTGTTGTCTGAGGTAAGCTAAATGTCCGTAGATTTATGTTTTCTTAAACTTCGTTAAATGTAAACTATGAACAGACTTTTAACATAGTTATTTTGTTATTTCTAGTTGTTTTGTCCAAATATAAAATATGGATCTAAAATTAGGTACTAATTTAAATACTGGAAATTTTTTTACCTTTGAATTCTTAAAAGTACCAGCTAGATCCCAATTGACCAAATCGCTACTAGAAATCATCCTATATTTTCTACTAGAAAACATGATTACAGACAAAAAAAAAACAACCATCGTTGTAAAATCAACTATGAAAAATATTTTTAGTTATTATAAAAATAAATGACTGTATACTAAATTTTAAGTTTTAAAATAAATATTTAACATTATGTACATAATATGTATAGTAACAGATAGTATATTATAAAGGTATCGATCTTTTTAATGTCTATAGTTTCCTATACAACATTTTCAATGATTAAACTAGGTATATTCTTTTAGGATACCATTTATAGAAGAGTATTTACCTACTAAATTTTGTTTATAAAAGGATAATCGTATTATTTTTATACATTCCTTGTTTGCAATATATACATATAAGTAACGACCTTTCTAATTTGTATGTATTTATTATGTTTAGTGTTCAACCATATTTATAAAAATGATTTACGTATGGTATAAACTATACCATTTGAAAAAAAATAGTTTAATAATTTAAACTATTTTGTTATACATTAATATAACAAATAAGTCTGCATGTTGTATTAATTATAATATGATTTTGATTGAAAAAAATAAAAAATAAAAATTTTCAAAATTGTATGAATAATATGACGTATAATGATATAATTTATATATAAAAATATAAAAACTTTTTTTCTGTATATGCCTTTACATTATTACATATTTAAAAATTATTTTTAAACTAGATACATTTTTTCAATATGCACATATTATGTACATATGGTAGTTACTTTCACTCATATAATATAAAAGTTGAAACTTGAAAAATTAAATTAATAATAAACATATTTGAAGCTTTAAAAGTGGACACAGAACATACATTTTGTATTCTAGTGGGCTAATTTTTAGACGGGGTTATAAATAAGAACGAATTATGTCGTTAGTATTATCGACTTAAAAATGGCTATTCTTATTTTTCGCTAGTTGCAGCTATATGTGCCTATATGTATTGAAGTTTTCATTAATTTATATTTTACATACTAGTATCTATAAACATTCAAATTGTTTATTATTTAACTATATGTATATTTAATTAAAATTATTTATATTATTTTTATTAAAAAAATAAATTAAATATATTTTACGAATAAAGTTTATTTAACTGGTACATTTCGTTGACTCTTACAAATAAAATCTAGTCAATTTAGTTATAATGAACACAGGTACGTAAACTATATAGTGTGTTTGTGTGTGTGTGTGTATGTGTGTGTGTGTGTGTGAGAGAGAGAGAGAGAGAGAGAGAAAAGAGGGGGTGTTAAAATTTCGAATTTATTTTTGTTTTAATAAATTTGTTTTTTTTTTCAATCAAAAAGTTTGAAAATTGGAAAAAAATTTCTCATAAGTTGTTTTTATTAGTCTTAAAAAACTTAAAATGAAGCCACATTTATTTTTTAGTGTTTGAACAAACGAATATTCAGTTATAAAATAACGATTTATCTTAAAATAATTTGTGTTGTTTATTTAAGTGTCTTTATTAGCATACACAGATCATGTAATAGAAGTAATATCGATGCTCATAAATTTGACATTTTTGTAAATATGTTTACAATAGGTATGTGAACGTGATAATAATTTGCTAATCTAATTAATCGACATATTTTGTTCTTCAATTTTTGTTTATTTACAAATATCGAATATTAAAAATAAATACCAATTAGTTATTTTTACTTGTAGTTATGCAGAAACAAAAGACAAGAATAGTTCCGTAAGCTTTCTGGACCATTTCGTTAAGCTCATGTACAGTTCCAAAAATCAATACATGTTCAAAAAGCCATAATAAACTTACCCTTTTGTATCTTCAACGACATCCTGGCGCCAGCCGTGAAACTATCGATCGGGCGCCAAAGAGATTAAAAATATCCTTATTTTATGTACCTAACCTAAATGTTTTTATCATAATCTTGAACAAAACACAAATGTCGAATTTTAAGCGTTTGAAAATTTAAACATTATCAATATTTTATTTTTTATTTTATTAAATTATATATAAATACACTGCGTCACAGCAACAATACTTCATAAGTTACAAAAGAATACTTTCAGCTTCTGTATTTAATAAATGTAAAGTATGGTTGAGGCTCACAGTATTAACGCTGAGCACAAAGACTTAATACACGATGTTGCGTTTGACTACTATGGAGAAAGAATGGCGACATGTTCTACAGATCAATTTGTTAAAGTAAGTGTAATTCTGTTGTTTTTTTTATACTTGAAAATATTGTTTGATACTTTTTAATATGATGGCTAAATATAGGTTTGGGACCAAGATGAACAAGGTAATTGGAATTTGACAGCTAGTTGGAAGGCTCATAGTGGATCTGTTTGGAAAGTAACTTGGGCACATCCAGAATTTGGTCAAGTTATAGCAACATGTTCCTTTGATCGTACTGCAGCCATTTGGGAAGAAGTATGTAAGTATTGTGATAATTATGATTAACAAATTGTGTAAAATATGCCAAATACATTAACTGAACAATATTGACAGTTGTTATTTTGTAGTGGGTGAAAGTAATGAACATGGAACATTATTACGGAATTGGGCACGTAGGGCAAACTTAGTTGATTCCCGCACATCTGTAACTGATGTAAAGTTTGGCCCAAAATCTTTTGGATTAATTTTAGCAACTTGCTCAGCTGATGGAGTTTTGCGAATTTACGAAGCTCCTGATGCAATGAATCTTGCTCAATGGCCATTACAACATGAAGTATCATTAAAAGTGCCTAGTAGTTGTCTCACGTGGAATCCTTTATTATCTACGTAATAATTTTAATTAGTTTGTAATTATATAAGTATTTAATAGTGTTATTTATAAATTGTTTATAGTTTTAGAATGCCAAATGCAATGATAGCAGTTGGTAGTGATGATAATTCCAATACTACAAACAGTAAAGTATTTATATGTGAATATAATGAAGTATCTCGTCGATGGGCAAAAACAGAATCTGTAAATACTGTATCTCATCCAGTACATGATATGATATTTGCACCTAATATGGGACGATCATTTTATTTGTTAGCAATTGCTACAAATAATGTTCGTATATTAAAACTTAAACCAATTGCGTATGTACTAAAGTTATAATAAAACTAATGAAAAATAGATTTAATTCCTCATTAATAATCAAATTATTTTTATACAGTGATGCTACTAGTGGTTTTCCTTATACTATTGAAACCGCAGCTCAATTTAATGATCATTTTTGTACAGTCTGGCGTGTTGCATGGAATATAACTGGTACTGTTTTAGCATCATCTGGTGATGATGGATGTGTGAGACTTTGGAAATGTAAGTTTTGAGAAATAAACTATTTTTTTTTTAAATTTTATCAAATGTATTGAATTTACAATTAACAATAATAGTTAATAGTATTTTGTATAAGAAAATAATTATTTTCTGGTTTTAATCTACGTTTCTAATCATTATTTTATTTTTATAGCTACTGTAGATACTTGGAAGTGTGTTGGAGTGTTAAAACGTGATGGAAAATTACCTCAGCCACAATCAAAAAAGACCCAATCAACTGCTCAAAACAATTTAACTAGGTTCTTTAAACTTGGTCAAATAACTCACCCTAGTGAAGTACATTGGCATTAATGATTTATTATTATTATTTATTTTATCTTTTGTTTATTCATTAAAATATTAAATATGATATTGTTTCACATTTTCCAAGTAAAATAGTTACAATAATATTATTTTAAATTTATAATCAACATTGAAGTTAATATGTTGTATTTAAATAATAATTAATAATTATGGTAATAAGTAATAACAAATGAAAATAAATATTATCTTTTGTGAAATAAAAAAAATGTATTTTATAATATGACTTGAGAACAACTAATAGTTTTAAATGCACAAAAAAAATATTTTATCTTTATTTTTAATGGTGTCATAATGGATCTATATATAAATAGTTCATTGATGTCATAAGTTCTCTATCAAAAACTACACAAATAGTTTTATTCAATTTAAACAACTACTTACCAATTGCAGATTTTTATTTTTTGTGAAATTATACAATTAATTTTAGATTAGATAGGTTAGGTACTAATAAACTATAAATTATGATAATATTTTATCGTCGTCGTTATTGGTTTGATCACAAATATGTCAAATGGCTATTTAAATGTATAATCGCGTTTAAAGAAATTTGAATTATAGAGGTTTTGATAAAAAAAATTTGAATTGTTTCCTACCGACAGACATTTCGTATTATCGAGTGGACCGAAATATGTGTATTTTCTTCAAATTATAGAGGGAACCAAGCATTTAGTTTGATTTAAGGAGTTTTTTGAATTATCGAGTGACAATTGTATCATAGTATATGAAAAATATTTCTATCTGAGCCGAGGCGATCTGATATTGCTAATGACAGTACGACACTAACTAGTTATACTATGTATATTTTGTGTTACGTATTATCGTTGATTACGAATAGTATTTTTTATAACCAATAGTAATAATAGTAATGTCATTTTTAATATGTTTATATCTACAGACATCAGAACGACTTATGCGGAATTTTATATTCAATTTTCAAGAATTTTGATTCCGCAAATATTTTTTTATTAACAACTTTAGAAGAAAACTAAATACAATTTAAGTTAAACAAATTTTTAATCCAAAAAATAGTCAAAATATTTTGAAAATGTTATCTTAAATAAAAAACAATAATATAAACATTTAGTGAAAATGTTTAATATCTACAGCTATTGGTTTATAAGTTATGAATACTAAAAGTCTAACTATGTATATGGACCAAAAGATATAAATGATGTCAGTATTTTTATAATAATTCAAAAATTAAAATAATTTCTTTCTAAACGATGTTGTTGACTTTTTTAGGATTGGGGGTAAAAATATACAGATTTAATTTGGATGTCGCGCGAGAAGGGGCAACGTACAGTTAACCGTATGAAAAATATTGAACGCTTATTAGATCAATTCCAGCAACGTTAAGTGTTTGACCCTGTACTTTATTGATAGTCATTTCAAATGCTAATTTAATTGGAAATTGAAAAGGTAAATCTGAGGCCCTGAGGGTATGGGGAATGGTAAATCCCTACAAAAGATAGTGTAAAAATATTAAAATAATTCAAAAATACTAACTTAAAATATACATCATTATATTTTGAATGTTCAGTATTAAATTAAACAATAATATAATTATATTCATGTTATCCAGTCATACTCAAAATAATAGTAAAAATTAATTCAATTATATAAATCCAAATTTAAATAATAATCAAGTCTTGCATTACATATGATACACAAATCAATTCAGCTATGCATATATAAATACAAACTTAAATAATAGTTCATCATATTTGTATTTTCAAGTTATAATTTTTAGCGTTTTGAGCTTTTCAATTCCAAATTCATGTATTCAATAAAATGGAGTGTAGGATATTACCCTACTTCTTATTTTTCAGGTAAAATGTCTATGTAGGAGATTACAGTTGGCCGAGGGTGTAATTAGTACTACAGGTCCACAGTCTGTTAATATTAGATATGCATTTGATCAATAAACTTCTCAATTTTTTGATTTTTTGATCAAAAAAAAAATTAAATGAAAGAATACTCTCTTTAGTCTCTTTAGTCTTTCTACCCAAAGAAAAAATAATTAACAAGTAAAAAGCGGATAAAAATGTAAAAATAATACACAAAATGAGTAATTAATACCGTGATGGTTTGGACTCAAGATATTCTCAATGAAATCAAATGTAAGTGTGCAAGAGAGTTTTCAATAAACGGCGGTAATTTTATTGCTGTTTAAATAGCAATATACCCTACGGCTTACTTCTCTGAAGCACAAATTTGATTGTATCATAGAAATTTTATTAATCAAGTTATACAAATAAATTATACATACTAACTTTACTCGGTTAATTATAATGGGTCTACCCAACAGTGAAAATTGCATTGAAATCTATTCAATAATATTATACTACCTAATACCTATACTATCTAATGGCTACTACCTATATACTCAATACTCATTAGCCATTAGACGAACAAATAAATTAAATATTGTATTATGTAAGTGTATCTATACCGTAATTATTATGGCGAATGGTTTTCACCACATCACTATACGTAATATATTATATTATTAATCAATGATATTATTGCCGTGTTTAATATTTAAAATCTAAACCAGTAATATATATTAGTCTAGTAATAATAATAAAATATCAAAAAAGTAGATCAGTCCACTAAAAATTTTAGATATTTAATATAGGAAATTTAATAGTTGAAATATAAATCAAAAATCGAATAACTGAATAAAAATAATCGAAAGTATTTAATATTTATATTACTATAATTATTATCTGTACCTACTCTATAAGTACAGAATCCTCAATTAAAAAATATTATATAATACTACAATTGTATAGAAACGTAATAAACCTTTTCGATGAAAAACGTTAATCTATTAATTTTATAATAGAGAATATATTTTTTTAATCGTGGTACTAATTTAGATCATACTATCAATCCACGAGTATCAACCGTAAAATCACAGAACACGATTAAATAATAGAGAATAATTATTAAAAAATAAATTACCACTAAGATCATGAAATCTCAAATTATATTATTCACTACGAACTAATATAAGATGCTATTTACAATCTATGGGCTATGAAACTGTGGCTGTGGGATTTGGCCGAATCGGATGATTGTGGCCTCGATACGACGGTTATTATTTTAATTATTTGATTTTATAGTTTTGAACTTGCCGCCACAAAAATGAGCCAATCAGAGCATCTTTATTCCAAAGGGGGTATAGAAATACGTTTCCGTGTTTCTCGGAGGTTCAGACTTCACATCATAGGGTAAACAAAACCCTAACAGCTGATCGAATATCATTTCAATATTGTTCAATGCTATTGCTAATGATATTGTCTATTCGACTATCACAGTATCACAAATTACATTCTACATTCATAAGTTTCTGAGCAATACGTGGAAAATTTGTGTCTCATATTTTCTTTTTAATTTTCCTCTTTTTATAGTTGATCATTTGTTTGACTATTAATATTGCAACGTTCAAAATTATTATTTGTAACAATGTCGATAAGAATCATAACCAGAGCAATTCAAAGATTAAGTACAATTCAGACTGGTAATGGCTATAAGAATCTTTTTTTTTTACTAAAACATATTATTTATAATGATTGATTGAACAATATTTTTTATTTTAGGTAACAGAATGCCAAAGTATTTCAAAACAGTGACTCGAGCTGAATCCACTACAGGTATATATTGTTTGACAAGTATTTTACAATAGTTTTATGGCCATTTACCAATATGAAAACATATGCAATTTACACGAAGTTGGTGGTCTAACAATTGTTTTAGTATAGAATATTATTACAGTAAAATAATGTAATTTTGTTGAACTAATTTTATTTACATTTTAAATTTAAAATTGTATAAATAAGTATAAAATGTGGTATAACAATTATTATTAAAACTGTTAATATGATATTATTGTTCTCAATAAGAAAAGAGCTAAATATTTAAACGAGATCTATATTATTACATATTAATTCCATGTAAGAACCTGATATACAAAAATGAACACATTTATGTACAAGAAAAAATAGAAATTATGTTATTTCAAAATATTTGTAATATTATTACAAATAACATACAATAAACCTGTATTACTAATTATAATTAATTGATACTTTTTTTGTAGTGGTACCAAAACAAAAATTTGAGTCTATGACAGAACAATATCTTGGATTTGGGAATTTTGTTGCTGAATGTTTACCTAAGTATATTCAAAAGGTTCAAATAAGTTCTAAAAATGAATTAGAATTACTTATAGCACCAGAAGGAGTTTTACCAGTATTTCATTTTTTAAAAAATCAAACAAATTGCCAGTTTGTTAACTTATCAGATATATGTGCTGTAGATGTTCCTCAACGTTCAAATAGATTTGAGGTAAAGAATTTTTTTTATTGAAAGAATATTTACAATCTATACTAAAAGTAGTATAATAAGTAAATTTGATAATATGAATAGATGATTTTTTTTTATATTCATGAAATTTGAGAATGGAGGCAACCTATAAATTGCACCTCTGATAATTATTGTATTTTAAATTTAATTTTTTTTTAAATGGTGTTATAATAATTGTAGTAAGATTTCTCTTTAGAAATTTTTCTTTAGCTTCCTAATAGGGTTTCCTAAAATGGTTTGAGAGAACATTTGGAAGATACGTAGATTTATGCTATTTAAAAGTTTGTTATGGAATCTATTATTTCCATTGCTTTCTTTCCTTTCTAGTGTGATTTCAACTTAGGGACCCTAACCTAGGGTTCTGATGTAAATGTATCTCTTTGATAGTTGATACTGAGGAGGAGGAAGTTGGTCAAAAGTAAAAAGTTCTTAGTAATTTTCAAAGTAATCAGTTTTTAACAAAATTATTTGATTAATTTTATTAAAAATTTACAATTCGAAAACATTATTTGTGGGGAGACTTAAAATTTTAATCTATCTTATGAATTTTATTATTTTTAATGACATTAATAAAATATGTAGATTCATTTTAAGATATTACAATAGTATACCTATTCATACTGTATAATGATATATCATAAAATCCAAGTTTTGTACATTTATTGTAGTGATCCACTGGACAGCTATTGTTCCTAGTGTTAACAGAGCAATACTTACTTTTCTATCTTTTTTTGGTGTATATTTGTCCATTAGACATTTTGTATGTATAAATTATTACTAAAAAAAATTATATTATAATAATAAATAATTTAGATTTTTATTTTTAAATGTTAATTAGATCGTCTACAATCTGTTGTCACTTCGATTCAATACTCGCATACGTGTTAAGACATATACTGATGAATTAACACCAATTGATTCTATTACATCTATTTATGAAGCAGCAAATTGGTATGAAAGAGAGATTTGGGACATGTTTGGAGTGTTTTTCACTAATCATCCAGATTTAAGAAGAATTCTTACTGATTATGGATTTGAAGGTCATCCATTCCGTAAAGATTTTCCATTATCTGGATATGTAGAAGTAATTTATTAGTTAATAAATTAAAAAAATATAATATTAACATAAAAAAAAATATTGTTTTAGGTAAGGTATGATGATGAAAAAAGGAGAGTTGTGGTAGAGCCATTGGAAATGTCACAGGAATTTAGACGTTTTGAGCTATCCACTCCGTGGGAACAATTTCCAAATTTTAAAAAAGCCATTACTACTGAAGAAGTGCCATCAGCAGAAAAAGAAAAAAAATAAGTTTACTTTTCCAAGGTATTTGTAAATGGATTATATATACTTGCCTAATTATTAATTTATACAACAAAGTATACTATTTTAATAACATACTGTTTATTTTTAAGTAAAACCAAAATTTTTTTTTAAAAAATCTAATCTAGAGATTTACAATGTTTGGATATGTCTTATAGTTATTTAACCAGAGATTATTCATGTAGGAGGAAAATTTTTCTTCAGTCAAACTTAAAATGCATTTAACATATGTTCCCAGATTTCTAACTGTTTATATTATTTAGTACCTTCCACTAATATAATTGACTAATAATAAAAAAATGTATTTTAATAAGTTGGTTTTATGTACTATGATGAGTTTTACTCTTTGTGAGTAAAAATGTCATTGAAAAAATCAAAACTAACCGAATGATTAGAGGTTAATATTTATATATTTAGACTAAAATACATATCTCAACATTTTAAACTTTATATAAGTAATAAATCTGAGGCAGTGCTTTTGAACGATTGAAATTATCCATAGCCCCCCTTTTTTTGAATAGCTGCAATGTTGTATACATATAATGTCAATAATATATGATCCAAATTATATATTTCTATTATATCATAGTTGACTATTGATATTTTTCAAAAAATACTGAATACTTAAGTTTAACTTAAGCCAGTGACACCAATATGCAATTGTGATGGTTAAGTAGGTAAAAACATTTTTCCAGGATAATTTAAAGAACATCACAGTCATGTGTAGTTTAAGCAGGCTGACACTACTAATATTGGACTTCTTGGCAAAACTATGTCTTGAGTACCCCTCTTACAATAATCAATTATAATTTTTTTAAATACAAAATGTTTGTAAAATAAAATAAAAATGATATTGATATATATTAATTATATCAAAACTTTATAACAAGATCATAAAGTTAATACATTATTGATAAATAACTAAAATTTATATGAGTAGGTACTTCAAAAATAGATTTCTTTTTTCGATTTTCAGTTTAAAATTATTAGGTATCTATATATATTTAAATATTGTTGAGGAGCTCCCCTTATAGCAGGCAATCTAATCGTCCATTCCTAATACTGATTTTGTGTCTAACTCTTTTTAACTTACAATATAGCAATTAATTTATGTTCTGCAATTATAACTTTGTATAATAATTTTTAATATTGAATAAATTAAAGTAAATTGACTTATTATTAAATTTAAAGGTAAAAACATTATCTCTATATTCATATGGGATTTTCACAATATTTTAATTTTTAAGAATGAGAAGTAAAATATTATAAAGACACAAGTTAAACCATAGGTAATGTTTTTATTTTTTATATCAGTAAATTAAGTCTATTATTAAAGGTTATTACACAAAATCAGAACTTCTTAGTGCAAATTTACTGTTGTATGTTTGTAAGAGAGACAAAATAATATGGAGGTATAGCATTTTTTAAACTATTATCATAATTGGTATGTTAATTATATAGTTATATGTTGTAGAATTATCATCTTAGTAATTAAGATACCAATTATTGGTTAATGTTTATAACTTTGTTTTAAAGTTTAGTTATTGTCTGTTTTTATCTTAAAATGTTGGTGGTTCAAAAGCCTAGAAAAATGCTAAAATTATTTTTATACTTTTTAAATGTATGCTAATGTGTAATCAAAATGTATACGGAGAGCATCTATTATTGTAATAGGTATATAATGTAATAAAATTAAAAAAATATTTATTCAACAAATTTGTTACAACAAAGGAGTAGTGTTTAACATTTTCTTTAGTTTTTGAATAATGAATTGTTAGGGTGTGGACTTAGCGCTTAAGTTAGAATTGAGCCACCTTTTTAACTGGGTGTCACACACAATTTTAACAAGTAGGGACATATAGGTATTTATTTATCTATTTTGTTTTCTTTTTAATTTATTAGCTATAATGTATAACTAATTAACAAAATGATAAACAAGGTTAGATGAATACAATAAAACATTTTTGAAAGGAAATTATAATTTAATTTTTATTTTTGGATGTTATTTAATATTTTCTGTTAATAAATATTAAATTATATTATTAAAAATTCTATACTAAATTTTAGCAATAATATCAGATCCAATTATTTAACATTCTTCTAAGGAACAAATTAATTAATTAAAATACTATATTAAGATTTAATTTTAGTACACATTCACATTTTTTAAAACTGTCATGAAACATATTAATAACTAATGAGTATTAGAATTTAAAATACAATGTTTGTGTTGAGCGTGTAAATAAATAAATTGGTCATGAGAAATGTTGTATATAATACTGATGTAAGGGAATGAATAATAAATGATAATAAATTACAAGCTTCGAATATGTTTTGTACGTCTGACTAAAAGACAACATGAATTTAAGTTGGCTCCTTCACATTTTAAAAGTTCAGAAATATCTACTGATTGTAAAGTAAAGTCAGTTATTTTCTCCGCTAAAACCTAGAATCATTATTTCATACAAATTAAATATTTATTAATAATTTGATTAAAATATTAGTAATAAATAAAATATATTACATTGAATGATAATGGTATTTCTTTGGCTGACCGATGTAATAATGTACCATTAATGTACATAACATTGGCAGCTTCATCTTCAGGTAATGTAAGAATTTGGTAGCTATATGTAGCTTCTCTTTCTAGTCTCTAAATAATATTTAAAAGTATTTATTAATAACATATTAGTGGAACTATTAAGTTGAATTACCTTCAAAACATTTTTTGATGAATCACTTGAGCCCACACACATAAGATCAGGTCCTGCCATTGATACAATTGTTTTTAGATGTTTGTTTTCTGTAACCTGTTAATCACTCAACTTGCTTTAATTACCATTTAAACCATACATAAATATGTAATACTATAAAATAATTGAGAAAAAAATTGAACATTTTCGAACCTTGATTGGAGTACAAGGATATTCGGGAAAAGCAGATGCAACTGCACATGCTCCTGATTCATTAGTCCATTTTGTTATTCCAATGAAGAATTCGCGACCTACAAATAATGATACTTTTACAATTAAATGTGGGTGATAAAATTTAACAATTTAAACTAACACCAACATATAATGTCAGACAAATAATTTCTTGACATGACACCATTAATAATGACAAGTTTAAAAGTCATTAAGGCGTAAATTGATTGTGGCATCAGTGGAATATTTAACTAATATTACATAGAATAATATGTAGAAATGTATTAAATATTATTGATCACATTTTTATATTATAATAAATTTAATTGTCGTGTAAGAATTAATATCATTAAATTAAATAATCATTGATAAATATGATTGACACTCTTTAGAACAGTAATTTTCAGATTGAAAATTTTTTCTTTAAAAATTAAATATTAATAAAAAAGGGTTAAAAATTGTGATAATATATGAAAATAATTAAAAATTAAAATACTTCTAATTTTTAATATAAAAAATTGGAAATGGCAAAAATAAACATTATAAAAATGTATTATTGGTATGCTGTGTTATAAATAAGTTTGAAAACTATTGCTTGAGTTATGTTCCTTAATAGCTACTATTACAATTTACTAAAAAAAAATAAATTTATTAAGAATATAGGTAATTTAATTTATATATTTTTTTTAATAGAATCTATTTATTGTATTATATTATGTTTTTGTCGTATTTTTATACCTGTAAATAATATATCGCTTCCGTGTAATTTTGCAGATTTATCAGAAACCTCAACAATAGGCAAACCAATTTCTTTCTTCAACACCGCTCTTATTGCTTCAACCTGAAGCATTTTAAACACTTATTGTTTAAGGACAATGTGGATTTATTTTATGTAGATACTTCATTCTAGAGTAATAAAAAATTTTATTATGATCAATTTATATGTTAATTAATATTGATGCTGTAAGTAGCCGATTGATTTATCACTATGCCAATTGTAATGACATCCTGATGAAAGGTAGTAAAAATAACATGTTAAAATTCCGTCTATAAGTGTTGTTTCCATTTAATGTATTCATAACATAGGAAATTAGTTAGCAGTTTTTGTTTAGCTTCATTAGTTTGAATATTAGGTAGAATAAATTTACTTATCATTAAACTTAAACGTAATAATATTTTTGACACAAAGTTGAATTTTTTTGTTTAATAAAATTTAAATATTAAAATTAATAATGCTGAATTGCTGAACATAAATGTATTGTGTTAGCACTTGTAAAACAAAGACTAAATGCGTGGGAAATGTCCAATTAATACTTATGACGAAGTAATAACTTACTTCTTTTGCTCTTTCGGGCTCAGCAGGCTTAGTGATGATCGCAGTACCATTGCACACAAATGCGGTGTCGTCAACGAAAGCACACCAAGGTGTATCTTCGTCTGCTGGCATTTCGATCACGTCAAGACCAATATCTCGTAGGGCTTGAACGTAGTTCTCATGTTGCCGTTTCGCTCGATCGTAGTCCAACGATGGTTGCCGGTCTTTTAGTGACCGTGGTAAACGGTTAACTACTGCATGTGTGTAACGGGTTGTTGGCATTTTAATAAT
The DNA here is from genome assembly GCA_036289425.1 of Rhopalosiphum nymphaeae. NCBI lineage: Eukaryota > Metazoa > Arthropoda > Insecta > Hemiptera > Aphididae > Rhopalosiphum > Rhopalosiphum nymphaeae. The sequence goes on along the minus strand of JAZAQC010000005.1, from coordinate 1,104,537 downwards.
TTGTTCTCGCTGGCTGACACCTGAGTCCTGCGTATCTGAAGCGGCAAGTGGTTACGCTAGTAATGAGTAATGATCAATGATAAAAATAAAAAATGATAATTTTTTAGCCACGAACCAGTAACCACAATTAAAGATGTCCGGTTGCGTGACGGTCTAATATAGTTGTGGGTTTGTGGCTTCGGCTTGCATTTACATTTTACTTAAATTCTTATCAAATTATATGAAACCTGCTCATTGCTAGCGCTTCCCGTGGAATATGTGGTATACTATAGGCTTATTATACTGGCAACTGGTGTGTGGATTCTGTATCGCCGTCTTTGAAGTTTATCTGAATTTGTAACTAACTGTTATGAAATGCACAATTCTAAAATTATATTTAACATAGATGATAGATATAATGTTGCAAAATGCAATAATTTCTTCGATATTGTAAAAATATATGTAACTATTCAAAAGAGATACCAGATATAGTATTTAGATATCTATAATATTATTGTTAAACTGTAACTTTTGAGGTGTTAGGTACCAAATTTCAGTGGAACGGGTTAAATAGGTATTTAATAAGTATTTTATATCTAATAAAATATAATGAAAAAACAAAAATTGTTTGATGAAATCGATTTTTTATGCGTGAAAATTCATTTTTTCAAACAGTTATAAAAATATTTATGCAATTAATTAACCTCAATAGTTTTTATAATTCTTGTTAGAAAAACTGATATGGATTATTACATTGATTACCTATACCTACTATTATGACAAAATGTTTAAATTATGAATAAAGTAAAAGTACCTATGTTATATTACAATTGTATTTGTATTGTAAAAAAATTGTTAGCAAACCCCCCCCCCCTATTTGCTCTGGATCAGTGCCTGGTTGGGTCTTGGAGATATGTTTAAAGTTAATAAATAATAAAATACTTAAAGATAAGAAAAAAATCTTCATTTAGCCACCGCCTTATTCATTTCGGAATCAGAAACACTCTGGAAGTTATGCAGTTAACATTCTAATAAACGGTAATATAATTTTAAAAATGTAATAATAATACAAAGATTATTTGTTGTGTTATTTTAGACATATTATAGAAACTATATTATTATTTTTTTTAAAATATGAGAAAAATGTAATTTTAGTTTTTTGCAAAATAACTTTTTTAAATAGTGAATTGCGTGTATAGTGTATACTGTACACTAATGTTATAATATGAAATCATTTTTAACTTAGCTAAAGTCAATAAATGAATTTTATTATCAGTCTAAGCCTGTAAAATCGGGAAGGAAAATTTTTAAAAGGACAACCACCACATATACATATCTGTGGACAACACATACATTTCATAGGGCACACTCGTGTTTAGTTTATTTCATGCAAAAAGGTAGAATAGGCGTAATCTAGTTACAGTCCGTATTATTGAAATTCACGAATAAACTGAAGCAAATATCAGAAAAATTAACTTATTGTATTTAATTTGCCTATCCATATCGCCGCGTGTTGAAATTTGAAAATTGTATTATTGTTTATTGAAAACAAAACACTATGCAAATAAATATTTTAACCTCAGTTGATGATCGTATTATATTTTTATTTCTGTCTCAAAATTGTATTAGATAATACATAAGTTTATACTCATAATATAACAACTAATATCGAAATTAGTTGCTATGATTACAAAATTTAGTATGCACCGCAAACGTGTTATATTAAACTCATACCAAAATATTATTAAAATAATTTCATAGGTTCTAAGATATTTACTTTTGACAGTAATGCAACTTTATTCATAATTTGTTTCCGCCAATCTATCTTTGATCGTTCGTAAGTATTTTTTATTGTGTATTTTCAAAGAGATTTTGAAAATACCATTTTATCACCAACTATATTTTTGTCTATGTTATTATTATGATCTACATCTAGTATTGCATAGTAATATCAGTGTATTTTCAAGTAGATTATATTATTTTATTAAGTGTAACAAAATTAATTTAAAAAAAAAAAGATACAATTCAATTTTAGTTAATAATCTCGAATCCGTAGACCATATAATATGTAAATTAGTCAACGATAATGTAGTTATATAAATTTAAAAATTAATGGCTTATAGCCGTTGTTGATAATCTGAAATATTTGATTTAGTTCGTACATCGTATCATGTTCTATAATATATTTGTTTGTCGCAATTGTTCTGCAATAAAATAAAATGTTGATTTAGAATAGTTATCACTAATAAAATTATGGTGTATATGAATTTAGCAAATTTTTGTTTTAGTCGTACATTGATGCACGGTGTGTATTGTGTATACATTGCAAAATCAATTTTAAATCCATTTAGTACGTTATATAATGATAATTATACCATTAAATTAAATTTTATTTTCGATATTTTTATTCTTAGTTATAAATGTATTTTTTGTTTTTAATGTATATTTTTTTATATTATAGATCATTTTTGTACATTGTAAGTATGTCATTTTATTTAATTTATTTTTAAATTTTAGATTTCAAAGAAAATAAATAATATACTAAAAAAACAAGTGCTTATATTCACGTCATTTAAATGATAGGTATATTTGCATACGTAAGACTTATTAACGAATATTAATTATATAAATAAAGGGTTAAAGTTAATTCGTCCTATTTTATCTGTTGCACTTTGAAAACAATGATTTTTAACGTACCTATTTAATTAATTTAAATTATAATTATTAAGAGTTATAGGCATACTAACCATTATCGTCAATATTGGCCAATAATTGTTGTACAATTGTTGGAAAAACTTTTCGGCCTTTAACCCGCATTGTGTACGAATTTTAACGTATTGTGACCGTAAAAAGTTAGTCAAATTTCTGTAAAAATCATGATCATTGAATACATTATTTAAAAATATTGATTGTACGAAAAATACAATTCGTTTGTATAATATTTTAATAGATTATAATATACATTAAACTAAATCTCACTGGCATTTCTCGGGGTTCAGCTCACGTAATAACTGCAACTCTATTCGGTCCATCTTCAGTTTATCTTGTATGTCCTTGTCTATCGTCGGTTTATCTTGCTCGTCCCTGTCTATTATCTTCGATTGGTATTTCAATGTTTGCTGTATTATATTCTGTAGCCACTGTTTGTGCAGTACTTCGATTTGTATGTCGTCTTCTTTAATCATCTTTAAACAAACCAGGTGTTCTCGGAATTCTAACAACAGTTAAATTTAATTGAACACTTCTGATATTATTTATGATTGGAAAGCTGGGCCACTAATGATTTATCATACATTTTAGCGAAAATGAAAACACCGTCGAAAAATTAATTGTATGAAACTCTAGCCTATATTATACATTGTATTGGATCAACGATAGGACCATTAGATCCAACTGTCGTATAATAAGTTAGATTAGATTATATTTCTTACTCGTTACTAATAGTTATACTTATTCCATCCGTGATTAGTATACTTATATAAGTTATAATATATCTTTATATAATGCATATACATGTGTGTGTGTGTATAAACCACACAACTATAATAGTTACTGCCAATTAATTATGCAATAGTCATTAAACATAACTAAGCAAGTATAAATATTAATAATAAATATATATATTTGTTGTTGATATTATCAAGCATTATATACAATATCTAATATATATTATACAGGTACAAGTCGTACAACGACAAAATAATATTACAATATTGTATTTCATAGCTCTAAATAATTTTCTATATCGATACGTATATCAGGGTTGAAAAAATGGGGCATTTATCCAGGACATCACGCTTTTAATTACACCTATGTCCTATGGACTATAGTTATTGATTAAATAAGTTTTTCCCAGGGCCTCGCAAAAGGTAGCGCCGTCCCTGACATATGTAATATAATAGGTTAATATTTTCGAGCTTTTTCTATTATTACACTATTAATGTGTAAACATACCCTGTTTGTAAGGTCGGCCTTTGGTACAGAGACTTCTCGAGTTATCAACCTGCGGTGGCAGATTCAACAACAACACATATTTCTTTTCAATGGTCATATTTGCGTAACAACTCTTATAATACGTGTGTACACACTTAGAGAACAGTTCCACAATATTGAATCTGTTTTTGACAAATCAAAAATAAAAAATGACGAATTAACAATACAATCGGTGCAATTAATCAGATAATTACATATAGGTAAAGTATAATATTATAATAGGGATATTATTACATTTTATATTAGCATAGTTTAATAGTTACTGACACTACAAAGCAGCGTGTAGAGTACTAACAGCGGACGATGAGTCAACATGATTATTAGACAATAAATTTAAAATTATAGCATATGTACCAAAACAATTATAGTAACTTTGCCACGACAATGCTATAACGAAAGTTTGTAACGGTAAATTATTTTTTAATGGCACACTTTATTATTATACAAAATTACTTTTTGTGTAAATTATATAATATTATTATGGTCATACAATTAATATACTTTGTATAGGATAAGGTAAATGGTAATGTATATATATATATATGTATATATATATATTTTAATTATTAAAATAAGAATTGTTAACTGAAGCAGCAGGCAGGCGTAAATTTGGAACATTTTTAAATACGAATGGAGAATGATCGTTGTAAAATAAATAATTTGTTTTGATTTAAGCTTAAAACTGTAATAAAAATATTTAAATGTAAAAAATGCTTATACTTGATTGAATATATTTAACAGTTTTGATAAAAGTTTATCATAAAAAAAAAATTAAAACATGAGTTCTTAAAAGTTATCATTCACGAATTTGATTTACTACTTAATCAATAATTTTTTGGCACTGCTACAATAAACATTTTATTTGAAAATTTGTTTACAGAAAAGTATATTTAATCAAATTAATATACATACAATTATATATAAGAATATAATATTCAAAGATAATTATTGACTACTTATTTAAAAGAACTTCATATTTTTTGACTTAATTAATTTGTCAATTTTGAAATTAATTTATTTTGTTAAAATATCCATTGTAATAACATAGTTTTTATCAGTTAATTTGAAAAAATAATACTTAAAGAAGAATCATTTTTATATATGATTATAATTATAGTTAAAAATAATAAATCACTCGGAGTTAAATGACACTGTAACAATGAATGATTTTAAATAAACAAATAAATATTCATTAATTTAATAATGTAGTTTACACTGCAGTCTGTAAACGTATTATAATTTCCTAAACCCTACAGTTAGTGTGGAATAAGAAGGAATAATAATTAATTGATTATTATAATATTATAACTAATACGCCTCTCTAACAATACGTTTATATCTACTTATTATTTCAATTTTTTAAGTTGCACAATCATTATATGTAACAGATTAATATCTAATTAAAATAAAATGAATAAACTTCTTTTCAACTGAGTTATTTTATTTTTTGTTCTATAATATATGTCTTAAAATTTTAGAGTTAAAAATATTGTACGTCAACTACTAATTAAAAGTTAGTAATTATGACTTATGAAGTTATATTGAAGTTCTAAATGGTGATTGATTTCTAACAACTATAACTAGTCAATTTATTTCAATAATTTGCTAATCTTTGGATATAGTATATTATTATTCATATAATAGTTCAATAATATACTGACGGACAATAGTAGTAGTCTGGATATTCGTAATTATCAATGTTATCAATAATGTCTTTGATAAAATATTTAAACTTAGGCGAGCTACTGCAGTTGCCCTTTTGATCAATCTCTTCGCAAATCCATTCGTTCTCAATCTCAGATCTTGCCAACACCACTAATGTCACCAAAGTAGCTGTAGACATGTCAGAAAAACAACAACCCAATTTATTAAATATATCGTGAAAAAACTGTGTATTTATAGCATGACATTATAGATGAATTTTAAATTTGACCATGGCTGTGTAATTGTGTTATAATTTTGTAAGAATAAAAATATGTATTTTAATAAAATAGTACTCACTGATTACAAAGAATAGTTTCAGCATTTCTGTAACATAATAACATAATATAATATAATATATTTAAAACTGTTTTATTTCACTCGTTTGAGTTTTCACACCTCTATTAATTAATATATAATTAGTTTCATTTAAAACCAAAATATATTTTATAAGTAAATTACATTTATTTGGTATATATTTTATTGTTCTGTGTTTAAAAATTAATTATGTACTTTTTAACTCGTAAGATTAGCATATAAATGCGGCGTATTCCAAATATTGTATGATACAAATGGTAAGAATCGCATAAGAGTGAAAATATCCTCATTATTATTTAGTTACGTGAAATTACCAAGAATTTACCAAACATGTTCTTTCCCTATTTTTCCTTTAGTATAATTTATTTAAGTTGATTTTTTTTAAAAATTTTTAATGTGCCCCAAAAACCAAATTTTCAAATCCTTAAATTTGTTTATACTATTCAAGGAGCGTATATATAGTGATACAAGCTTTTGTTTTCTAAGCGAGATCCTCCTTTTTTACTGTAAGTTAGTTAGTGGATAATTTTTTTAAGCATTTTTATGTACTTAATTTAAAACTTGAACGAGTAATTTCTCGATTATTAAAATGTTTATACTAAGAATAATACTATAATAGTCCTTAAAAACAATTTTACGTATGTATAAAATAGATATATAATGAATCTAATATTTATTTTACTTAAACCATTTTTACAGTTATAAATAGTGATAAGTTAATATAAATTATTAAAATTATAAAATCTAAACCATCTTCTAAATCTAAACCATATCTTTTAAACCCATATTTTATGATGGATGAGATGGGCTTTTATATCCTTAGTAATATACAAAGTTAAATCACTCAAAAACTAATCGTTTGAATTTTGATTTTGGTACGTTAAAAATTATCTACTAAATAATTTACAGTTTAAAGGGGTATTCCTATTTGAAAAGCAGAAGCCTATATCTCCACAAGACACTTCTTAAGTAGTATAAAATATATAATATATTGAGGATTTAAAAATATTGTATTTAAGTATAATTTAAAATTGTAAAAATCAGATTTTGAATAACTAAAATATTGACAAAAAAAGGGGATGATCATGCTAGATGAATCACTCCGTATACTAAACGATGTTTAGTTCAACATATCTTAAAGCAAAAATACTAAAATTGTTTAGATGTAAAATTAAAGAGTTTACCTTTTAAGTTTATGATCTTCTCGTATGTGTACAGTTAAGTTATAGTTTTTATAAATATGTTTGGAACAATTTTTACTATCATTTATTCTAAATTTCTAAGTCAAAGACATATTGTATAATAATTAGGTTTAGTCATTAACTATAAGTTGTATTAATTTTTTGTGAAAATATAGTAAACAATAAAACCATTATAAGTTTTTATTTTCCTGTTAATTTATATATTTATTATCCTGTAATACATATAGTATAATATATATAATTTGAATGTTGTCATGCGATTAATTGTATTGTCGTAAAAAAATAATAACATTAATAACAATTGACGATCAACAGTTTAATACAATAAATCAATCGATAGTATAAAGCTTACCAAAATAATAACCTTAATAAAAATGTACAAGTAAATTAATACCTTTACTAATAAAAAATAGATATAATGTTTCTTACTGATAATTGTTACAGTGATCTGTAATAGGTGTAAATAATCTGCTGAATAAACGTACCGGATAAGTATATAACTATATTATTACAATAATATTGTGCAAAATCGAATAGAAAGTATAATAATTAACTGAGGTAAATTCAATCTATCTCGCGAGTACTTAGGATCAAAATGATTCTACTAAATTTTGTTTTTCATCGACCACTTTTATTATGACCAGTTTATCAGCAGATCAATGTGGTGGGGCAGGTGGATGTTTTTTTTCATAAAAACAAAATTATTTTATTATTATTATCACGGATATGTCATGCGAACATATTTTAAATTTAGAGCGGGGGTGATGATAAATTATGAATGTTACAATTTTATAAAAAATTTTATTTTTTATATTTTTATTTTTGTGTCAGGTATCTTTTAAGTTTGGTAAGAAATTGATTTAGTTTATACTTAAAAGTTTAAAAGGTCGAAAGTAAAAAAGTTCATAATACTTACAAAATAACCAATAAAAATAAAAAAAAATAATGAAAAACAGAAATTTAAATATTATTAAATAACTTTATCCTTATAGATATTTAAAAATTTCACCAAATGATTATATTAAACTTTTTTATATATGTTTAAATTTAAAAAATATATTTCTCTCTTAGAGTTCTTTCTAGATATTTGAAATTTTTTTTTAGTTTTTTCCTCTATTATTGTTGATAAAAATTAATTTGCTTAGTTAAAATAAACCTTTAAAACACAGGGTTTCACATTAGTTATAAATTTACAAATTAAAATACATTAAAAATACATAGATAATCATAATATTTTTTTTCTTATTCTTTTAAAGTTAAAATTTTGATGAAATTCGTCAAAATTGTGAAAAATTGATAAATTATTTTGTGGTTAAAAATTCAGAAATAATTTTTTTTTAAATTTTAGAATAAAATAAAATATTCCTCATAAGTATTTCTACAAAAAAAAAAAAATTACCAAAATGTTTCACTATTTTTTTACAATCGTTTGAAATGTAAATTTTTACATTTGATATTAATTCGTAAAATAATTATTTCTCGTAATCGATTTTTATATTTTTTTGCAATTTAAAAATATTATTCTTTGGTATTTGAATCTCTTAACTTATATTATCAATTTTATATTCATTAACGATTTCCTCCAAAATTGATTCAACCTACTGTATCACTATAATATCTATATAGTAAAATAAATAAATTTAAACTGATATAAACTACGCATTACCAGTTTTTGACAAAATAAATTTAATTTTTATTTTATGATTCAAAAATGAGTAACCATTAACCACTTAGAGAGTTGGAACATCCACCAAATATTTATCTATATTGATTGATATTTTCTAATCATGATAATATTTTGGCTCATTTAAGACTTTTTTTCGATTTGTAAATAATAAAAATTTTATTTGTTATAAGTTATGATAATAACAAACCTTGAATATACATTACAATTGTTCATAAGTTGTTTTCAAAGCAATGAAAATAATATCTATGTTTATAAGCGTATGAGTTTAAAATTTAAATAAAATCACGAACGTTTGAAATTATCTTGTAAATAGTTATAAATTCATAAAATGTTCAATCTCAATAGCTTAAGATTAAAAATGTAATACAAGGATAACAAACTTCAAAAATTGGTTTTCAGCAACCAAAATATACTAAAAATATTTTGGTACAAGCTTAGATTTTTAATTGAAAGACAATTGAAGTGTTAATTTTAACGAAATTGGATATTTAAACGGAATATGTATAAACATTTTTGTTATTTAATGTTGAAATTAAAAATATATCAATATAGGGGTTTGAAACTTTTCATTACAATACTTATAACATCTATGTTATTGTTTTCTATTTACACAATGAAAATGTTTAACTGCTTACCAGTTGGCTCATATTATAATATTATTGTAATGGATTGTCAGCGCTATATAATCATATCGAGTCTGGCGCTGTAAGTCTAATCTGAGTCCGATAACTATAAATAATTGTATACTGAACGAGTATGCATTTTTATATAGTTATATTAATACTTAAGAGTGTTTGGATAATGGGGCGATAGGGTAATACTTCAGTATTATTATTCGACGATCATAAAATGCGAGAAAGTGTCAAGGTCGTAATATTTAGTGACAAACACGATTTATCGTAGACGTGTACGATATTATATTTTATTATGTTTGGTATGGTAAAGATTATTATACACACCAGGTACGATGACAAAAAAATTGAACGCTGGTTTAAATACTTATATTTTATTGAAACCAAACATTTTAATGAGAAATATATATTTTCTTATATTAATCACTACTCTATTATTGAATAATCTTATATTAAGTAGTTATAGTGAATAGTGAAATATAAAGGATAATTGAACTAATGATTTGAGTGATTTGACCATCAATAATTTATGATTTTCGCAGGCTTATCTGCATGATTTGTGTAATACAATAATGATGAGATGTGTTAAAGTGTAGATTTATACATGTGGAGGACGATTTGAAAATAATTATAGGCTATTTGATTTTTTTTCTATTTTAGTAAGTAAAATTTAAAATTGAATAACATGACATTTATGGCAGGTGACGATTTAGAAACCCTATATATATAAAATACTTTTATAATTTCAAAAATAGTGATTTATATAACACTGTGTCAATTAGTAGAATTGTAATAAAATTTGTTTTTCTAGAATCTATATAAATATACATTGTATAGATAGACAGTTCCTACAATATCGCAGTATTCAATATTAAGCACAAAATATAGTGTAAGGAATATTTTGTTAAACTAAATATTTAAAAATAAGCAAAAAAAACTTATTCTATAATTTATTGTTTCAAACCTATAATATCATATGGTCGTATACTTGTATTATTCGGATTCGAAGATTTTTCTATTTCAACCATTTCGATTTCAGGTTAAAAAAAAAATATATTTTTAGTTGTAAAAAAATTCACGGTTTTCATTTTTATCCTAATCAACCACATTAACAATAATCAGCTTCCATCTTTTTTAATGTGTGACTCAGCTCATCTGACCCTAAAGTTTCAAATTCTTTCGGAAATGTTTCTTCAAATGAAAGAGAACAAGAGCTATTATTTTAAAATATATTTAAGGAATTCAGGAAATTCAGCGACAGATAACGAAAGAAAATTTAAAGTGCAATTTTTTTTTCTTTTTTCATCTCAACCTATTAAAAATAATTGGAAGTCAACTCCCCCCTCCACCCTATAATAATAATCTAAACCTACGTCACTACACTTCCTTACTAGTACGTGACATTTTTATTATTTGTGCTCTATTTTTTTTTATACATGAATTGATATAATAATACTATATACAATTATACCATTCATTAAACGATACTTTAGTAAAAATAAATATATATATATAACTACTAATAAAGTATCTAGTAATCTACATTTACCCTATATACACATGAAATGATCAGCAAATTTTCAAACACTAACTGTGAAGATGTGAAGTCAATCACATATCAATAATTTGATTATATAAGTCAAATATCAATCAGCCAAATGAAATAAATGATTTTAATAATACACATATTGAAGGCACTATTTTAATGAACAAACCATATACTTACGATATTTATTACTTTTATAATATATACGAGATTTAATTTTATAAGTATAGATGACGCACGGAAACCACTTTAATTTACTCTTTCTTAAAGTTAAAAACTGTAAAAATTATTGGTTCCTATAGGTACCTCGCACTTAAAAATAAGCCTAACGGTTAAAAGTGAAATACTAAAGAAAATTTCTTATAAATTATAATTTAAATATATATTTTAATCATATTACTAAAACTCCAGAAAAACTGTACCTACTCCACCTATTATACTAACCTATACTTATAGGATTGTGTACTATCTTACAAAAAGATCTTTAGCGCCCTTTATTTTTTGTACCTAATTACCATCAATTGGTAAACTGTCAACAGTTTTATATGAATATAGGTACTAAACTTTGATTTTATTTTTATGTACATTAGTATATTACTAAATACAGTTTGAAATGTATTTATACAATCAACTTAAAAAGTTAATGTTTAAGTGCTATAATTATTCTAGTAACATTTGTTTTAAAAAGTTTAAAAATTATAGAAAATATATAACTTTTTAGAATTAAAAAATATTTATTTATCTGTTACAATTGTTAATTTATATTCTTCGCATATAAGCACGTATTTGGTGGTTTGTGAAAAAAACATGTTTTGTGACAGCTAATTAGTTTCTGACTAGTTCTTATACTGATATCGATATTCAAGTTCATGCGGAAACAACTATAGTCGAATCTCGATTTAAATTTTCTAAATAATATCTTATTTGACACTTTCTAGTTCTCCATTGTCAAATCAATTCTGCAAAAAATATAATACACGCTGTTTAGGTTAAGTATAAGGACAGTAAATATTGATTGTTATTACTAATGAGTGTTTATTTGTAATAATTTTAATAATAAATCGCTTAAGGGGATTGCAAACGTCCGTTATTTCAATGAAAATATAACAATCTTTTGTCAATCATACCGATGAACCTAGTAATACGATTATACTTTTGAAAACTGATTTGAATTTTGTGTTATGTCTACTTGAGATCGATCAGTCCACTTTTTCAAATTTTGTTCCCCAACTCCTATAAATTTGGCTTGAATATTTAAAAATATACAACATTTTAAATGATGATTATTTTGTATTGAGATTTAAAAACTTAAAATGTGGACTGATCGATCTCAAGTATATATATTAACTAATTCAAATCAGTTTTCAGAAGTTTAATCGCTTTTTTAGGTTCGTCACTAGGATTGACAAAAAGTACATACAAATTAGCATACATCATTTTCTAGTCAGCAGCGCGACGTCGCTCAGACGACTTGTACTGCGCATGCCGCGTGCGAAAGCGTTTCTCCACTACACCTCGTAACTAATTGGTTCTAGGAATCTACGGATAATGAACCCCTATGGCCATATACTATAATAATATATACTATTATATATAATTTGTCTACAACACCGGTTTATAATAGTCATTTCTATGAATAATATTATATTATGACGTCTAGTGTATACACGATAATTATATTGAATTTATAATATAAATTATATTATTGATAATAATTGTAAATACTAAAATATAATATTATATGTGTACAATTAGCAATTTTCTGCCGTATGCATTCAGTCATAAATTGTTCATTGAGCTTTGCAGTGCTATTTTATGCATAATTTTTGCTTTCTTTTGTTAATCTGGTTCAGTTAATTTTTTTGCTTATCCAACAACATTTTTAAATACTTAGTGTGTGTTTTTTATTTTAAAAAATGCATAATAATGTTGATAAAATGAAGAAAACACATATATATTACTACCAAGTCCAAGGCCAACTTCACATAACTAATAGACAATTCTGTTACTTTATTGTGTGGACACCAAAAGGTATAATAAATATATTATATATATTTTTTTCATATATTATATTATTTATAATGTACATTATTATATTATATAATATTATGTATTTGTACTATTATAGGGATATGTGTTGATAAAATAGAACGTGACGATGAGTTTTGGAAAAACAAAATGGAAGTTATTTTATCGGAGTTTTACCTAAATTACTTGTTACCAGAATTAATTAACCCTCAGTTAAATAAAGTTAAAATTTAATTGGAATTTATTTTTTATTAAATTTTTTAATTATAAATGTTTGGCAATATAATATAATATCTATGAATTATAAACAGATTTTTTATTATAAAAATATATATATTATATAGGTAGCGACATTGTGTTCATCAATGGGTATGTTATTCTTGCTAATAACCCATATAACAAAAATAATGTGTTCTCAGAATCTCCGCCCGCACCGTTCCCTACCTGTGAGACGGTGTCACTAACACTAATGATCATTTACTACGCACACACTTGTAAGCTTGCGCGCACGCTCTTATATTATTGCCTATACTAAACTCCTTAGAAACTGTACGTTTGCAATCCCCTTAAGTGACCAAAAAAATAAAGGCTAATATTATAAGAAGCGTAACGCATTGCATTAGTACAACCAATCAATCAAATGGTTTTTGATCAATGGTTCCCCAAATGATTATTATTTTTGGATAAAATTATAATTTATAGAACAACAGAATAAGTATATCGTCGTGCATTTAGTTGGTATATATTACACACTAAAAATTGTGTAATTCGTACTAAATAGGTACATAAGTAAATATATTTCCGAAATATTATTATAGTTATTGGTAGTTAAGCACTGGCGATGCGATGATGGTAGTCTACTTCGTCAATAAAATCTATAATTAAAAAAACGTTATATATTCATATAAATATATATATGTTCGTCACCATAAAAATAGAAAATAGTAAAATCGATTTTAAATAACCAATATTGTGATTAAATAAATATTAATATTAAAGCGTTTTAATAAGTTACGTTATTTTTTTTTTTAAATACATTAAATCTTGAAATTATTGAACCCTATATACGACTTAAAACTTTGTAATCGTATAAAATAAAATACAAACAAAAATAATACATCCATACATAATCAAAATAATATACTAATCAGAATCTAATGAGTTGATAAAACTTTAATTTGTATATGCACGCTTTATACATATTATTGATGTCAAATTTAATTGTTTAATTGTTTTAAATTTTTAATAGTAAATAATTATGTAATTAAAATACTATGTAATCCGAGACTAAATATAAATAGCGTTTAAAAATAACTACAAATTATTGTCTGTATCATAATTATATCATATATTATACAATATTATAATATAGTATAGATGATTCATAAAAACTGTTAGCTAGAAATATTACAGTGGGGAAATAGATTCTGTACGTTAAACATTTAATATATTTATAATATAGTAGTTAACCGGCCGTTTGACAGAACATGATTGTATCATTTGTATCTGCTAAGCCTTTTTTTACGCATTTTTCTCCGATGGATAATTAATATCTTATTGTATTTATCCAACCGTTGCTGAATATTGTGTGACGTTATTTCATTCATCGAGATTGGATTTCGGATCAAATTATATCATAATTCTAAATACCACGTGAGTATTTTGACATAATCAAAACCTACTTAAAAATTAGTACTATCGAGACTAAGACATTTATGTTTTTTTTAATAATAACAATTATTATTATTATAATGAAAGTAAACGATTTTGAAAATATTGACATATAGACATTTGTGGAAATCGTTGGAGAACGGGGACTTATTCTCGTCAAAATAATATTTTTATGTTATCGTAGTAATTGTATGTATATTTTTTATTTTAAGACACTGGAGTAATAATTGTATTACCTATAATTATATGTCTCAATAATAAATAATATATTAAATATTATTAATATTTATAAATTATAATTAAATTATAATTAAATAAACATTTTATATTTGTAGCTAGGTAACTATGTAGTACTTCTGTTAAGAACATTTTTATTAATAAATTTGTTGGGGATTCAATTTCTCTACTCTATAGTTTATGGTATATGATAACGATTATTTAACTCCCTTCTCCCGACTAATATTAACCAAAATTTCTGTTTATGGACATAGGATTATTATAATATATTAATATATGATTATACTTGGTTGAGTTGTTTAAGTTGTATTTTAAACCGAATTTACCTATCGTCATATTATAAATTTTCACGTTTTATATACTAATACTATACAAAACATGAACATAATCATTGATAAACTTACTGATATGGATACCTATTTTTTATTTCTTTATTGATACATAGGCCACTCTAAGATTATAAATTAAATTCCTAATCGAAACGTTATTGGTATATTTAACATATTTTTACATTTTTTAAAAAAATAATATAGTAAACTATACAATTGTTTTATCAATAAAAAAAACAGGTTATTTATTTAATTTAAAAAAAGTTAGAGTAAACGAGCAAATTGTTTAGAATATAATTTTAAAATATTACTCCTATCAGAATACGACATTTCTTAAATTCGACTAATGACTACTTTCCAGACTACTTATAGCCTTATAGGTATATAGTACTAATTGCGAGCATTAGGGAAAAAACATTTAACATAAATTATAATACATAATGTTATGTAGTTGAGTGTCGTTTCGTGCGAATCGTTAATTTGTTATAAGTTAATTATCTTCAATACTGACTTTTTTTTAAAAGAATGTATATTTATTTTATATTTTTGAATTAAAAAATGTTTTTGTTTTTATTTTTTTCCTACATTTTTTACAATTTGGTATAATAAGCATGAATGAGTTTTATAGATTTAGGTCATAGATACGTGTGTGTAGAAGTTACCCATTGGCAACACTACCGGATTTATGAATATTATATTTGAAGTTAGCCAAGGAATAGATACAACATCATTTCTTTTTCAATATTTTTGTAGGGTTTCTTGAGATTGGAAAGATTTTTTGATAGAATGTTTATATGTTCGGGAAGTGAGTTGTGGTAATGAGTGTAGTACTTAAAAGTGGTTCCTGTTGATAAATTTAGGTTGGTGTAATGGATGTGTAATGTTTAATATTACATCTAGGAAGTAATTGAGAGTGCGAAGATAGGAGTTCGGTTTGAGTTTGGTGGTGTGTATATGGTGGCTTCATGTTAAATTTTTGTCGAAGTGAATACCAAAGTATTTTGTAGTTAGAGTGGTAGGTATTTGGATGTTATTGAAGGTAATTTGAAGACAGATATCTTGTTTAAATGTAAATTTAATGTGGTTTGATTTGGATTCATTTTTTTACACCAGATTTCAATTTTAAAAATATGAATTGAAGCAAGTTTGATACAGTAATAGGATTTTCATGAGTTGAAAAGATTGCTTTGTCGATAGCGTATTCTGGAACAAAGGTGTTAGTAGAAAGAGATTGGTCCGTGGTAAATATGTTGAAGAGGAAAGGAGCTATAAATGCACCCTGAGGACTTCTGGTATGTATTTTAGAGGTGATAGATAGAGAAGGGTGGTAACGGTCAGTCAACAGTCAGTTATTTAGGTAGGATTTGTGGAGTAAATAAAAGGCAAAAAGTAAGATTTTCTTTATTTTATAAATGAGACCATCATGCAATATATGCGGTCAAACGCCTATATGAGATTAAGGAATGCTGCAGTGCAGCGTGACGGTATCGTCTACGTTAGTATGTTGTTAAAATCAAATACATTTGCGTCTTGAAGTGCGGTAAAACGGTTCGGAGAAGAAAATATTTGAGTTTGGGTTAATGATTTCGTTTATATATATTTTTTTAAAGGCGTTCTGGCAAAACAAAGACAGTCTTCGTATGTGGAGCTTGATGTTATCGTGTTTTTTTTATTATTGTAGGAGGAACTATTTTTTTTGACCATGTAAACATATTTATTAACGATACATATAAATGAAAATGCGTATTTTATTTAATTGTTAGTAGCTTTTATCATTGGTAACTGTGAATAACCGAACGGGGACTGGAGATAAAGAGACGATAAGCCAACGGAGTGCGCCGCGCCGGTCGCGGTTTATATGTAACGTTGTGTGCAGTATTATATATTATAGTTTTTATTGGTTAATCACAAATTTCTTGAATTTTAATATTCTAAGAGGACCGGAGTAACCGGACCTCTTGGAAGCTGAAACTAGTGCAAACGGCTCAGTGATATTTAGGTGAGTATTTTACTATACATTTTGATTATCAATTGAATCTTTGAGCACTGGGAAAAAAGTTATTGGAATAACAGAGCACATGTATGGGAGATGACTTTTCGCGGCGGAATTTTAAATTTAAATTAACTATATCATATACTTTTAACAATATATAATATATAATATTATTTATTTATCTTATAATATTATACTTACACGTTATACATACATATTATATTAGTATTATTTTTAATTTATAAAAGGCATTTAAATGCACGTTAATTTTATATTTATCTGCACTCCTTTTGGTCCCAATCGGTGTGAATTATCGACGCTCCACTATGATATTAATTATTTTACTAAAATATAAAATACGTTAAAACAATTAAATCTTTAAATATAATTAGGTCATCATAATCGACGAAAAACATTTGTAAAATAAATACATATTAATACCTACGTATCTATAACAAAGTATACCAACATTTATTATCATTGTATGCTATTCACTTTTATCTTAGATTGTAAATAATTGTTGAAATATATAATAATTTTTGGTAGAAATATCAAAAAATAAAAAATAAATGTAAATGTAATTATTTACTATTTATATTACAGGGGTAGCTAACATGATGAATATTTTCTCGGGCCAAATAAATAAATACAATGTTACCAAGAGCTAAAACGTTTAGTTTAGACACATTTTATATAATTTGATAATTTTTTATAAATATAATTAAAAAAATTTAAATTCATTATAATAATAAGTAAATTTTGATTTTATAAGTAGCCGCAAGCAGTATATGACAATAACATGAACTGTCAGTTGGCCACTCCTGTCATATTAGATATAATAACCATATTTAAGTGATTATTATCGGTTCAAAGAATTTTAACTTGTACAATATTTGAGTTAAATAATTATAAAACACACATATCTTGTATTTAAACAATAATGTGTTTTCAAATGATTTAATTTTATTTTTTGTTATAGGTAAAATAATAATTTACATTAAGTAGAATAATACACATTTGACGAAGAAAAACCGAAAATTTTTCAAAGATGCTTAAATCAGGAGTTCATAGACAAATATACGCCACTATAGCCGGTAAGAGCAATTGTAGCAAATAGTTCATACATGAATGCCTATACGTTAAATATGTACTTACATTCTAGATGATAGTTATAATTAGTTTTTAATTTTCTAGCATAAAACAACAAAGCACATTTAGAAAATTATAAGTGTTAATTAGAATTAAAATATCAAATTAATTTCTAAACATTAAAAAAAAAAAAAATTAAAATGTAATAATTAATTAATATTTACCGTTAGAATTGCAGGTTAAGATTTTTATATGTGTTATTGTGTTACAACAATAGTTAATAATGTTGAAAAAAATTAAAACTAATCTCATTTCTCTAAATCAATCTTATGACATACATTTTTACGGTGATCCATATAAATAGGTATATCCATTTATTGTAATGAAGCTTTCATCGAAATTTAAACTTTGTTATTTTTTTTTTTTAAAATTGGTAGTTTGTCTATCTTATGTTATATATTAAAAAAGTTAATTTTTTTATGCTTTGCTAAGAAAACATTACGTTTACAAAACTAAAAACATAAATCGTTCTAATTTGGTCATATTTTATACAATTGAAGTGTATTTTTTATACTATTTGAATAAATAAAATAAATAACTATTTTCAAAATTTCAAAATTAGAATTGCTTAAGGGTTTTTTATGTTTGTTATCAAATACAAATTTTAAAATAGATTATTATTGAAAAAAACTGAATTTAAATATTTTTATTTACCATATGTAATACTTTTAAAACTTGGTAGTTACCAGCTATGTATAATAAAATATAACTAATAAACGCCGTTAAGCGTTAAAAAGTGTTAAAACCATAACATTTTATTTTTTAGATATAAGTTTTTTTTTACAAATTGATTAATATCATACAATTGTGTTACATTTTTTAATTTTCTGTAAAATGAAAAAAAAAATTGTGCCCCAATATAGGTAATATTATATTTACGTTGTATTATAACAAATCTACTCTAATATCTAAAACTCTGAAATATGATTAAAATGTATACATAATTAAAATAACTGATTTCTTTAAATGTATTTTCTGTTTAAAAATGGAATAATTCATATTACACTATATCTAATTATACCAAACTGTGATTTTTTAATTGATATATAATTTTATTCTATATTTTATGTTATAACATTTTAAATAAGTACATCTATAATGTCTATAAATATAACTAAGTACTTAATACACGAGTCTTAATACTAATATTATTAAACAAATAAAATAATATAACTATAATCTGGAACATAAGAAAAAAAATAGGTTATGAGTTTTGTGATAACCGATTATAATAATTCATGTATGGTGAATATCATTATACTTTAATTTTATAGTCCCATATAGTATTACTCAACGCGTATAAATTAATTAAAGATTAAATATGATGTTGCCCTATAAAATTATAAATATACCGAACAATTATAGTATATATTAAAATAATTGTATACTTATGACTTATCGTCACAAATTAAAACGTTGTGGAATTTATATAGTTATATAATGACTTTTGCCTTATAATAATAAACGTAGAAACGTGAATAAAAACAAACCAACATTTCATCAACTTTTTATTATGTTGTGAAAGAAATGTCATCGAACCGAAAATGGTCTGCTTGCGGACAATCAGTCCATAACATGCAATCATGTTGTTAGTATTCATAAAAAAGTGTAGTTACTTCATTAAAAACATATGTCACGTATTATAAAACAGTGGCATTATACGAATTTAATATAGGACAACTATATTCTAAAGCCGAGTCCAGACGATAAAAATAAAAACTAAAACCCGATACTTTCAACTGCGACTAGGTATAGCTGATACGTTAAATTATTGAATATTATATATGATAATGATATAGTATATGTTATTATATTAGTGTATAATATAGGTTATTGTTAAAAAATATAAACTCCACTAACCCTATAGGTAATAGATATCTAACCTATAAGTCATTTATACAGCTATAATGTATAACTGCATAAACATAGGCGTAATAAGGCCTTTGATTCGGAAGGACTTGAATCTCACTTAAATATTTTTTTCATACACTTATGACCCTTTTAATTGAGGTATTTACATATTACACATAAATACCGCTTATTCTTTGGTATATAGCTGCTTATGTATTTTGAACATCGACCAACGATTATTAATTACAGTATTAAAGATAACGATTTTTAGAGCGCTATATATTTATAGTGGCTGTAATTATACTTATCAAATTTGTTTCAAAATTTTATGATCTGAAATAAACAATATTACATTTTATTTTAATTGTTACATACTTGATAATCAATATTCTAATTTCGGTTGTATTTAATTCATTTTCATCCATTACAAAAACCATGTCATCAGCAATTATAATAATTACTTGATCGGAAAGTACGATTTTTCTTTAATCCTTATTATGACCTTATAATATAAGTCTTGACACTTGTTAAAAAATAAATATATGTCATATAAAATATATGTTGTTGTCAGACAGTGTGATTTATACATACAACAATAAATAACACTATTTTTTAAATTGACAAAATTAACTATTTACAAAACATTTTTACAAAGTTAAATATAACTTTAAAAACCAATTAAATTATATTTGCGTTTATACTTAAAGTAGAATAAAAACTATAATTGAGTTACGCCTTACACATATCAATTAAATTAATTTAGGTGTGCACTATACGAATAGTGTAACAATATTATATCTCAACTTTTAATATTCCCGTATAAATATTTTCAACAATATCTAAAACCTTTGGCCGCGAGTAAAAAGTTATATTTTAATAAGAATGTGTTTATTATTGACTCGGTTCCGTTATGCATGTTAAACTATACTAAATTGTATGTAATTAAATATTTATAATATAAACATATTATTATATCATTAAACTAAATTAATCGACCCAATTATGAATACAACAGTTGTTGTAAGTTTTAGATTCTGAGTAGAGTAACTGTCTTAATTGTCATTCTATTGATTATTTCAATAATGTGTTTTTTTTACTTTCTTGATTTTTAATCAAGTAAGTATGGTAATTGAAACGAAAAAAGTCTGAATTTTTAAAACTTCAAGTATTTGAGTTAAATAGGAAAATAATAAAAATGTAACTCAGTTGTAATGAGTAAGTGGAGAATTAAGCTACCTTTAATATAAAATATTAATAAGAGAGATTCAATATCACACCCAAGCGGTATAACGATTTGAATCTACAAAAACGTCAGCGTAAACAGTCCCCAAAATTTCTATTTTTAAACTTTTCAAAAACTATTATAGCTAAAAAGTTGGTTGATAGCTCATTAGAAAGAGATTATCAAGTAGATACAAAATATAAGATTAAAAATGTTTAAAAAAAACTATTTAATTTTTCACAGTTAAAACAACAGTTATTTTTGCTAGATGTTCATTTAGCGTGGGTAGATTACCGAAACTGGAGAACGGATTTTGTTATTTGGGGTCTTGTTAGATTCACATTGGCTAGGAGAAGTGCAGTGAAGATATTTAGAACTTTATCTTCAATCGTTAACTCACTACAAAGCTATAAAGCTGAAAAACATAAAAAAAAACTCCCAATAAAATGTGTTTTAATTTTTTTTGAAGCTCTGTAGTAAATTAACTGTAAAAGATAAAGTACTGCACTTGTCCTTGCCAATATGAATCTAACAAGACCCCAAACAACAAAATCCGCTTTCCAGTTTAGGAGATCTATCTCACTAAATGAAAATGAAAATAAAATACATTATACAAACATATTGCAAACAATTAATTAATTTTTAAAAATTGAAAATCAAGAAATTTTACATGCCGATCTCTGACTTCGCAAGCGTTTTTTTTTTTTGTAAAGACGCTATTGAAGCAGTAAAATTTCTTCAATATTCAACCTTAAAGGTGGTTTTTGGTAGAAATTTGAATCTAATTAACATTTTTGGGGAAAAAATTCTTAATAGCTATAAAAATTATCGGGAAAAAGGAAAAATGAAAGAAAACAGAAATTTTTATGTTAAACTAGTTTTCGACAAAATTTTGTTTTTTTTTTTTTTTGTGTAACTTAATTACATAGGTGGAAATCGGAGGGGGGGCTTGAGAAGACTAAGTCTTCCTATAAGTTTTAAATATAGATTATTTTAGTCCCTATGACCTTATGCATTCTTTCTAATAAAAATCGATGTATTGTAAATATTAAAATAAACGTTTTATTCTTAGTATGTTATTCACTTGGCTTTATTTGTTTGAACAGATATTAAATTAGGTAAGTAATTTTAATTCAGTTAAGTGATTAACCTAATAATTTCTGCTTAGAATATTAATTTAATTAATTTTGGTTAAATTGTTTAGTTTGTAAAACGTTGTATGTTGTCTTTAGTTGGAATTAAAAATGGCAAACGAGCGAACGAAATATGCGGCTCACGCAATTCTAGTACCTATACAAAAAAAATTTTACTCGTTCGTAAAATTTGAAAATTTAATATAATATCCCATATAAGTTTTTTTTTATAGCAATGATAAAATATAATTTTTTTTAGAGATATTTTAAGTTAAAATTTGAATAAAGTTAGATATTTAATATTTAAACATACAATGATTTTAATTATTTTGTTGCAGCTTAAAAATAGTAATTGTGGATACTTGAACATTTCACTTATATTATATTATACACACGATGGCATTTATTCAAATGTAATGTTTTCAGCAAAAAATAATTTGATTCCATACCGTATTATTCATTATTACTTTCAATATAAATATAATATGAAATATATTCAATATTCATATATTTAGGCCCGGATTGGGCCGGCGAGCTACCGTGTTAAACACGGTGGGTCCCAAGATTATTATGATATATGGGCCACTTGCTAAAATATCTAACTAATATTAAAAATGGGCCGGTAAAATTATTGTGCTCGGTAAGTTTCTGGGTTCTAATCCGGCCCTTATATTATAATATACAGTATATTAAAATATAAGTATATATAATAATTATAATAATAATATAGACTAGGTAATTGAAACAGACTGTCTTCACTTAAAATCGTTTTTTGTATTCAATGGTTTATAATTAAATTTAAATTTAACACTATTACAGTTAAAATTTTAATTTCCCCCTTCTCTTTTAAATTTAATTATGTTAAGTTGTACCCTTATACTTATTAGTTTTAATTAAAATTTTTAATATAGAATCGAAATGTACTATACAATTTATGATTGTCTCTATAGGTAATTTAATATAACAAGTGTCAAGTATAGTCTTTTCATATTGTATATTGTTTAACATTTTTAGTATTGTTATAATATTATATTATAAAATCAATGTTCTTACGTAGTATCAATGTATTTATTTATTCAATTGATTCGTTATTTTATTTCGTTGTTTCGTTAAATGACGTTAGCCGGTAATAACTAAATAAGCATCTATGTTTAAAAATTACGGATTCTGAGTCAATAATAGTTAAAATATTAATAGGAATAAATAGTAATAATAGGTAGTCGCATTGATTATGTTTCGTGGAATGTTTGGGATGTCTATCCATTTAGTGCAATGAGTAATAACTAATAGATCAGAATGTAATACAATTAATGAGACTTGATATATTACCTATGATATTTTGTACTTTCCCCGTAATATGCTTTATACACTCGTACAGTTCATTAAAATTACATCAAACTATTATATATATAATTATAGCGTCCATGTCGATATTCATCAGTGGCATGTGGCTGGGGTGGCCCAGCTCGGCGTCCGAAAAGTTTGTGAAGAACGAGACGGGAGAGCTGCACGTGACCTACGACCAGCTGTCGTGGATTGTGTGTATGATGGACCTGGGAAACTTCATCAGCCCGCTGTTTGGTGGTTACCTGATGGACCGGTTCGGCCGGAAGAAGGTGATCGCCGCGCTCGGCCCGCTGTTCATCGTCTCCTGGTTGCTGACGCTGTTCGTGCCCACTACGTTCGCTCTGTACACGGCCAGGCTGATGGCGGGCCTGGGCAAGGGCGTCTCGTACACGGTGGTGCCGGTATTCCTGGGCGAGATTGCGGGTGTGGACATCCGCGGCGCTCTGGGCAGCGTGTTCACCATTCAGCTCAGCGGCGGCGTGCTGTTCGAAGTGATCATCGGCCCGTACGTGTCTTACCACACGCTCAACGCCACGTCTGCCGTGGTGCCCGTGTTGTTCTTCATCGCTTTCCTCTGGGTGCCCGAGTCGCCGTACTACCTGCTCAAAGTGGGCCGGCCGGCCGACGCGGCCCGGTGTCTACGGTGGTACAGGGGCTGTGACGCCGGAAGCGATAGCGACAACGGACACGCCATCGTGACCGCGGAGCTCCAGCTGATGGAAGTCAACGTGCAGAAGGACATGGAAAACGGGTCGGCGTTCAGCGAGTTGTTTACTAACCGGAACAACTTCCGTGCGCTGGCTGTGGTGTTAGTGGCGTGCGCGGGACAACGCGCGGGCGGCATTAGCAGCCTGACCGCGTACTCTGCGCTCATACTACCCGAACCGTCACCCATCATGGGCAAGTTCGAATTCATAATCGCGTTCGCCATCGTCCTGGTGGTGGTAAACTTCGTTGGGCTGGCCATGGTGGATCGGGTGGGTCGGAAACCGCTGCTGATCACCTCCGAAGTGGGCCTGGGATTGGTCACGTTCGTTTTTGGCGTCTACTACTTCGCCGCCGAATACTTTGCCGACGCCGCCGCGTCGTTCCGTTGGCTGCCGTATGTATGCCACACCACGTTCGCCGCCACATTTTCCATTGGTGTCGGCTTCATACCGGTGGTGTTCCTCGGTGAGATGTTTCCAGTTAACGTTCGGTCCCGATGTTCGGCATTCGCGTCCGTTACTCTCGCCTTCTTCTCGTTTTTGTCCAACAAGACGTTTCTGGCTGTTTCACTCAAGTACGGTTACTACACCATGTTCTGGATGTTCTCGACCGTCAACTTTGCCTGTGCATATTTCTTGCACAGGTATGCGATCGAGACAACCAACAAGACGTTCCTCGAAATCCAAGAAATCCTAGACGATAGCGTTCGAAACGGGTCGAGGAGCCAAAAGAAACGACCGGATATCGCTGTGACGTACAACAACTCGTGCGAGGCCGATATTTAATAATATACCTACATAATATTATTATGTATAGGAACACCTAATACGATATCTTCAATCCAAGAGTCCGAGAAGGGTTTTAATATATTAGGTATTGGTATAAAGGAATTGGCAAGATTAATACTCGTTATCTCGAAATAGTAGAGTAACGTTTAAAAAAAATATATTTTTTAAATAATTTTTAGTCGTTATAAAAAAAAATAAAAATAAAATTGTTTACGCTACATACCCCATCTGAATGGTATTGTATCTGCCTACATTCAACAATACCTAATTTCATATTCTTGAATAAATGGTAGGTACCTACCTACTAGGATTTTCAAAAAAATATTATTATTATTAATATTATATTTATTTTTAAACATTATCCCTATATTTTGAGATAATGAATGTTTTCAGTTAAAACAAATCAAACTGTGATATTATGTATATGTAGTATTGTAGTAAGTTCAAGATGTTAAATAGGTATAATACAGTAATTAGTAGTATTTTAGGTCCCTGTAGTGTGCAGCAATACAATTTCTAACAATAAATTGGGTATACTTAAAATTGTAGGTATTATCTTACAACATGCTTATTTTTATTAATATAAATGTTTGAAATGACTTTAAAATATTTAAATATACCTAATATATTTGTATTTTTAATGTCTAAATTAGCTTTTTAACATTTTATCTGAGACGAAATGTTTAATATTTGTACATTATTGAATTGTAATTATTTTTATTATAATTATTATTTATTAGAATAAAAGAAAGAAATACCTATTTATATAATTATTTTATTGTTTTTAATTCTTTCCCTACAAACTATGCTATGGCTCAGAGTACTACTTTATTGGTACATAATAATAAATATAAGTCAGTAGGTACTACCTATCTATAATACAATATTTTATGTCATAAAATAATATTGTTATCTACCATAGTATTATCTGTTCTACTTTGTTCTATTAAAAATTAAAGTGTAAAACCATTTTATTTACTGTAAAAAAATAATCATAAATTTTAATTACTACAGTCTCTATGTAGTATTATCCTAAATTATTAATAATTGTACTAACCCAACCTTCAGTCCATCCACTCTTACCTACTCATATCCTTAATCTTCGAATCTTGTAGTAATGACCGTAAATTTACAAAATAACTTCATAATCCAAACAGTATACCGATAGATAAATCGGTAATTTATTACCTACACGGCTATACACTATTTCATATTAAACATGTTTCTAGTGAAATTTATCATGAAGTTTTAAAGGTTTAGAAATATTGAAAAAAATTGAAAATAATTTATAATAGGTATGTACTTAAAGAAGTTAAAATTTTACCTTTTACTATTTAAATGGCAAAGAAGTGAATTCACTTGTCCATTATGACTACTCCTAATTTATTCATTCATTTTGATAATAACAATAAACTAATAAATATGATAAATATTGAGGACAATATTATAATATGGGTGTGCTAGAATAAAAAAATAGGGGGTTGAAGAAACTATAAAGTGCCATTAGATCCTAGTTGATCCTTCCATTACTTTTTACTTTTATGTAAGTTCTGGAGAATATTATCTTCCACCAGTTAAAACATTATAGTAAATTATACTCTCTATGTTGAGTTTGTAAGAGTTTGATCAAGTACATACTGACTAAAATAAAATAAAATTGTACCTATGTAAAATATAAGTGTAATATGATATACATGCGTCTTATTTGACTCGCAGCTGCCTCTATAGACGATGTAGTAGTATAAGGAGACATAAATATTAAGTGAAATCGAAGTAAAAACACATCGATATAACTGGTTAAAAGAGGTCCAGTGGTTGCTCATAGACTAACCAAGACTTAACCTTCAAGACAACAGGTCAACTTTTTGTAAAGATTCCCATTTACTTTTTGATTAAGTATAGTTTATAAACTTTATTATAAACAGAAATCAGTTAAGCTTACGTATTGATGAGTTTAAAAATTTACATCCTTTTAACCAAAGATTAGAATTAAAATAAAATATTATGTAGAATAATTGTGTGAAAATTAATTACAAAACATTTTTGATTTATGCTTTTTTAAAGGAAGTTAAAAATTGAGCTATTTTAAAATAAACTAGCATATTTTGTGAAAATTGTACACACCTATAGTTTACAAAGGAAATATAAAATATTATATCTTCTAAGATGTTTAAAAAAAGAAAAAAACTTTCATATTTACTTATTTATAATTAATTGTTTGTTCATAAAAATTGTAGCAAACACTAAAAATATAGTAAATTATAGGATATTAAATATTAAAATATTCACAATTAATCAAAATTGTTATACAATATACACTCTATAATCTAACTTTCATTATATGTGATAGTATCTTCATCGCAGAGTCCATACAGCTCACTATAGTAAACTGTTAAAGAGTTGTACCTTGAGTTAAGCATATTCTGTTGTACCTCAATAAAATCATCTTCTGTAGATTGAATACACTGAAAAAATATAGTAATAATAATTATCATATTTAATAAATTGTTATTTAGTAAACATGGTGTGTTAATAATTAATAAGGCTAAGAATTAAATTGCCTTAATCAAATATGCTCTAAAAAATAGCCAAAAATGACCTATATAATTTTTTATTAATCAATTATTAATTTATAAATAAAGAATAATTATTATTTTATTAAAGATAAAACTGAAATTTGAAAAATTGACTTAATGCAGTGATGATATACTCATACAAATTTCTTAGGGTAGTATTATTCATTCTAAACATACATTTACTTGATAAATCTATTAAACAAAAACTTAAATACCAAGAAATTAATTTATTTTTAGATAATATTTTAAATAAGCTTTTGTATAGTCAAAATTGAACAAATATGCATTAAAACCGACAAAATGATAAAATGATAAAAAATGAAAAAACGTCGAAATATACAAAAAATGCAAAATAAAAGTTTCAGCTTTGAAGCACCTGTTACATGAAACAAAACATGTTCTTGGAATGTATTGTTCAATATCAACCAAATAAAGATGCATTTTGTATTGAAATCCAGGCCCTAATAATTACTATAAACTTATAATATTGTCTTACATCGAAAATGTTAGTATTCTTTGGTAAATGTAGTGCAATATTTGATGTAATTTGTCGAGTCAAACTCATCATGTGTTTTATGCCACCTTTCTCGGGCATTATGTAACTTAGTTTGTACTCTTCGAGATTCATGAGATCAGGTCCACCCCAAGGTGGGGACAAAAACACAACATCAGCTTTAAGAGTTGGTGCTAGTGCAAAGTAATCACCAATGATGAATTGAATTCGATCCGCAACACCATATAATTCTGCATTATGACGGGCTATTTCAATCTTTTTTGGATCAATATCAATAGCTATAACTAAAACACAATATAAATTTTATTGTATGAAACATATAACTGTTGACATTTAAAACTTACCAAGTTCGCAAGTTTTAGCAAATTGAATAATGTTACTGCCGGCTCCACAAAAGGGATCAACAATTAAATAGCAACTACATCGATCAGCTATATGAACACTAATTATTTCAGGAGTGACCGAATACCAACTCTCTGAAACCGATTAAAAGATATTTTAAGTATAAAAGTATATGGGTATTAAATTATTATTAAATATTAAAATAAATCATTTTGACATTAACTACAATCAATAATTATGATAAACTTATAAAAATACCTTCATCTAATTTTATCCCTTTCTCAAATTTAGAAAACAACATATATCTTTTTTTCCAATACTTCAATAATGAAGGTTTATTTTTCAAATAACTATAGCCCAGTCTATCCATTTCTTCGATAGTATATTTTTCTTTTATATCTTTCCATTCATTTTTTTTTAATGTTTTTTTATTTTTAACTTTACTCTTCACACAATCTTCAGAATTACTTAATAACAAGTTATCATCAAATGTTGGTGCTGCACACTAAAAATACAATAAAAAAAACTCTTAAATAAAAACAAATGTTTAAATAGAAATACATTTTAGTATGAAAGCGAGCATCATTGACTTTTATCCTTACTAATATATCAACTAATAATTAATTAATTCATATCAACAATTTGAAATGATAAAAATTGATTAATGGCTGATTAAGTATTAAAATTACTATTAAAAAAAAATAAATATGAGATGTTTAATTTATATACCTGTCACATAGGGGACAGGGGTACAAGTTTTAAAATAAATACCTGATATAAACAATCACATATTGATGTGTAAGTTATAAACCAATTGTATGCTGGAAGAATTTGATTAAGTATGTCTTATATTTACTCAAACTCAGTTTTTTTAACCATGATATCAGATCATTATAATCTATAACCAATAATATTTTTAAACAATGAAATTCTAAAGTAAATTATATAGGTAAACATAAGATCTTTAAGTCTTAACACTCTAAATATAGATATTGTAGGTCCATGGTATAAAGCTTAACATTAATAATTATAAAATTCACATTATTTTGACATCACAATAATTTGAGTTTTTAGGGTCTATACTTGGGTCTATATCTTTATTTAGATAAACTTATCTGGCCTGATAGATGTTAGTAATCAATCAAGAAACTAAAATATTTTTAAACAGATAATTAAAACACTGAAAACTCACCATCTTTGGAAACCTGTACACATTTAGATGACGAGTTGATTTAATAATGTTTTTTTTAAGATATTGAACAAATCCCGTATCAAACATATTTTGATCATTATAAGTATATCCCATTATACTTATAGCTCTATAAGCTTTGGATAGTTTACTGTTTGTTTGTTGAAAATGTCTAAAAACAAATCAATTTTATTAAAACAGAATAAATCAATGATCATTTTCTGTACAAAAAATTGTAATTTTCTTTCAAAAATATTAGATAATTAATCAATTTTTGACTTATGTGTATATAATACTTAATATAATAATAGTTAGGTATTAATTGTATTTTGTGATATATTTTACTAATTTACTTACTTATACTTGTAAAGGAAATCAAAATTTGAAACACAATCGTCAGTAACAAGTTCTTTGCTATTATTTAAGCTACACTCATCATTATCACTGTTCGAATATAATAGAAATAATTAAATATTTTATTTTTAATATAAAAAAATTGTTTAAAGTAACAACTTACAAATTCTCAGAGGTAGTTCCTGAAACAGTAGGACATACTTCATTTATAAACTTCCAATATAATATGTGATACTGTTGTTCCTTATGATTTTGATAAAAACTTTCGATATCTGTTGGAAGATCATCCGGAATACAACTTCCATATAGTTTTATCCAAGCTTCATTTACAAAATGTTCACCATTTTTTTCCCAATAAGCATACCATTCAGCATGTTGTTGTGATTCATTGGTACTTAAATTTGTAAACTGCTTTTGAACAATTGAACACTCATCTTCTTCATTAGATACTAATGGCTTAATGCATCTAGTATCTAATTTACTAAAGCAAAAAAATAGATAATAGGAATAACTTTTAAATTTATACATTTTAAAATCAATTGTTTATCCAGTTAATTTTAATAAACATAATTGTATTAAACAATATCGCTTAATGTATACAGAACCATTATATAAAATTAGATTGTGTTATTGATAATTTATATATACTTAAGATAACATCGGGCCAAAAGGCGACTGCATAATAATTTGACAAACTGATTTTTTGTGGTATCGGCATGAAAAGATATTTCTGCAAGTACTTCATATTTACAACTAGTGTCAAAATCCAAGTTATCCATATTCTGCAAATTAAAATATATTAATAAAAGTAGTTTATTGTTTACAAATGAGTATAAAAAATTATATTATGTACATAAAACTAATATAAGCTAAAAAATAGATATAACATAATATTAGATTAAATTTCTATTGATAACATTTTATCAAAACCAATAAATTAGTTAAGAAAACATAAGTGCATAAGCATTATACAATACAATTTAATTTTAATTTTATACACTCACATATTGTTATAATTTATTTCAAATTATTTTTTGCCCACAGGTGTCAGGTACAAAGTTTCGATTTGTAGCCATAAAATTATTCTATCTATATTCTATATAAAATATACTTGTTCTATTAAAATACTTTATGCATGGTGCATAAAAACTGAAATGTGACAATTGAGAATTTAGATATTATGCAAATAAGAAAATCAAAAAAATAATCGTCTTGCAAAGTTCATGACAATAACTAAAAATCTAAAATGATAATAAGTGATTATATCAATCGTATATTGTATAATATGATATGATATTTATTTTTGGCGGTTTTTAAATTCAATGATAAGCAAAAAGTAATTTAAAATTTTTATTTCAATGCTTTACACATTCATAATATTTATTTCAAAAATATAAAATAACTTTTCTAAATGCAAAAATTAGATGAATTTATATAAATTATGGCGAAAAATAAAATGTTTGAAGAGTACCTGTATACTTTTCATGAAGATGACCTACTCAATATACTAAGATCGGAAAACAAAAATCAGCACTACTCGTTAACAATTAAGTATATTGTCATTTAATATTTTAGCTTATGAATTCATTAATAGTTGTATGGATTTTTAGTTTTTTAACACTTTTCGAGAAAAATGCTAAATTAGGAGAAGAAATACTTGAGGATTCAATTAATTTGCTCGAACAGTTTGACAAAGATTTGATCATTGTTCAAAGAGTTTTAAAAGAAAATCACAAAGATAAGACAGACAAACTCAGGGTTAAAAAAAAAATACATACACGAATTACAGGTTTGTATTATTATCTGATTAATTCTAACATTAAACATTCATTTGTAGTTTAAGTAATTTATTTTCATATTTATTTATTTATACTTCATAAGGCAAATATGTATTGAATAATAATTATTTTTAGATATATATTAAAATGTTTAAATATCTACTTTTAATTAGTGTAACTACATTTGTTTTACAATCTATCAAAAACTACAGCTTGTAAATAATTTTAGTTTTTTATTATATAGCATTACCATTATGCCCAGAACTTCATCGTACAATATTTCCTCGCAATGAAGATATTGGTTCATTTTTACGTGTTAATGGCACTGTTGTACGAACAGTTTTGCCCAAGTTATTAGAGTACAAAAAAGTTTATTACTGTTCTAAATGTAAAGAACCATTTGATGTAAAGGTATAATTTAAGTTTTTAATATTTTTAGTCTATAATATTTTATAACAATGGTATATGATATAATAGTAATTGTTCTAAAAGCTAAAATTTATAAAGTATAAACCTTTTAATTAGCATTGATTATAGAATAGACCAGAGATTCTCAACCAGGGTGCCACAAAATCATTTGATATTTATTTTTAGTCTATAAGCTATAGGGCATAAGGCGCCTCCAGAGTTTTAGAAAATGACTAAGGGTGTCGTGAGTCAAAAAAGGTTGGGAACCTTTGGAAGAGACTATTATTCTGTAATTAATGCTATTAATAACCACTGCATCATAAATAATTATATTTTTGAGTTATAATAATACCTATTAAAGTACAGATCCTTTTATGTTTTTAAATTTAATTTATAATTATGATGCTTTTTTTTTAAGATTGATTATGAGCAATTTAATAAATTGGTAGTTCCTTTAAGATGCCCAAACATAGAAGGCTGCCCTGGAACTAATTTAAAACCATTAAAAGATGAAGATCAATATATAAAAGATTATCAAGAAATTAAAATTCAAGTAAGTTCCAATTTACATTTATAATATTTGAGTATGATAGCAATATATTATTTTAATATCTTAGGAACAAATTGGTAAAGTAGGCCTCGGAGCAATGCCTCGCTCAATGTGGGTATCGTTAGAAGATGATTTGGTCGATAAGTGTAAACCCGGTGATGATGTCATAATATGGTAAAAATGAAAATACTACCTATTTTTATTTGAATTTGTAATGTTTTAAATTATTTTTTTAGCGGTACTGTTATTCGAAGATGGCATCAAACTATTGAAAACTCTTATATTGACATAGAATTATGCTTTAGAGCTAATCATTTGATTGTTTGTAATGATCAACAATCTGCAATAATGATAACAAATGAATGGGTGCATGAATTCGAAACATTTTGGGAAGATAATAAAAATGATTTATTTGCAGCTAGAGATCTTATTATAGCATCAATTAGCCCTCAAGTTAGTTTGATTATGATAATTGTTTTATGTTTTTATTTAATTTGATTTTTAACATGAATTTTAGACTTATGGATTGTATACTGCAAAATTGGCTGTCGCTTTAGGTTTAGCTGGTGGAGTGCAACGACCTGCATCAGAAGGTGGCGGAACAAGAATTCGTGGTGAAACACATTTATTATTGGTTGGAGACCCGGGTACTGGCAAATCACAGCTGCTCAAATTTGCATGGAAAGTATGTCCTAGATCAATATTCACTACCGGAGTTGGTTCGTCAAAAGCAGGACTGACCGTTGCAGCATTCAGGGTTAAAAACTAAATTGGAATAATAGTGACTTAGTTAAAGATTTTTCAATTTTTTATTATTGATAGGAAGGGTCTGAATGGCATTTGGAAGCTGGTGCCTTGGTATTGGCTGATGGTGGAATTTGTTGTGTTGATGAGTTTGGATCATTAAGGGAAGATGATCGTACAGCTATTCATGAAGCAATGGAACAACAATCGATTAGTGTTGCAAAAGTACTTTCTGAATTATTTAAAAATTATTACTTATGATTATTTTATACTTTTCATATTATTAAAGGTTAATATTTTTCTATTACTTTTATAGGCTGGTTTAGTATGTAAACTAGATACTCGTTGTACTGTTATGGCTGCAATGAATCCAAAATGTAGATATAATTTGAATTTATCTATAACGGATAATATTAAGATTGCCAGTCCATTGCTAAGTCGTTTTGATTTAATTTTAATTCTTATAGATACAAAAAATGAAGAGTGGGAAAAGTAATATTATTTTACTTGTGTAAGTTAAATTTTGATCAGATATAATAAATGGTTTAACTTACTTATTTAGAGTTGTATCTTCATATGTGCTTCAAGGAAAAAAACCGGGAGTTCATAAAAATAGTACAACATTATGGAATCTAGAAAAACTTCAACATTATTTTTGTACTATAAGAAGCATGACTCCAGAGACTACAGAAGATGCTAACACAGTTCTAAGTAAATATTATTGGATGCAACGTCAAAGTTCCTTCAGAAATCCTGCTAGAACTAGTGTACGATTTTTGGAAAGTCTTCTAAGGTATCATATTAATATAGTTTTAAAAAGTTATATAGTTATAAAAAAATGTGATTTTAGACCAACAAGTGTGAAGTCACTAGTTAGAAATTTTGAAATTATTTTTGAAACAATAGTTATTTGATTTAACATATTATTTAAATAAATTAATATTTTAATTTTATTGTGTGACTTGTTAAAAAGTCTTAGAAAATTACTATTTCTATTAAAAGTAATATTAATAGTAAAATATATTTTATATTATTTTTATGACTGTTGTAGACTGAAGTTATCGTTTAATACAATTTTAACTATACTTGTTTTTTAGGTTATCCCAGGCACATGCAAAACTCATGTTTCGTAATCAAGTGCTCGTTCAAGATGCTATAGTTGCTGTGTCACTGATGGAATGTTCGAATGATGATGGATCTTCAGATAATATCAATACCTTGTATACTAAATTTCCACCATGTCCTAAAGAAATGTATATTAAAGAAAGTAATGCATTTTATTATTATTATTAATTTTATTATTAGATAGTATGTTTAATGATATTTTTATATGTAGTGGAAAGAATTTTGAAAAAGTTAGACTTGGATGAAATTCTCAAAAAAGAAATGAATTTATGGTGTAATATATCTTTAGTACATTCGTCAAACACAATTAGCACAGATATAGATGATGTTAGTAAACAGAACATTCTTTCGTCAAATTTAGATAATAGTTTGACAAACAAAATTACAGAAACTATACAAAATATAAAAATAAAAAAACAAAAAGATTTTTACAAATCGCAGATGCACAAAAAAGAAATAACAAAACCAATAACTTCTAAAATTAAGAAAATATGTATTAACTCTCCCAAACAAGACACACAAGTTATAATTAATAAAGACTCTGATGATGAAGATATTTTTGTCAACAGTACCAGTAAAAAAATTACTAAAATTTCATTAAAACCATCTACCTTGTCTATATCAGCCTTATCACCACCAGAGTCATCAACAAATGTTTTTAATAATTCTTGTTTAAAACGAAAAAATGACATTTCACAAACACCGTCTAGTACTAAATTAGATACAGGGCAGTTGGCAAGATTGAAGTTGAGTGCATATCGATCTAATAAAAAGCCAACCAGTTCAAATAATAATCAAGAACAATCAAATATTTTGAAATCGCCAACAATTCAAAATAATTCGTCATCAGATTTGTCAAATATTTTCTCATTAGGAGATGAAGATGATCTATCATATTTGGATATAGATTGAGTATATTTTAAATAATACCATATTCCTTAAAGTAAAAATAATTTTAGTTTTATCTAAAAATTTAT
Organism: Rhopalosiphum nymphaeae; assembly: GCA_036289425.1. Taxonomy (NCBI): domain Eukaryota; kingdom Metazoa; phylum Arthropoda; class Insecta; order Hemiptera; family Aphididae; genus Rhopalosiphum; species Rhopalosiphum nymphaeae. The sequence continues at coordinate 1,068,466 of JAZAQC010000005.1, read as the reverse complement.
ATTTTTAAATTAAGTGTATATATTGTTATTATAATTTTTATTTTTTAAATTCATACATAATATAATGTAATATATAGTTAAATATAGGTAATACAAAACAATTAATTTGTTATTAAAATGACTATGTTATTATTGGTGTTTTAACTACAAATTTAGTTTTTAACCACTAAGTACTAAATAGTAAAATTAGATTAGAGAATCTTTAAATAAATAATTGATAAATAAGTTCTTAATTATACATACCCTAGATTTAGATTAAAAACTATAAAAAAACTTGAACCAGAACCATTTCAAATTAAAAACAGTTATTTTTTGGTATACTGATTTATTAAATTCACAGAATACCGTAGTAATGATCTATGACAGGGGTCATTAATTTATATTTTTGAAGGGCCACTTTAGGAATCTGAAAATTTTAAGTACATATTTAGATTACTTAAAAACCAATACTATTATAATTAATAGGACAATTTTTTTCTTGTCAAACTACATTTATTTAATTAACATTCAATGAAAATTACTTTACCAAAAATATATAATTATTGAATTTGATTTCCCATACAAAAACTTCCAAATTGGTACCTGTTTAAAATTGTAACTTTATATTAGTAGCCTATAGTCAATAGATGCTTACCTAATTGTCTAAATTATCTAACTTATGTGTGTCTGTTAGTGTCTAGTGTTTACTATCATGAATTATTATTTTTTTTTAAAGTAGTATGTACCTATTAACGATGGTTATCTATTATTTACAAGTGACAACTGCATACAAGTAGTCGGCAGATACAATAAAGCAGTAATATATATAAAAGAATGTTTTGTAGATATAATACCCCTTCTGATCTTATCGAAAATAACTTTATTTAACATAAAAATATTTAAGTATAGGTGAGGTCTATTGCGAGGTGAATTTATAAGTATGAAGTTGGTTATTATTATCTTATTTTTTAATTTCTTATTAGAATTATGATGATTACATTTCATGATTTAAGTTGTTAATTTTGATATGAATTAAATAATTTTAAAACAGAAGTCAGAAATGCAGTTATGATTATGAATACATATTATTTTATGCACTGGATATTGAATAAGTATATTTAGTATGTTTATGGTATACCTATCATAAAGAATTATTTCCAAATATTTAAGCCTTTTCTGTCTTTGGATTTTTGCTACGCTTTCTGTTACATCTCATGAAGCTGAAAGAAGTTTTTCTACGTTACCTAATTATTATGATTAGGTATCTAATATGTTTTGTATTAACATACTTACCTTTGAAACTTTATCAACAAAACAAAAATTAAATAGCATAATAAAACATTCATCGAAAAGTGCATTACTGTCCAAGAAGTAGGTACCTAATTCAATATTATTAGTTTAAAAAAATAAAGATAGAATGCTGTTATATTATGATATAAACCTTGAATAATGTTTAAATGGTAATTTGTTTTTGTAACTGTATCTACCTATATAATATTATACTATATTTAAAAATACCTATTGCATAAAATATTTATGTGCATGATTATTTTATTTAATACAAATGTTGTTATATTATATCCTCTTTAAAACAATTGTATACAGGTACGCCACAGTGACTGCTATGAAGGACTAACAAGTAAAAAGTGGTCAATTTCTCTTACTTCGTTTATAAGTGTTAGTTATAGCATTGATTAAATATACAATATGTAGATACCTATACCAATTGAAATTTACAGTTGACACTATTCAAATAATTCCTATACAATAAAATAATAATTAAAATATAAGATTTTTAACAAACATACCTATATCAAATAATTAAGTAAGTACAATTGGCGATGCATGTATTATAGTTATAACTTGCAATGATTAAAAATATTAAAACTGATTTCGGCTTGAAAATCTACTATCTGTGACGTCTTTAATGGACAATTTTATCCGTTTATTTTAATTGATATTTATTTATGGTAATCATCAAATATAACACAACGTAGTACGTACTTATAAAATAATTTTAACAAAATATAATATAGTAATCGGATACGTTTGAACGTTGCGGCAATAAAATCAGTTTTCAGATGAAAAATCCGGAAGAAAGTACGCCGTAATAAGGCAGTACTAACAACTTATGCGATACTCGGAACTCGGAAGTCGATATGAAACTATATGAATGAAACACATATTCCTATAATGGTCTTATAATAGTATTACTTGTCCGAAGCCATAAAATCCACTTTTATCCTAACCATTCATTATTTTTCTCATTATTAAAATACTTAGCCAACGTTGATGTATCAATAGATCGTTGTGGAGTAATTATGGTAGAGACAGCGGCGGAAGGCCCATCAAGACACCGGGATTTTCCCGGTAGGCCGCTACTTATATTGATGAAAATGGGCCGATAAAAAATATCTGGATTTTAGATATGATCATGTGGGCCGCTAGAATTTATTTTCCCGGGCCGGTCAGATTATTCTTAACAGCCCTTGGGCAGAGAAGTGCTGTACGAGAAGACCTATATGGTTATATAATATACAGGCATTTTTCAAACCTATAATTTATAAGTATAACTTTACTTCCTAGTTACCAAAGTGTCGCTAGATATGCACGCGAGTTTCTACTCAATATAATGCTGCAGAATATCTAATGTACACCTATAAAGTACCTACTCCGATACTTCAACTATCATTTTGAGGTCTTTTTTCTGAAAGAACTTAATATTAAGTTATAAAAACAAGTTCAAAACCTTTGTAAGGGTAAAAAGGTTACTTGATAATTTTTTTTTATAAAAAGTTACTAACAAAATTTATTTTTTAATGATAATAAATTGTGATTTTATAACAACACTAGGATAGGATAAGCCTAATTCTTTGTATTGCATAATATTATCGTACATGCACATAAGTAGCCACTGGACAAATACGTACCTATTAGTTATGAAGAAAGTAGTGTAATTGTTTAAATTAATTTATTACTCATTAATTACGCTCTAATAACATCACTAATCAGTAATCGGTATTGAGTACAACATATTGACGCATCATGAAGTGAATGAGGTAAATTGCTTTTCATTCAAACTGCAAAATAACTTCATAAAATACCTAACGCGTTATTGAAAATAATTTGATTAGCTAATCAAACTATATAGGCATATAGCATATACCAATTTGCTGATACAAAATCAGTACATACTTACCTATCGCAATAATCTATATTCTATAGATACATTTATGAATTACTTATGTATAAACAAAAACAATATAGAAAATAATATAATATCCAAAATAATGAATGATTGGCTATTTTTTAGGCAGCCCAGGAGATGTATAATTATTAATAACTATTAAGTATTTATAGAGAGGTAACAATTAAAAAAGTAATTTCGCTACACTTTTTTATTTTTTTAACTAATAAAGTAATATCAGTTACCTTTTAAAACTAACTTGCTAAATACTGGTTATAGATACAATGTATGGGTACAAACAGAGGTGTACATTTTATGAAAATTCTGAGGCGCTGAAGCTACCTTTTTTCAGTTGACGTTATTTATTATTTCCATGGATTACACAATGAACAACTTCTTTCAGATGATAGATGTAATTATGTAAACATTTAGGTATGCTATATACTGTCATAGCTGGATTGCACAGTGGACGCCGCTTATAAGATTCGCGGATATAAGGTTCAGTCACTTATTAGACACAAAATCGTCTGGAATGGCCTGGACGTATCCAAATACATTATAAAAATTCGGTTATAAAACTTAGCACTTCGTTTCTAAGATTCGAATTTCGTAGCAAAAAAAAAAATGGTTGAAAATAAACTTTGTTGGTTAAAATTTAGAAATTAATTAATTTTCAAAAATGACAATTTGTTGTTTATTACTGGTTCCAATTCATGCTTTATAATTATAGTGTATATATGTACAACAAATTTTATCACATTTCACAAGTATCGCAATTATCGTTATTGTGTGAATTATTATTTATTATACATTTCTGCAGATTAATTAATATAATTTAATTATTAAAATAATTTTTAATTTTAATTTTTTCGTTTATTCACTAATAAGTAATATGTAATATAGTACTATTAAATTAGATTAAAATTAGAGCAAAATATGTAGTAAAATAAAATTCATAGATATAGGTATGAAATTCAAATTTTTATTTTTATCCCCACTTCGCTTTTAAAAATTCATTCTGTTACAACTTATAAAGTGAATCTTATAAAAAGGAAATTCATTGTATTTGTAATATAAATTGTATATAGGTGTATATATCATATGTCATGATGTACCTATTGTATATAGATTGATATATTTACACATTATACCTATTTAACTTTACCGATTTTAGTTATTTTGTAATAATTTAGAAAATAATAATCGTCGACTTCAAACTTTTCAAAATTACGTGTATTTTTATTTTCCATTCGCGATAATATTTTAAAAATATTTATGCTTATTCATTTAAAGTTATTTATACGAGTATGAATATACTTAAACTGTTTTACTATATATTAGTGTTTACTTATAAGCTATAATAACAATAATACATGATATCATTGATAGCTATAATATAAATAATAGTTATTTAATATTTTAAAATATTAATATATCCGTTGTTTTTGGCAAAAATAAATTCAACCTACTGTATTACTAATACTAGCATAAAATTGTGAAGAATTTATAAAATATCCTTAGAAATAAAAGCCGACATAGCATCGTTTCCGCTCAAAGTTGTTTTTCGTATGAAACAGTTTATATCATTGAATTAAAATTTAACACTTCTTTAATAGTGACCTACTCAATGATGACGAAGTGTACTCGATATCTATATTTATTTATTTATACTATACGGCAAAACGACTAACCCGTTTTTTTATATTTACTATTATTATTTATTTGTTACCAAAAGAGAAAGAATGTTTAGCTTATCAATATTTATTAATTTAAAAATACAAATACAAATTTAATAAAAAATTTAAAAAGAGTTTGAATAAAATTTAAGTCAATATAAAAAATGATTTCGATAAAATTAATTTTGAATAATCGTAGGTAAGTATATTATAACGATAAACGCAAATATATCTATTTAAAAAAGGACCACCCGAGGTGATTGCCCTCTCTTCTTAAATATGTCTTAATAAATAATATATACATATGTACCAACCGTACATCGTAATTTAATCCGACCTCGATCGTATGTATTGAGGGGAAAAATTTTTATGTATTCATCTATTTACGTTTTTAGTTTATACTCTTATCTATGACTAGAGATTCGCTCTACGCAAACGGTAGGAGGTAATATCAACTGATAGGTATTAAATTACATGTTAGCGATACCCAGTAAAAATAAATAAAATAATAATAAATAATAAAAATAATTCGTTAAATGACGTAGGTACAAATATGATGACATGATGTTTATTATTACACGTAGTAAAAATAAACAACTATGATCTAGGTCTTATAGGAGAATATGACTTTTAAAGAAAATTCATCATACATTTTACCATTTCTAGCTATATAAATATTCTTACATAGACGGTTGAATCAAACTTAATAATTTTCAATCATTATTTAATACGTATTTATTACACTTAAATAGTATATATTAATATTTATGCTTTATGTATATTATATTATTGGGAAATAATTAATAAGTATTAATAATTATTGTGTTATGGTGTTACGCACAGTTACATGCATTACATTTAAATCAGTTATACTTTTAGATTTTGAGCGAATCAATAAGTACAATGATGTGTTGCTAAAAACATTTTGTATTTGTATAATAAAAAAAAATCTTCAATCTTCAGCTTAATAATTGTTGAAAATAAAATAAGAGGATTTTTAGAAACAATTTAAAAATGATACCATTTATTTTTTAATTTAGAGTTAGAAATTTAAAATATGCTTTTAAATAATTATTATATTGTTTTTCTTGAAAATGTGTAAACAATTAAATACGACTAGTTTTTTACGTAGATAAAGCTAGAATGTAATATTATTTGTTTTATACTGTGTATGCAATAATGAAAATAATACTATTAAAATCCAGTTGCATGAGTATATATTTTGATATTCATAAATAGTAACATAAATTATATATTTATATTATACACCTGCATGGATATTATAGGTACACAGCGTTGGAATGCTGGACATTGAAGGTATCACAGATCGGATCATCGAGTTTAAGGATCTTAATTAGGCCAATTAATTTGTATTATATTACATTATATTTTATACAACACGTAAGATTTTGTTCATTGGTTATTACTAGAATCCAGATGTTGTAGCTTTATAAGATATTAAAAAGCAACGAAAATCCTAAAAAAATGTACAATATTTACAATGTATGCAATTGGTAAAAATAAATGTAAAATTTTATATTTCACAATATTATTTTTATGAAATAATAATTTTTACTCGAGTTAATTAAATGATCAAGATAATATTTTTAAGTAAAAATCAACGTCGGTGACGATCTGACAAAATACTTTTATAAATCGAAAATTAATAAATTAATTAATACGAGATAATATAAATTTGATCCATTCCTGAAAATATTATTTTATACTTTTATAAGTATATATAAATATTTAAAATATTTCGAATTCGTTGATGAATTACTAAGTTTTGTCCAACATCTAACAATTATACTGAAAAGTTAATTTTAAATTTTAACGTAAAAAAAAAAAACTAAAAATTTGATAAAATGAACAAAATATAATGTTATGTATTATCTATAAAGTATAATTACGAAACAAATTTAGATATATCAGATTTACACATAAATTAATAGATTTAACATTTATATTGGACTAATAGAAAAAAAGAAAATGCCTACAGATTTCTTAGTTTAAACAGTTATTATTACATATTTTGTGTGTAATGCTGATTATATTTAATTATAATTTATTATTACTGCTGTCTGCGTTATTATTTATTTAAACTGATTTAAAACAGTTTGTGAAAACCTATTATTAAATATCAATTTAGTATAATACAACTAATACAAGTATAATGTACATAATATATAATATATATTATTAAGTTTTATTGTATTTATAATATAGTCGATTACACATATTATAATGAACATGTAACGCAAACTCTCGTTATATTCCCTATAAACTGGAAAACACTGAAAAACAGTAGCTGCTGGTAGGTACTTATATGATATATTGTTGCAGTTTCGCTGCGTAAGTGTATTTATTGATCTCTGATCGTGATGGACAAAATATAATGCATCATACCTTATCACGTATCTATAACAACAGAGAACAGCATACCATACATTGTATGCATATTATATAGTGAGCGACATACATTATAATGTATTATATTATGCACCATTATAGTATCCAGACGAAAACGACCCGATGAGGCGGCGGTATGAAGCAATCTGTTTTCAACTTGACGATTTCTCTGCGGCGGTATTTTTTTTACAAATATTATATAGCAGTATATAATATTATATAGCTTATAAGTTGTAATATAAGTATAATATATTACTATAATCTTGAGACATTTTCATCTTTGTGTGGCAACATGTATAAATGTGTTACGCGCACGTTGCATACGTTTGGGATTTCAGCTGTCGTGCGAGTAGAGATTATGACGTTTCCGTTGTCACATGGGTGTAATATCGTGTATACGTAGTACGTACACTGCAATACTAAAATTGGAAAACTAAAAGAAACGGGACTCTCCTACACGAAAAAAATTAGCGTGACTTGAAATTGTTGAACTCAACCTAATAATATAATCATTGCACGTGGCGGAACCCCCCACACACTTCGACAGTCAAACAAAATAATTAGTAACAATATACGAGTGTGCCAATTACGACCGCTAATGACCAAATATTTTGTATTTACATTAAAAATAAACGTAGTCAGTTAAATGTCCATTAAATCATGTTTTACAGTTGTTAATCGAATTCGATTTGAATCTCATCCAATACAATATTGCGAAATGAAAATTACAGACATTTTTTGTAAAACGAAACGTATACTGACTTTCGCCATTCTATAACGAAAATAATTAATAGGGGTGCTGTTCGACTATACATGATATTATGTGCATAAAAACAGTAGGAGAGCTAAATCGTTTGTCGGGATGCTTCTTCCCCGCCGACCCCGAGCACTTCGTACGCGTAGCGCCAGCACCCACGAACTCTAGCCGGACATACGCTAAAAACTAATAAAAAAAAAAAAAAAAACCGTATCGGTTTTTCGCGCATACCTACGTACAGTACACCACGAGCGAAACAAACGCGACCTACACCTCCACCTCGCCGAGTCGTCGTACGTGCACGACAATAATACTACGCGACGTATACCTTGCCCACCTATATACATATTGTGACGGGCGCAACGAGTTCAATCGAATCGCCGTCGCCGTCGACGTACAATTTTAATAACGATAATAACGTCGCCGCCGCCGCCGCCGCCGCCGAGGTACACGCACAATATAATAGTATTTAAGTAGGTATAAGCGTAGTGTGCGCAAACGAAAGAATAAAAATCAAAAAAAATCTCGTCCACCTTTGCCGTACGCATATAGTAATAATAATGTAATATACACAACAATGGGCCGGGCGACGACTGAACATTTTTATATTACCGCGCGCGAAACGTCGTCGGTGGATCCCGCGCCGGTGCGCGGGGGGGGGGGGGGGAAAGGCCGGAGAACCAGTCGCCGCCGCCGCCGTTGTGGTCGACGCGTCACCGTCGTCGCCCGCGGCCGAACCGTGCGGCGGTCCACCGTCGAGTGCCGACGACGATCGCGACGGTGTGTCGGTGGCTCAGTGCGTTCGTGCGATTCGGACACGCAGCAGCGGTGTCGTCTCAGTGTGTGTTTTGTGTTACAGTCGCGCGCCGCGTAACGCGTGCACTCGCATTCGCCCGTCCGCATATTAAACGTACAGATACAGTTCTCCGTCTTCGGCATTCGCAATAATAATATCGTTCCGGTTGTAGGCACAACAGGCGCGCGTAAACCGCACGCGACGCGACTTCGGTGTCGATCGGCGTCCAGTGATTTTCGCGATCATCACATGTCCCCCGTCGTCGATCGGCAGTACCGCCGTTTCCGTCCGGCCGCTATGTGAAAAACGTGCGGTGCATCGAGCGGTGCAGCATACGGACGATGAGGCGCCGATGGCCGCCTCGACAGACACCGATCACCGCGACCACCGGCACGACGACCACCGGCCACACCACTACCACCACCATTACGGCCGCCCGGTGCTACAGCGGCCGCCGCAGCAGCAACACCACTATGCGTACAAGACTGTGGTCAAGAAACAGCGGCCGTCGGCCGGCGGTAAGAAGAAATCCACCGGTAACCGCAGGCGGCGTCTGACGCACGTGTTGGCCGGCATCGTCCTGGGACTGTTTGTCGGCTACACGTTCGGCGGATCGTACGACCGACTGCGGTTGTACGCCGGTTGCGGCAGTGGCGGCGGTAGCGATGCCGGTCGGCCCGGCGTGCTGCGGCCGCTGCAATCGTCGCGGGCCCGCGTCGACGGGGACGACAGCGGTGGAGCGATACCCGCGGCCGGCGGCGGGAGTGCCGGAGGCCCGCCCGAATCGCTGCTGTTCGTCGGCGTGATGACGGCCAACCGGTACCTGGCCACTAGGGCAGCCGCGGTCCACAGCACTTGGGCGCGCCGCGTGCCCGGCCGCGTGATGTTCTACAGCTCGGAGACGTCGGTCCGGCCGCCTGGCGCGGCCGACCTGCCGCTCGTCCGGTTGCCGACGGTGGACGACTCGTATCCGCCGCAGAAAAAGTCGTTCCTGATGCTGCAGCACATGTGGGACAACTACGGCAGTGCGTACGAGTGGTTCATGCGGGCCGACGACGACGTGTACGTTCGTCCGGACCGGCTGGCCGCGCTGCTCCGGTCGGTCGACAGCCGCAAACCAATGTTCATCGGACAGGCGGGCCGCGGCAACCAAGAGGAGTTCGGGCTGCTGAGTCTCGAGTACGACGAGAACTTTTGTATGGGCGGGCCGGGCGTAATAATGAGCCGCGAGACCTTGGCCCGCGTAGTGCCGCACATCAAACACTGTCTGAAGAACCTTTTCACCACCCACGAGGACGTCGAGCTGGGCCGGTGCGTGCAAAAGTTCGCGGGCGTGTCGTGCACGTGGTCCTACGAGGTAATTGTACAGTATTATATGATTATTCGAAATAATCGCCCATACCCGTCTGATACAATCGTGTTTATATTGTGTCTGTGTCGTCGTCTCCGTCACCCCCGAAAAACTAACTAACGCCACCGATAGTGTTCGATCGTAAACGGTCACGCTTTCGAATAAAACGAACGAAATCGATTTCCGTGTCCATGCTCCCCCCCGTGGGCACAAGACACATTTCTTTTTGCAAATGTTCTTTATTCGACGTTTCTTGCAGGCGAGATGTGTATTATATATTATTTATGTCGAGAACCGAGATCATGTAAGTTATATTATTAACTATATATACTATGTACCCATCGTATAGGGTATGTTATATAGTATATGAAAAGCGTACTATAAGTTTATGTGTACGAGCACGCGAGCCGCGAGGGAACAGAGTAGAATGTAGTAGTATGTATATTATATAGTGCAGTGGTATAGTTGCGTGCGTTCAAATTGTATGTATATGAAGGATTTTTACCTATTATAGAACAATTCGTTATCAGTCCCACTGGTTTAGTGTATTTTTTTCATTTCGAGACGACGTTTAAATGACCGCACTCGTCTCTGTGCCTTCGAAAAACATTTACACGCCCTATTATATATGCATTTAAATATAGCTATGAGGTGATGTATAACCACGGAATTCGTCAATTATTTGCTGTGTTCAACATTATATTGTGTTTATACGATACGTTTTGGTTGCGTCATATATTAAAGTTAAAAACTGGTTTTTTTGGTCGCATTCGATTTCCACGTGTGTTAATACAATACACATACCTATATTATATATGTTATACGTAATTTTTGATTTTTTGTCTTGTAACTCTTGATTAGAAAAATGTCGAACTTCGTTGAAATAAATATTAATGGTATTAATTCTACGTTCGATTTATACATAACGAAGCTGCGGCATTGTCAGGGGGTGTCAAGTAGTAAATATTTTCCTTCTTATAGGCTGATTATTTTAAATTTTGATCTGCAAAGCGATGAATAAAGTGATTTGACAACGGTTGTGTTATTTATTAAAAACAATCTTTGAAGGTAGTCTCTCATAGGAAATTTAATTTAGTTGATAATGGTGGCGTTATGACTTATTATAATACTGTATAAGTATACTCTATAAACGTGACTCCCCACTAGCCCCGACAAAAAAAAATCATAACTACTGTATTACGATTTTCAAGAGTATACTATATTTATAGATATCAAGATAACATACAAATATATCATAAAAATAATATTATGAGTATATATAATGGCTAAATTCTATGCGTAGTCGCATTTCCTGCAGATGAGTTAGTTATTAATATTTTTGGAGTTTAAATTAAAAATATGCTATTTAAAAAAAATGTAGGAAAAACAAATATTTTGAAAATTTAATCATAAATAAATAACATTCATATATTTTTGGTGAAAATTTCATGCATTTACAATGATTTATTTTTGAGTTACAGCAAAATAAGATTTTGTCGAAAACTGGTTATGCATAAAAATTCCCGTTTTTCCGTTACTTTTTTAGGGTTTCTCCTGACGCTTTTGAAAACTACGTGAAATTTTTTACTATTGATCCCCCAAAGTACCAACTAGATTCATTTTCCTTTTCAAAGAGCGGCTGAAGTCAAAAATCAAAGCATTATTTCTACTTCAAAACGTGATGACAGATATAAAAATAAAAAAATTAAAAAAACATAAATCATTGTAAAATCAATCCATTCCTCACTCCGTTCAGAATCTAAAAAGGAAAACGGGATTATTTACATCACACCAGTTTTTCACAAGATTATTATTATCTTTTCATTATGACTTAAAAATAAATAACCGTATATCTATAACATATTTTCAAATTTTCGATATAATATTTTTTTTTGAAGACAAAAAATTACGAAAATATAATACGAAGTTTCTTAAAAGAAGTTTTTACAGTAATGAATTTAAAAATATCAAATATTATTATTTATTCGACATATATATATTTTTTTTAATCAAATTTTTGAATATTATTTTATTGTAGAAATGAATACAAAACGAATACGTAAAGTTTGAAAATGTAAAACGAAATTCCTCAAATATTTCTCTTACAGAAATAAAAAAATATTGAAAATACATTAACATACTTTTTTGAAGTTAAAATTTCCACGAAATTATATATTTCAACAAAAATGAACGATTTTAATTTGTCAATTATCAACAAGATTTTATTATAATATAGTCTGCAATATTTTGGAAAGATATTAGCTTAACTTACTTATCTATTAATACTAATAGAGAAAAGTTAATTACTAATTAATAGTAATATAAATAAATATTATAATAATATATTATAGTAGCTGATACACTATCACGAGGCTCAGAATAGTTTTTCGCGTGCAATGATTATCTCATATTGATTTTAAATTGAAAAATCGATTACAGGTATAGTGACCTACTCATTGACGAAGATCTATATAATTAAAATCTGTATATCTATCTATTCATTATATAATATTGAAATCTATATAATAGCAAATTAGCAAAACGGCTTCTCTGGTTTTTTTTTAGATATTAATTAATCATATTATGTTGTGAAATCTCAAATCAATATCAATTTCCTGAAAAGTTTAATTATACAGTCAAGTCGCGATAACTTGAAGTTGAAGGGAGATAAAAATCCGCTTCGAAATATCTAACTCGAATTTATATTAATTTATATTTCTAAGGGAATAAAAAAAAAATTCGAGTTGTCAAGTTTTTTGACTCGACTGTATAACTAAAATAATTATTTTTATCAGTTATCTGCAGTGTTTAACTATCGAGGATAACAAAAATGTGATCTTTATCACATTTTTATCTGTTTCTCGTCTCGTCAGAGATCCCGTAATATATAACAAAGTTAACAAATTATTTTAAGAACTTTTAAAAATGTATTTACTATTTACCGTTATCCATTTCGTAATTAAAGTAATATATTATACATACTAGTTGGGTACCTATAGTATAGTATTAAAAAAAAATTACTATTCCATTTGAACAGTATTTTTATATAATGTTATTCAAACTCTAAATTTTAAAATTAATCAAATGCGTGTACGAGAGTTTAAAAACTTAAAATTAAATAGTAATACGTACTTGAATTACAACAGTTCAATATATTTAGACAATGATTGGTAAGAAAAATAGTTCTTTTTTGGCACATGACAATTAGCTTTGTTGAAAAATAATGTCAAATTTTAAAGTTTTCTAAGAACTGACATCGAAATATTTTTAGCCATTATTATATTCAATGACAAATAACAATTCTTAAGTTAAATTTGTGGTTTTTATTCTAACGTGCTCAAGTAAGTTTATGACGATCTCAATTATCAATAAACCACGCATGTTCATAATTTTTAAAGGGGAATAATAATTATTGAAATTCCAACAAAATATTTTACCCACCTGTATAATTCTAATACCTACGTCTTACACGAATTCAAATAAATGCATCAATTTTCAAACAAAATTGTGCTATTAAAAAATTAATGATAAAAAACACATCCAGAAATTAATACATACACATTTTATGTTCAAATATATAATTAATTCATAAGTAAACATGCACAGTTATTATATCTGTATAATACCTGTTTCATTCAATATAATTTTATTTTTATCAGTATATTTGATTATTCTCTCAAAAACATTAAATAGGAAAACAACCGTTTTCCTATTTAGATGTAAATTTCAATAATTCAATAGATAACCTTTAAACACATTTTCAATTATTTATCGAAAACAGATAAAAAAAAACATACATCATAATCATATATTAATATTAATATTGATAGGTAGTAAGAATTAATCGCGACATCTGATATTTACTCGAAAATTATGTAAAAATGTTTTAAAGATGATAGTTTTTGTTTTATTCATTGAAGTAAATATTACATTTAGTTAAAAATACATCTTATGTGACATACGTGGTTATCTAGGGCCAAAGCGTTTAAATTATGCATTATACATTTTTTTTTTATTTCTTCATGTACCTTATGATTTATATTTTATTTAGACCTTTCTATAGATATAATAAAACTTGGACGAACACAGTATAATATATTTACAAATAATATGATTGCATTAAATAAATAATAGTAATACTATATAAATTATGTACAACTTTATGCATTACGCACCTAAATAGAATTTTCATAAAACAAATATGTTTTTATATAATATATACACACAAATCTTTAAACAATTAAATTAATTGTTATTTAAACGGAATTTAAATATAAAAAAAATATTTACTAGTCAATGTCTTATTAGTTATTTTAGACTAGAAACTAGAAAGTGTTAATATTAAAAAATTAAAATAGTATTAATTCACGCATATTAGTGTACTAGAAAGTATTATATATATATATTTATATCTTTTTTTTATTCTAAATTTGTCTATTTATTATAAATTATTCATAAAATGCCATTCCTGAAGTTATTTCAGTCTTGGTTAAATTCATTTTTCATCATCCCTCATTGGCTACCAAGATCACGATCAAATGCATTTCAAAAATATAATATATTGTCATTATAGTATTATATTAAACCTAAATAATTATGTCCATTGTAACATTTTAATTGTAGCTATGTAAGTACATAAAATAGGAATCACTACATCGGAAATGTTATTTATATCGAAACCTTTATATTATAATTGGTCTAAATTCTAAAATGACGGTATCCAGTAAAGACTTTATAACAAAAAGAAGTGATGATTTCTTAATTTTAATTCTTGTAATTATTAAAAGTAGTAAAACATTCATTGAATAAATATAGACATTGGACGTACGTGTGAACTAATAGTTAAGACAATACCTAATGAGTAATGATATTTAACTGCGTACCTATAGTTATGTTATAATATTATAATAGATAATTGTTTATACTTTTAATACAATAAAGGACATTATATTAGATATTAAAAAATATAAAACAATCAAATTTATAATGGTCAATATAGATATTAGTTTGAAAAAGTTTCAAATTTCATTTCCATTTTTTTTTTTTTTTTATAGTTTTGTTTATTTTAGAGCAATCTTAAAATAATATAGCAATAGTGATAAATATTATAATGTCTATATTATTACTTTTGTTATCGAAAAAAATAATATTGACGTTTCCTGAACAATTTGTGCTAGCCGTTATAGGAGCATTCACATCTTTGTTTGTATTTTGGATATTGTAGTAATTCGTCTATTACGTGCACAATGTCATTTTGTGTAACGGAAAAATTATAATTATTTAAAAATCATTAAATAAATTCCAGCATGACACTTTATGATATGACTTGATAATATACTATACAATATTATTATATAATATTATCATTTCAGTTTATACATAGTAAATATTAAGTACCTATTAACGCTATTGATTCTTTAAATTCATATAATGTTATGATATTTAAAAATTGAAATACTATTGAATTATTCAATATGACAGTATATTCATGACTATAAGTTCTTCACCCGATCGTTAACGCGCGTACTGGATGATCAATAAAATTAAGATCAATAATTTAGAAAATTGGAGATATAATGGCGTTATTAACAATTAAAAATAAAGTGCAGTTATATAATATTATTCTTAGAACATTTTAATTACTCAGAAACTACTCGTTTGTGTATAGATTTAAATGTGTCAGAATTAAAAAAAGACTTAGAAATTTACAATATAAAATTATAGTTATCATTAAAAAAAAATTTGTATCACTGAAGGATTCTTCTCAAATTACATTAAAAAGTAATTGATAATATGATCCTTATAAATTAAATATATTTAAAAATTCAACTTTAATACATGGATTAAAAGCGGTTTGATCATGCAATTGTTGATTATTCTATATATACCTACCTATAGGTATATGTAATATAATTAAAGTTAATTTATAACATTTCGAAAGTTATAGGTAAATGTACCCATAGAGTCTAGGAATACTACTAAAAAAATCTTTAAAGTTGATTTATTTTTATTAGTTATACACTTTATAATAATTATTATAGGAAGGTAGCAATATTTCGTTAACAATCATTACCCAACAGCACATTTATTAAAATTCTTCTAGGTTTATAGAATATAATTTTGTAATATTAAATCTACTAAAGAATATTATAATATATATAATAATAATTTTATATAATATTTTTTGTGATATAATTCTAGGATTTTATTTTATTTTAGCTTTATGACACAACTATAAATGTTAACAAATCTGAATGCCATTTCACTATACTTTCATATTGGGTAGCGTTCGTGATTTGATCTTAAGTATATATAGTATATTTTACATATGTTTAAAAAAATATGTCATATCAGTTGTCTTGTTATTTAATAGCTTTTATTACCCCATTTAAATGAAAAAAAACCTTGTATAGTCTAATGTATTAATATAATAAATAATAGTTGTGCATTAAATCCTAAAAGAAAACACGTGTATGTAAAGATTTTAATTAACTTCTGTTCGGGCAACTTCTTACGACGGCGTCACGGGTTAATGTTGAAATGTAACCATATTATTTTCTAGCGATATTATTAATTTTATTCTTTCAAGTGGAAATATTTTCTAAAGTATTAAAGCATTATCGAGGTATTTATAAATTAATACAATAAATAAAACTGTTTGTATAACAACGTAAAACAATAATACTACAAAAAAGTTATACGGTCTGTTAATAAAAAGATTGCATTTCATTTTTTAATTTTAATTATTTATATGCTTAAACTTTAAAATAAATGTACATAAAAATCATACATAAGAGTTTTACAATTTAGAATAATATTGGTATTGATAAGTATCTATTATAATATATTATTATTATATGATTTGCATATGCAAACACTATTTTCGAAAAAAATTACATAATTTAACGAGTTACTTAAATTTTAATTATGCAAGTGCAAGCATAAATAAATATTAAATAGTTATAAAAAACCTTTAGCGACTTAAACTCATAATAATAACGCAATACTTATGATGACGTTATATTTTTTAGAGACGGTATTTCGTTTGTATACCTATGTTGGCTATACTCATCAATTGCGTTTATTGACTTTATTTTAGTTTTGCCACGCGTATTAAAACCTATTGCAGAGGTATGTGCGAGCGTATTATATACAATACATATGTATTTAATGTTCCAAACAAATATATATATATATATATTATTTATTATGATCTAGTTATTTCGATTAGGTGTTCTGATTCTGAAAGTATTGCCTATCGCTAATGTGCCAATAATAATCTATATATTTTTATTTATAATAACATGTCCTGCAATGGATGACACGTATATTATGTACGTATACTATATACATAAAAAATATATACACGCGTGCGTAATAATATAATACAATTGTGTCGTTGACGCGTCCGGTGCAGGTTTTACAGGGAAATCTCCGAGTGAGTGATGTGTACTTGAATTTTTTTTTTATAATTGGATTTCATTGTAAATTTACCTATTGATTGAAATGGACTTTTTTTTAACTAAAGATCGTAGACAAAATACTGTATAATGACAATGTTTTGCTTAATATTATTAAACACTGTCAAGTATATACATATATTGTACATGGGCGTTGTGATAACTCAACCTGTCATATATTATAATTTATACATTTATAAATATATATATTATATTATATATTTATAATTTATAAATATATATAATTGTATAATAATTGCTGGTAGCTATATTTTCAGAAGCAAATCAACTCTTCATGGCGCGTCGAATCGTCTGTCAAACGAACACGTGCAGCCCGTATGCGCGTATATATTTTTTTAACTTAATGCACTGAACCGTTGAACGAAGAAAAAATGGCGTTTCGAAAAACGAATCTGTCGGTCGGATTCTTTGACGTGGGGTTTTTTCGTGTGTGGTACGCACATGTCTAGCACTTATTTAAAAACACACCAGAGTCTCGAGCACGTATATAAATAAATGTAATATATTATGTATATTGTAGGAATGGTTTTAGTGTGATGGCGATATTGTTATAGGACTCGTGTCACTCTGTCGTTCTGTTTGCAGGGAGGTTTGTTGAGTCGTAACTCAACTCAATAACGTGGGATATTTAAAGTTGAACAAATTGCACTGCAAGTTGCAGCCATAACATTGTGTTACATCATGTATAAGCTATAAATATAATATGTAAGAGTGTTCCTATATATAAATGCATTGTGCATAGTGTGCATTGCGCATTCGACAGATATATTTCATCACTTCAGACCCCATATCAGAAGTATCCGTCGAAATATTAATTATTATTATCAGACTATTAAACTATAACAATGATTTATATTATTGTATTATATATATATATATGTATATATAGGAAATGCAATTGTATTAAAAAACTCAACGACTTGTGACGAATTAAGATGATGACCGAAATCGAACTAAGAGTTCCGGATGTTGATACTTCACTTTGCGTAATAATAATTAATGAATAATAATAAATATTATAAAAAAATATTAACTCCTTATAATAAGTTGATAAATAAAAAATTATAATAATGACAACAAGAATTTTATGTAAATTATCAATGTGACTTTTAAACGATTGGTGTACTTGCTTGAGGTAAAATTAAATATATAGAATTGTTTAACATGCAGATCGAGAAGGTGAAAAAATTGCAATGTGAAACTCAAAACATTTTTTTTTTCATTACACGCATATTGCTATATTTAAAATTGGACGCGTTGTACAATAAACTATTCAGAACTCATGGTGAAGTACCAAGTACAACGTTTAACATAGTAGGTATACCTATAATATTTCATTGACTGCTATTAGCGCCAAAAAAAAAAAAAAAAATGATAGAACAAAAAATAATTTTACACATTAAATTCCATAATTAAAATGCCTTGTGATGCATTGAAAAAATATGAACAAAGATTTTGTTCTATAAACATTCCTGTTTTAATGTATGAAATGTGTTCGTTTAACTAAATCACAATTTTGTAGACATTTTTTAGATTGTGAGCGAAGCGATTAATGTATTGATCTTACAGTGTATTTTTTTTTTAATGAATACATGATAAGTTGTCGATAAAATGCTTTGATTTTCAAGTTGAAAAGTGGTTTTGGTTAGCAAAATAGTTCGCTTAAGGTTTAAATATAGTTTTTACTTTAAAGAGGTTAAAATTAAAAATTCCCAGGATTTTTCTTATAATCAGAAAAAACAAACAAAAAATTAAAGAAAAACAGGAATTTATACGCTAAACCAAATTTTAACTGAATTGATTTATTTATTTTGTTATAATTAAAAAAAAATTAACCACAGAAACTTGACAATTTTACCAAGTATTTATATTATCATTTTCTATGTATAATATGGTTTAATTTTAAAATTATTGTAACCTTTTTAAAGCTTTTTATAGATAATTGAAATTTAATACAAGGTTCCTAATAATTGGTTCATTTCTCAAATAAAAATTATCAAACGTTTTAGTCATAATACATTTTAAAAATATTAATTTAGAATTTTGATGAAATTCTTAAAAATCCCGAAAACCGAAAAATAATTATTCTGTACCTAATTGGAAATATATGTATAAAAAATCTGTTTTTACCTCAGTTTTGAAAATTGTAAACAAAATTATTTTAAATTCAAATTTTTACTACATTGGATATTCACTCGTATAAAAATTATTTTTTTTCAAATGATTTTTTTATTTTTGTAATTAAAAAACGAATAATCCTAGATACTTGGAATTTTCAGAGAATTATATATTATTATATTTAATTTAATACATTTTCAAAAGTTTTCAACTTGTTTTGTATTATTTATAGGAATGCCATATTTTTAATTTTTTTAAAGTTTTTTTTTATAAACTTTGATAAAAAAAATTATTCACTGACTCAGAATTCTTGAAATTTTAATACATGGTTCCCCGTAAGTTGTTCTTATATCTATACAAAAATATTAAAAATGTATTGGCACAATTTTTTTATATGCATTTGAAGTTCAAATTTTGACAAAATTACTTATTTAAACGATAAATAATAATGTTAATTATGATTTTGTTATAATTTAAAAATATTATTCAAGGGAGCTTCAAACTTTTGTCTAAATTATATTATTACGCATTTTATTATAAGCAATGAATATTTTAGATTTATCTTAAGATAATATCTAAATATTTTTATTATGAATTTATTTTTGCTGTTTG
This sequence comes from Rhopalosiphum nymphaeae, assembly GCA_036289425.1. NCBI lineage: Eukaryota > Metazoa > Arthropoda > Insecta > Hemiptera > Aphididae > Rhopalosiphum > Rhopalosiphum nymphaeae. The sequence goes on along the minus strand of JAZAQC010000005.1, from coordinate 1,048,100 downwards.
ACAGTATTTATAGAAAGATAAAATTAATCTTCGAGTTTTATATATTTTTATAATATAGTATAAAAGTATATTATTATAATAATTAAATACTACATTGGCCGAGAAAAAATTGTGTAATCCTACCTTAATACTAAAAGTAAAATACATGATTTTAATAGTTACTACTCGTATATTAACAGATAAAAAGAATTTATCACAAAATATAATTAGTGATATAGGTTGACAGATCATATCCGCTCAGATTTGTTTTTCGTACACAATGATATATCATTGAACTCAAGTTTACCATACCCATAATAGTGACCAACTGTATATTTAATATACAGCAGAGCGGTACCCATTTGACTACCTTTTTAATAATGTATTCACATCAAGTATTTTTGTGATTGAGGATGTCTCGTGATAATCCGGTTTTAGACGTCTTTTTTTGATAAGTCCGGGGCAAAATTTTTTTGTGTTTCAGGCGTTTCAGCCATTTGTTATTGGTTAGACTATTAAATTATTTTAAGTAAAATAATTTAGCTAGAATTTTATCAAAGACATAAAAAACCTCCAGTTAGTTTAAATAAAAAAAAATTGATTAGGTATCTTAAATTTTGGAAGGGGAAAATAATTGTGTCTATAAGTATTTAGTACAGTTTACAAAGAAAAATGACTGTAAGAAACTAATCGTCTTATATTTAAATCCATTAAAGAGAATTAAGATCATACTTTACTAGTTATACTTTTGTGTGTCAATTGAAATTGCATATACTCATTACTTTTATTCTGATTTTAAGTCTCCAGTTCTTTTTTATTAGAAACTATACTCTCCAAAACATTTATGTTAAATCTTCGTAACAAAGAGATTGCAAAACACATAGGTAACTTAGTATATAATATATATAGATACGTATTACATAATATCAAATAGTAAATACGAGTATATATTATTATATCTTTTATTTTATGAGTACCTACGTCTGGTATACTTAATTTGTATATAAGTAACTATTTTTTACTCGCGTATACATACAGATTACGCATATAATTATTATTTGTATAATATATTTTGATTTGCAAAAATTACATGATGCTGTTTAACTACACCGTACACTATTTTGTTTAATGATGTATTATAATAAATTATTAAAAAAGTTGTTACAATTTTTACTTATAGCCTACATAATAAGCACCTTTTAAAAATACATTTTTGAAAATGTATTAAGTTAATGTGTAATTAACAATTAGTGTAAAAGCATACATTTAAACTAGGATGATGGCCGTTATATATTATTTTTAATGAGCGATATTACACATCATATGATATAGTAATATTATCATTAATATTTCAAATTTCGACACAAAAGCTTATTTTAATTTTTAACTTACCATTCGACTAATAACAACAAACTATATGTAATGTTAAATAATAATATCAACATTTAAGTTTAGAAATGATACTCAGTAATTATTTTATTATGTAATAAAAAAAAATGTGTGACAACAATATTTGTTGAAATTATCTGCATAAAATATAAACAAATGGAACTGAATGTAGTATTAACAAAATTGTAATCGTAAACACTAATGACTAATAATAAATAATTATATGATCTAATAATATAGAATTTCATGTAAATTAACCAGTTTTTATGTTTGAAATTATAAAATTGGGAACGCGTAATACTTCTTAAAATTAAATTATATTTTAGTGTTTTAAAACCAGCAAAAAGCTCAATGACAACCAGGTCTGAATTTAGACTATTAGAGGCCTGGGTGTATGTATAATTACAAATTGTAATAATTCGATTTTTTTATACGTATATAAATGATTTTCTTAAAAAATTTAAACTTCAGATGCTTATAAAAAATATTTGAATAATCACATTCAGTTTTTTTTTTTTATTCTAACAACAACTTATGATCCTTGTACTAAATTGTAAAATCTTAGGTATGAATATTAAACTTTTAAGAATTTTTATTACAAAATAATTGTAAATTTTAACAAATTTTATCAATTTATATTTTTAAATGCTTATAAAAAATATTTTGACAATATATTTTTGTATTTTTTAATTGGTATAGTAAAAATTTATAAGGAACGTCGTATTATAATTTCAAGGCCGTGTGAAATTTTTTATCAACATTTTACAAAAAAATTGAGTTGTGAGTATTACTCTACTATATAGTAGATGTTGAGTGGGTCTGTCAACCTTCTATATTATTATCAGTTTATTTCATATTATTTTTTTTTTTAGATTAATGCAGCTGTTAAAGTACTTTATTTTACTTTATAATACTATTATGGTAAGTTGATTTAATTTTTACTGAAAACGTTACATTCATTTTATTAATATTTAATTAGTAATATAATAATAAAAATAATTTATATCATTATATTATTGTAATTACATTTTGAGTCAATACTACCTTACCTATAGGTGATATATTAAAATTACGTAGGTACCTATAGTAATTTATAATATACTTGAAAGTTATTCATCGCCACGGTAATAATGTTTCTAAATTATAACAAAATAATTAACCTATATTTCCTAGTTTAAATAATATATAATATCGTCCATATTTTAATTTCAAGTTACTATAAAAAGATATAATGCTCATATATTTTTTGGATTTTTTAATTTCTGAATTAATAATGAAGATTATTGTATTACATTTAAAACCTTAGCTAAAAAAGAGAATAAGAAGATGTTATACATTTTTTACTACAAAATACTCATAGTACTCATTATGTATATTTAATATTTTTTATACAGATATAAGAAAAACTTATATAGGATCTTTTATTGAACTTTTTAAATTTTTGATTCGTCGAATAATTAATTTTTCATCAAGAATTTTTCAATAATAAAAAAAAAAAATTGAAATTTTATCATGGTTACTTAATACAGCTAAAATATAAGCTTAAATAGCTTAAAAAAAGTAAGAATTATAATATAACAATGGTAAAATTTTAAATATCTACGGTTATTCGTTTTTGAATTGTAACAAAAAAACAAAAAATCGTTTGCTGGAAAATATAGTTAATTTGAAGATTATTATGTAATGTAAAAATTTGAACTTCAAACACACATTAATAATTTATTTGACTATAGTAGAATTTATTTTTTAATATAGGTTGATAAACTTATAAAGAATCTTGAATTAATTGTTCTAATCTTAAGTATACTCATAAGTACGAAGTACCTAAGAAACATTTTATGAATTAATAATTACAATTTTAATTAAATTTAATTGTCAATTTTTACGATTTTAACAATATTTGTTAAATTCAAACTTCAAATGTTTATAAAATTCATTTTTGTGAATTAATACTAAACTTTTTTTTAAGTAACTGGTATTCATTTTTCAAGCTTTTTGACTGAGCAAACATATTCTTATTAACATACAAAATTTCAACTGTCAATAAATAGTCCAAAGTGTCAAAATATTTTAAAAATTATACTATACAATATGATATATATATATATAGAAAATAATATTAACACTAAATTTAAATCAAATTTCAAGTTTCTACTGTAATTTTTTAATTGAAACAAAATTAAGAAATACATTTTATCAAAAACTGGGTTAGCGTAAAAATTTCTGCTTTTTATTAATTTTTAATTTTTTTACAAAGAAAAAAATCTATACTTTTATTACTATAATCAGAACCTAAAACGAAAAATTTTTAAATGTTAATATATTATATTACATAGCTCAAAAATATAATTTCAAAATGTTATCAAGTATAAAAAATGTGTTTCAATCAATAATGTAATGAATTATCTAAGATTTATGTTGTGGGCTGATAAAGTCAAAGTTAATTATGCTTGGATAAGGTAAATACTGACGCAAAAGACGAGGCGCGAGTGTACTTAAAACATGAAACAGAATGAAGAACACAAAATACATTGAAATGAATGAAATTTATTTGAAAATTGACACTACTACGTTAGTAAATTGATTAATACATCTTATGACAGAATGGTTATTTATTGATCAACATACCATCATCGTTATCATAATAATACATTAATAACCAAAAATAAAAATATACTTCAAATAAAATTATCACCAAATTTGCGATAGTAGTTGATTTTATATTTTATAATATTATAGTATTATAATGGCCAATCTTCAATTCCGAACGCGTTAATAAACCGGCTATTTATTGTTTGTATAAACATCACCGCAAACGATATCCCACGCATGGATTCTTCAACACATTAGTACATTACCTCTACCTATTTAAAAAATTGAATTTTTAATAGTTATAAAAATTTGTCGTATCTCCAACGCGTCCACGTACGCGTTAAAAGCCTAAAAGAAAAATAAATGCGAATCTTATACCAAACAGGACGTCACGGTCATCGTTCGACTTACGACAATTATTCGACGAGAACATCACGAAGACGTGTCGACATATATATTTTATTATATATTTATATACACATTCTAAATTATATATGTACCTATGCATGATATATGTACACGCGTATTAAGGTTAGATTTATAGACCAATTACGAAATTAAGAACCCTTTTTATATTATTGTGCCAACTATTCCGCATGCAGTGTGCTCGCGCTCTATAATAGCGTATAAATAAAAATGCGCGTTAAGGAAGTCACTAACCTATGCGTGCGTGGCTCAATGACGACTGTGATCACGTAGGTAAGTCGAGGAGAATATTATGTGTGTGACGCGGCCAACTGCCAAGGCCGCCGGACCTAATGCGATACCGTTGCAGGTCGGGAGGACCGGTTTTTTTTTTATCATTATATTTTTCCTCCCGACCAAATAATATGGTGTTTTTTTTCAGTAGAGGGTGAACTACACTGCAGTGCCCACGCCGCGGTCTGTAGAGGAAATGGGACAAAAAAAAAAAAAAAAAAAAAAAAATGAATCGAAAAGAAATGTGTACATAGTATACACGAATTCGTTCACGGATAATTAATGGACTTTTTATGAGGCACGCGGTGCCTTGAGAAAAAACAAATTGTTCGTCTACATAATAACACGATGAATCGGTTTAGACGGTAGACCACGACGGACATCTGCAGACGCACGCGTTACCATACATCGTATATTCGTATATATGTGAGCAAAAGAAAAAAAGGAAGAAAAAAGATCAAAATGACGCGTAGTATAACAATGCACTTCATATATATAGGTATATTAAATTATAGGATGTATAATATTATTAATTTACATATTATATTTGTCGGGCAAGCGCAGACAAGAATGGACTTGTTTTCCAATTATGGTCACTCATAATTGTTTTATTTGGTCGTGAATTTATTTTTTCATCTATGTAGTTTTATACTTATACATCAAGTTTAGGTTTGTATATCGTATATCATATAGAAAAAGAACGGTATGTGCGAAATGTCTGATGGTCGTTTCGGCACACTCTAGAAACCGTTTGGAATCGCATGCCGCTCTTATGACCATAATAATATATTATAGTACGTAAGTATACGTCGTACGTGTCATGTTTTTTTCCCCACTCGAATCCCACCGAGTCATGTGCGCAAATATACTCAATTATCGAGGAATGTCGTATTTTAGCGAGTATCACGTGTGCCAAAATTGTATGTTTTGAGCTATCGTAATAAACATATTGGAAATGTGATATGGAGGTTCTTTTCATATTATAAGTTATAACCACATGAAACGGAAAATTTTTTCGATGAGACGGTGGTAATCGGGTTAGGTTAGACTGTATTGTAAAATATTTTAGCTCAGGCTAAGTATGGATAGGTAGGAAATGGGAGGTCGTAAATTTTGTCGGTTTATGATGTATATAATATTATGATTTGATACAAAGTCACAGTGCGTAGTTTGTAATAATAATACAGAATTTATAAAATTTAATTAGCCTGTTGGCTATAAACAACTTGTGTAATCTATGTTTATTGTTGTTAACTATTTTCGGTTCAGATAAGTTTTCATAAACAAAAAAAAGTCGATAGTAGTTCAAAAATTGTATCATTTTAATCTATATAGGCGTAGACACTTATATCTTCATAGCTATAGGTCGTATATTATAGGAATTCGACCCTTTTGACCCCCCCCCCCCCCCAATAAATAAAAATCGGATCGGTTTGGTCCTATTGTAAAATATTTTAACAATATAAAATCAGCTGTCGGGTAACATTGTATGTTAAAGAGTATAATTAAACAAATACTCACAAAATACAAGCTCGTGTAACGACGATAATATCATTATTATCATCGTTTAGGCGTAAAATCAATTAAAAAAAAAAATGGTTATAAAAACGTTGGTAAATGGTTTAGAATATTATTTTACTATCATTGTATAAACAATAAACATTTACACATTAAAGTGGATATACGATAATAAAAACAAAAATGATATTAATTAATACTTGAACATGTCGTTGATATATTATATACTATTATTTATATATTATACTTACGCGAGAGAATACGTCATGGCCATAAGTGCGGACCGTTAGACGTTGGTGCAAGTGCTGCAGTATTATAATATTAAATATATAATATATTTAGCTGATACTCGTCATAGAATATTATTATAGGATTGAAACATGCGGTTAGTGGTTACATAAACGAACAAATAAATAGCTAATATGATTATTAATTTTTTAGAGTGAACGAACTTGAGGAGAATATAATATATGACCATTGGTTCTTCTGTACACAAAGAGAGCAAGAAAACATAAACGTCTATCATCGTTATCTAATACCTATATTGCTATATAATATACCCACATCTACATTCTACTATAATAATCAAATTTTTTTTATAAGAATATATGGGTGCTCGTAATTTTTAGAGGTAAATAATATTATTTTAAACGGACTGCACTAAGTATATCAAACGATCCACATGTATTTCATAATATGTTTATATATTATATAGGTATTCATTTAAAGCAAGTGTATTTTATGACGGAAACCAGAAAATAATATTATCTCATAAAATTGTTTAAAGATGTTATTGTTTTGAATAATTTAACGTACATTTACTTTAAAACACAATAAACCGAAAAATGTATTTCTATTGTATTCTGATACATAGTTTGCATAATTATCTAATAGTTATTAGTGTTATCACTGCACGTATAATTTGAACACCACACCACTATTTATAGTTTAAAATAAAGAATATTATAATATTATGCAAATATAAATTGAAAAAATAAACACCTATTTAAAAATACGCCTGTGGTTTAAAAACGTATGGTAAAATAACTCGTACTCGAGTATTAGGTTAGGTTAGTATTACGATCGTAATGCATAAAGCATAATGTGCCTAAATACATCGTTAAAATTATATATTTGATAATTATCTCTGAGACTGTGAAATTGAACAGTTAATATACGGGTGTGAAATATGTAACAGTGGGAAGGATTTGACCAAATGCGAAAACTCGAAGTTATGGGGTGAGATTGTTTATTGTTTGAGAAAATAAGATTAACACTGGAGAAGTATAATGTAGTACCTACTATACTACTGTATATAATTATATTATAATATAATAGGAATTAGCTATATGCGCCTTTATCTTTATGTAAATTGTAGCCCTATTGTATACAGATTATTTGTTGCATAAGACGTAACGGGAAAAATTGTAAATATGTATCTATATATGATTAATACTGGACTACTGGTATTTTAAAGAATGGCACTGGCTCAAATATTTCGATCAATTATAGAAATACGAGAATCATGATTAATTGTATACAGGTGGATTTGTGTTTGTTATTACATCTTATCAAGTTTACGTGGAATGATGTAAATTGATCGAAAAATATTATTAAACGTTACTTGAAAATAAGTCTCTTACGTTTATCTCTAAAATGATTATGTCCCTTGAAGTGGAATATACGAGATTATTCAACGGGAGTTTTTTATAAATGTAGAGTATATTCACGACCTGCTCACGTCAAAGTGATTTTGAACGCAAGTAAGCTTTACCGTACATAATTATCATAATATTCCAATCGTAGCAGAAATCGAAGTCTACTTATTATTTTAGTAAAATATCAGACATTAGTGATTAAAATAAAATGTACGATGTCTAAAAATCACAACAGTTGATCATGAAATAGCTGCTATCGATGAAATTAAAGCAACATTTTTCCAGTATAGAAATAAATAGTTAACTTTTTCATAGATACGTTTTAGCTAATCGATAGCAAAAAATGGTAACTGCATAAAAAAATTTGAAGGTCCCAACTTTTCATTGCAAATAATAGTGTTTTTTTGTTGTTGTTATTATTATTACATTAAGAGATGTATTAATTGAAATTAATTATTATACCTGCAGGGAATAAAGATATATCTAAGTCATTTAAAAGTCATAGAATATTTAAAAAAATCGTGATTAGATAATTATACGGAGGAGCTAGGAACCAAAAGTTAAAATTGAAATATTTTATGAATAAATTAAAAAAATCTTAGATACAATGATACAATGAATGAGACGTTGAGTATTATATCTCAGTGAAATTTCATATAATAATAGTATATTAATTAAATATTTTTAAATCATAAATTATTTTTGTTTATGGATTAAGTTCTTAAGCCTATTCGACATAGATACTTAAGATAACCGAGGTAAATCACTGTTTTGTCTTAAGCTAATTTATTTTCGATCAATTGACGGGCATACAATTATTAAAATATATTTTTATACATTATAATTATCATTTTTAATACTATATAAATATAAGAAACATCCTTTTATAATAGTGTTTATATCGTGGTTAAATTAATTCAAAGTCACTATAATAATTAATAATATTTAATAATCATTTTTGTAATTTCATTTTTAGATGCAAACTATTTTATACCACAACTCCAGTGGCCGCGATGCATTCACTGGCAATTTGAAACAAAAAGAAGTACACCGAGCCATAACTCTCCATCCAGTAAAACAGCATAGTCACATGTATAGGATACACAACTACATGAAGGTATTGTAGCATGTCATAATTTTTAATTTAATATTTTTTTACCGTGTCGATTACTGATTTCTTTCGCGAACTTTTTTCACGCTCCTGTAGGGTCTTGAATTGCAAGAAATACAGCAGAAGAAGATCCTGTTGCACCGGGACGTACGATCTATGATAGATCAGCTGAACAGTACGCATCTGCGACCGTCCAACGAATTCCGGCTAACCGGCGACTCGAAACAACTGTTCTCGTCCCGACCGGGAAGTCCGAATTACTTAGGCGACCCGGATCTATTGGGTAACTAAAATATAATATTATACTATATTATACCATCACAGTTTTGTCTATATGTATGTTATGTATGTTATGCAAATCCTATAAAAACCATATCTATTGTGTATTATAATAATATAATATGATGTGTAGGACTTCCACCGGGCCTGAACAAGTATAGGCCACGCAAGGTGGCGGACGTCATCAAATGGGACTTCATATCAAAGGCTTGGTATTCGGACACAGATCCAAATCCCAGGCGTCGGATCGATTCGTACACAAAAGAAGGCCTCGACGACGTTGTTCGAGAGGTAAAAATAAAATAATAAATAAATAAATAACGAAATATTGAGTATACATACTTATTATGACCTTGACTAATTATTATTCTTTTCAATACTGTACATACTTTTAATCTATAACAGAGATGGCCAACTTTAATAGAATTATGATCGACCTCTGAGTTTTTATAGATTGTCACGATCGCTATCAATCGATTCAATACTTATAAGAATTTAAAAAAAATGTCATTGATATGTATTATATGTATGTGTGTTATACTTATTTTATTTAAATTACGTTTTATCTTAAAATTTCACCAAATAAATATTTTAATTTATGTATTTAATTCACGAAAAGGATAGATAGGTCATCAATAGATCTAATAGGTTGAAATCCATCGGATTACGTACAATCTACACAGTCATTCGTTATCTAAAGATATCTACAAAAATAACGAGACAAAATCTAATAAATAAATTATTGAACAAATTGAACATTTATTTTAACTTATCACTGTGGCTATATACATATTTTTTTTAATCATAAATCATTACTAATTCTAAATTACAACCAAAACAATTAGGTATTTCAAATAAGAAATAGATGTAACTGCTGTCTATATTAATATTGCATTTCTATGTATATACAATACACATATATCGCATTCTGCAGGTGATGGATTTGATTAATAAATTTTCCAAGCAACGCGGTCGGGTGATCGATTTTAAGGAAATATTTTACGGTTACCAGAGAGTGAACCCATTGTTCGGCGTGGACTACATGTTGGATATGTTGCTGATGTACAAGAAGTACCGGGGAAAGAAGATGACCGTTCCTGTGCGGCGACACGCATACCTCCAACAGCAGTTTACCGGTAAGGAAGATAATAAAATAATGTACGTACATAATGTAACTCAGTGGCTTGTTGATTATGTTTTAACCACAATGGACTTATTTTCAATTTATAACCATCGAACACGTATTTTCTTGAATAATTATATCATTATTCGAGATTACAATAATATTTTCGTAATATTATACAGTATATTATAATGTCAGGTTGTAAAGAAATTCATTGACGTTTCACAAAATTTGTTTGGAAATACGTAATAAAAGCTTGTTATTAATTTGATAATTACATTTAAAGTTCAGAAATTGAGTGAAAAAGATTTTTAATCTTAAAATTACTATCAAAACAATAAACTTTGTTTACAAAATAAAAAAATATAGAAATTTTAATAAAATGAAAAAACCCATTGCATATTATTTTCAGGCAACTTATTATATTTACATATTTCGATAAATTCAACGACATCTTTGTAGTTAATAGTTTGTATTCAAATTTGCTTTAAATATATATATGTAAGCCAATATGTTGAATTCCCAGTGAATCTTGGGTGTATAAGTAGGTACGTAACTACAAGTATAAATGTTTTTTTAAATATTGGTTAAATAATAAAATATTTGCTTAAAAAAAATCTAATCTATGTTTCGACAACCTTCAAATTTAATAAAATAATAATAGTAATAATAACTTTAGGAATTTAGAAACTAATAATGTACCTTTATTTAATTAATTAGAAGAATGTCAGCAAATATTTGTTTTCCTCTCAAACACATGCGTAACATAAATAAAAAGCATTTATGTATATTTCTTTAATGCACATTTAATACCATAGTAGAATAAAATCATCTATTAAAAAAATTATAGAGGATAATATTTTTAAGAGTTGATATATCGGCTTTATATTTTATTATTATTTGATTTAATATTCAACTATAAAAATAAAAACAAATTTTCTGTAGACTTAAATTGATATTAAATTGTCTTTGACAATATTTAAACAAATCAATACTTGATGCCTTAAAAAATATACATTTTTGTAATAAGTGATTTTATTCTGAGATAACTTAAAACATAACAACAATGATTTTTTGTGATTGCGTTTTGTCTACGCTACACGATGACACACAGAGAGAATAAAAAACAGTGCGCTGATATCCTCTTAAACTAGCTATATCCAACCTTGAGCTTGTGGCATAGGTAGTTAACAAAGCAATAATTACCTATTAAAATAGTAGTTTTGACTAGTATCATAATATTTTTATGATGAATATTATTTTCCTTGAATAATTATTGGTCATTAATTGCAAAACAAAAACGAATTATAAAAATAATAATAAATGTATTTTAATAAACATTGTATTTATTTTCCTACATTTTAGTAAAAAAGTATACTCACTACACTAGAAATAACAACGTATTTAAAAGAATAATATGTAAAATAAATATTATAACTTTTACGAAAATGTAATATGATGTGAAAACATAAAAGTTTTAATACAAAGTTGTCAAAGTTCAAATATTAATAAAATAAAATAATTTGATAGTAGAGCAAAATCTAAGATAATACTGCAGTTTATGGTTCGTAGTGTTCGTACTTTATTGCGACCTGCGATTTATTTATAAATCTTTGATAGCATCGTGCACTATAAAATGTTTGAATATATTTACTTATAATAGTAAATACGACGATCGTGATTATTTCTAATAAAGAGGTAGATAGCTAAAATCTGTACGATTCAACAATCTACTCAATGCCCAAATTTCACATACCTAATATTGTTATTTTTGAATTTGGTCGGATTTAATAATTATATTTATAACTTTAATTAATTATAATGTTTATTTTTATTTCGTTATACTTATAATAATAAATACCATACGCAAAATGAATTGTAGTATTTTTATTATGTTGAAATAATTTAAAAATCTATTTTTTTTATTTTTTTTTTTGGACTAAATATTTTCAAATATTTTGTTTGGACCGCAAGATACACAAAAACCGTAGTCATAAAACGACTATCGACAATTTATACTTGTATAATACGACAGTATTAACAGTGGTGTGTGCAGGTTTCTAAGTATGACCAAATACAATGATATGACCGATTTTAATTTCTATTCCATTGAGGATGTTTGAAATTCAGAAGTATAAATTACGAACCTAATCTCACCTCACCTAATAGACTATATTATAAGCCCCCGAAAATATTTAAAATATTATTTTAATTGTTCACGTTATTATAATATGAAACGAATTAATATATTTGATTTCTATTTAAAGTGGTATATATAATAGAAATACCTAATAATCTATGCGTTTTGGTCATTGCAGGTTTCGAAGTGCGCGAAGTGCTGGACGGTTCGGAAGTTAAGCTGAAAACACAGCAGCAGGACGCCGAAGCGTACGACAATGACGACGACGACGCGGCGGGAAGTCCGTCCAGGGACATTGCAGACAACGGCATGGTCCGGGTGGATGGGCCGCCGGCCAAGCGTCGGCCGGACAGCCAAGCCAAAACGGTTCACTTCGTGCTGCCGCTGTTCAACCGGCTGGCCACGTTCGCCCGGTTCATGGACAACTACGAGTCGGTGTGCCTGGCGAACGACGAGCGCGTCACGTTGACGGTGGTGCCCTACGGACAGGCCACCGCAGACGGCGCGGCCGCAACGGTGGCTCAACTCGCGGCCCGTTACCCGGGCGCCCGACTAACCGTGCTGCCGGACGCCGGTGGCCCGTTCGCCCGTGCGGCGGCGCTGCACGCGGGCGCCGTCCACGCGGCCGGCCCGCCGCCGGACGACCTACTGTTCTTCGTCGACGTGGACATGCTGTGGACGGCCGCGACGGTGGACCGCGTCCGGTTGAACACGGTCCGCGGCCGCACTGTGTACTTCCCGATCGTGTACAGCGAATACAACCCCGTGGTGGTGTACGGCCGTGCGGCCGGGTCCCCGAACCACTTCCTGGTCAACCAGGACACCGGATATTGGCGGCAGTACGGGTTCGGCATCGTCAGCGCGTACGCTACCGACCTGGCGGCCGCCGGTGGACTGGACACGTCCATCAGGGGCTGGGGCAACGAGGACGTGGACCTGTACGAGAAGTTCGTGCGGTCGCGGACCGCGACGGCGGTGTCCGTGTTTCGCGCCGCCGACCCGGACCTGGTGCACGTTTACCACCCGGTGGAGTGCGACGCCGGGCTGCCCGAACCCAAGGCCCGGATGTGCGCCAACACCAGGTTCGAAACGTACGGTAACGTGGACCAGTTCGCCAACATCATCTACAGGAACAGGGACGCGGTGTACGAGTTCGCGGCCCGCCGACTGCTGAACGGATCGACCGCTGCGACGCGTCCGCCGCCGCCCCCGCTTTCGGTGTCCGTGTCGGTGCCTCGACCGCGCGTTTAATAATGTTAAATAAAATGTATATTATTATGATATCGTACTTTGCACATTATTGTTTGTCATTTTTATTCGTAAACGAACAAGGTCGGCGATTCGCGTCGTGATCTCAAGTCGATCGAGAAAATCGTGTCTCTCTTTTTATACGTGTCTCTCTCTCTTTAGATATAATTATATATACATAATATTATAAATAAAATGTTTAAAACATATCGTGATATTATTATACCAGCTGTAATATGATACAATTAACTGTAGGTATTTTTAAATAGGTTCTATTATTAGTTATTACGACTGATAAATGTTTATCATATAACAATTAAGGAAATAATATAATAATTTAAATACAGTTTTTGGTGTTTTATTGTTTGTAAGAAAAAAAAATGTACGGACATATATTATTACATAAAATATAAAATGGGTGAATATCATTTACTTACCTAAACATTAAAACTAAAATTTTAATTTTAATACAGAGTAAAATTGTACTTAATAAAACATCATTCAGTGCTCTTGAATTTATAGCTTATTACACTAGACGATCACTTACTCATCCTGACAAATGTTTGGATTCGATTCATTTGTTGTTTCCACTGACCATACCAGTCATTTAAAATTTCATAATCTACTATTTGATGATCATTGATTTCAATATTTTTTTCTTCTCTTTTAGGTTTATTATATTCTTGCATACTGTTGCAAAACGGTTTATTTATAGATTTATTGCTGTCTTTCACAAAATATATCCCATGTCTGTTATGATGATCATAAGAGCAATTTTTATTTGTAATATGTTTATCAAAACTTTTATTTTTTGCTACTAATTTAATTTTTTTCTTAAATTGTTCTTCTAAATCAGTTTCTTTCTCATATTGTTTATTATCGCAATATTCTTTTTTATTGACATTTCCTTGATTAACATGGAATTTGTCTTCATGAAAGTATTCTTCTTCATGCAATTCTTCTTCATCACGCGATTCTTCTTCATTACAAGATTCTTCTTCATCACACGATTCTTCTTCATCACGCGATTCTTCTTCATCACAAGACTCTTCTTCATCACAGTATTCTTCTTCATCACAATATTCTTCTTCTTCACAGTATTCTTCATCGCAATATTCTTCTTCATCACAGTATTCTTCTTCATTGCAGGATTCTTCTTCATCATAGTTTTCTTCTTTCAATAATTCTCTATCTTTATTATCCTTTTTACATATTACAGTTGAGGCATCACTCTCTTCTACATTTGTTAAATGAGAAAATTCACTCTCATGCTGTACTGGCTTTAAAAGGCTAAAATCTGGTACTTGAAATAAACTATAAATATCAGTGAATCTTTGTCGTTCACTATTATTTATATCAATTTTTGTGTCATCAACATTTGATTTATTAGAAAAATTGCTTTCTGAAGACACTTCATGAACAAACTGCTTGTCTTCAAAATCAATTTGAGGTTTATTTTGACTCTGTAATAGCTGATCCATATTTATATCATTTATTTTATCATCAGTAGTATTGGATAATTTGTTCTTGTCATTATCTTCATGTATTTGATTTATATTGGATGATTCATTTTCACTAACGGTTTGGAGTGTAGAGTTTTTTAACATTAGTTTTTTATTAGCTTCATATTTATCGAAATCTGAATCATAGTTTGTTATGATGTCTAACAGATCATCAGGAGTATATTTTATATATGGATCAGTACTTTCAAGTAAAGGTTCTGGATCAAATAATATAAAAGATCTGTTATCAGTTAAAAATCTTTTATCAACCAGATTTTCTTCAATGAGTTTTTTTTCGGTTTCTTTAACAATTTTACAAAGTTTTTGTAGTGATTCTTTTTCAGATAGACTGTTAATATTTGATTTAATGTCATTGGGAATAAACGTAGAATCACCTTAAGTAATTAAAATAATAAAAATTAAATTAAAATTATAATGATTATTTTATAAAAAATTATCTTACTTTCATTATCTTTATTTAAGTTATCTTCAATTACATTATTTCCATTTTCTTTAGTGATTTCATCTTCAGTATCTTGGATTGGTAACATTTCAGGTTCAGTTGTTAAATTAAGATCTTCAAGCTCGTTGTCTGCATATTCAAGAATAGGTTTTGTAATTGCAATCGGTAACATTTTTACCTTAATACATTCAATACTATTAATAATATGTTTAAATGATTTTAACTCTTTGTCATCATCCAAAATGGTAAAAGCATTTCCTAAAAAAACAATATCTCAGTTTTTGATAGAATTAGAGTTATAAAAAAATATTATTCAACCTTTGTTTCCAAATCGTCCAGCTCGACCAATTCTATGTAGATATGTAGCCCAATCATTTGGACAGTCCATATTAATCACCAGGTCTACATTTGACGAATCTATTCCTCTGGCTATCAAATCAGTGGCAACAAGTATTTTTGATTTAAAAGATGTTAATCTATCTACCAACTCCAATCGAATACTTTGATCTTGATCACCTCTAATATAATCAGCTTTATAGTTATGGTCACGTAGCATATTACAAACAGCTTCAACTCTGTAAAATTATAATGAGTAAAATTACCATATATTATTTTTGTGTAATATATTTACTAATAACAGTACCTTGTCATGTAATTAGTGAATATGATACATTGAGTGTATGGTAAATTTTGTAATATATTGAGAAGTCGCACATTTTTTGCAGGTAATAATATTATATTAGTACTAACTGCTTTAACACATGCTACATACTGCTTAATACCTAATAGGAACTTTGATGGATCTTGTAATGCATTCTTATCTTCTTCTGCTCCTTTGACCATGATGTACTCTTTCATGAACTCGTCGAAAACAGACATATCATTTTTATCAATTGATGCACTTACAACTATTGTTTGTTTTAATTTTGGAAGTTTAGCATCAATCAGTCTGAAACAATTATATTTTGTCATAGCTCATAATTTATAAAAAAATAAATATGTTATTCATTTATAATTAGTATCAATAAAATTTTAACATACCTAAATATAAATATTAATTTTTATTTTTAGAGGAAAAATACAGAATTTTACAGTTTAATAAAAATATTTTGACTAAAAATTTTATAATCAAAAGAAATTTAGGTATTCTATAAAATATGAAAATATATACTGAAAGGAATTAAAATTAAATGAAAAGAACTGGAAATGTTCTATCATTTATCATGTGCATCTATAATATAAATGTTTTGTCTTGTTGAAATTATAAAAAAGATCATTTATAATAAAAACATTAATTATGTAGGTAGTGCATAATATTTAAAGATAATCAATTTTTATTAATCAAAAAAGTTTATGGTAAAATTTTTGTTATTCTTACTTTTCTGCATTAGTCTTATTATTTTTTTTTTGATAATTTTATACAAATAAAAAAAAAAATAGTAACTTAAACTTTAACACTGTTTTAATTATAAAAATGGTTTATATACCTATTAAATATTAAATAATTTTGTATATATATAATTTTTATTAAATATCTACTGTGAATAAGTAACTGGTTAAACTATTTAAATATAGACAATTTCTAAGAAAAAAAAAATATATAGGTAATCTTATAAAAAGCTATTATACCTACATTTTTCAATAGGTACAATATTTATTTAATTTTCTATAAAATTCAATATTGATAATATTACCGAACATCTTTTGTAAAACTTTTGTCAGTAAATAATCTATCAACTTCATCAAGTATAAAGCTCTTTACTTCTGAACATTTTAACACATGTTCATTAAGTAGGTGTTTGATGCGCCCTGGGGAACCGACAGCTATTTGACAGCATTTTGCCTTCTGTTTGTCAACATCAACTGGAGTACCACCAATGAAATATTCACATTTCAGTCCTAAATTTTATAAATTGAAACATAAGTTAGGTACTAATTTAATGCAACATCAAGTAAATAAGAAAGAAATCTTATATAGATAATATAACTAATATAAGTATACAGGTTACTACAAATGTCTGCAATTGATGAATGCTAATAGTTACCAGTAAATGTCATTGTACACCAAAATCATTAATAAATGTTAACATATTGATTAAATTTGTACTGTTTAGCGTTCATATACACTCACTAATGTATATTATATATACATTTAAATAGTCATATTAGTGAATGTTGGTAGTACCGATATAATTTTATTTTAATGTAATTTTGAGATAACGGGTAAGTCACTGTAATAATATACATAAATAATACATAGTAGGTATACTACCTATATAATATTGGATTTTGTACATGTTGATAATTTTTAATATTTTTTTACTTAAGAACTTATTATTTCAATAAAGGATTTTCTATACTGCAATTGAATATGCTATTGTCATTCATAGCAGCTATATATTACATACAATTGATTTGCACAATAACTAATATTTTTTTTAAAATCAGTTTTCAGTATATAAAGAGAATTTAATATCAATTTCTGATGCATAATTTAAATGAATAATACATTTTATATTATTTAATAATAATAATTCATTGATTAAATTAAATATGCTGTAAATAAAATATATTATCTATGATTTAACTATAAATGTAAACAGTAACTAAAATTGTGTTATACTTCAACAATGACCAAAATCATCATGTTTATGTCCACATTTTTGTAAGTTATCAATTTTTAGTAATTTAGAATGTATGTGTTGATATTTACCAGAACTGTTAGCATTCACCATAAAATATACACTAAAAGGCTTTAGAGTCAAGTCAGGAGAAAATTAGTTTTGTTGCAAGTACCCGGTAAGTGCTGTCCAACTTTTTTGAAACACTGTTGTATTTGGACAGCGATTTCTCGTGTTGGTGCCAAAATAATAGTTTGTAAATGATTTTGTTCTAGTTTTAATTTAATCAAAGTTGGTATAACAAAAGTTAATGTCTTTCCAGTTCCATTTTTTGCCTCGACTATTGTGTCTATAAATATAAAAATCATGTAATATGAAGTGGTGTATTTTAATGGGGAAAAAAAAAATATTTTGTACAAATTACCATTTCCTGCGATGATTGTCGGTAGAGCGGCAACTTGTATTGGAGAAGCATTTATAAACTCACAATCAGACAGACCTTTCAATATAAGTGGATGGTCCTTTATAATAACACTGAATGGCGTCTCATCTTGTGTCTGTACATCTGTAGTTCGGTCAGTGTCTTTAGAATATTCGGACGCCGGCATCGTGTTGATACAAAATTAAGAAAAAATAGCGTCAATGAATTAGATAATAGGCAAGACACTATGAAGTACGAATGAATAAGATGAGAAAGGTAAATAGGTGAGCCATGGAATTCAAATGTCAAAAAACTCAAACGACTAACACCGTTTCCGTTTATCAATTTGTTATGGCTGATAATGATTATCACAACAACGTGTTCTTTTGGCACCATTATCAATGGTTTTTGTAAAAATTTGTACAAAGTCTATGATTTTGTATATCATTTGATATCTTTGTGATATCAACAACTTAAATATTGTTTTTTCCAACTTATCTGCGGTATCAAGTCAACGTAACGACAGGTTTTTTTTAAATTACCAAATAATGAAGATTAAATTATAGTAGGTAATTACTAATTAGTATGTATAAACAATTGACTATTTTATAATAATTATTTATTAGGTACTCTATTTGTTAAGTTGAGTTAAATAATATAACCACTATTTTGGATTTCCTTATTTCTTTTAATATGTAGATAACAAAATCTAGATTACCTATAGGCACATATTATGTGTAATATTATTTATTAAATAGATTTCTATTTGGCGTAATTTAAGTTTTAAATTTGAGGGGGGGAGGGCTATTATAATTTACAAGTATGTACTGTGTGTATGCTCCCCGAGATATATAAAAGTGGAAGTCCCCCTCAAATTGCGCATCTGTATGTCACCCTATATGGGACAGCACTCGAGCACTGCAATCGCCTTTGCCAAGATCAGGTCAAATTTGATTAGATCTCAGAGTCAGTTGCCCTCAAAGTTATACCGCTACTTCAGGAAACTGTCTACGAAGACTTGCTAACGGATATGTCACCAACTGATGAACTGACCAACTCGCCTTTAAATCGGGAAAGAATTAAGAACCATCGCTACAATTTTTTTAATTTTTTCTCTTTTCAATAACAACCTGTATTTTTAATTCCTTATTTTACAGCAGAATATTAAGTATATTTAGTCAAGTAACTAATAAATAAATATAGTAAAATACTTGAAGATTGTATATGATATAAAGGATAAACAATCGCCGACCACCGTATTCCGGATAAACCGTTAATCAATATCTACTATAATATACTAAATATGAAATAGTTGAAAATATTCAATTATCAATATCATCGCGGTTATTATTTTATTAATTACTTGTAAAATTATTACTTAAACAATATTATTTAATTTAGTAAATAAAAGAAAATTTTAAACACGGATCGTGTGGAAAGTGTGGTATCCTATGGTGATACAAACTTATTGTTATGAATTGTTGTCTCGTTTGTAAAAAGTGTTCAAGCAAATAGTAAGTAAAAGATATTAAAAACCAAATTATTTGGATTATAATTTACAGTAAAAATAATGGTACTTATTTGAAAAAAAAAACTTTGTTTAAGTATAATTGTATCATCGCATAATACTCCTTATGAGGTATAAAAATCAATAGTACCTATTTGAAATTATGGCATTTAAATTTAAAGAAAACTTGAAAATTCTAAAAATCAGAATTTATATAAATGCATTAATAAAGAAAAAAAAAGTACATAATCATGCTTGGTGAATACTATAAATTATTGTATCATCACAAATCACAATGATAGATATATCTATAGTCTATACTCTATAGGTATAATAATTAATAATACCTAGGTGGCTAATGGCTATAATAGGTACTAAGTTAACGAATTTCCAAATAAAATTACCAATACATTTAAATTCTGAGCGATTGCCTAGGCATACCAGAACAAAGAAAATATTAATTTTATAACGATGTGTATTTTTTTTTCTCAAATACCTTTTGGAGCAGTAAAAATGTTCAACTTTGAGAGTAATTTCTAGTAGCAAATTAAATTTAGCTGAAAAGTAACAATTTTACATTTTATTATTTTACAAGAGAAAAGAAAAAATATTAAATGCTATTAGTACGTGAAAAAGTAAGCCTTTTACTGTATACCTAAATACCTAATATCTCTGAAATAAATATAAATTTATTTATTTATTTAAATTTTGAAATAATGTGATTGTATTATTAATTGACATTTTTCAAAAGTACTAAAGTCAAAAGTGATATGAGTGGGCTTATTAGATTTTTCAGTTCAAATATGAAAGAAGTTAACTGTATGAGGTTAAGTCGTTTGTATTTGAATAAGTTTAAAAATGTTTGGAAGTAAAATAGATTTGTTATTTTAGATTTTAGAAGATAATATTGGATAATTTTTTGACCTATTCTTGTAGTGCTAATAATATACTTACCTGTGACAAGTGTATTTATGTTGGTGATGTAAATCTTGTTGTTTTATTAATTGTTACAACTTTTTAAAAATCGATGATAATTACCAATTGGTAACCAATGAGTTGCATATATATATATATTTATGTAATATATGGCTGTTTCAACAATAGATACATTGGTAATAAGTGGGTATAAATACGGGTTCTTTTACCGAATATCGTCAGTCCACTCTTATCCTTCAAACTGTCAAGAATTAAGAAAACCAGCCGAAGAAAAAGAAGAAACAAGACCCAGACGATTGGGCAAAGCTTGTCATTATAGTGGATACCGAACACCGTCCACTACGCAGGACTATAACAGTACGCCTAGACCCGAAGATAATGACGACTGAATTATCAACCTAACGTCGCGAATTAGTACAGAGTAGGACACAGCTGTCATCATCGCGAACCTCAGTAACGATGACGTGTTATCGGTGGTGTTCTACACTGTACGACCGACGGCGATTATATCGACGTGCACCGCTCAGAGCTAATAGATTATCGAGATCGTCAAACTTTTGAATGAACGTTCTCGAAGTGCTGTAGCGTAGGGTTAGGTGTACGCTGCAGACGTCCGCGGAATCACGCTACACAACTGAATGCGCGCGTCGATCAACGGCAATTCTCTTCCCTGCTGTCAGTTAATCCTGAACCGGTGCTCTCTTATGGGGAAGTCATAAAATCGTACTTCTCAGGGCCCCCAAATTCTACATTATTTGCCCAAGGGCGCGCTCGTCTCGGCCACGCTCATCTTTGAAGTATAAGTTCGACGCACGGTGTCCCGTAACTCCAATTCGATAATTGTGTACCTATCCGTTAAAATGATCATTCCCGATAGTTATAAAAGAATTGAGTCCGTGACCACGAGATCGTCGGCAAAGCGATAAACCATCCACATACTTTTGTATATATATATATATATATATTTATAATTTTATTATATTTATTTATTACCGGGTAGTAAAACATACTAAGACGTGCGACTGTAACTATTACTGTAATATGCGCATTTATATTATTATGACTACAATTCAACTGAATTGATCCAAATTATTTTTAATTGTTTGAATACATTTATTACATATGATTTATGACAATCATTAAATTTGTAATTATAAATTATTTTTTATACCCTTTGATTGTTAAGAATATTGATGATGCGCAAACGATGTACGATGTTTTGGCACAGGTAAACAGACGATGCGGAAATGTCACGGGCGCCTGGGAATTGGGCCACCATTCAATTTTAAATTTTTATTAAGTAATATTTAATATAAGTTTTATTGGGAGTTCAATAAAAATTTTATATAAAAATCATAAGCGTAGAAACATTGGAAAATGAATTTTAATTTGAAAAAATTATATTCCTAATGGAATTAAAAAATACGAAAAAGGGAAAAAAGACAGATTTGAATTTATAAAATCTGTATCATATTATTTAAAAAAATAATTGTATTTTTATGTATCAGAAAAAAAATAGTTAATAAACGTTACGTACTTGTTTATTTTTTTTGTTATACATTTGTGGTTCAATCTCCGGTTAGTAAAAGGTAAACTAATATTTTATATAAAGCAGGTAAATAAAATTTGAGCCAATTACCGACCGTCCAAATAAATTACTTTATAGGTACCTAATAGAGATATATTAAATTTATCATAAAATTTAATTATAATAATAGATGATTGCGATAGACCAGTCTTTCCACTAAGAATTGTTTTTCGTATTTTAGTGGAGTTATTTTTGAATTCTAATTTAACATAATATACATTATTACAATAAATTACTCAATGATGAGTTACACTTGATATCTGTATTCTTATTTTGCAACAGAGCGGTTATCCCCTTTATTATTATTATTATTATTATTATTATTATTATTATTACAGTTAATAATGATAAAAAATAATATCAATAACTTTTAAATATAAATGAATAATAGTAAATATATTTAAGTAAAATAAAAAAAAAATGTTAAGTATAAAAATATAGGTTTATTTATGATTTTTACTATAAATTTGAAAAATTATTCAACAAATTATTAATTAAATGATTATAATAGTAATTATTAATCAAATTAACAAACTTTTTTCAAGTAAAATATTTTTTTAGTAACTCCATTGCCAAGAAGTTGTATATTATTATGTATACATAGTAAGAGGTAAGTACATATAGTATGTATAAAGAGTACATTGGAAAACGTTTTACTTATTAATAGTTAAATTAAATGCCATCATAATTATTTCATACTTAACAGTTGACGGTTATTAGGTATTATAATGTCTATTGTAATGAATAATGATAAAATTAAAATTGTTCTTATAATCAATTATGTACACAATGTTCACCTAGTGTGCAAATAACTATAATAGGTAGTTATTGTTTAACGTCAGTTCGTCTCACGGATGCCTTCGGAGTACAAACCCAATAGTGCAGGTCTGGTGAGAATTCTTAATCAAAGGTGTAAAATTTTCCATTGTTGTTGTATACTCCCATAAAACATTGTTGTAATAATTTTATTTTTTACTCTTTTAATGTTGTAAAATATTGCTTATTTCGTACTTTAAATTTTAATTTTCTGATCAACGTTAAACAATTTGCTTTTACAGCCAACTTTCTCTCTCTTTCTTATTCGATTTCATAAAACTTTCGTCTGTGTTTTGGGTGTTTGTACGTTTACCTTATAACATTTGTATGTTATCTATATTTTTATAATTAATAATAAATATTAAAGATAATATTTTATTTTACAAATAAAATGTAACGGAATTATCTTCCGGATGCAATAGTGTTGGCGGAAGCTTCTGTAATAATTTACTGTCACGACTTAAAATCGTGATCATTGAAGTAGCCGTAGGTGCTCATTTCCGATTCTCTTATTGTTACGTTTCGGCTTTCATAGTTTCATTAATACGCTTTATAATTATATTCTAAAAGCATTTCATTACTGAACAATATTCGTCAATAATAACAAATATAAACATTGAGCATCTCACAATAACTTAATAAATAACAAGTGCGGACTAAGTACCTTTATTTAAATTAAAACATTTATTTTATGTTATATTTTGTTATTTTGTTAAGAAAAACCAACATAATCTATTAATCGATCTTACCTTAATTATGCTTGTCTGATATTTTTTGTCGTTACAATACAACACTATGAACACTTGTAACGGTAATTATCAAAGTACCTGCTACGTAAATATATATCATTTATACTATATATGTTTAGTAATATTACAATAATATGTTTATTTGCTGAATATATTCTACATATTGTTTATTAGGACTTGTTGGAGATGTATCAATGCATGTATAACACTGTTTTTATAGTTCTCCACATCTCCACCCAATCCGTGATAAATGTCTAACGTCTTTACTCGCTGTTAAGTCATTACTTTCGTTAATTACCATTTAAAATTAAAAAAAAAGCTATGATACTGCAGTATACCAGTGAGCATTGGTGTAGGTATATGTAATGTTATCACGTTTCTATACGGTGTGGTATGTATAATAAAACCAACCACTGGGCAATACGTGCAATAGGTAATAAGGAAATCATTATTGTCTTGCCGGTCGTGTAAACGATCAACTGATTATAATCACATATTGTGATACCTGTAGCCGGGTAGCCAATGTATACAATTATATTACCTGTGTATATAAGGAAAGACATATTTGATTTAAAATTGAACACGATCGAAACGCACGATGTCGAAAAAAGTTCAAACATCACCGAAATTACTTCCTCTCTATTCCACAGACTTGCTATAAATACAATAATTATTATAATAATTTAAAATACTATGTTATAGTATGTTGCATAATATCGTCAAGAAATCGAACATTTCAAAATGTTTTTGTTCGATAACAATCGTAACTGATTTCTATGTATAATTATATTCTATAATTTAACATATCCATAATGCAATATTAGCATGATGAAGGTATATATTTACAAACGTATTAATGGGTAGTGTTATTAAATGTTAATTGTCTGTTTGTTTTCATCTGATTTAGATTCACTGGTGTGAGCATATAAATTAACATCGTTGATAAAATGATAATTACTACCTACAAGTGTTAACAATGTAAACGTATAAATATATTATTTACTCAACATGATATAAATATTATAATTTATAAATGTTTAAACAATTATTACAACACATCAATGATAATAATTACTATTTTTACAATTTTCATGCCTATTACTGCTAATTAACTGTGTGTATCCGTGTAAGTACGTATATAAAACGTATAGTAATACAAATTACGAGTACCTACACGTATTTATGTTACACGAGTATACGACTATTAGTTGAATGCTACATATTAAGAGAATAATTAAGATTTTACGGCATACTTTTATAGGTATATTCAATATTCATTGCTTGTCAGAAATTTTAAACTTTAAATATACATTATTATTACTAAAATATTATATTTATTTAGTTTCAAAATACATTATTTTGAAAGACGAATACATTAAAACTTAAATGAGGGAAATTTTTAAGTTTTATAATAGTGTTGTTTTTATAACGGACATTTCTGGAAAATAACAAAATAAGTTCATCAATAGTTCCACGTAACATCTCTGTCTATGGAAACAAAATAGGTATACGAGGTGTACATTGATTGGAAATATTCAAGTATGACACAAGTTGTATTAACAGAAGTTTTAGAAATATAAAATTTTTAGAAGTATCACTTCACTTCTTAAGTATTATAAGAAAATATTAAAAATTTAAAAATATATTCTTTAGGTATCCTTAAAATCAGAATAATATGTATTAATTCATTAATTAAAAAAAAAATAGGGGTGAAAATGTTCACCCTGCAGTATATTATATACGGTATATACTTAATATATATTAAGCAGAATGCCAGAATCCATACGCTGTTTAGAAAATAATAACTTTCGTTACACAACGAAGATATTAAAATATATGTAACTGGGCACTTCCTATTATAACATCTGGATGTAGTACTGTCTCGGCGCAGATGCAGGGGAGGTGCTCGTTCTACTCACGAACCTGATTATAGGTAAGCATATACGTGCGTGGTACACTCACATCAAGAATATATTATTAATTATTATATGTTCACTATATGAGAACCGCAGGCGGCCAGACTGAAACGATTGTGACATGTTTATACTCGATCATGTTTTTGGGCAATACGCGCGTGGCGCGTCCTGTACGACGACGATAATTATTATTAAGACATAATTGGTATACCTATACACAG
Organism: Rhopalosiphum nymphaeae; assembly: GCA_036289425.1. Taxonomy (NCBI): domain Eukaryota; kingdom Metazoa; phylum Arthropoda; class Insecta; order Hemiptera; family Aphididae; genus Rhopalosiphum; species Rhopalosiphum nymphaeae. Next base: position 1,021,624 of record JAZAQC010000005.1, on the reverse strand, counting down.
TACACACGCAGACACTCACATATATTATGTACGCTGGTACGATATACACGTCACAATAACAAAATCATAATAACAGCAATAATAATAGTATGCATATTTTCATCCCGAGGCTACCGCCCCCGTTCTCCGGACTTATGTTCGCCGCCCGTATACATACTTATTATCGCAGTACTCGTGTACGCCCTATACCTACAACTCTACCAACGATAGTACCAAGTATTTTAATGCTACACACCAACTATTCCTATTTATATTATTTATAAGCGTCATGCATCATACTTCTGTCGACCGTCGGGCCTCGTAAGAGTCGACTTAAAACCTAGGCTATGGCGGGGGGGGGGGCTACCGTTCGCCCAGATGATAGTCACGATGCCCGCGATGATGGCTGCAACTTTCTCTCCCACACGCGCGAGCGCCGTAACGATACGACGCCGACGGCCAAGATAGGCGAGTAACGCGCGTCCGCCTGCCGCGGTGACCCCGCGCGAATCGCCGACGACCCTACATTATGTTTATATATAGCCTAACCCGTATATATGTGTTATATGATAATAACTATACATAACGCATAAATAGTTGTGTTATGTATACGGAGAGGTCCCCCCTGAGGACGTGCGACCTTTGAACCCGCATATGAGCTGGAGGCCTTCTCGCGTTATGTACTTCTACCTACCTACCAACGAGACACGATGCTATCGTCGTTGTCATAATATTATAGTACCTTTATAATTTGTGTATAGGGTTTTTAAGATTTAATCGCATTGCGAACACTCATTACACACGCTACGTATTCATCTCCTTCTAATTTTTATAAAACGATTTATTGATCATATCAATACGCTGCACAGTATTGTAGTGTACAGTATATTATTTGTATAAATGTATCTCTAAATCGATATTACCACGCTAATGGTGTATTATTTTATATTTGTATATTTTAAATTAAATTAAAATAGTGCAGAGCTAGTTGAGTAGAAAAAGATTTACTATACCATATATTGTTATAATTATTTGTATTTATCCTAGGCAAATTTGTGAAATTTAAAATTTTTCAATTATTGGTTGAAAATAAGTCTTTTCTATTGTGTACTGAATTAATTATGTAAAATAGAAAAATGTATGAACATTTTTTTTTTATCTTTTATGTGTTATAATAATCTTATAATAGGTTCAAATGTATTTCTCAACTATATGTACTTTGGTAATACTATTTGTGATTTACGTTTCTGGAATATTTTATGCAAACTAAATTATTTATTAGTTATATCACAAATTTTAATTGTATAATTATATCTGATAACTATATCATAAAATTAATACATATTATTATACATATGTCTGCAGATTTCTGATATTTCTTCTAAAACAAAATAAAAACATCAAAATCAATCAAATATAGTGATAACATTACAACATTTGGAAAGTTTAAATAAAAAAATGTTGATAAAATCATTGTCGGATAGCGAATACCAGTGTGAGAATAAATGCATAATAAATAATAATATAGGCTTCTAACATTTGGTATGTCACGTAAAATTTAAATTTAAACTAGTTAAGTATTATTATTTATTAATTTTTACTATACATAGGTAGGCTCTGTAAATTGTCGTTTATTGTTTTTGATATTAGTATAATGATTACTGAAAAATATTATTCACCTACAATTTCTAACTAACTACTCGAGTTATGTATCTTCTAGATCCTAATGAAATATGAACATTATTAGTATATAAAAGCGAACCAATAGGTACAAAAAACATTCGATACACGTAACATTGTTTTAAATATTAACTATTAAGACGTACTGTTCAGTTTACAAACACCTACTTTCGGTAATCAGTGATTAGTATTAGTGCACAAAACATTAGATAAGTTTTATAAGTAATATTACTGTATTAGTCATTAGCTAGTTTGCTTAGCGCGCTCAATCATAGAGAATACTTGTGTAGAAAGACGAAGACTTTCGTTTATTACGTCGGTTTTATAGGTACCTTTCCCTCCTTCCAAAAAAACTTTAATTGGTAACAGTTTATTAAATGTTATATTATAGCAAGTAAATTATTTTATGAATTATTAGGACATTTAAAAAGCTAAACGTAAGTACGGTAAGATAAAGTAAATGGAGTAATTACGTAAATTAATTAGTACAAAACAAGAACAAGCAACAATACAAAGAAATTTTAAAATTTTCAATCTGAATATATCTAAATAATTACCTAGTTATTTCTTATTACAAATATAATTAAGTTTTAATTTTCTTCTAACACATCTATTTTAAATAGTTTTATGAATAATTAACTATTTTTTTAAATTTCAATCTGTTTTCTTTTTAATCGGCATTAGTGCCTTCACTAATGGCATCTGTGCAAACAATTTCAATCAATTAACAATACGATTTTCACTCACAAAAAAAAAACAGTCTAATAATAATTTTTTTATTACAACGTTTTTACATTATAAAGACGAATTATAAAACATCTAAGATGAGAAATCATTAGAATATTAGATTATCATGGAATGCAGATTATTTAAATAAGAAATATTTATATTAAAATTTAATAAGCAGGAAAATTTCGTTTTTATATTTTTCTACCTTATGGAAAATGTGTTTAAAAATATAAGAATTAAGAAAATATATGACAAGTATGTATTGTATATTTTTAAAATTATACATAATTTTGGTCTAATGTTTTTGTATTGAAATAATTTGTTTTTATAAAACACAAATAATAAAAAACATATAAATTATTATAATAACAATATCCCAAATAAGCGATCTACAATATGTTTATCTTAACAGCAAAAATTAATTCTGAGACATTCTATAAACTGCATTGCGGTTTATACCTACATTATATATACGCCTGTGTTTCTGTGTTTTATATATTAAGTCAATTGTTTGTAAGTTGATTTTATATTAATGTATATAAAATGTGGTACCTTCTGATAGATTGCCAATAGTTGAACAAAATAAATACATTTTAAAACTATTGCACATCATGATTTAGTTATTACAATGAAAATCATGATTATAAAATTCTTACCACGTTTAAATGATGTATGTAAAAAACAATTAGGTACTACATACATCCATAAGTAATTTGATTTAAATGTGATTGAATACAATAAAATTTATTGTACACCTAGTACTTGTTACTGATTACAAATAATTAATAAATAACTGATTCAAGTTATATTACTCAAATAATAAGTTCCTATATAGTGAAAATAAAAGTAAATTATAATTTATATGGCTATTCAGACACTATAATATTTTAGGTACCTCCTACTCAGTACGTCAGCATTAATAAAAAAAACAATAATTATTTTGAAACGATAGCCATTTTAAGTATTATTTAATTCTTACTTTCACAGTTCTGGAAAGTTTAAAAATGAGTATTTTTTTTTTAGAATTTCGTGTAGAAAAATTAAGATGTTTCATAATTTCAAAATAATAAACATGATTCAAACATACAACTATGATTATTGTTTTACTATATAGGAGTTACCTATCAAACAAATTTTGATGAGGCGGCGGTCACTGCGCGATCATATGATTAATTGATTTATTGTATTAGATGAGGTTTTACGTGAAACGCATATAACAATTTATATTTCTACGTATAATATACACGTTATTATAGTGCAATATATTTATTACTACAATTAATAATATTAATATTATGTATTAGATAAAAGAGAATTGTCAATGAAATATTACTCAAAAGTATCGTACAAACATAGCGCTGAATAATATTTATAAAAGCCAAGACCGTGAACTGTCAGTACTTAGAAATAAAATAAAAATTTAAATATGTACCTCTATTCGATGGTTAAAAAAATTTTAGTAGCACTAACTAACATAATATAGTATAATAATAGTAATTACATTTTTATTATGAGTGTTTTCTTTTAGCAATATCATTAAAATTAAATTAATAGAATTTTACATAATAATTTATTGGACTTTTACCATTCATCTGTAAACTGTAGTTTAGCTTACTTCATTGCTAATCAGTGTTGTATTTATTTATATAAATTTAAAAGCATTAATTAATTCATTAGATTTTAAATAAATATTCTAAGTGCACAAGCTGTACGTTTAATTATATAGTATATATAGTGTGTAAAAGAATTTTTTATTTATTTTGCTTATTTGGGACTTTAACCGTGAAGTAATTATATATCTATACAAATCTATAATTACGTAACTTATTATCCAAGATAAGTGTTACAAGATCCAACTGATCCAAGAATTTATATATGAGTATACAAGCTTACATAAAATTAAATTAAGAAACCACAATCAATGATAACATTTTGTAATTTATTTAATAACCATTAAACGAATAGCTAATAAGGGAAAGAATATAGTTAAGCTATGCAGTTTGACTGTATAGAATAACTATATTATATAATACCGTAAGTCAAAGGAGGCAAGGCAAACTTAAACAAGGTTCTGTTTTAGGTATATATTGTAGTACATTTGAGGGGGCGTAGGAAAAAGGTTTTTTTTAATGTTTTTTAAAATACATACACAATGTCATGAGTCAAAATAATAACTATATTTAGACTTTTATTGTATTTTATTTACCCTGAAAATAAATGGCTCAAGGTACCAACATAGTGATGTTTGTTTTGATTACAACGATATGAATAAAAAATAACGTGTCTCAACTCTTAAGATATGTATATAAATTAATGCACATAATTATTATCATACCATATAATGCGGTGATAAGTGCTGTATAGATAATATTCCGTTTGTTTAAAATGTAAATTTTTTTATGACAAACTTAATGACTATACACAGTTGCGTATTCACAAATATATTTTGCATTTTATGATTAAACCATCAAAAAACATTCGTCACGGTCATTCATTTGACATAAATTCATCCGATAAAGGTCAAACTAGCTGTAGGACCCGGAGACTGGAAATATTACTCAACTTTCCGATACGCCATATTAAATGGATTTTTTACTATGTCCATATCAATATTTACCAACTATCCCTAAATTTAATAATGATTGTTTAAAAAAAAATAGAAAAATAAAAATCAGACAATTAGGAATGCCTTCCTATTATAGGACAATTATAGTTGAGTATCGTGCGAAGGCGGACGAGCAACGCTTATTCTATACAAAGATAAAAATATCTATAGAAAGGTGAATCTTCGCGGGGTCGTTAAAACGTCCAAGGGGCATACGTGTGAAATGGTATATGATTATTTATAATAGCCTAATATTCTCATGTCTCTCTCTCTCTCTCTAAACCGTTTACCCTGTCACTGCATCGTTTGAATGTAGAAAAAGTTGATAAACGGCTATTTTATTTTTTACTTTTATTTTTTTTTACTCACACGTATTGAATAAAACAAATTACTTAGCAATCACCGCCACGAATATACGCAATGTAAATCGAGACGAACCGCGGTGTATTCCATATATACATGTATAGCGTAGGTATATGAATTGTGTAATATGCAGCGGCCCAAGTCAGTGGGTCACTGTATATGGCCGTTTTTATAGGAATAAAATGATAAAATAAATAGGTAAAAGTATGTCCAGTGCGCGTTGTACACAACATGCAGTCAATAGGCAACACAAGATTTTTAACAGTAATAGATAATACCCTCGAGAATACGCGTCTTTGAAATGTGAATTGCGTGTTTCCTCTAGTACGATATTTCTTTTGCAAACATTCTAAAAAAACTATGTTGGTATTCTGTTATAGGCGTAGGTATAATATAATACTTAGCCCCCTAAAAAAAAAAAATACAATATAAATTCCGCGTTGTAAAACATGATTAAAAATCAAATAAAAATATAATGATGACGACCTGCAACTAAAATTACTTAATAACCCGCGATGATACCACTCACCCAATACTGTAATAAAACCGTAAAAACTGCTAAAATTTGAAAAAAAAAGATTTTTTAAATTACTATGAACTTAGATCAAAACCTACAAGTTTGAACAATAATTTATGATCGTAATGCAAACAGAAGTTTACAACTATGTATAAAGAATTATAATGCGATGAGTGTCAGGTACCATTCTAAAGCGTAATAAATTATAAATCCGAAATTGTAGTTAAAGAATTTATTATCAAGTTTTTTTTATTAATCAAATCGGTACGATTTAATTTACCTAAGAAAATATAATGATAAATGAAATAAATTATAAACTTTATTACATCTGTAGATATATTATGTGAAACTGAAAATATATGATTTTGTAAACTGCTAACGTTTTACTTATTGCATGTGCCGATGCGGCGATGCATAATGCATGTACATTGCAGGCAATAGGCAATAACGCGTGAAAATGACAAAAGTAAACATTTATTGAATATATTTAATATTTTTAAATATTTATAAAATACATATCTTATTTACAAGTATATATATATCTATTGAATTTTATAATTAAACATTTTGGTCTTTTAATTTGAAGTTTTAACCATATTGGTTAAGCTTGTGGTTTGCAAAACTATTAGTCGTTAGGTAAGTACCTATAGATTAATAAAACTAAAATCTCTCACCCGGAAGAAGAAATAAAAAAAATTTCCCAAGGCTCTGATAATACATGACGTGTACTTTAAATGAATAAAAGAGAAATGTGGCAATAAGAGATAATGTCTTAAAATAAAATTACGACCATTGTTTTTTTTGTACTTAAATATATTAAACTATTAAAGTAATAATAATAATTTTTGGCTAATATAATAGATAAAGTAGATAAAATAATGATAAATTAGGTATCATTTTACTCGTGAGAAAAGGTACATTTACGAAAGTCTTTTACGCCATTAAGAACATCTAAAAATTATGATTTTATTATTTTCATCAAGTTTTAAGGAGCACCTATGTCTACAATCTATATAAAAATATTTAAGGTATAGGTAAAAAATGTATAACAATAATATTATTTACACAATGTGCATAATAATTATTAATTATCATACTGCAAAAAGACTTTATCTACGTATTACATAGTCTTTAACGGATACACTGTTCAAATGTTTCGTTATTTTTATATTTTGTAGAACATACTCTATTCTAGCGAGACTTCAACAGCTACTTCATGTTTAATCCTTTTTCTCCGTTTGCATTGCATAATAATCTGAAAACATATATTAAATATACTGGAATTCAAGTCACGCTATCTTTCTGGGTTAATTTTGATGTTTCAAAGTTAAATGCACCATTTGTACTCAAAACATATGCGTCCAGAATTACTAATCAGCAATCTGTTTAGCTCTTGTAATATTTGTTTGACCGAATTAATCAGTAGGTCTTGGCTAGGCTAAACTATCAACTAGAAGAATTGAATAGTTATTAAAATATTTCGAAATAAATAATTTTAATGAATAAAAGGCAACTGAAAAATATTTTTTTTTAAATTTTCATCTGTATTACACATTACACAATTTAATTATACTTTAATTATTTTATTACTCGTGAAATTTTCTTTGACAATCAACAGGGATAAAAATATAAAAATATTTTAATGGGCCTTTTTAAATTTTTTTTTCGGAAGAAATAGATCTCATAATCTCAGTCATTACTCATTAAGTATATACTTACAAATACCAAAATACCAATAAAACAATAATACAAAAAAAAAATATTTTTTAAGACATAATCGTTTTTTTATAGCATACATTCCATGTATATGATATTTTTATGTTCTATAATGTATTAATGTATGGGATTAAAATATGACTATTATATACGCCGCCGATGAAAACATTCAACTAAATACAACTAAAAATATTTTATGTACCTACCTATAATATTAGTTTTATTAGATCCATAGTCTCAGTAGTCTCAGTTGTATGTGCGTAATAAAATGCATAATAAAATATATATAGGGTTCATCTTAGCGACTGCAGTTGCATTGGGCCGGCACTTTAAAGTTTTAAAACTATTCGATTTGCGTAGCATAACAGTGATAATGAAGTATATGCCTATAGTTATGACTGGGTTTAAATTTATTGCGTAATGGGCTTAAAATCATAAAAAAAAAAATCACCAATTATTTTAATTTAATTCACTGCAGGTGCCAGGTACAATGAAAAACTACACAAAAAAAAAAAAACAGCACAGAACAACAATTTGTTGTTTAATTTATTTTATAGTTTCTTACGTCAATTGCATCCAGACACATGACAGTAATAACTTATCGTGATATAATATAAATAGGTGCCTATACGTATATGTGATAGGTACAAACAAAATTGGACGGACAATAAATTTCGAACGCTATAAACCTAATAGTAAAAATCTTCTAGGTCAAGGTTGAGGATTTCACAGCTGCATAATAAACAAAATATAATAAGTATGAAGAATTTTTTAATAATTATTTTAATTTTCGCACGAAAATACTATAAAAACTTTATTCAGATTTTTTCCCATAATGTGTGTGCATTTATTTTTATATCAAAAAGTATAGATAAGAACTAATAACTGATAATATTTTGGTGTATCCAGTCAACTGTAATATTATAATATACCTAGTCACCTTATTAAATGTATAAATATATACGAATCGATTGTCCTTGAAATATTGTAATTTGGTCTCTTATTATAAATTTACACATAGGTATAATATTACCACTAATTACATCACAGGACTGATTTTTCAATAGGTTGTTATTTTTTTAATTCTCTTTAGTTTTAAATTAATACAACTTATTAATTTTTACACAAAAAAATTGAAATAAATTGTGGATATTATGTCGTCATGTTATCGAATTTAATTGCTTACACTGTGCGTCAAACTGGACAACAGTACTTGAGAAGGGGAAGGGACTAGAATATATTATACTTGTACGATTTAATTTACTATAATACAATGCATGGTTTTTAAAAATTTTGAAAGTTGGAGAGTTTTAAAAGATAGCTTTATTTGGGTGAGAGGAGGGCCTAATGTAGTTATATCTTTATGGAACATGCACAAGCAATAGTGAAAATTTGGTTGTTGGTTAGTGTTGCATTTGGCTTACCGTTTTTTCTTCTTTTACTTTAACTTTCAATAAATATTCTTGTTGATGTTTTTTTTTTTTTTTGAAAGTGTACCGAAATTGTTTCACTTTCATATGATTACAAACCAATATCGCCCGTTAAAACACGCAATACATCTAAATATATGTATTATAGTATCTTCTGCTGATATACATCTGTTTTTTGAATAAAATAAAATACAATATTATTATGATATCTCATAAATAAATCACCTATATTTAGATAACATATATAACAGCTGCATGATGTATTTATTATTTAGGTTGTCTGCTGCAAGTATTATAATAGGTATTTGGCCGGAGCTCTAAAAACGGCATAATCTTCCGGTGTTATGTCAATAGTAAATGTGAAGTGGTCTACAACCGTGAGATTTATTCGGTAAAAAAAAAGAAAAAAAAATATAACATATAATTATATTACGACCGTATAATATAGTAATACAATTCGTTGGTATAATCGAGGTTCGCAGAATAGTATGTATAAAAATAGTCTACATTAAACAACAAACCAACTAGAACCAGTTATTCAGATGAAACTCAATCATCACAACTAATAATTTTTTAATTATGCCCTGATCATCTGCATACCTATTGTAGGGTCTTATACAGTTTTATAATAACGATTTTTATCATACAATCTATGCAAGTAATTGGAAAAAAATCTAGACACCCGAAGATCAAAAGTTTTTACATCGAACGGTTTTAAAATTAAATTTGACTATCTATGTATCTCCTATTATTTAAATTTAAAACGGAAACCACGTGATGGAGCCGTCATGCATATAGTGTTAGTTTATCTCATTAAAAGATTGAATGATCATATGCATATACCATATTCTATCTGGTAAATCCTTATAAGGAAGATAAAACGTTTTCTTTAAATTTATACAAGTTATAGGTACGTCTTTTTTCGGGACCTACATATTATATATTTCACCGATCTACTTTCACCCGATCAGATATTATACCTATATAGTCCGATGGAACGCGTATTTTCTTACATCATTATTTCACACGCTGTACTCATCCGTATTGTTACCGATATTGCGTCATAATAACAGACGACGGTACAGCTACGAAGAAAATTTGGTGGTGCAGTATTATCCGAACATGCACAACCCTTCTGTCTTCACATAAATCGTGTGTACCTAATACCTATACTGCAGATTAGCCACGGTCGTTTTGCAAAAATTGACGAATGACGATCTAAGACTATTATAATTGTGTGTATATATACTGTGTAAACTTAAATCGTATTTAATTTATCGCAAGCACTTTTTTTTTTAGCGATGTTTGTCTTACACACAAATATAAAAAGTTTTATTAAGAAATAATTTATCTTTCAAGTACATCAATGTATCTTATTCAAAATTAAGACACAATAATATGTCCATACGTCTGTTGTATCACACACAGTAGAGCCTACCGAGTAGAACATAACTTAATGGTTATAGGTACGCTTTGACTACGTCTTACCTACATCGATTATTGATTAAAAACTCAAGTATCTGTATTAGACGAAAAAACAACTATGTAAAAATACCCACATTAAAGTAAATAAATGTACTCACAAATATAATCTTATAAGCCTAAAAAATAATGAGATAACTTCATTACCTATACGGCTATACTTATACTGAAAAACATTGTTTAAAATAAAAACTGTAAACAACTTTTCAGTAATAGTTGCATGACGTAAACGTATATATACATGGAATCTCCACTTTCTATATAATATTTATATATAAAAAATTATAATACAGAGATCAAACATTGATGGATGATATATGACCTTAAGCTTATACGTAATTTAAAATATATTTTAATCATTCGTATTATTGGATAATTTATTTAAGAATTATTTTATTGAGAAATAGGCATACTTATAAGATATATTATATATTTATATTTATATACTATAATATTTTAAATGACAAATAATAAAAGTTTTAAAGGAATATAAACAATTGTTAATATAACGCAAATATTGTTATTATGATATGATATGGATTCATTATTTCACATATAATTTCAATTGAAGATTACACAAATTAAAATTTAGTACTACTTATATTTATAACTTATATATTATAGGCGCCTATACAAAAGTACAGATAGATGTATATTCTATTTTTTTTGATTTATGGTTTATGGCTTTGTTATATAGATGGATTACAAATCTGTTTTAACTCCAGTAGATATTAAATAGTAATACATTTTCTTATGAAATATGCGTACCTATAAAAGAGCACAATGATCTATAGGACAAGTTGCAAAATCATTTTATTTTTTATTTATTATTAAAGCTACTAATATTGAATTTGCAAAATCATTTATTTGCCTAATTTTCATATTTTATTTATATATTATAATACAACATGAACAAAAATTATTAAAATGTTCAGTAATGAATACATTTATAATATAAAAAGCTACTTGTGTTAATAATACATATAATGTATCACCTAATTTTAATTACAAATATTATTTGAATAATTAAGATTGTTTAGCTCAGATAGACCATATGTATATTATATGTAGTTTTACATATATTATAAATTATAATATCCCTATAGATAAAAGGATAATAAAAATATTATAATTAAGGGAGATGTACAAATATATATATATATATGTGTGCCTAATGTCAGTGATCTTTACGCCTATTGTTCGATGAATTATGTATAATTATAATATTTATATTTTTTTCATATGTATCTATAAATAATAATACTTAAAACAAAGAAAGTGCTTTGAATTGGCGATATGAATTATATACTATATATTAAATAATGCATTTAGAATATATTTTTTAAGTGATTTAATGATGTTTGATCGCATTAGATGAATATTGCATAATATATGTCATGACTTCTCTTTCTTAATCAATTACCTATATCGGTAAATTACAAGCGTAACATATTATTAGAATTAATTTTCGTAGTGTATCTATGTTTTATAATATATTCATAACGTTAGTTGGTGATACATAGCGATTATTCGAATTTAAAGATGATCGATTTGAAATTAGATTATAAGATATCTGTTGAGTTGTTTTCTTTAGTTTAATATTTCCAAATGCCATACTTAAGTCTAACTATATGACATAGACGTATATTGAAATATATAAATTATACTACGTAAAAATATTTTCTTTTTTTCACTAAGGAAAAAAAAACTTTTGACTTAAATTTAATTTTTATCAATTATTAATTTTCAAAGAATTACTAACAATTAGTAAAAACTATGTTTTCGAATTTAAATGTTTCAAATAGGTAAAAAAAATAGTTTATAGTATAACACGTTTAATGTAGGTATATATACCACATGTTCCTTATTGTTTAGAATTATAAAATAAAACAATTTTAAAGTCACACAAATCTTCGTTATTTTACGAAATTAATTCTATTAATTTTCTCATACTTATATAGGTTATAGGAATATACTTATATAACGTAGTGCGTTTTAAACGAACAATTATCGTGGGATTATAACTTGCGTACTGCTGCAGTTTTATACGTATATATATTTTTTCTTATGATTTAAGCAGTTACAATCACTTTATATTAGGATATAATGTAATTACTAGTCTGGGAATCTGCAAAGAAGTTTTTAATATTCGTTCCTTTCATTTTCAATCCCTACCAAGCGCGCGCGCCGTGTCCTGCAGGTGGGTGGTGGTTGTATAAAATAGCTGAGCAATTACATACAGCCATCCAATAGTCGGTGTAAGTTCGGTGACTAGTCAGTGAATTTAGTGATTATTCTTTTCTGTTTTTTTAATACAAGTAAATTTTTTAAATTTTCAAAATGAACGGTCTTCTGTTGGTAAGTTACTTTTAAATTAATTTTTATTTATTTATTATTTGATTTTTGCCGTCGATGACAAAACTTATAATATAATGTTGTTCATCTATAATATCTATAATACTAGTGAATAATATATTAATTAATAATCACAGAAAAAAAATTAAAGTGCAGTACAACTCTTCAAACGAAAACATTTTGGATAAAAAACAAATCATTTTTTTACTAGTTTATTACATTAAAGTCGTTCATACTATGTATATTAAACATTATGCACTGCACAACTCGATGTTATAAGATAAAATATACATTATGCATTATCACAATAGTCCAACGTTAAATTTCGTACACCACGAAACGGTCATTGTATCTTGAGCTTTCACTGTATGTTCAAACCGTTCTACTATGTATATATGCACTCCACATTCGTATGTGCACGCGGTTTAAAATGTAAATTATTACTCACGTATAATGAACACATTATATTTGTGTATATTATATTTTTCTTCTCCAGTAAAACTCTGGCAGCTGATGGCATAGTACGAGATTTTTAATATAATTGCAGCGATTTCTATAATAAGGATCAGCGGTGCGATGCGATATAGCACCTAGACGATCTAAACACACGCGAGCATTTATTTCGTATTTGCCACAAAAAATAAATATAATATATTATTTTAATAAAAAAAATAAATATTTTTTGCTATGAAAATATTATAAGATATTTTTAAATTTAAAAGATAGTTGTTTGTTTGTCTTCATTTTATAATAATGTTATTGGAGAATAGAAAAATGTAAAACGTGAAAAAAATACGGTTTGAAATCAAAACGAACTTAATATGAAATTACATTTAGCATATTATACAATTTATCATAGATCTGATGATTTTGTCTTCATGCAAATCTAACCCAACGGGACGTAAAAAATATAATATTATTATTATTATTTATTCAATTTCATACACACGGTATTAAAATTTATTGGTTATTGTGGTATTGCAGTGTCTCGTCGTGGCCACGATCGCCATCGTCAACGCCGAACCCCCAAGCAGTTACAGCCGACCATCGTTCGGAGGCCATTCGTCCGGCGGTTTCGGCGGTTACTCCGGTGGCGGCGGTGGATACTCGTCCGGCGGCAGCGGATACTCGTCCGGCGGTGGCGGTTACTCGTCCGGCGGCAGCGGATACTCGTCCGGCGGCGGCGGTTACTCGTCCGGCGGCAGCGGATACTCGTCCGGCGGTGGTGGATACTCGTCCGGCGGCAGCGGATACTCGTCCGGCGGCAGCTACGTGCCAGTAGCCCCAGGACCATCTACATACGAAGGACAGTACGTCGACGGACAGCTGCTCGAACAGATCAAGCAGATCGTGCTCAGAGACGAAGCCCAAAACTACGGATCGTCCGGCGGATACCCTTCTTCGTCTTATGGTGCCCCGTCATCGTCCTACGGCGCTCCGTCCTCATCTTACGGCGCACCGTCTTCGTCCTACGGCGCCCCATCATCGTCCTACGGAGTCCCATCCCAATCATACTCGAGCCGTGTTGTCGGCGTCGAATTGGAACAGGTGAAACCGGCCATCCAAGTGGCCCAATTCCAACAATCCGGCGGCTACTCGTCCGGTGGTGGTGGCTACTCATCCGGTGGCGGCTACTCTTCCGGTGGCGGATACTCCTCCGGTCCATCGTCCTCATACGGAGCTCCGTCCAGGCCGTCTTCGTCCTACGGAGTGCCGTCGTCCTCTTATTAATAGCAGCCGGTACGCTCGGCTCGTCGACACCATCTCGCACGAAAAACACCAGAAACCGCAGCATCCCGCATAAATATCATCATTATAACGTACACAGACTCCTCCGCTCTTCCGACGCCGCCGCGTGATCGACCTGTACAGCTTTTACTGTTATCATATTAGACACTCGTCATCTCTGCGATCTTTTCTACTCGTGTATGTTATATTATAAGTATTAAATAAACCACGAGTGTACGATACATTATATTATAACAGTAATACGACGTATTGTTGTGTGGATGACATATTATACTTATAGTGAGCACAACGAAATGTAAATATTATCATCATCGATACGACAATAACGCCGACACGGGGGCAGCGACGCGAAAGAGCACATTTTTTTCGTATTTTTTCTAAAATGTATTTTTTTTTATACTTTGTTATATATATTATATAATGTTTTTTTTATCTATTGTTATACGCGTGTAGTCGAAAATTTAGCCATATTGCATATTTACATTTAACATAATATTACAATAGTGAATATTAGATTAAATGTAATATTTGTCTGATTATTTTTTTATGTAAAAAACAACACGGTCAAAATATGAGAGATAAAAAAATCTATTTTTTATAAAATATCATGTTTTTTTATTTATTCTCTTATATTATTTCTCATAATTTACGCGTACGTATACTATATTACGAGCTCTATAGGCAATTTGTAAAAATTATACATCATCGTTTTGCTATAGCTGAGTTATGGGGTTTCGTACCTATATTTAGGTGTAATTAGGTCTAATTTATTGCATCTATATACAATGATTGATCACGTGATTAGGCCAATGATGCGCAGTTGTAGACATCGAGTCGAGAATTATTTTAAAAGCTATAATATTTTGTTGTCGATTATATTGGCTACTTATTTAAGTATTTAGTAATCCATTGCTGTAATAATGCAAGGATGATACACACGTGTAGGTATGTAAAAAAAACTGTGGTACTATCTTACACTTTCGTATATTTTCTTCATTCTCTTATTCGCACATCTTTCAACAGCAGCTACGTTTTTTAGCTTCATTACATGATGTTTTAACGATATTGTATAATAAATATAGGTACGTCATAAAAAGTATAGCTCTTTCATATTAATAGTATTCCGTATCTCGTTCTACATGAACGTCGAAGTCTTATGTGTAAAAATTGTAATTTATCAAAAAAGGTTGTACTTAAAACCGGAGGTCATTTTTGTACGTCGTGCGTGGCTCAGATAAGCTTATTACATACTATATTGGTACATTAAAACAACATATAGTACACACATACATTCTACAGATTACATTCCTGGGTATTATTGAATTGCAAACGTTGGTTATTTTAAAAACATAATATCTCAGCACCGATCATTGAAAAATGATTATATGTATAAACAGTAAATATTAGCGAAAACTTCGCGGTCCACACTGAAATTGGGTTATAGATTATAATATTATAAAATATGTTGCACAACAATAAAGACCCGTCAACGTGTCCCTATCTCCATCATTACCGTCACCACGTATCTACGTAGGATAAGCAATAGCTATGTATTGCCAGTTGGTAAATGTTCATAGTACCACGAAAGTGTAGACTCAATTATTCTTACCGTTTTGCTGTTTACAAACGTGCGGCCAAGGTTTCCTGGGGACTCGGCCAAAAACAGGACGAAAATTGAGAAATTCAGATGACGTTTTCATCGTGAATATAATAAAAGGTAATCATAATCACGTGGTATTCGGTAGCTGATATACATATATTCTTGCTATACATAAATTATATATAGGCATAAAGCGTATACTTGTTGTATAGTCAGTTTGTCACAACTATATCATATATATATACACGTCGAAGGCGGATTTTTAAATTGCAAATTAAATTAGGCGGCTGTATACAATATAATGTATAGCAGCAGTAACCATATAACAACATGACGTACAGGTAGGTGCAGACTTAGGCACAGTACACCAATACCTTCATATAGCCGTTACCGTGCGTATGAGTACACGAGCAATGCGAATTGTTGCCACACCACGCACCGGAGTGGTTTTAGCAGCGTTTCTAATCGTTAATAACCAATCAGTTCAACGCGAACACGTGCATAATAATTACGATTATAGCTGATATATATACCTACGTAGATAGTTATAGGTGCCTCCTATACATATATATATTACCACGGCTAAGTAATGTATGTTGCGAAATAAAACTCGCGCGTGCATAGTTTCGCGACGGACGCTATTTACCTATTTATTTATAGATTTGTTTTTTTTTTTTTTATTCCGATCCGGCCCAACGACAATAAATTAGGTATAGGACTCGGCTTAAACGCGTGCGAGTATGTGGTGGGAAGTGCGCGGTAAGGTGTTCACGGTATCAAATAGGAAAACAAATGAGACGAATCCTTTTTTTAGCAAAGTAATTTATTTATGAAAAGATGGTAAATGCTTTGATACGCACATTGTACAACATTCACACAGGTACAAATATAAAATAATAAATAAGTGCAATATTAGAATATTAACCTTACAAATAACAAGTTACACGAAATATAAACAACATAATTTCATTGTAAACGAATTGATTTTTATTATCCTGTAAGACTCTTGACAAGTATGATCAGCAGATTGAAAATTATAAGAGGATCTGAAACAAAATTTGAATTATATACATATATAATTTTTTAAGTTTATTAAATAGATAAGGTTATTTCGTCAATAATATCTAACAAGGGTAAACATAATATATAGTATTTCAACAAACTTGTATACTTGCAAGAAACCGTACGACGAAATGAAAGTAATTTGTTTTTAAAATTAAAACTGTGGAAATAGTCACGGAAATATTAACCATTTGCATTATATAACGTGTAGTTACGTCTACAAGACTACAACGCATCTATGACCTAAGGAGTATAATACATTCACAGAATTGTACTCTACCTATAGGCTATAATGTACAACAATATATAATATACATAGTCCAACGCATATAAGTTAATTCACATAAAACTTAATTTTACGATGACCTAATTTGAAAAACATTTTTCGTTAAATTACAATGTTACATTATGATGGCTATAATATGATACGAATTTTTGTTTTTAATATTTTGTTATGAAATAAAGGTTTACAATACATACGGCGTTACATTATGTAAAATTGTACGTAAACCGTATATCATAGTATATACATATATATTATACTTATAACGAAGGCAATTACGTTAGTAGAGAAAAATATCGTATTAATTAAAAACTGTTATATAGTACAATAAATTTTGATATTAAACCATATATCCTCGGCATCTAATACGGATTGCAATCTACAGTCACATAACTCGGTTCAGTATAATAATCAGGTCAACAAACTCAAAAAGAAACAACTAATATAACATGTATTAAAATAATTAGGTATAGGATAATATTTATCAGGTATTATTTAATTATATTGTAATTTAAATATTGATATATTAAATGGAACATGGAATGGGGGGTCTAAACAATTTTGGAAAATGTAAATATCAAGTTTTCAAAGGCAAATTAATAATTATTGTGTTATTAATTTTCTAATAACTGTAAAAGTATTAGAAAATCAAAAAAATAATTATTGTTTTTTTATACACGGTCAAACGTTTTATAAGACACTAAATAATTTATTTTTAAATTAATAATAGAATATTTTATTACAACAGTGTTAGCGGAGGTACCTAAAAGTGATAATTCATATGGATAATAACTATGGACAACCTGTGTGCCTATAATTAACGCCTTAATACATTACATATATTTGTATTTTGTATGTAACAATAAATTTAGTTTTAAATGTATGATCACTGATCAATATTACCGATCAAAGAAAATTATTTTTTAGGTTTAAGGTAAACTTACCAAACAGAACAATCTTGGGAGTTTGTTTTTATTACTTTACTATTAATGATTATGAATTTATCAATCCCAAACAAAAAGTTCAAAAATATAAATTATTCAGTTCATAAAATTAAAATTTTAAAAATAATTTAATTTTCTTATACAATAGTAGGGTGCTCTGTCCTTTGCTTACTTTGCTCACCTACTTGGACAACCTGTCAGCCAATACTGCCAAAAGACTTTTTGATCATTAATAAATAAAAGAATCCAATTATTTTTTTAAATTATACTTCTTGTATTAAAATATTTTAATTGATTACTAATAAGTATAGAGTGTGGCAGCCTGACGACCCGATCTGGGAGAAGATTTGTCGGGGATAAACAATATGATTTTGAATACATTTATTAATACAATTTGAAATTAATCCTGAAAGAAGTATGTTTTTCTTAGTGCAAAATATATTTTGAATAATATATTTTACTTTTCAAAACTTGATGGGCTATTATCGATTATAATATTATGGTCTAGCAAAAATTGATATCTACTGTCGATAAACATTATTTTTTTATAATAAAGCTTTAAAATATATATTAATAAATACTAACTAACTAAGTAATCTTATTTAATAACATTTTAATTTTTTAAATTTACACATAGATAGATTATATACTTTATTTTTAGATTACTGGTAAACAAGACTACATTATTTATTAATAACAGCCAATTGACGAGTGCATAAATATTATATGTATTTTAAATTTAAATACTTTTTAACTAGGAACATGAATTAATGTAATATCATGAAATAATTGTATTTGAGTTTATATGATTTAAAAATAAAGTATGATAAATGTATAGATGAAGATCTTTTTTTTTTTTTTTTTTTTATTGAGTAAAAAGACAATCTACAATCTATACAACAAATATGCACATTAATTAGATGAGATAAAAGAATACGACAAACAACAATGAATATTATGATTTTGGGGAATTACTCAGTAGTAACACCCAGCACGTGATAAATTTATTTACTGTCTGTTATAGATGAAGATCTTAAATAAAATATTATGGTAAGCTGACAATAAAATATTGTTTTATAAATTAATTTAATTAACAATTTTATAATAACTTTTTTTTGTATATTTATTTTATAGAAGTAATATAAATAGATAGTTATCAGAATACGACTAGTATAAGAAGAGATCAATATAAAATTAAAAATATATAATAAAAAAATTAAAGAAATACAAAAATAATTGATACAGAATAGAAGCTTTATAAAGTAAATTATTATAAACAATATTCCCATGATAAAAAATAATTTAGTTCTAAAAATAAAAAATCACCTATAAAATACATTTAAAAAAATATCAAGTTGTTTATCAAATTTAAATTAAATTAAAAACACCTTATGTTTCAATTTTAGAGATGGAATATTACTATGAAGAAATATAATAATAATAATAATAATAATAATAATATAATGTTACCAATGTTGTTTTAAATTAAGAAAACTACACTGAACCACTAATGCTAGACTTTATAGTAGGTAATAGGTATTTGAGTAAGCATAAGTTATAAATCCATTAGCTTTGTAAAAACAATACAAAAGTAAATAGTTGAACAATACTAAAAGTATAGGTTTTCATAAATTATTAAGTAGGTATTATATTGAATATTTTATTACATAATAATATATTTTTAATAACTACACAATACAAAAATTAAATGGTGGTATTAGAAGAATAAATTATTGCAATCATAACATAATGAAGTTTTAAGTGTGTATTACTCATCTTGATTTACATTAAAATTATAGATATTTACTAAGTGAGGCTATCGGTTGTGGTACTTACATTTAACGACTGTACGGATAGACTTTATGAGTGACAGTATCTGTGTTTTCGTGGTAGGCATGTCCTCAAATTCTCTGTTTACCGAGGACCATCCATCTAAAAAAAAAAAATAAAAATCCCGCGGTGTAAATAATTAATAACATTATGGATAAACTAGGGATCGCCGATCTAGCGAATAGATACTTACACTTGGCCAGAACTCTTTCTTCGTTCAGGATGCATATGGCGTTCAGACACAACAGCGAAGCCTCAAGCAGGGTCCACAATGAAAACCCCATGTCTGCAGCACGTCAGCCAACGGGACAGCCGGATAATGGAGCTATACCGACGCAGAAATTACCGGAAAAACAATTCGAAATCCCGAATCCCGTTGTCGGAGTTTGATTAAGCCATTGAAATCGCGAACGTTATCACCCTACGTGTCCGATGTTCTGTTATCGGTGTAATCGACGACGGTACATATTTTGAAATAAATGGCGGGCAAATTTCTTCCATGTTCGTACAACTGCTTATCGGTATCGCGTTTTAACCTACATACCAGACATAGCGTTTGCGGACTGAGACATGATAACGACGAAATTACTGTGTATGACTATGAAGTGACGGACGTCGGGGTCGGGATTTTCGTTTTTCGATTAAAGAACATTAGGTACATTTACGCATACCTACAGGTAATAATGACGAGGGAGATAGATTTAAAACGATCAAGTACTTTTTAATCATATTGTTTCGTCATTGCTCTTTTTGTCGGCCCCGTCGTCCGAACGCCGGTCGGGCGTCAAGTGCAAGTCGTGTCCGTCGCTGTATCGACGGTTTTGTATTTTTTTTATTTTCCGCTCAAAAACGACAGAATAATGTGCTCGGCATGCAGTCCGTGTACGTAGGGCGAGCGTGTGCGCGCCTGCTACTACGAAATACCCGACCGATCTAATCGTCACTGTCGCACGTGCACCACCTAGAGTGAGGCGATGTTGCAACGTTGTTGAGCTCGCTGCATCGTCCAACACCGCGGGATTTTACGACGGAATTTTGTCAGAAAAAATTGCTCATTGCGGTCGTTATAACTGCTACGCTCCTCAATCAGGTAAATTGTTTGTTTTTCGTCGGTGATGGGTGACAGCACTTACATCCGAATTAGTTGCATACTTGCATCGCCGTGTTCTACAGGTTTCCAAAGCCTGGCATCATATACACTTGACAGTGTTTATGTGGTAATATATTATGTATTGGGGTACACTCCATTGTTTAATTGTGACTAATAAAAATATATTTTCCACTATTATTATCGATTGTCGGACTGTTGTTCTCAATACGATTTAGATGTTCTATTGCAAAGTCTAATCTTACTGTCAATGTGTCTAATGGTGTTTTATTAGTTTTTAATTGACTGCATTTCATTGAATTTTTGTTTTATTATACGTCTAAGGATAATTAAGTTATGTGCATGATATATTGACTTTATTATTTTAGCCTGTTGAGAATTTAATAGGTAACGACCTATTTTTATTAATGACTGCAATAAATTGATTTAGTATTATTTCAATTGATTTATTTCTTTTGTATGTATTTTGCATTATACTAATAATATGTCTAGAATTAATAAATTATTTATAATATATTGGAAATACTAAAATTTTTAAATATTTTGCCAATGATGAATAAGTATAATTTGAAAAAAATAATTGGTAGGTAATATGATATTAATTGTATTTTATGTCATTTCTTACTCATTTAGTTTAAGTCTGAGGCAAATAAGTAGGTAATTGACTATTGAAAAATGTAATTGGTATCTACTTGATATATTTAATTCTGCATTTATCGAAGCATTTACCTATATGAGTTAATTATTGTTTAATAAATTTACATTATAATTTTTTTTTAGATAAAAATGGATTCCGAATCAAATGTAGTTGAGTTGAAAAGTGTCGTTTCAGATACGAAACGCACTAGGTTTCAAGTAAAATTGGTAGATTCTGAAACAACCCCTCAAAGGGTGCGATTAGACAGTGCTTCATCAGATGATAACAAATATAAAAGTTTTCGGCAACTGACTCGTGAAGCATTACCACGATTAGATAACTACAGAAATATTATGTCAGTGCATGTTGCATGCAGACCTACTTTGGATGAACTACATAATTGTGATTTGGCTGAAAAAGTATGTGTATTTTCTTCATCAAAATAACTTATAGTTCTATAATACATTTTATTGTTATAGAATATGGAAGCTCAAGAAAATGAACCTAGTAGACCAACAAAGAAGAAACATGAACAAGGGTGGATTAAAGGAGTTCTTATCCGTAACCTGGTACAAATATGGGGTCTCATGTTATTTTTAAGAGTAGCATGGGTTGTTTGTACTACTGGATTATGTAATATAACTTTAATTTTTTTTTATTATTTGCAATAAAAATTTTAAAAATTAAACAAAAACAATCAGTTTCAGGAATTGTTATAATATTGTTCGGTGGTGCTATCACAACTATAACAGCCTTATCTATGTCAGCTATTAGTACAAACGGTGTATTGAAAGAAGGCGGTACTTACTTTATGATATCTCGTTCTCTTGGTCCAGAATTTGGTGCTTGCATTGGTGTAATCTATTCTATAGCATTGTCTGCTGCATGTGCAATGCATACAGTAGGATTTTGTGAAATGGTGCAGATTCTAATGAACTCGTTTAATTTATCCATATTGGATGGTGAGGTACAAGATATGAGACTTCTTGGAATCTGTTTAACAGCTGCATTACTATGTGCAACATTAGGTGGCATTAGGTCACGAATTCAGGTTAATAAAATACAATGCAACATTGTTACTTATGTTAAATATTGTATTATGTATTATTAATTATTTTTGTTGTTTTTAAAAAAAATTAGGTACATGCAGCTGTTCTAGTACTTATGATTGCAGCCATTTTGGATGTATTTGTAGGAGCTATTTATGGACCAAAGAGTAAAACAGAAAGAAATGAAGGTTTCATTGGTTTTAGCTGTAAGAAAAATTAATAATAGTACAAACTTAGTACCTATAATCTTAATACTGTATAACAAAAAGTGTATATTTAATTTATTTTTTTTTTTTAGGGGATGCAATTAATAATAATATATTTAAGAATGAAACTTTTGAAGATTGGTGTAAAAGTTTTTGGTATGGTTTTAGTATATTTTTTCCCGCAGTATCTGGATTTTTAGCTGGAACAAATAAATCGGGCGAATTAAAGGTAATTTTAATTATTTTGTTATTTTTTTGATAAACAATCATGTATAAAATCATAATTTTATTTAAGTATAAAATAATTAAATACTTTCATGTCTTAATCTATACTCTATCAACATCAACTGAACTACCTTAAATATAGGAACTAAACTATTCTAAATTACTTAATCAATTTTTTTATATTCATATCCATATTTCAATAAATAAGTTTTAGTATATTTTAAACAATTAGTAACCATTTTTGAGACAAAGTATTATTATTATTATGCCAGAAATACATTTTTTTTATAAATATGTTTTTTTATTTGTTATCTAGGATTCATTAAGAGCAATACCAAGAGGTTCTTTAACATCTATTTTTATTTCCTCTTCCATCTATATTAGTATAGCAATTTTGGTCGGTTCTACATTTATAGACCAAGATCCACATTATAAGTCTAATTTTGATGATCATAAACACTATGTAAGTTTATAAGTCTATTTAAAAGTAAAATATTTTTTAAATGTATTGTTTATTTTATTTTGATAACAATTTTTAGGCAGTCAATCGGACTATTGGACTTATAGCATTTTTTAGCCCATTAGTATACGCATGTATCTTGGCCTCAACATTAACAGCTTCATTTTCTTCATTTTTAGCTGCTCCAAAAGTATTTCAAATGTTATGCAATGATAGAATTTACAATAATCTTACATGGTTTGGATTTAGTAATAAATCAGGAGAGCCAATAAGAGCTGATATTTTGACTACAATAATTGTTTTGCTGTTTATCCTTCCTGGTACTATACATTATATAATTTGTATTTTCCATTGATAATAATGCACTTGGTACTTATAGGTGACTTGAATGCAATATTACCATCAATATCAAATATATTTCTCAGTGTTTATGCATTGATAAATTTCAGTACATTTCATGCATCGTTAGTTAAGCCTATTGGATGGCGTCCTACTTTTAAGGTAAAGCAATTATAATTTAATAAAATTAACGAATTATTTTAATTTAAATATTTTTATTTTCATTTCAGTTGTATAATATGTGGTTAAGTTTAGGAGGTTCAATGTTATGTGTAGTGTTGATGTTTGTCATTAGCTGGGGAACAGCACTGGTTACGTTAGCAGCTATATTAGCCTTGTACTTAATAGTATCATATCAAAAACCAGGTAATTTTATTGATTTTGAAATATAAAGTATTCAAATACTTAGACTTAAATTATTTTAGATGTCAATTGGGGTACAAGTACTCAAGCTCAAACTTACAAACAAGCCCTAATGGCTGTTCACAATCTTATCAGGGTGGAAGATCATGTCAAAAACTTTAGACCTCAACTACTTGTACTTACTGGAATGGCATCTGCTAGACCATCATTAATTGATTTTGCACATCTCATTACAAAAAATTTGTCATTACTTGTATGCGGAAATATTATCAAAGTATGTTCATTTATTAAGTTAAAATATTGAAACTAATTATGTTATAAACAAACTTTTTTATTATTTAATATTTTTAGGCTCCATCCTCACAAAAAATGCTTGAAGTTTATTCAAAACGTGCCATAAATTGGTTATGTTACCACAAAATTAAAGGATTTTATGTACAAATAGATGGTACTAATTTTGACGATGGTGCAAAAAGTTTAATGCAAACAGTTGGATTAGGCAAACTGAAACCAAATATTGTTATGTTAGGTTATAAGAGCAATTGGTTCAAGTGTAGTTCTCAAGATTTAAATATGTACTTCAATGTGTTACAGTATGTACTAAGAAAAATTAATATAAACTGTTATTTTTAGTTAATTTATAATTAATCATCAATTATTTTATAATGCTTTAGTAAAGCTTTAGATATTCATATGGCCGTATGTATATTGCGTGTCAAATCTGGTCTAAATTTTTCAAATTCAATTCTCATTGATGAAATGCAACTTGATATGATGGTAAACCGTAAAGCATCATATCTATCAGAAGAACCATTTTTACATAGTAGATCACAGTCAATGTCTACCGTTAGTAAGTATCAAGTTTTGTTTTTAAGAACGTACTGGAGTAACTATTTTTGCTTTTTATTGATTTGTATTTTGAATAACTTTTTATATGTAGTAAGTAATTAATTAAACTGTTATTTACCTTGATTTTATTTTAGAGAATATTGAAAAATTAACTTCAGTCAAATATTAAATTTTAATGTTTTATATCTAAAAAAAATAATTAATGTATTAGTTATTAAATGTTTGGAAGGGGTTTTTATTTTAATATGAATTTGGTTAGTATCAAAATCAATTTTTATATGATTTTCATGACATTGTGATAAATTGATTTGTTAGGTTTTTAATATTTTGTATTTCATGTACATATTTTTTTTTAAACTAAATTTAATACTTATACCTTGTTCATTTTTTTTTCAGCTGATAAAAATGACAGTGATGAAGAAAATGAATTATTAAACAAAGAAACATCTACTTCATTTAATAAACAGTCTACTGATGATAAAGTTGATCAACCAAAATTAAATAAAAATCAAAAAGTTAATATTGTCAAGTAAGTTCTTAAGAATAATAAAATAAAAATTAAATTAATAAATATTAAATAATATTAAATAAATTAATATAAAATTAATATATGTTATATTATAGAGGAACTGATGGTTATGACTTACCCAAAGACACTATGAATGAGATCACCCGGTTTCAACGTAAGCAAAAGAAAGGTTCAATTGATGTTTGGTGGTTATATGATGATGGAGGTAAAATACTGTGTTTTTTATATTTTATAACATTGTTAATTAATAATTTAATTTGTTTAATTAAGGCCTTACATTACTTTTACCATATATCTTAAGCACAAGAGGTAATTGGTCATCTTGTAAATTAAGAGTATTTACAATTGCTAATAAAAAAGATCAATTGGAATTTGAACAAAGAAGGTAAGACAATTTTTAATTTAATAATTTACCTATTATGTGTTATTTTAATATGTGGTTTCTTGCAGTATTGCTAGTTTGTTAGCCAAATTTCGTATTGATTATTCAGACTTGTTAGTAATAACAGACCTTATGAGAAAACCACACGAAGAAACATTAGCTTTTTATGATGCATTGATTAAAAGTTATAAACCTAAAGGACCAAACAGTGAAAGTATGTAATTCAAAAAATTAATTAGATTATGTTATATAAGTTCACTTTTCTAGACGATGGTATAAAAGAGTCAGAATTAACAGCAATGAAAGAAAAAACAAACCGTCATCTTCGGTTAAGAGAGCTACTTTTAGAAAATTCACAGGAAGCCAATTTAATTGTAATGTGAGTAATCTAATATTTGAATAGTTTAGTAATAGCGATGACCTAAATTTATTAGTCTTGGTTGTTGATGCAACGTATTTTTATATATTTTAATATTAGAAATATATAAATGCATCACATTGCTTTTTATAAATATAATTTTATAAATTATAGTTAGAGTATTGAACCATTTTGTTATATAACATAAATGGGTAGTCTATAAATTACACATTACTAATTATAACAATTTGATATGAGTTAAAATATACAATAAAAATTCAAATGTCAGATAGTATTAAACTATAATATAGAAAAATTAGTTTAAAACTATTAAACTAGACTTGCTTATGAATGCATGTTTGGTATTTCGTATTATACAGCAGTACATTATTTTTCTAATAAATGCTACATTTTGTTCACATTTGTTTTATATTATATCTTGTATTTTTAAAAACAATCATGATAAATTCCAAGTAATATGTAACATCTATATTTTGTATTTAATAAAATCTGTCTTTTATTTTACTTGTTATTCCAAATTTTTTACATAAATTATTGAATTTGATAATCATATTATTTGTTAACAACACATAATATTTATTTTCTATTATTAATAAATCAGACTTATTATTATATTGGATGGACAGTAAATTAATAATTGTATAAATATCCTATTATTAACAATACGAAAGACTGGAATGAATAAAATGACTATTCTGTTCACAGAGTGAATATAACCACTTTAAATTTATGACTATGAGTTGCTATCTTTTTTTTTAACCCACTCCGCTCTATTGTTTATCCTCATTCGTCAATCAATTATTATAGTTAGTACTGTTGTAGGAAACGACTAATTTTGGTTTGTACATACTTTATCTCTTGGTATAATTTAAATATTAATTTTATTATAATTACTATAATTTTTCAATGTTCTATAAAACAACCAATTCAATACTTAAACTTTAACATTTATTTTTATTTTTTTATATTAATAAACAACATGTATATTAAAACTGTAAGATTATACTATATTATATAATTATTGATTATATTTGTTTACAGGACTTTACCAATGCCCAGAAAAAATGTAGTACCAGCCTCTTTATATATGTCCTGGCTAGAGACATTAACACAAGGTATGCCTCCATTTCTTTTAGTGCGGGGCAACCAAAATTCTGTACTTACTTTTTATTCCTAAGCATCTTTCGCTCAAGTACTGTTCCTCTCTTTAATACTGGTAAAGTGATGTTAAATAATAATATTTAAGTAAATTGAAAAACAACAATTTAATATGACTTATTGCCATAATCACCTTTTATTATATTTTTATCAGAAAATAAGTTTTTTTTATTAATTTCTTATATTTTTAAATCTTTAAGGTCTTCTTTGTATACAATTTTTATATTTCATTAATTTATTTTGTTTGTATAATTTTATAAAATTGTAATAAATTAAATCAAAAACACAGGTACTTGCTATAAATTAAACACATTTTGCACAGTTAATTTTTATTTTTTAAAGAATCTCATTAAAATTTTATATATATATATATATATATGTATAACAATTTTAATTTATTATACTTAATATACTCAACCTACTTGAATCATTTTAAGTAATTGATGCATAGTATTCATTTTTGGTTTTCTGATTTATAATTTATATTTTTGTAATTTAATAACATTGATTTTAGTCAACATATCAATCATTTCATTTTGATTTTTAAATGAATCATCTGTCTACTGAAATTTAAATTTATCATTACTTTCGATATTTTCTCCTAAAATTATGTTTCTCAATGGAAATTTGTTCATAGATTCTATAAACAATTTAAAAATGTATTATAACAATGATGACTTTCATTATAATCGGATCTGAATTACAATTTTTGTGTGTTAGGATTTTATATTTTTATAAATTAATTATAGTTAATATTCACTGACATAAAAATCATTATTTAAGAATTGAAATATTCAGGACCAAATATTTTTACTATGCATTTTTACTGTTTTTATTACTTTATTATTATTATTTTTTTCAAAACGCATAAATATACAACATTACAAAACGTGTTTAATGTTTATCTGTATATGTATAATATTTAAACATTTATAAAATTTGCTCGCCATAAAATCTCTGATGAACTACTGTAAATAAAGTTTAATGTTAAAATTAATCAACGTCTAATATAATGATTAATTGGCCATAATTTTGTATTATTAATATTTAGTTTTTGAACATTTCCAAGGCCATAGTAATGTGGTTATACCTTTATTTTCATTAAATATTTTACTGTCAGTTATTATTGTATTACTGAGTTTTAAAATTGTTTAGACATCAGATGTATTCTAGTCATACTACGGAAACAAAATTTTACCAACTTTGTCAACTTCTTGCATTACACATTTTATGAATCTGTATAAAATTTACAGTGTAGTTTAAAACATAATATAATATGTATAACAAAACTAATTAATATTATTAGAATTGATATGTCTGTGATCAATCCACGAATGAATTCAGTTTATATAATTTTTTGGTTATTTCATTGTGGCCTTTACCAACATTATGCTCAATATGTGCTCAAAAAATCATTTAAATATACTTGAGAACATAATTTATTGTGCTAATAAAATTTATATATTTTAGTAGAAATATATTTTTTATAAAACTTAGTATAAGTAAACTATACATAGTTATTAACTAAGTGATCCAGCAATAAAAAAGACTTATTTTAGAAATATATTGGAATATTTTTTTCTCGATATATATAATATAATGTACTTACAAATAAATATTTATATTTAGTTTATTAGGTATTTATTAATTAAATGATTTAATTTTAAATTTGTTATATTCGAAATTATGTATAATAATATATGTTCCATTTTATAGCCAACTTACTATTACCTAAAACACCTATTGCACTATTTTTTATAATATTTGTTTTAAATAAATTAAAGTTTCCACATAAAAATAACTAAAATGTTAAATTACTTTTTAATTACTTTTTATTTTAATTTATTATTTAATTATTTAATATTTTAATCAATACAATATTAATTTAATCACTATTAGTTGATTTAAAACAGTTTAGGTATATATTTTTTTATATAATAAAATAAGATTTTAAAATTTAAAAAAGTATACTTACATAATATTTTATCTTATTAATTTTCAAACACAAACATAGTAGTAAATAGTAATTACTATATTCAATGAAAACAAATAATGCTTGTTTTTTAATTAGTTTAATTTAATTATTTTCTTTAGTTACTAGTTACTACTGAGAATTATTATGTAATTTTAAATTATTTGTTGGTGGGAAACTTATATGCAATTTAAAACTATTGCATCGTTCAAAAAAAAAAAAAAAACAATACAATTTTTAAGCAAATAAAAGTTTTTTTTTTTTAAAAAAGGCTATTAATTGTTTAAATATTGTCTATTTTAATGATTTTTCTATACTTAGCTTTATTTATACTTATTATATTAAAACAAATATTATAAGAAAAGTGCTACTTATTATGATTTTATCACTACCTGTGATACCTATGATTCTATTTTTCAATTTCTATCGGATTAAGAAATTTCCCAAGTAATACAACAATATATAATATTGGTATATGAATATACAATACATATTTGTAATTTTCTAATGCAAGGATTCTTAATAGATGGTATTTTGTTACACACACACACACGCACAACATACCGCGAAACCGTAACGGTTTTGTTGCTGTAATAATTGGTAAAAAATACTTTGTGCGTCCTATATCGTAATAACATCACGTCTCGGCGAATTAGTCTACTATTGTGATATTATCATATACTGTACTGGGCCCAACTACGGCATTATTCGAAGATTTGCCTCGTGGCGATTTTCTTTTCATATAAACCTATAACATGCCTACTATCTATTCTTATTACATTTCTGCTATCCAACCGCTGTGTGGCATTGTCACGGTTTTTTCTCTCCGCATAGATATGATACACGAATATTTTTTTAAAACTTATTCGCGGTCGAGACGTCATGGGAATAGCCTATGTGTTTATATGATTTAACTTTGGTGTACACGTGTGTATAAATATATATATAATACATAGGTACACATTATATTATGATAATATGTCGTTATTCGTTTATCGTTTTACTCCGGATAACTGTTTAAATCCTTTCGATAACCTATAAATACGTTTAAGATGATATCATGTGTGTTACGTGTAAATAATACTTGGACACGGGCTTCGTCGCTACGAGTTGGCGTATTGTAAATTGAAATAATATTGTACTATGATAATACTATAGTTTATAACAGTTATAATAAATTTGTAATGTGAAGTAGAGATTTCTACGACATTGAAGACGAAGAATCTCTACATCGTGAGTTATAAATAATAACAATCTGTGACACGTGCAACGATATTCGTTTTTCGTTTGTACGACACTCGCTTTTTCTTGGTTGGGTTGCGACGAGAGTGGGATATAAAATTTATAACTAATTTGTATGCCGCCAAAATACTAAATAAGATGCACAACCGCAGTTTTTACGAGTTCAACACTGCGTGTTTTAAGTTACATTGGACTTGTTTTCATAACCACACCTATGTTGTATGGTTCCGTATAATACGCGCGTTTTTCAATTTATAAATTTACATCGTTCTAGCTGAGCTTAAGTGAATTCGTACTGCCACATTTAATTCCTTACCGTAAGGGACTTCCGGGTTCTGTCATCTTAATAAATAGAGAGTATTTTAGTTGTAAATTTTTTATAGCTATTTCTATTTCTACACAACGAAGTTAATCCATTTGAACGTTATATTATTATTTATTTAATATACCATTACATAATATGATATGATATAATATGGATTTTTTGTTTACACTCAGTCATTAAAAACAATTTTTGAACGAACTCTGTCTGTTTTAAGAATTTGTATGTTATATTCATGACCAAAAAATTAATTCTAATTTTTTTTTCTTTAAAACGTTTCCATTTATTTACGACTTGACGAGTTCACCTATAAACCAATACTAAATGCGCGGCTATTTTGAACTGTTTTTTAAATAAAAGCTTCACTCAATGGTCATGACGTAAAATTGTATAAGAATTTTATCTTAATAGTCAGACATAGACAAAGCAATTAATTGGGGTTTTGAACACAATTTTAGATTTCAATGGTACCTACTATCTAAACAGTTCTACAATTGCATTGAGTTTTAAACTATATACTTATTATTTTAATAGTAATTTGTATTGTTTGAAATATACAATGATCAAAAATATACACTATAATACTATAGAAATATTTGGATTTCTGTCTTTAGAAAAAAAATAGACACTATTATAGAAAAAAAAATAATTTCGTAGTATATATATATAACGAATAGTAAACTTTTAAAAAATATGAGGGAAATGTCCATTTATCGACTTTTATAGTTACATGGGTGCAGGCATCTATATGACCTATATCGGCTATATCGGCCAATGCTAAATATATCCACCTTGTGACCGAAAAGGTATTGTTTGGATCTTACCTACTTATTTCGTTGTTGTGGTAACAGTATATTACTATTTATTATATTCACCTATAAAATTAGTTATTGTGTTATTATTATTTTTAACACGGTTTGCTAATAATATTATTTTACATAAGTTCTCAAAGCAATGTCGGCGACTGGAGTAAATAACGATGACATGTCTATGATTTATTGAATACACACCTCAGTGCTTAGTACCTTACTGGCTCACTGCCTACTTCTTTAGTCATATCAATACCACTTCTCATTTTCTCATCTTCGTTAGAGCAAATGGGAAGAGGAAGTATATTTTTTAATATGTCGTAACTAATGAAATCTAGACAATTTTCTACCTATACCGGCTATACCTGTATAATGACTATAGATGTAATCATAATAATAATACTATAATGCATGCAGCACGCGAGTTTTAATATTTATTAAGCAACTCGCAAGGAAGAAGTAAGCCATATTTATATGCTGTAAAATTAATTTAAGGTTAACATAAGATTTTTAATTAAGTTAATTATAAAACTGATGAATCATTATTTTTTTTTTTTAGAACACGGCACCCTAAGCCCTTATAAATTAATATAAATAAGATAGTGAATCGCTTGATCGTTCTAGTGGTATATTACTATAGGCAGCGGCGCCGATCCTATGGTTCACTGTGAGAAATACCTATCATAAGTAATCTAAGTAGGCGGGTGTGTGGGTGTAGACACCTCGGGCTTAATATTGGTAAAAATCAGGCTCCGAACTATTATGTCTCAAGTGAGACTAGGAAATATATTTTTTGCTTAAATTAGTTGTAAATCTCTGGTGGTGGGTATACTATACTGTATAGACATTTGTCGTAAGTATTTCAAACGAGTCAGATGACATCGGCATCATTGGTACTATGTATATTGTATATAGATACTTTTTTACCTTTGGTTACCATTAATAAGTAGCTATATCACGGTATCAATTTATTTTAATCAGTTTTAAATAATTTCAAGGAACTGTGATTGGTTGGGTCACTAACTAAGCACGGATTAGTATTGGAGGTCTGGAAGTACCACGGAATTGAATATTTGAAATATATATTAATTAGTTATAAATTAAAAATAAGAATTATAAATCGCCATTTAGCGCATTTATATATTCAAAATTATAGTGGTAGATTGCGTTGCCTCTATCGTCCGGGCACATTAACCGAATACAACAATAACAATATTATACTTCAATATTGTAATACGCCAAGACCTACGAGTCACGACAGTAGAATGTAAAGGAGCCGTGTAACAGTTGCGTAGGTATACTTGGTTTTGAACACTGTGGATCTGTGGTGAACGGTGACCCAAATAAAAAATATTATATGGTATACCCATTCGTAACGATGCACTTTATACATAACCAAACCGCAAATTAATACATTCAATAAAAATGTCTTTACCGACAAGGCGACAAATAGATAAAGAAAACAGGCAGGTGGGTATCCTGAATGCAAAGCTGAGATGTGAGAGAGAGCTTAACACTTTTAAACAATTGGCTTATCTAAATTATTTTATATTACGTAAACTTTCAAAACGATTTATTTAGGCTTATAAAAACATAAAATTTTAACCATCATTATTTCTGCCGTGAAATATAAATGTGTGTAGATTACGATTTACAATATATACTCGTATTTTGGATAGTTACATAGAATATAGCTTTACAAGTTACAGGTATATAGGTATCTTAAATCGTGGTGTAGATATTACATTATTACGCTTATAAGGTGACCAAAACCAATAATGTTGTAGAACATCAACACGTTTTGTTCGCATAGGTTAGGTAATATTAATAATAATGTCTAAAAAAAGTTTAAATGCAAGCAATATTTAAAATTTTATTAACCGTATTAATTACCTATTAATTATTAGTTGGGAATTAAGTTCAAATAATTCGGATTATATAAAACAAATACATATATTTTTAAGAAATTAAAATTTTTAGAGTTATGATGTATAAAACAAAAAATAACACCGTTTTAAATGATTATAAAACGTTAATTTAAAGAAAAAAACAGTTACTTGTATAACCCCGTCTAAATGTAGGTTAATACTTAATCATAATATTGTCAATTATTATAGTATGTATGCACCTATATTCTTTGTCAATATTAGGATAATATAAGTGTTGTTTTGACTACCGGTAGAAAGACAATAAGTTGTGACTATCGAACGCCAATGTCATAAAAATCAAATACTATATTATATATATCTATTGTAAATATACATTTTATGGCTATAGCCCTTTTTACATCTGAACTCTGAACACGGAGTTATAATGTAATATTATGCATACCCCATAGCTCCTACTAATACTACTGCGTATTATCCATTGATTAATTTATTGTAATATTATGTTTTTTGCAAGTAGGATGTACCTGTACTTATCGACAAGTTTAAAACGATCTGCAGTTTTATAATAATGTCTTTGTTAATCATGCTTTATTCAGTAGCCTCTGCACAACGGGCCTATCATATGTGGCGGTCATTAAATCGTTATTAATGATGATTTAACAAGGCTTGGAAATATTGCTAAGTGAATCATCGCCTGAAAATGACGATAATATACAGGTACATTTGTCATTTACGTTCATTTCTAGTGAGTAGACAGTACTGTACCGCCCCATACCAATGATATCATGACGAACATTATTATTAATGCGTAACTACATAGATTATAAGATACTGATCTATACAATATATTAATATAGTTACTTCACTATCACAGAATACAGAACAAAGTAATTAAATATACCTACCTTCCTATACACACACATATATATACAGGGTGTAACAGATAGAACTGATTTTTGGAATAATTTTTGTTCTAATTAATATTTTCAATTTTTTTTTAAATTTATCATTAAGAGACACTAGCATTACATGTATAATTTAATTTTTGTTTATGTTTATTTTTTAGAACTGAAAATAAAAAAAATTAAATTTGATTTAAATTTATTTGGATACATTTAAAATAGCCAGTTTGTGAATCTAATTATAAGAACAATTTTGATGGTAAAAGATTTATCTAAATAGTTTATTTTTTTAAAGTATCAATATTTGTTGATTAAATTAATTTGGAACGTAACTATAATAACTTTTTTAAAAATATGATTTTTGATAATTTGCTGATATGAGTATATTTCTTTAATTATTTACTCATCATATAAAATTAAACATTTTTGTTATACGTTTAAGTAGCATAATTTTTATTTTTTTTTTTTATCAATTCTATCTGTTACACTCTGTATTTATATAGCTATTTATGTTGTACCTGTGGTTAGGTCATTGGTTTTACACAAATGTTATAAAATCAATGATATTTAATAATTCTATTCGTATATCCGCCGATGCATGCAAATACATACACACATAATAATATCATAGAAATAGTGATACATACTTATTAGTTATTACGATTATTATATACAGTAAGTACCTATAATGTCACTAATAGATAATCTTGATAGGTTGATTAGGTTTATGTAGCTAAACAGTGAGTTTATTACCGATTGTGTTTCATGATTCATTGTTCACCTGTTCAGTTATCGACTAGAGTCGATCCCGATCGGGATTAAAATAATATTGTTACTACATGACGTTTAGTTTATTATTTTAATTACATATTATAGTAATAATTGTGCGATAGGGTTATAAAACAAAATATATTCCTGTTGACTCATATGAATTGCTGCAATAATAAAATGACCGTATACTAAATTACCTATGATGAAGTCTAAACGTTAAAAAACATTCTATATTCTACATACATTGCGGAATAAAAGCCCCGGAATACAACATTATCCACAGTCATATAAAAATGATTGCATAAAAATGTTTTAAACGCTTATATTTTTTAAAATATATAGATATCAGGGTAGGGCGTTTTATTTAAATAAAATTGTATTTAGAAGGTTATTGAGATAAAATTTAAAATAAAACTCTAATTAATTTAAGTTAACATTTTTTGGAAGGCCTTTTGCAGTTATTTAAATAAAAAAATATTTTATGTTTAAACATAAATAGTCAAATATTTATTAATTATTTTATTTGATTGAATATTAAAGATTAGTAAAATAAAAAAATATAATTCGTAATTTTGATCAATCAAATATTAAAAAACAATAGTTAGCTTTGTATTTTAATGGTTATAACTTTATAAGTCTTATTTTTTTCCGAATAAATTCAAAAAAATTATAAACAAAGCATGTATAGAACTAAAATACAAGAAAGTGTATATAATATTGCTATTTAATTTCGTAATAAGTAATTGTGACAATAATAAATACAAATAAATATTCGGTAATAAAAAAAAAAATAAAAAAAATAATTATAACAAATATTAATATACATATTACAATGTTTTTAAATTAGATTTCAGATTAATCCTGTATTCAAACATTTCATTTGATAGTTTATTGCATTTCATTATTAATATAATTTATACTATAATACATTAATACGTGTAAATTAGGATTGAAAATTAATCGTGTAATTATTAATTATAATATTGAAAATTATTTAAATTGTATTTTATTCGAATAATTATAATTGAAAACAATCGATAATTGTGTGAAATTCATTCAAACTATTTTTATTATTCAATTACACATTTTTTTCTGAATAATTTTTTAGATACAGTTATTCCCAAAATTGAAGTAGGTATAGGAGTATTTTTTTATTTTTTATAAAATATAAAATAAAATGATTATTTATTTAAATAATTACTCTAGAAAAAAATGCAAGTATAAAAAATATTTCGATTGGCTTTTACTCTAAATAAAAAATTAAAAAATTAAATAATAACTAAACAATAATTAACGAATGTATAGCTTATTATTATTATTCCACTGTTTTTTAAAATTTTTGTTTATTGAATTCAAAAAAATAAGAAATATTTATTTTACCACTTACGAAGCTGTTAAAATTGGTACAAAGTTCTTTTAATCTTTTTTCCGTCGACCTTGTTTGTTCAAGTTTGATAACATTTTTATTGCTTTCTCCGAAGTTATCGAACTATAATTTTGTATAGGCAATTTACAGGAATCTCATGTTTCATTTTTCTTAATAAATACCAAATTTATTGTAGGATGTTTAATACTAATTAAATGCGAAAATCTATTGTTCCAACCTTCTGTGACGTTACTTGTTCAGTGTTTGTTATTATCATCTGGAAATGTTGTTTGATGCACATCCATGTACAAGCCTGAAAAATTGGAGGAATCCTTCGCAGATGAATATTTGATTCGCACGTCTCTATTCGTTTAAAAGATCCATTGACATAGGTTATAGCAAAATAGAACAAGAAATCTTCTACTCCAATTGGTATATATTTTGTTTTAGATACTGTACAACATATTAAATTTTTTCAAGGAAAGAAAAGCCAGAATATTAATCATAATACAGTACTTTCGGAATACTACGCGTCTTTTTTTATAACGTTCTGACATACTTAATTCTTACGATTTTCGAAACGTTGACTGACAGAAATGGCAAAAATATCCTCGATTTGTAATATGGTTGCTTATAATCAGTTTCGTTGTATTTGTCACATTTAATTGAAAATCCATATTAAAAAAAAATTGATCTGGATACTTCTCTAGTTTAGTAGTTTTTCATATTTATTTATTACAATACAAAGCAAATGCTCATATGTATATTGTGTTTTGTGCTAAACAGCTGTATCAAAAATTGATTTTTTTTTTTTACTCAAAATACATAGAATTTTTTCAAATATTCAGGCGTAAGTTCAAAATTCCTGTTTATAAATTAATAAGTATTAGAATTTGCTAATAAAAACAATGCCGTATCGACAAATATTAGTAATCGTTCGTTTGCAACTAGACAATTTTCATCTAATATAAATCTTACTTTTTCGTATAAGTACCATTCACATAAAATATTTTTTTAATTTTGTGGGTTTAATGCAGATATTATAGTGCAGTTTTTTTTAAGTAAAATATGTGACTAATGACCTTTCTCTTTTACTATGGTTTAAAAATAAAATTTTCAAAAATGCAAAAATTATATATTATATAATTTTAACATTCGTACAAATATTATTGTTTTAGTCATTATTCATTACATAAAGCTGCATGTAAACTACGATATTATTAGGAATTAATCAGAACTTAATAATTTATAATAATTATGATTGATGATTAATGAAATATCTAATAGAAATATGTTACCTTTCTATTCCGAAACTAATTTATTTATTTCAATTTAACATGGAAATTATTTATTTTATTATATTTTATAATGTATATTTAATATAAATGGACATGTCACATTACCGCTACAGACACACACTTTAACAGTTTCATAAGATCAGATACCTATTTGAACACTATAGACATAATATTATAATACAAATTATTTAGAAACTATAAAAAACACAGTTTTGTGTATAGGTACGTGTGTATATAATATGTAAATAGAACCATTAGAACCTGTATACAATGTAGTGTAATCTCTTAGTATTTTATCTATTCGTCTATAACAGTTATATTACATGCAGCTCGAACGTGTCATTTGGGATAATATTCTGTATAATATTATAGTTTATAATGGTAGGTAGGTACACAATAGTACCATCGTGAAACAGTAGAAAAAAAGTAACAAAACGCGATTTCACTGTTTTTCTCACTAGGATGTTAAGACGTTTTCTTTACGTAATAGGTAAGTTTAGTATAATAAGTATAGCACCTACCTATATATGCACGTGTATATATAAAATATAAGTAAATATCTATTTATATGATATACATTATACATGTATTATTGTGTTCACAGAATCACTGCGAGTATCTGCGGACTACAGTGTTGCGTATTTGCGTGTAATAAAACGCATTATGCAAGCATTGAAGTATTCTTGTTTATAGAACGTTGTATCTATACAGTACACACAGAAGTTTGCAATAGCGATTTCTTACAATTTTGTAATAAAATAAATATGGTTTATATTGTAGAGGATACCGAGATAAATTAAATGCTGCAATATTTCAAGATCACCAGTAGTAATAACTAATACGGGTACTGGAAAAAAAGACACTGGATACATTATCATTTTAACAAAAACAAATATGTATATATATTTGTTAGATATTACAGTATTTTATTCTCTGATTTTATGAAATATTTTCAAATTAAGTGTCTAATATTTTATACTGTAGTATAGCCACCACGTTATTAGTTTAATCTGAACAAAAATCCATTATTGGCAATCACCTAAGGTTTTACAATATATTAGGCAACAATGCAAAGATAAAATAATAAATATATTGAAGTATCCGTATTCTTAAAGTATTATAAATCTAATTTAGAAATATAAAAAGTATCTATATGTTATCAACAAATAAAAATATTAAAGTCTAATAATGATATGACAGTTGAGAGCTACCAAAGTAAAATAATTATATTTTAGTTACCTACCTATTCATTTATTATATTCACTTCATTAACAATAACTGTGATATTGATAATATTTATTTTGCGTGTAATTTTTAATTGCTGTAATTTTAAAAATAATTAGGAAAAACTAACGAAAAATATTATTATCATGTTCCTGGAAAAAAGGCTAAAGAGTAGTCTAAATATTATTTTGAAAACTGGTATGTAGAATATGATATTACATGATTAATATTTTTTAGATACATTTTTATTATATACAATATACGTATATATTCAATAGCTTATCATATGAATATGACTAAAACGTCAATAATAATATATATATATAAATTGTATGTTATATATTTTTTTAAATTATATATTTGTACTTCAACAATTCAAATTTACAAATTATTTAATTTTTTTAATTTTCATTTGAATAATATTTTGTATACTATCATTGATGGATAATGTTTGAATACAATTTGTAATATAAATTGTTTTGCTTATTATCAGTGTATTACAAAAAAATATAAATGTATACTGTGATATAATATTTTTTATATAAAACAACATAATAATTAAAACTGTTTATATTCGTTTGAATATCTAATTTCGTTCGAATTTGAGTTTGAAATTTTTTCGTAATTTTGAAAACTTTCGTAGAAATGTTAACTTCAAAGTTCAAATGTTTAAATAGCATTAGTATGTATACTCATTTTTTTCAATTTCATTAAATTCAACTTGTTAGAAACCTCGTATTAATTGTTCAAGCACTTTGTTCGAGTCTATAAATATAAATATGATGAAATTATAGAAATAAATGATTCATCTAAGATTTTATTTCATGTCTTCAAAAAATTAATGTTTTTAAATAAAAAGTTTTGCCAATACATGTAAATTAAATTACGTGTGATTTCAATCTAACACAGATCGATGAATGATGATATTTTACTATTTCACTTATAAAACATTTTTATAAATTCCCAGTGGCGCCGCGGATTATTATGTATAGGTATTGTAGATTTAATACTTAATTTAGGTGGGATAGGTGGGGGGAGTGCTATGGCGGATAATGATATAATCGATAAAATATAGGTATACGATTATATTAGACATTTGGATATAAATACATATGGTTGTCTTATATTTTAGTGCAACAAATTAATTGTTTTCCGGCACCTCATATCTTAGATTTTATTTTTAACCATTTGAAACTGACACTGGCACCATTGTACCTAAATACCTTTAAAGTAGTTAATTTTTTTATTCACTGATAAAATGCACTAAATGGACTTGACTTGGTACTTTATAATATTGAGTTGTATTGTTTAATAACATTAATATTTTATGAGTTTAAAGCTTTTAAAATATCCACTTCAACGATGATGATTCAAAATATTTGTATAGTATATTTTTTTACACTATTACGGGGATCTGAAAATTGTATATGGCACGTGCTGTGGTATAAGACGCGAATCTTATTGTGATCGAACTTAATGTTCCGCACGATTTCTCATTCCGTCCTATTATTCTAAATAGCCGAATAGCTTCAAAACTTGAAAGGTTTATGCTTATTATTAGATCGTCTGCACTCTACAGTAATAGTGTTCGTCGTTTATGCTATT
Source organism: Rhopalosiphum nymphaeae (assembly GCA_036289425.1). Taxonomy (NCBI): domain Eukaryota; kingdom Metazoa; phylum Arthropoda; class Insecta; order Hemiptera; family Aphididae; genus Rhopalosiphum; species Rhopalosiphum nymphaeae. Next base: position 980,216 of record JAZAQC010000005.1, on the reverse strand, counting down.
ATATTTAACTATGCTTATTATTATATAATCCATCAAACGCGCACAAGTCATGGCGATAATTTACGAAGCTAAATTCTCTCACTTTGTGTGCGGTAATTACTAGCATAGCATGAGAATGGTATACACAGGATCATGAGAAATATATTACTATATTAAATTCGTGCGATTTTCCCAAATGTCTTGTAATATTGTTCTTTGGATAAATTCTATATTTTGTTAAAAGTCTATAGAGATATAGTTCAGATTTTATTAATCATAACGTATCGCTATTTTTATGTAATGAGTAGTAATTACATATTATGTCATTGTATAGATACATTACATCGAATTAATTTATAATTGTTATTGGACCGTAAGCCTTTTACAGATTACAGATAATTATGGTATAATAAGAAAATTCTTTCTTACATTGTAACCGTCAAAAGTAAAATATTCGTAATATCTAAAAAATTATTACCTGAGATAATTATAGAGATTCAGAAGACCGATATAATCTGAAAAAAACAATACAATAATTGATTGAAACAAAAATTAAGGGTAATTCATTTTTTTATGTGAATATTTTATCAAGAGAAAGACAGAACGAGTGGCTTATATATTAAAAACTGATTAAATGTATATCCCCGACTTGTAAGTGAAGGTACCTATTATGATATTACATTGACAATATTATTGTATAAAAGTTACTAATAATATGATATTTATAATGATCATAGTTATTAAATATACACAAATACGTAATTGATATTGGTCGAAAACGTTTATTATATTTACGTTTGATTTCTCCTCTATAATAGCTTATATAATAATATGTTTTGAAACTAATTATTTTTAAATAAATATACCTATCAAGTAATATTAAACTGTACAACACGAATAAAACTGTTGTAATTTCTTTTGAATATTTATTATGTGTTAAAATTGGTATGTAGATATACCCAGGACGACATAAATATTTTCAAGAAAATTATCTATTAAATAATTTACAGTAAAAGAGAGGGCTCTCATTTGATAAACAGAAGTTTATATCACTACAACTATTAGTACTAAGTATAAAAATATGTAAGAATTTAAAAATTTAGTTTTTGGATACATTTAAAAATTCAAAAATTAAAATTTGAATAAATTCATGATTAAAGTAAAAATGGAAATTAGAACAATCGGTGAATCATTCTGTATAATAAACAATAATGTATTAAAATATTTTTGAAATATCAATTGGTTAAAGATTTTCACAATTATAAATAATAATACCTATCTATTATATTATTTATATCTGTTTGATATGTTCTTCTGGTCATCTGCAATCTTCATCAATTCTCCGTTTTGTTCTCCTAACCATTATGCAGTTTTACAAGAAACAGTTATTTGAAGTCTTCTCTTTTGTAATGCATTGCTAAGATTTCTATTTAATTTGCAATTTATTGTCAATAAAAAATAATTATTTAATTTGTGGTAGAAATTAAATTTTAAAATGTATTATAAATTAAGTAAATTTTAAATAACATTATATAGTAGACACTATAAGAGTATTGGTTTTGATGAATAAAATGCTTTCTTAGTATTTAAGAATTTAAAAACAAAACAAAAATTAATAAAAAACTTTAATTAGTTTTCGAAGTCATTGATTTAGACAGATAGGTTATATTATTTCTTAAGGCATGTTATTATTCGACTTTATTCAAGTCTGCAAACTATAGTTGTTGTGAATCTTTTGATTAAGGTTACGATACTGTTTATTGTGATGTGATATTGCCTATTGACTATTATAGTATTATTTTCAGTTGATATAACAGCCTTTAAGTAAATTAAAAAAAAACAATCATCAGGCTGTGGAGAGTATATTTATGAATATTATTTGAATTATTCAATGCTCACATTATAATATATAAGTATAATATAATATTTGTCTATGTGATTATATTATGTGACAATAGTCTTAGTTAGTATTTACCATCAATTAGCATAAAATAATATTAATAATTCTATTGACACCTTTATTATTTCAACCAAACATTATACGAATAGGTAGTTCATTAAAATTATTTTTCTTATTTATTCAGCCTTTAATGTGAAATTACATTTAGACAAGTTTATATACCTAATACAATTAGTAAATAATTTTATTTTTTATTCCAACATAAAAGTTTAATATAATAAACATGCAGTGAGCCACAAGTGCACTTTGGACACATAAATAATTATTTATAATTTGCTTATCACAACAAGCGAATATAATAATTGACATTTAACTATGACAATTATATTATTTGACATTGACACGGACATAACACAATCCACATTTTTTCTCTCGATTTAAAACGCAATTGTATAATTTATTCATCATGTAAACACATAATATATATTTATGTACATTATTATACACCATGTATTATGTAGTGACGCAGTGCACACTGAAATTAAATATGTAATAATATTATTATGCTGTAATTAACTATATAAAAATATGTATTTGCACAGAGATTTATGATATCAACTCAGAAGTGTGGCGTACCCGTCGACAATTTCTAGGAGAGTGGAGGGCGTCGAACTCAATACGGTATAATGGTACATCATAACATTAATGACATATTATTGTTTATACATTATAGCGGGAACAAAAATCCGAACCGTAAAATCCTAAATAAATTCCTATGCCGGGCGACATATTTCAGCGAAATTCCTAACTATAAAACAGTCCCGTTGTGGTAAAACAGTCGGCGACCAACGGAAAAGATGTTTAAAAGTGGTTTACTTGATCGCGAGAAACGTAAACCATATTACATTATAGTACGCATTATAAGTTATTAATATTGTTATAAAATACCTTATACTTGAAAATAAGGCCTATGGTTATTACTTAGGTACCTATTAGTTTTTAGCATCAGGCGCCTGTTAGTTCGTTTTATTATACCGGTATGCAGTGTTAGTAGTGCTACCACATTTTTTGCGTTGAGTGAAACGAATCTTGTATACCTACGTGTTTTTACGAGTTTCATCACTACCGGTCCGACGAAACGCGTCGTCAGTTTTCCTAGGATTACACTTCGGGTGTCTTACTGACTCGTCGTCAAGGTAAGACGCACATAAATTAGTATTTACCTGTTACATTTATACTAGTGTAGGTTCCTTGTAACAGTTGTACAGTATTGTACAAACATAATAGGTATATTATACAATTTTATACTTTTTTTTGCAGAGTTTATTGTACTTACATAATTAGAAAGGTACTTAATATTATTATAATTTAGGCATATACCATACTTATATATAATATAGATTTGTATATAAACTCCTTATACGTATAAAATAGTCACAGATTCTTTGCCTTTTAATAATATTGCCTTTCAAAATTATATCCCAGAGCTCTACAAAAAAAATGAAAAAATCCTCAAAAATGTCCAAGACCCAAGTATACGAAATATTATACACATCGTTGTAGATGATTCATTATCTCAACTGTTAGGTAAAATTTAATAAAAAAAAACTAGGGAAATCGCTTTGCTTATAGCACAATATTATATGGGTTGTATTTTATCATAAATATTTTCATAATTTATCTTTATTTTCCACAATTTTATTATTTTGTTAAGTATTTGACGTTCACTTCTTAAATATTAATTATCTCCTAAAATACCAATTAGATTCAATTATCCACCAAAAATCACGCTCAAGATAAAATCTTGAAGACATTTCACTGCACCAAAAGGTAATGACTCATAAAAAAATGACACACACATTATTTTTAAACTAAATAAATGATATATTCATCGCTCCGCCTTCATTTAAAAATCTAAAACTCATAAACCTACACATTTTTGGATTATCAAACATTTTTTAATCTTTTCCATATTAATTTTTTAAAATACCACAGAGATATAAATCATAATAAATAGAGTTATGTTTAGATATTATTAAATATTGTATCGTACATAGATTTTCTTTTTATCGCACATTTTCCATATTATTAATAAACATTCACTAATCATGAGAATACAGATCACAGGTGCTTATGAAAGTAATAACAATATATACTATATAATATGTATATTTTATACTTATACCGACCATATTAATTATATACATACTGTATAGATATATAATATGGATGTTTATAATTTATGTGACTAAGTAATATTTTAGTTCATTATTGCATGCTATAAGTAATTACTTTTGTGTATGTTTATGTCAATTTCACAAGAATAATTCAATTAGTATAACTATACAATTGGGTATACAATGCATTGGAAAGTGTAAAAATGATGTTTAAATGTAAAAGTCACGATGAGTAAAAAAAATTGATAAATTGAAAATTTCAAACGGCAGATAACGTTCGCAATATTGATATGTATACCGTATACTTTATAACTAATTAACATATAGATTGACGCGTGATATCTATATAAATTGTCATTATACTCAGTACGCCGTTTTATAAAACGTCAAAAAAGAAAAAGAAAATTTTATGCATATTAGTGTATAATATTATTATCGGGGCGTAGTCTCCGGAGCCTAACTTATAATTTTTAAATTATGGATGCGATTTAGATGTTAAAATAATAATATTTTCTATTTCACGGCATACCTATAGACACACCGCACGCGCCGTACCACGCGCCAACCGGTGCTTTGTGTTTTAATTTTATTTTTTTTAAACATTTACCAGAGTGAAAATACGGTTTTTGACACATTATCGCCCGTATTATTATACCTATAAGCATTACATTGTGTAGTTACTTCCGCTGTCATTTTCACGTATACATGCATACACACATACACACACCACATCACACGTAGGTCTGCATATAACAGCTATTGTATTCTACACGGTTAGTACATAGGAAAACGAAATAGATTGTATTCACGCGTTTTCAGACAATAATTATTCACATTTTCTTCGATTTTTCTCCTCCAAACATTTCGGTCAGACAATGAAAACAATATAATAATAATACCTAATAACAATAATAAAGTAATATATTATATTATTATTATGTACGGGACTTTTAACAATAATACATTACAATAACATTTATAATATTCGTTTACGGTTATAATATTAAATAGTGCGTGTGTCAATCTTTCTACAGATTGTAGCATATTATAGCCACAATCGATAAATACAAAACCAGCAATAGCAAAAACGCTTAAAACGCATTTTTGTTTTTTTTTTAGGACCTATAAAGTGGAAAACTACAGGGTACGGTTGATCCGCGGAGGATGTGCAAAGGAATCCCGTCTCATGTCGTCGTCCCCGCGGCGAGCGACGGCCGACACACCGTAGTTACCGCGTATTTGCGTTGATTCAGCGTATGTATACGGTGCGTGTGTTGACACGTCGTGAAAGCGTGACAATCCGACGACGTTCGGCCACGATCGGCCGCGTTCGACGATCAGCCGGTGGCGGCAACGACCTGTCCCCGTCGGTGGAGGCAGCGAAGGCGGCGGCGGCGAAACCGGAGGACTGTTTGGTCCGCCGCGCCACCACGGTCCGTGCGCGGTAAGCGGTTCAGTAGTGAAGAAACGACCGTACTGGTCGCTCATTCTGTGTAACGTGTGTTCGATAGCGCCGTTCGTGGTCGTCGCGCGTTCGACTCGTACTACTGGCAACTTGTTATCATTTTTTTTTAAATTTCTTTTCGTTTCCGTGACTTTTTTTGCTACAATTCCGCGTCACTGGATAACCGGGACGTCTCAACTCGCGAACGGAGCACGCGCTCCACACGCCGATATTTAGGACACGCGATCTACATGGGATACGTCATGCTAGACTGCAGTATGTGCGTGTGTAGCATCTATGGCTGGACAGACGGTCGTCGGCAATTATAATGGGTATGTCTTGTTAGTCGTATAATATAACCATTACCGTTGTAATAGCTAATAAATCAGTTTAACGTATCTTAGTAAGTTATAATAAGTAATAACAGCCTTATAGTATAGTGTAAGTCGGTGCTTAACATACCTACTCAGTAGGTACTAGGTTTAATAATATTGTAACTTGTAAGTCGCTGTTTATTTTGGACGGGATGCACGTAACAATAATAATATTATTCTGGCGATTTGCGTCAGTTTACATATCGTTATTGGCCAATATTGATGTACTTATTGTGTACATGCGTGTTTTCAGACTTACAGTCTACACGAACAGTTTATACGATAACAATGTCTGTGCGATACTGTCAGAGGGTGGCGGCGGTGGTGATCAGGTCTCACGACTGGAAATTCACTTTCTTGCGATTCCCAAGAACACTACATCTCGATATTTTTCATTGTTATCGTCTTTATATGTCGCGAAGATTTCTGTGTCACGATGATACACTATATAATGTAATATATATATATATATATATATATATATATATATATATATATATATATATATGTATATAACGTAATAGCGCGCAACCATCGCCGCCAATAATTATCGTACCTGCCGCCGCCATGTGAAAGTTTCGATCGGAGTCTCTGACGTAGTTATAGCTCAGTCTGTCATCCATGTGTACAACTCCGTTTGAACACTGTATTATTATAGTATGCGATATTTGACGTTATTTATTGCTCTTAAAGTGTATTTAGATTAATATGCAGACTGAAAACATTAAGGTATTTGAAACGTTCGTTATTGTCAACATTTTCTTATCATTCTAACAGTTTTTCAGTCACTAAAGATTCGATAAAATAATACTAGAGTGTGTATAATACCGTAATTCGTTAAAAATAATATATTTTTATGTGGATGTACATAATATTTTATAGGTACCTACAGAACGAAATAATATTAATCGATGTACGTTTTCCTATTCATTAGACCGTCGAGGTCGTCATGTTAGTTTTATGACGACGTTTACTATATAATAATATTCCAATGAGTAACGATAATGATTAGACATAGGTTACCTATATATCTTACTGTTGTTTTCGTTGCGGAAACTTTAATCTGGTGACTTCAACGACTGCTAGCTGTGTGCCTGTCTGTATCACGATTATCGATTAAATGAAATTAGTATTCAGGTTAGATTTAATTTAACGATTTTGTCAATTTTTCATCAATATTTTAATCTCCTTAAGATTTTGTATTCTAACATTAAATACTTATAAATAGTATAGATGAATATTGTTTACATATAGCTAAGTTAATTTACTCTGTTTAACAGTGGTAGCTATGGGTGGGGCAGTGAATCATGCCCCCCCCCATCGGCTGTATCAACTTATATAAAAATGAACTGTTATTGTTAATTTTTGATTATGTTTTTAAGTATTTTGGGTTTCACCCTCCCCTATTTTAAAATCCTGGCTACGCCACTGCTGTTTACCTATTGTATTTATATTTTAATCTTTAAACTTATAGGTATATAAACTATACATTACTATACAAGTAATTTATGAAATTAATAATAATATTTGGAAATGATTAAAAAACAAAAATATTAATATTAATGTTATTGATATTATAATTTTTATAATAAGCATATACGTTTCCTAAGTTGAGTAAATCGTAAGTACGATCAGCTGTTTATAAAATAACGGAAACATGGTTATGGAATTCGATTTATATTACAGAAACTATAATACTGTATAACAGCAAATAGACTCTCTAAAACAGTCTATTAACTTCAAAAAGTAACAGAAACTTATGCGTATTAAATTTTGCATTGTCATTACCAACGGATAAGTATATTTGGCTGTCAGACAAATTATACTATGTGATGTATAATGATATATCCAAAACAAAACATACAAACTACAAAGAAAGAAAGATTGAATAGAATTAAAAACTACATGACAATGCAGAAGCGAATCTCAAAAGAAATCTACTTCCCTATATTAAAGAATATCCGTGCAATTTGCTCATGTATAGAAACAATATATAGATTATAGAATATATAGTCTTATCACAAAAACACTGTCAGTATAACCGTTATATTATATTACGTTAATTATTAGCGAATCGTAAATCTTACAGGTTACATTTTACATAACATAATATATATATATTGTAATATATTATTTATAATTTATATACGCATATACGTACACATATATGTACGTAATAATGGATTAAAAATTAAATTAGCATTTATTGTTACTATAATGTCATGATATTTAGTTAATAGTTCATTAAACATTTATAATTTTTAATTATTTATTTATATTGATCGCTATGTACTAAAAAAATTGTGTTGATACCTATTATATCTAATATAAACAATCGGTTGGTATTGGTAGAAACTTGTACAATAATATATATTAACTAATAAAAATGCAGATAAAATTAATATGAATGCAATGAATCTTATTTTTAGATGAAAGGAGAAATTATAATTTATTTTATTATTTATTATAATCAATTTATATTATACAATACATACAAATCAATTTAATTGGGATATATAAAATACAATTTCTTATTTTTATTATTTAGTACATTTTTGAGAATACATATAATAATAATATTTATCTTAAAGTATTATAGTTTATAGATATTTACAAATTGTTGATATTTATAATAATAATTAAAACGTGTATAAACAGAAAAAAAATACATTTTTCATTTAGTAACCTTGATTCTGATACTTTTATGTGCTTTGTTTGGGGATTTGTCTTAAACCTATTATACGTCAAATAAAAGATAAAAATAAAAATATTAAAACATTCATTATTCGATTCTGTTGTAATTCTAGAAGAAAGTAAATTATTATTATAGACTATAGTTTGTTGTATGCGGATATATATGTATTATAATATATATAATATCTATTATATGATTTTTAAGAGTATGAAAAGAAGGTTAGAATTAAATTGGCAAGTTTGTTTGACCTTGATATTATAATTCATTGAACTATTTGAACTTCTCAATAATGAAACTACTAAATAATATAGGTATTATATATATATATTTGTTATGAGTAGTAAATTACTCATAACAAATATGGTATATTCGTGGCAGGAGAAAAATTAAAACATTTAGGTGTTATATTTTTTTAAATAAGAAAATCACAATGTAAGTATTTTTTGTTATCATTAACGTCTTCTAGAAAAAAAACTTGTATGTTAGTTAAAAACGTAGATATCTAATATATTATACGTAAGATGGCACTATGGCTAATGGTCTAAATTCTATAATTTTTTTTCTCATTTATGTTTATTATATTTTTATAATTTAATGTCTTGCAGAAAAAACCAGGTATATTTTGACCCTTAATTTGAGAAAAATTTTATATTCTTGACCGGTAGTATCTATAGTATAGTTTTTGTATAAACTATAAATGTGTATAGTGAATATGATATTTGATTGACGATTTAAATGTTCAAAAATTGTTTTTGAATGAATTAATTGCAAAAATATCTATCTAGTCTATGTATAAAACATAGATTACTGATTTAACTTATTTTAAGTTAATTTTTTCGGATATTTTAAGTAAATTAAAAATATATAATATGTAGTATATTACGAATATATATACCAATATAATTTTATACTATTTACTACTTAGGTAATCAATATTAAATGTATTTATTACCAATTTTTGAAATAGTTTGTATTTAAAATAAATATTTTTAATTAATCTAAACACGATTTGTCTGATTACGTTATGCTTCTATGTATACTTACAAATTGTTATAATGTAATTGCGTATACTTTTTAGAAGATATATTTTATTCAGTATAACTGATATCACGTAATATGATTTTCGATACGGAACGGTCTGTTAAAATGTCTCAGCTGTAATGTCTTCGACGTCATGTTACGTAGATATCTGACTATTGTTCTGATAAAATGTTAACATATATATTTATAATGAATCTTATAAACAATTTAACTAATGTAACGGTCTAATAAATAAATAAAAATAACTATAGTTATATATATAACGATATATATCGTATATTATATCTATATTTTATAGACTATTTATCATTTTTATATAAATTATTTGGTAGTGTATTCGATTATTATTATATTTTACGTGTTATGTAGGTACTTAGGAGTGTAGAACGAAGTAAAAAGAATATTGGTATCGTCTTTATCAATTCCCTTGTTACTTACGTGACCTTCTGATTTATATGATTTTTAATAGGACTATTATTATTTTTATTATTTTTAACTGTAATTAATATTATAAATGATATTTCTATTTAACAAAAGGTAATTGATAGTGTACCTAGTGGTTTATGTCGTTCTTAAACTACCAAATATAAATATGTAACTATTTGTGTTTATTGAACAAATATATATATAATAATTATAATATTATAGTGCTTATTCATGAAATTTATAATAAGGTTCTTATTATATACTTACTGACATTTAAAATGACTAATTGTGCCATCGTAGGTTTTTATCTGGATTTTAGATCAACATTATTATAAAATAAGGAGGTAGGTGTTTTATAAGCTGCTTGTTTTCTCAATTTTCATTGTTGCTTTAAATATGTATAAAGAACACATTTAATAATCTAAAAATGGTTAGCTTATAAATTAAAATGTTTATTTAAAAAATAATGAGTAATAATTATAACGCATTCTTAAAATTAAACTATGTGGGTTTTATACTTTTAAATATAATAATATAACATTTTTATTGGTTATTTTTGTTTCTATAATACTTTGAATTTATGAGTGTGTATTATGGTAAATTTCATAACAAATAATTTATCAAGACATAATACCTTATTTACGTTTTTAACATTTAAAAATGTATATAATTAATAACAGGATATGTCATATGTAACAATGTGGCTTATATAAATCGGTCTTTTGGACAGTTAGTTCAATATTCATTAAATTTCCTATCAATATTATTATAAGTAATACTATATGCATTTGGTTTTAGTAAGAATCATATTACTTTATTACTTATACGCTTATTGTTAAAGATATCACATAGTTTATATTTGAAAATTTTTACCTAGTTGTTCGTCGTTCGATCCTACGATTTTTAACCCAATTAACAGCATACTTATTAGTAAAATATATTATTATCATTAAATTATTGATTTTAAGACAGATTATAGTGATACATTTTATTTTAAAGTATATCTATGGAAAATAGTTAACGTTAGGAGTTTTTTTTAGAGACTATAGCGTATAGTCATATATATATAATATACCATTATACTACGTTCATTATTAAGAACGACGCGAAGGACATTTGTTGTGGCAGAGCGTGAAGGCGTTTGTTCTGTTTTCTTATCATTAAACCAAATCAGAGAGTCTGTATAATATAATCATTCGCTCAAGGTAGAAATAGGTTATTTAGGACAGATTTAAGTTTTAAATTTTTATTATCCATGTACTATTATGCGTTAGTTTTTAATTAACCATATTTTAAAGGTATTTGTACCATTATTTGTTTCGGATGAACCATTTTAGCCTTAAAATAATATTATGGATCGTGCAATTGTGATAAATATGATATGTACCAAATTATTCGAAAGGAAATATGTTCACTGAATAATAAAAAAATTAACAAAGAGCTGAATATTCGAATAAATACATTAAACAATAGAAAAAAACACAAAAAAAAAAATAGCTTACCTATCTGATACTGAAATAATATAATTTTACGATGTACAATATTTTAGAAATAAAAGGACTTTCGGTTTCAATATTTATTTCATAATTTCAATTTATAAATATTATCATGTTATTTTCTGTTACTAAAATTATAAAATGTTTATGGTATCATGTATATGAAACGAATAACGATTTGTTTTCCAAAACTAGACGATCGATTTATAACAACAGAGACCTTGTCGGTTTCGTGACGTATAATGCTTAGTATTGCGGTACTTGGTATTTCACAATCGGAACGAATATAGTGATTAACTTAACTGTAAAATGATGGGTTTCAAGTCTTCAAGAACGAATGCTTGGCTGAACTAATAACTAAAAATATCAAGTGATGGCAATTATCTAAAAGACTACTGAAGGTATGCTATCTTAGATAGTGAATAGGTATCTAACTATAAATTGTATATTATTTTTGTATAATATTAGACATGATTATGATGCTTCTAAAATAAATTTATACTACTATGATCGGAATGTACCAAAATGATATGAAAAAGAGTTTAAGTGCAAAAGAGGACATAGTTTAATTCGAATAAAGAACTATTTAAATAAAAAATACATTTATTAATCTTATAGATACTATATGAAATACTTTTTGAGGATAAGAATTATTTTTTAATCTATTGAAATCAGACAAATAATAGTAGGTATATTGTTAAACCACTTATTTTTTCTGTCGTTTTATTAAATTGTTTACTGTAGATTTTTAATAACATAATGTAAAACTATAAAAATGTATGTTTCTATTGTAACTGCTTATTTTACTTTGATTATATTTTGAGTAGGTACTTAATATATATAAAAAAAAAGTAATACATTTCTCCACGAGATATGATTAATATTATTAATTTCAAAGTTAAAACTTTGTATAATATTATAATGTTTGTACATTATAATTTATTAAGTTTCATAATAAATGCAAAAATAATAATACTATAATAAATAATAAAAATATTAGAACTCAATCGCATTATTTTATTTATAACATGCGCGTAAATATACAATGATTTTACGCATAATTTTACGTATGTATCCACGCATGGAAATATTCACTATGTAGGTTCACTATAGGTTCTTTAGAATTTTCAAAAACATTAACAACAATTGAAATCCGTTAGATGTATTTTTTTTTAAAGAATTGTACGTTTTTCTTATGCATAAATGAAAGTCAAGCGATTAATTAGTCGCGGAGTGTATACGTATTACGTCTGGTTTTGTCGCAATCGTCGGAGAAATTCGTTGAGTTGGTATAATATATTATGTTTTTCACCCTGAGTGAGTTTTAGTGTTTTTTTTTTATCTACCAATATACTCGTATTTTATGGAAATTCTAATATACGTCAGAATGAACGATCGACGTTTACCGAATAATTAACCGTAATTAATTTATCAAACACGCTAATTCTCGGTTTTGTGATATAGTTCCGTATTTTAATGGTTTCAACAGTTATATCCGTTTCAACGTTATTTTGACCGTAGACAAACTTCAATAAGTACTAAACAAAATTAGAAAATCATGATACATTTTAGTATAATTTCGTGAACTCTTGATATATAGTAATTGTTGGTGCCAATACAAAAAATATTAAAAATAATTAATTATTATGATAGAAAAAGGTATTGAATATTATTCAGAAATCACGTTACTTACAAATGTCTTGAAGAGCCTTAAGAACTGGTATTTAATTTCTTCACCCCATTGCGGTATATATAATAATTGTTGACAGTTTCAAAGGATTCTTCGTTTTAGTATGGGTGAGGTTAATTTACGAACTAATCTTTTGAAGTCAATAAATAAATAATTGCAGTACAAGGCCATATTATTCATTTAATTCAATTAATCTCATTCTCGTACAATTTGTTCAAACTCTAGTTGACGTCTTGAACGCGCACGTGCAAAACATGTTTCGGCACATGGGTTGACGGAAAATAATAATATAATATATCGTCACATATTACATTCTGGTTCATGACTATAGTTTTATTATTTTCTTCATTTTACATTTTTTCATTTTATTTTTATAAGTTCATTAACGATTTAAAAAAAAAATTAAAAATATTTTATACAATATTACTTAAAGTTATAAAAATAGAGTATAGAATAAACGTAAACATGTTTATGAAATCAGAACCCTTAACTATTTTAAGTAGATCCTATATTTTTGTTTTTATTTTATATAGAATCAACTTCAACATTAGAGTATAAGTATTTTAATATTTTTTCATCCGCTCTTGTGTTGTTGACCTCATGTCTTGACAGTGTCATACTACTGTATATTCAAGTAATAATTAGAATAACAGGAAATCAAATACAAACTATTTATTTATTATTATATAATATTCATTAATTTAATAATATTCTTGAGTAGTACCTAAGCATAATATTATAGTTTTTTTTGAAGTGATGAACGTATTCTTCTTGTATATTATTAATTGTTATTTTGATAAAAGTAAAAATATACATTAGTATAATTAATAATCAAGTAAAAATTTAAACTAAATCTTTCAAATAATTGAAAGAAAAAATATTTAAGGACATATATTATTTTAAATTAAAATAATACATTGTGTGCGTTATGATATAATCTTTGTTTTTAATGAGTTTTTTGAAATTATTATTTAATTATTTGGGATTATATACACAAATTAAGTGCCATATCAATATGCCATTATATTTAGAACACGATAGAAAAAGGTTTTACTTAATACCTATCCTTATAGGCGCAACTAGACCATTATTTTTTGGGGACGTAAAAAAGTGAAGAGTTTAGGATAGCGGGAAACATAATAGGTACTTATTTTTCTTAATATACAGTATAATATAAAATATTTTATATAAATAAATAATATATTTTTGATTATATTTACTTCAAAATAGTTAAATTTTAGTAGAAAATGATTTTATAATTAACGGCGCATATTTTAAAGTTGAAGATACACAAGTCTCCTGTGCACCCTCTTAAGTTGTGCCTATGCCTATTTTACAAATAAAAATAGTTTTCTAAAGATTTAATAATGTAGTAGTTATATTTTAATTATATAATACTAAGAATCTATATACAAATATTGCTATTGGTTAATAGGTTATAAATCATAGGAGATATATTATATCATGTATGTTATTTCTAAATCCAAACTGCTTTATAATATTATACATAGTATACTATCTTTAATAATGTCACATTGATATTTAAATTGTAATAAAAACACTGAGTGAATAAACCTAATGTTCCGCACGTGCCGTTATTACTCATAAGTCGATTTATTGTTTCACTTTCACTTTGATAGATAGTCATATGTTATGGAATTAATTTTAATAATTTTTTTTTTTTTAGTAAACTATTTCTGGACAATTTTTATAGTTAAATTACTTAGCAGATTTGACGTGGTTATTAAATAAATTTCCATTCTCTCATTTAGTTGAATTTTTACAGGTATATAATCGTTTAAATAGATACGTGTTCGAAAATTTTATCAATATAATATTTTCATAATGGGCCCGTAATCCGTGTCGTAACGTAACCTTTATGGTTGTCAATAGTTTCCCACGTTTCCCATTTTCAACGCTGTCTTGTCATTCTACCCCTCATATGTCTAAAGTGTACGGTGTACCTAATGTGCAAATTTGTTACAAGGAAATTAGTTATTAAAATTCCTTATAGTCATGGACATTAATATCGTATTAATGTAGAAGTTATAGATTAGACCCATATCACGCTCCCTGCCAATTGAAATATTGATCGCACTATGCGTAGAATGTGTCCTTGAAAAGTTCTAAAAATAAAAATGTACAACATTAGCTTTAATAGCTCATTCTTGTTGAAATTTTGTATTCTCTATATTCGGGGGTTAAAGGGTGGATGGGTGGATGGACTCAGTCTTCTTACTTTAACTATACTTAAGCGAATGTTGTAAACCCATAGCATTGTGTTGTCTTCGTCTGATTAACTCATAATATGACAAATTTTACATTCAGTAGAATCCATTTCACTCAGTTTTTTTATATTAAAGTGTCGATTTATTAACAAACATAGAAAGGTATATGTATATTATCCAGGTATCCACGTAAGATTGTTGTGATAGGTGTTTTAATAATAAGTTATGAGCATTCTTAATCGTTCTCTTTAAAATTTTCTTCAATATGCACTCTTAATTTTATTTAGTTTAATAAGAAATAGTTTTTATTTTTTAAAATAGCTATTTATTTACGAAATCCAATAATTTTAGACAATTTATTAATACAATTATTTTATTAAATGTTTTTCAAATTAAAATTAAATAGTTCAATTTATTTTATTATCTTTCTATTACATATATCTGATTATATACTTTTTATTTTATTTTATTATGTGTTAATTTTTTACTATATTTAAATTTGTTACTTTATATTTATAGGCGTTAGGGAATGAATATATGTGACGCCTAAACATTTCCCACTAACTCGCAGAGTAGATAATTTTTCACAAACACTTAACTTGTAAATGTATTTAATAATTTATAACTCGAATAATTTTTGTTATAGTTTATAGATATCTAAATGTTATACATTATGCATGCCATAGTTAAGGACGCTCCCGCCACCACTGAGCACTCGTGCAATTGCACTACTCGGTCGGTAAGCGAGATTTCTTAACATTAGTGTCCTATATTAAAATTTTAATTCACACATAATGTTATCATTTTTTTTAGTACATAAAATATAAATAAAATATAACCTATGTTTTCTACTTATATTTATATTGTTTTATTTCAAAAACATAGTTTTTTGCTTAAAATTTTGGAAAAGCGGACGCTAGTGTTAAGATTAAAAAAATAAGAACTTTATGTACAAATTAAAATTTTAATATAGGACACTAATATTAACAGATTTAACTATTGGTTGCGACTACGAAATAAAATATACATTTGTATGTATAATAAGAATTCTTAGATTAGTGTTTTAAGTGTTGCATGAAATGCTTAAAATTGTATACAGATATAAATTTCCTTTTCCTTTGACTATATTGAATACTATTTTTTGTTATTGTTTACTAGAAGTCAGTGTATAAAAATTATTCGTCAATCATCATATTTAGGGTTAATTTTTTTTTTTATTGATCTCAAAGAAAATAAACTCGGCATTCATGGCTTTTAGTTATAGTTAAGTTATTTACAGTAATTTACAATATATTTATAAGGATAGTGTTACATTAAAATAGAATAGTAAGGAGAGATCAATTATAAGCTAAATTTCAGTGATTAAGAGCTAGTGATATGTTTTAGGGATTATTGTATTGGCAGTTAATTATATACTAGTCAACACTAGATTTTGAATTTATAATTGTGGCCGTGTTTCAAGCAAAATAAGTTGTTTTTAGTAATTACCTATAGTTAATAACAAAATATTTTTCAGACTACCTACTATTTATTAGATTTACCTAAATATTATAGTATTAATTTAGAGGGTGGATTTAGTTGCGCCCCGCTACAAAAATGTCTTCCGAATTGTGGTCCACGTTTTTTTAATGTAAATACGAGTCGTGGTCCAAATTGTATAAATTAAACATTTTTGAAATATAAAATTATAAACTTAATTTTCCTTTTCATTTTTGTACGGAAAATTTAGGACTGTCTGTAGCGTCAGAACTACTGGTTGGTTAAAAATGTTGTTATTTTATTAAAATTAATAATACAGTGTGATCACGATTTAAGGTACCACTAAATATCTCAGCTAGATGACCTTGTATTGAAGGAAATATTTTAGAGGGGCTAGAGGATACTTAAATACACATTTATTTATGATTTTCAATTTTTTTACACTTTTGGTGTGCACATGCGCAATACAACTTACATTTTTTTAAATGGAAACACTATTTTTTTTTAAACGTTTTTTGTATAAAAAGCTTTTTCTATTTACAAAATTGACCAAGTTAGAGAAGTCACCGTTTCAGTTAATGCATAGTTTGTATTTAACGAAATTTTCACTTATAACCACTGGAAATAATAAAATAAATGTTCAATTACCTGTTTACAAATAATAATTTAGTTATATCGTATGTCGTCTGGATAGATATCTTTGGTATGTGATAATTTTTGTTTCGTTAACTGCTATAATACAATTACAATTTTAATTATTTTTATAATGGAATTCTATTTTATTTTTCAATAGTCTTAATAATGATAAGATAATCAAATAATATAATTATTAAGGTATTTAGTTTGATGAAAAAGATTAGGTTAGGTTAAGTTAGCATGCATGTGAAATTTTAAGTGAAGAGCAAATCAAGGCGACAACTACGACTGAATTTTTGAGGTGACTCGAATCATGTTTAGAACATTATAGTGAAAATTTTGAACAATTTATAAGATAAACTTATTTAATACCTTTAATTTTGTATTATTATATTAATATTATTATTATTATTATTAATAGTTTTTTGTTATAGGTTTTTAATTATTACACTTAGCGAAAAAAAATCTTGTACACTAAAAATAATATTTAATTACTTCAAATTTATTTTATTATTTCTTAATAATTATATTATCTGATTATCTATCCAGAAAACATACAATATAATTAAATTATTATTTGTAAATAGATAAAGTAAATTGAACATTTATTTTATTATTTCCAGTGGTTATAAGTGAAAATTTCGTTAAACACAAACTATGCATTAACTGAAACGGTGACTTCTCTAACTTGGTCAATTTTGTAAATAGAAAAAGCTTTTTATACAAAAAACGTTTAAAAAAAAATAGTGTTTCCATTTAAAAAAATGTAAGTTGTATTGCGCATGTGCACACCAAAAGTGTAAAAAAATTGAAAATCATAAATAAATGTGTATTTAAGTATCCTCTAGCCCCTCTAAAATATTTATTTCAATACAAGATCATCCAGCTGAGATATTTAGTGGTACCTTAAATCGTGATCACACTGTATAGTAAAAATATATGTGGCAGTTTTTTAGGTTAAAAATATTCTTCGGATTTTATTTAAAACGATTTATTGTCTTGTTGATATATGTATAAGATATTTTTAATTAATATTATGGCACCGTTAAACACGTATATGATATTATTTTTATATATTCAAGTTTGTCAATTTGATTTTTTTCCATTTGTTTCGTAGTATTTCTAATAAATGTTTTTTTTTTGTAATATATTTGTATATTATAACTGCTAATATTGTCGTTATTATTGAATAATAATAATATTAGGATGTATGTAAAAATTAATCATGACACAACTCGGTTATGATGCGAAAAAACTCGGGTTGCAATTCAGATTAGACCTTTTTTCCTATATATCTTTGTGACATAACTAGTATGTAGCTAGTTTAGAAGTAAAATTAATAACATTTTAAGTAAATTTTTAAATGAATATCTATTATCAGTTTATGAAAACATGTAAAAAAATATTGATTACTTATAATATCAGTATATCACAATTTATTTTTGGGTTTAAATAAAGTTTTAAAATAATTGGTTTGTAGTGAGTTATAAGTAATAAAGAGAGTGAATTTCGTGCACTAAAAAGGAGTCAAATATATATACATTTATGCACTAAAAATAGATTACATGCTTTAAAATATTCACTAAAAAGTTCCAAAATGTACAAAAATTTGTAACAATTGTATATTATTCAATGATGATGAATTATTTAAGATCATCATTCACTACGTGTAGCGTGGCCAGATATAAAATATATATTTTTTAAAAACTTATTAAAATAAAACGTTAATATTTAATTAAATAACATAATATCATCCTTTTATGAATAGAAAAATCTTAAAAAACATAGTTCAGCATGAATAATAAGAAAGAATTTTTTAGTATATATATAATGATATTAATACGCTGAACAACTGGAATTTTCTTTTCATCGATCAAAAATCAAGAAATTTTGAAAGTATTATCACATTTAAATGAAATAATGACTTAGTTATGTACATTTTGCAATTTAGTATAATTCAAAAATATTCATTAAAATTTTTTTTTTGAGTAAAGGTAATCAGTGTAAATTAATTTTTATTGAGTACCTAATTCTTTTATTATCGTTTTTAAAATGTTGACTAAAAAGTTAATTAAGTTTAAATATTAGAGAATCAGATACCTCAGTAAAAAATAATATCTTGTAATGCTATTTATTCTAACCACAAAATCGGAACTATTCTATACTGATTTTCCTTTACGTTTTGCACTATGGAACAAATATTGGGTTTCACCGTTTTTGGAATGTCATAATCATAAATAAATATTTACGTATAAAATATTTAGTTAATTAATATTTTTTTTTCACATCTATATTTTTTAAATGATTTATTCATATGATATATATTATTATAAAATATGCTTATTATCTTATATACACTGAAATGTTAACACGAGTAGATACTTGTGAATTGATGCTTGGTGTATAATACCGATACTTAATAATATCAAAATATAGTTATAGTCTTTGTTTATAGGTCATCGAGCTGTGACGTGGACCTGTTTTTTACCATGTAATGTAACGCCCCCTTAAAAAAATCCTTCCTGTAAAATATTCTATTTTCAACTTCTATCTAACATTGAAACCCGTCTTAGGTATATAATATATTGAAGGTATAATATTTTGTTTCACCCTTTATGTATGTAGTCTTGTAGGTAGTTACGATTATATGCTTTGCCACGGTAATTTCTTTTGTCCTTTTATTATCTTGTCTTTTTTTTATTTTGTTTAGGTATTCGACAAACGTAGGTATTTCATTATATTATTTTTGTTGTATGTATAAAATAACACGAATAAATGGATTCCTTAAAATTGTTATCACGCTAAGAGATGGCAGGCTTTACTTTGTTTCATTTATAATATTGCTTATTTTTTTTAAACATATTATTAGCGTAATGGTGGAAAAAACATATAACTGTGGATAAGTTAAAACAATATTTTATAAATATATTTTTATAATTAAAATTATAATTTTGCAAGTTTCGTTGTTTAATTAAAACAAATTATAACTAGATTCCAAAACAGTTATGTGTCATCAAAAAATACACGTTTTATTACTTATTCTTACAGGTTTAATAAAAAAATATAATCTCACTTTTATGCCTTTACGGATTTACATATTATATTATAATAACTTATGTATTAGGTATCTATATAAGTATAAACCAAGTGCTAACAATAACTATTACACTGTTTAGATATTTTGCATAACTTGCATATACCTACTTATATTAATCAGTCTTGCACTCTTGCGTAATTTTATTGAGAAATAGTTACCTACCTATAAATGATAGATATTGAATAATAGTCTTACCGGTAAACAATACACGATTGTGAAGGGTCGCTTTTCATACATATAGTAGTGTACCTATAGAGACACAATTCACAATTTTTATGTCATAACATTACTTACAATACACTTTTATTATGATATGTTCTATATTCATATAATGTATACTATTACTACCTATAACAAAATTAGAACTTGAGCATGCGCATATTTTTATTTTTTTTATATATATGGCACGTGTTACAATTATATATATATTAGATAACATAGCTTGTAATTAAATCGAAAATAAAGTTAGATGTGTTTTATTATACTTGATTTTAAAATATTCATTATAAAATATCATACATATATATTTGTATTTATTTATTTCGTTGTGATTTTAATATTTATCAAGGTTAAATATTGTATATACTAAAACGAGTTTTACGCTTTATCGAATTTTACGAAACTCAAACTAGTTATTTGTTTACTTGTTTCAGTTTGAACTTAGCGTTCGTTAAATAAAAATGTTTCGATTGGGCTTAAGATTTAAACATAAATGACTAGATATTTATTTGCTAATAGAGGTCTTCATTAGAAAATTCTCATCTATGGTGGACATGATTTAAGAATGCATGTCCATGCAGGAATCAATATATACAAATAATAAAAAAAATAATAATATAATATATAACTTATAATGATATAAGTCATAAGGTAGTTAAGTGGGTACCACTCAGCTGTATATTAAGTATCGAGTGAGTCACTGTAATGGATGTATTTCAATTTGAATTCAATGATATCATTGTATATGAAAAACAATTCAGTGCGGAGACGATGTTTATAGTGATATCTATAAGTATGCTCATCTCATGGAATGTTCTTTAATAATTTTTTAAAAGTAATTGATTTTACTATTAGTACTATTTGAAAGACAAAAAATAGTTCAGTGTACATTTTAATTTTAATTTTCTGAATTTACTTTGAAAAACGTGGGAATAATTAATTTCAAAATACTCAAAAATGTATAATATGTAGATGTTTAAACTAAAAATAGAGTTATAAAAATTGGAATCCAATCCGACCTGTATAAATTCTTCATATTTCAAATAAAAAAAAAATGATCAAAATGTATATTTCACAAGGCGTGAGAGTTTTTCTTGTGAGGCAAGGTTTTGTCATAAAAACGTGCTAGCTTCGACTCCCTTAACAGAATATTTCACCATGTTTTTTATTCTTATAATTTTTGAATTTGTTCTATATTGAAATATATTTTGAATGTATTTTTTTTATTTATTTCATTTGAAAAAATAAACAGTATACTACGCATAGGTATATTTATATAGATAACCTATTTTATTACTGTTGAAATATTCATTGATTTTATGCTTGGTATATTAGCCACGGTTAGTTATTTTTAGTATAGCATGTTTGTTTTATATATATATATACTTGTATTGTATAATACCTATACTTTTTAGTTTTTATAAACATTTGTAAATTGTAATTCTTAAGAATTTATTTCGTATATATTATTGAATTATAAAATAATTAGTATTAAATCCTTGTATTGTTTTTGATTATAATATTAAGTAATAAGGAAGGGTAATAATATCTTTTAAAATAGGTAAAATTTTATTATACTAGGTACCTATATTAAATTTACATCTGAATTTCTAATTTTTATTTTTTATCTGTAAAAAAATATCATTATAATATTATTGTTAGGAAAAATATATTTTTTAAAGAATCAATATTATATTAGTTATTATTATTTTGAAATATAAATTAATTTTTACGATTAATTTGAATGTAATTTTATTATTATCGTAAATTTTAAATATTTGTTCGTTTAAAGTTTTCTGTTTTCTGTCCATTTTACAACGTGTTTTTATATATCTAGACAAATTTAACGATATCAACAGTTGCCTAATGTACAAAAATAATATGCCCTACATTATCTAAAATCGTAAATATAGCAGATGCTCATTTTACGACTTTATTCTAGTGTTATGCAAAACATAATTTGTTTTATATCATTTTTGTTTACTAATTTGTTTCGAAAACAATTCATGGGTAATATATTATGAACAACGTAACGACAGGGTTTTATAGATAAGCTTCACTAGCTAATATAATAATGTTTAATGCACATTCGTAATATTTGTAGGTTTATTTAAATAGCCGTGTGCTATTTATTGAGATACCTAATATTAAATATGGTTAAGAAAACTTAATATTCTGATATTGATAGAAAAGATAAGTTATTAGTAGGGTTACCAGTAATACGAGTAATATCGTATGTATTATATTAATATGTGGTTTGTTATATTAGTTATTTATTAATAAAATCTAGTATTAAGTGTACATCATGATAACTGATAAATGTTCATGGGTTGTACTTTTATGTACACATTTAACACACACACAAATGCTAAACTTCAAAATTGTGTTGAATGTAATAGATGTTGTATTTTACTAGCTTGAATTCGTGAATTATTTTTTCAGTCATACAACAATATCGTATACGCATTATATCCACCCGACAAAATACAAGACACCGAAGCGAGAATATCCGTGTTCGATATGTGTATAGAAACCATAATAAGAGTCAAACGCGAATAGTTTAGCCTACGAGCGTCGTTCTTGTGTATTATTATTATTGTTAGGTCTCAAGAAGATGAAAGTGGGTCATCCGGCAGGTAATACACCTATACTGCCGCCACTGAATAGACTACGTCGTCATATCGTTGCTCCGGTTGGTAATATTATTATAGGATTATCTCGCGTACATTATAATAATAAAATATGCGTTCCGTTCTCTAATATTTGCACTTTTCAGTATTGAATTTTGATGATTTTACCAAGAAAAAAAAAATTTTCGATAAAATCGAAAGTTAATTACAATAACGTATAATTAAATATATTGTGTGCGAAGTTATTACCGTTGTAAATTGCCATATTTCTTAACGTACGACCGTAACGTCACCGTCACCAAAAATTGGGATAGATAAATAGGTATACACTGCAAAGTGCATACATTTATATATACATAATTTATAATGTATAGATATAGTGAGAGAGAGGAAGTATAATTATATACCCGGAGCTATACCTATTATACCGTGATCGTAGCGATTTAAATAATGGTTCATAAATGTATCGAAATCTTCAGGAGACCAGGACGAAACAATATTGAATTAAATAGAAAAGCTGTAAATACTTTGGGTGTATATATATTATATACCTATATAATAGTTCCTCAGGACTGGATTAACGGTTATTAGTGCTTAATCAATCAAATTTATATATTTTAAATATGATTTCTAAAATGTCTTTTGTTTATTTTAATACAATTTGTGATCTTTCAACTCGTCGAATGTCATTCAAAATAGAATTTAGAACATAAAACTTCTAATTATTATGTATTTTTTGCATTTTTTTTTACCTTTATAAAATTAAAGTTTATTCGGAAATCTAATGAACAAAAAATATTAAGATACTATATTATCCTTTAATGGACATATAATAATATAATATAATATTATAATTATTATATTATATATATTGACTTATATAATTAATAATTTCATTTTACATAAATAAGTTTTTCAGGCTGTTGTAAAAACAATTTTTATACATCTTATTATTTCGTTGGTATTTTAAATTCAATTAATATAGGTAATGGTAACAAAAATTATTTTTTTAATTTAGTATTTTCATGAAAACAATTATTATCATTTTTAATACATTTTTTTATTATATTATCTTATATCTTCAAACAAAAAATGGCTATTTAAAAAATGTTTTTGAGTATATACGTATATGATTATATATTACGTTAAATACAAAAATTAAAAATGTATTAAGTATATTTACAACTCTGTTTATTATGTATAGGTACGTCTAATTCTAAAAGTTAAAAATACAAAATTACTACCTAATATTAATAATTTAATGCTCGAAAAACATGTCTTTTTGCATATATTATGTTAATCTAGTCTCGCTATACCATATTCAACCTAACTTTATATACTTGTATACAACAGTTATATTATATATTCTGATGCGACATCATTACGCGGTGTTATTTAACTAAAAGATACCAGCTGCAACTCATTGTGCGTGGTTTAGTTTCGCTTGTATGCAATCTATATATACTCCCACGCCGTTTAATAAACTATGAAATTACCCGTTATCCAGCAGCCACGGCGCACGACAACGGTGGCAATCATTCCAAGATTTGTTCGTTTGGGTAAAAAAATGTTGTTGCCCTTGACGGTTTATATTCTCACCAGTAGTAACTAGTAAGTTACCTACACCGGTGCAGATTGCTCGAGTAGAATGCATTCGTTACTGGTGTTTTACATGTGTGCAGCACTCAAGGTCGTTCTCACACACGCGGGAACGCGTGCCGTGAACACGTCTTTAAGGTGTAATTATTATATTAAAACGTTTAACAGAGGAAATGTTATCGCGTGAGTGTGATGTGCCATGTGCACAATAGACAATAGTGTATCTTAAACGGTTCGGCGTGAAAACAAAAGTTAATTTTTTATTTTGATAATAAATAAAAATAATATATGTTTTAACATTTGTTATATAATATATAGTCCGTAGTGCAACCAATGGGTTCATGCATTAGGTCTGTCTCCGCTTCCCTTGAATCATATTCGATTATTCGTATAGGTGATCATATCGAATTATACATTTTGTAGGTTTATATCATATTTATGTAAATCGTAATCATAATATTTAACAACAAAATAATAGTTTTAATATTACTATACAATGTGTAAGAAATAAAATCTAAACACAATATTATATTATATTAATTCCCTCAATGGGAAATTCATGGTTGCGCTACTACAACGGCAAATTATGTGCGGAAAACATATCGCGTACATCGTACCATTTACATTAATAGTATTTAATATAATAGCATTAAAATAATTTAAGAAAAATACACTGTGTAAACCTATGTATTGAAACCTTTGAAGGAATATTATTATTATCGAGTGTTTAGCGTACACCTTGTGCAGTGTTCGGATTTTCCTTAGCGACCGTGTTGTGAGTTGTTTCCTGCGTGCCATCACACACACATCATATTATATTATATACACATAGCAATTCTCAAAAATCGATGTGAAGCAAGTATTTTGTATTTATCGTACTATTTCATATATTCTCTACAGTTAGTGTACAAGTTAACAATTTTATTTCTGTATTAGGTACTGATAATATAATATATTTTAAGGCTTTAGCTAACAATCGACATTTCGATTCCTTTTATTTAATTAATTAAAAGTAAAATGTAATTTTTCGTGACATAGCTCTGCTATTAGAACCATATATGCGTATTGTTATATGCATGTCGACATGACAAACCCTTAAAATGTTTTAATACTATGAAATAGTTTTATTTTACGTGATAAACATTGCATATTTTTGTGAAATACTTATAGATTTTAATGGAGCATTATGGTTTATAATATCGTAATAGATGTATGATGTCTAAACGTATTATATTATTTATACAAGCGTAGGTATGGGTATCGTATATATATACATGTTGTGACTTGATAATATTAATTAAAGTGAGCTGCTAGTAAATAATTTTATTGGTGTTTATAAATAGTAAATTATCCTGTAAAAAATGTCAGCAAATTATAATTATATGTATTATGTATATAAATAATAAAATTAAAATGATTTATTGAATTATACGAGTATATATGACGTACATAAATACATAATTAACGAACGATACAATTATTATTATAATAATATATTGGTACAGCGTTTTCTTTTTTTTTAGCGTTTTAGAAAATGTAGTATGATATTATCACTTATAAAATTGGCTATGGGTGTGTTATGATTTCGGTTAAAGTATACTAGGACCTACTTGTCTACAAAATCTAGTTTTTAATTTGTTTTTATTTCAATACTATATCAACTAAATCAGACATACCATAAGGCTTTTTAATGCTTTATAAAAAAAATGACTCTATTTTAAATCAAAATAACATTTAAGGCTGTTTATTTTATTCGTGCAAATGATAAAAATAAAAAGACTTAATGTGGAGTGACCGGAACAATAGAAAAAAAACTATAAATTATGGCGTGTTCTGTCATCAACGAAGAGTTTATCTCAAGAATACTAATGTAAATACTCGGTACATGTGTGATAGGTATCTATTATAATAATATGATACTTGGCCAATGTCAAGCCATTATATACCATGTATTATGAAATATATTAATATATCTCAATACGTACTTCTAAATTGTACAAAATATTTTATATTTATAATTATAAGTGCTAAACACGTAACAGAAGATTGAAATAAAACACATTAGTATGACTATATACATTAGTTGTATTTATGAAATAATATTACAATATATTATGCAGATGTGAATGATGTTAACATTTCAATGAAATAAATAATAATGTGAAGAAATCAAGAACGACAAAGGGTTTATTTAATTTCTAACTGCCATTATACTTAAATTTTGTATGCTAGTAGAAAATGTTGATATAAATTCTACCCAGATACATTTGAATTTACACATATTCCTATATTATTAGTAACACTAGTAACATTGAAACGTTTTTGAATACAATAATACTATTGACTGCTATTATTAAAAGATAAAAAAGTTGCTTTCCGATCATGTCTATTCGCTTTGACATTTATTGATTTATATCATTTTAGAGTGTTCGAGAGAGTATCTTTGATGAATAATACTCTCATAGTCCAATTGCAAACAATTATTTTTCACTTTACGCTCTAAAAATCAAAGAATTCTTCTAGATCTACCATTGGATAACCCTACTTTTTTCGGTTCGAATGTTTCACTTGTATGTGTACATATTCATGAATCATGAATAGTACTGGTACGATGACGAATCAACGAAGCTAGAATATTAAACTGACAGATGGACTCATTAAGTTTTAATTATTATATCATTAAAAGAAAATAATTGTATAATGCATTTTACATTATGGAGGTAGGCATCAATATTTTAAGAACAATTAGATAAACTAAAAGGTATTAAAAAAAGTATTTAAGATATAAACTAAAACTCATTTAAGAAATAATTAAAGTTGTATAGTTAGGTAAAATGCTTAAACACATATTTCATCATGGCAAAATTAATGATTAAGGCAATAAGAATGATGTGAATTAAATAAAATTAAGACCAAACAAAACATTAATTTGAATATTTTGTTTTCAGGACGTAGTTAAAAGTGAACATTTTAAATAATATAATAATATACTAGTATAAGGATTACCTTGATAGGTATGTCGGGAAATATTAAACAGTCACTTTAAAAACATATAGATATTATTATGTGCGTATTTTTAATAATTAATAGTTATTATATTATGTTATTTAAATAGTTCATTTAAATATCATATTCCAAAACAAATATTTTTAAATATAATATCACAGATATTTATGTGTATGAATAATAACATTAATATATATTTCGTCTAATTTCATCGTTAACGTTTTATACGATCAGTACATTTATGACAAAATTTAACAAAAGGAGGCGTGTTAGCTTCCGGCAATGTGTTGCATGATTTGAATTGCGGACGTTTGACTAATGTGTTAACCAGGGTCAATTGAATAGCATTGAAACAGTTTTTATTATTATTTTGGACTGTTTTATTTCCGATATATATTTTAAGTGAATAATTTTTATCAAAATTTATTTATTTTTATCACAAGGTCTTATTTTTACTAATTATATTATATGATGTTAATATGTATATTTTTTTTATAAATCAGCTAGGTATGTAGGTTTGGTTAAAATAAATTCCGTTGAATTGTTTTGATGTGCAGTAGTTTTACGATATATTTGTATTTGAAATATTTTATAAATATTTGTTACATTAATATATATGTTGTACATTTATTTTATGATATGACAATTAAGTAATTTCATTAATAAATAATATATAGGTAATATGTATATTATAATATTATCTTCACGAAACACTTTATAGTTACTTATTGCTTTATAGTTGAATACTTGCGTCCTGCATGTTTTTAATGATAAATTAAATTAAATTTTTGAATATATTTTTTAATGTTATTCTTTCCTGTCATAGTTTTAAAATAAGAAAAACTTAATAAATTATTTTTAATTTTCAGGTACAAAAATGTTTCCCAACAACAAACTTTGTTAAAGATGACTATCGGTATCAAACAATGTCCCGTGTTGGATACTTTTACAATTCAACTACATAGATGAAGTTTCATTCGGAGCGGATAGGTAATAATATATATTTATATTACTGTTTAAGTTTTATAACTATTTTTTACTGTTAAAATATTAATAAAAAAATATAAATTACGATGGTTTGATCTTATTTATTTTTAACTCGTACATCTAAGTAGTAATAATAAAATCGGGAGTGGTAAACTGAATCCCAAATAATTAGGTGGATATTGGGGCTAGATACATTGAGTCCGGAAAACTTTAACGTGTTAGGTAAATTGAGTCCCGAGTACTAATATTTTTCGAAAAAATAATTTATAAATTTCGACGATGTACCTACTTAAAAATAAGAAGTCTCTACATTCAATGAGTACTGTTTAGTGACTAGTCACTAATTAGTGATAATCGATTACCGATTTGCCTACTTAAAGACATTCAAATAGATAAATATATAAAAATACGTAGCAAAGAGGTAATTAAAATGAAAAAAATAACAATAGAAAACATTTTTTTTTTTTTGAGAAAAGAAGTGTTGAAATATGAAAATAAATATATTTCAAGATTTGAATCCGTTAAGTACATATCAAATAAATTTTTACCATGTATATAATAACAATAATAAATAGTAATAAAAAAAAAATTAACTTGGATTTGTATATTTTATATATAATTAATTATGATTTTTATGTACAACGTTGTAAATAATTATATTAGATATTAAAAACAAAAAAATTATATTTTTAACCACGCCAGATATGTTAAAATAACAGATAGTCCTTAGCCTGTAAAAGTGAAAAGGAAAATGTGCTTTTCTGGCTCTAACTTATTATAACCAGATACTCAGTTTACTACAAAAACGGTATTTCGGACTCAATTTAACTAGCCCCTGATAAAAAAAATAGATAGTTTTCTTGTTTTAATTGTTAATATGTTTGATATGTTTTTAATTTGTTTTATTTTAATTACATCCCACAATATTATAATCTATTTTCTATTTATTTGTATTTAAATTTGTAAACAACATAAATAAGTATAATTTTTAAAATTAAGAAACTTTGAAATCTTGTTTCCCCACAAGCTCAGACTTCTAGAGACGTTTTTTTCGCATTATTTTTATTTTATATTATATCTTATTTGTAACTTTTTGAAATAATAACAATAAAATTAAATTCGTAATGTTTTAGTTTGGATTTGGGCGTGCATTTCCTTAGTCCTATGCCAAGATGGCATTGGTACCAATAATGCAACAAAGAATTCCATACTATCGGAAGTTTCAAAATTACAAAGTTTTGAAGTTACGACATCACAAAAGCCTACCCTTACGGTTCGGGAAGAGCAAATTGAAGATGAGTTACTTAATAGTGCTACTACCACAGAGAAATTTATTGAAAAACGTAAGTTTATAATTAAACCTTTTAAAGAAAATGAAGAATACCGGGAAATATTTACAGTCAGATTCAATGAAACAGGCCCAACTACTATAAGAAGCTCAACTAATAAAATTAAAACTTCGTTTTCGTCGAGCTTCACAAAATTTGATGAGTCTGAAGATAACACTGATAGTGGTGATAATGATTTTACCACATCATTTGAGGGCTTGGCAAAAAAAAACCCCATAGATAATGGAGAGAGAAAAACTAGACAACGTTTGGATGGGTTAAAAGGTGTTACGACAAATAGGGGTAAAACGAGATTCCAAAATGAACAAGTAACTTCAGAAATTCCTGAAATTTCAACAACTTTACGTCATAAAAAGCCTATTCGAGTTAAACCAATTGATCAAACCATTAAAGATGATGTTGTTTCGACTTCAGTAGTAGATGATTTAATTGATACTACTACAATAATGGATAATTCTGAAATTGAATTGCAGAGGCCAAAGTTCAAAAAACCACCACTAATTGCTACTCACCATCCAAATTTTGGAACTTCAACTGAAACATCTCGTAGACCTACAATTAGATCAAATTTAAATTTAAAACAAAAAATAATCTCTTCTACAATTAAAGCAAAACCATTTGAACCAGATGTAACGGAGCCTGAAAATATAGTAGCTAATAATAATACAACTGAAGGTAGCTCTTTTAACGTACAATTAAATAAAATGAGACCAATTAAAGTAATTAATCCAAAAGGGTCAGCATCTCAACAGCCAATTCCACCAACTGCAACAGCATGGGCTTTGGCTTCGTTAAAAGCGCCAAATAACACCAATAGAATATTTAAAAAAACTTCAAATGCAACTAGTATACAAGAATCAGTTACTAAAATTAAACCATTTATTACTTGGTCCACTAGATTGCAAAAAATAAATGAAGACAATTTAAATGCAACTTCTACTTCAAATAATGCATTAGTCACTGGAGAGTCAAATGAAACATTTACAGGAATACCTGAAATATACGTTTCAACAAATGAATCAAGTACTACAAATCAGTTAACACCAGAAATTACTTCAACGGAATCTCTAATACATACAATTTCAATGTTATCAACAAGTCACACACCTAATAGAAATGATTCTACTATGAATGGTTTTGGTGGTGACACTGATCAAAATAAGTACGAAATATATGGATCTCAAAAATCTGATGTTGAAAATGCAACTACAGTAATTGAAACATTGCGTCCATCGTCGTCTACAACACCCACGGAATCGCAAAATTCTAATTTGTTGTTAGTTACGTCTTACAAATCAATTTTCGAAAATAACAATAATTCAGAAACTAAACAAAATATGTTTATTTCGTCTGAAATGCCTGTATCACAAATCACACCAAAAATAAAAGTTACAAAAGACGAATTTACAACATTGATGTCGGACCCATTAGATATTTTAAATTATGGTGGAGCAACACAGAATACTGAAAATGAAGGGGATCGTAAATTACCAATATTACAGACTTCTACTGAAATATTTAGTAAGGCTCCGGAACTCTTATTTGATTATTCAGAGTATCACGATAGTAATAAAATGCCGACAACAACTGGAGTCCAATCGAGTAATTCAGATGTAGAATTTTCGATTTCTCATGATATTGATTTAAATAACCAAAATCATTCGACTACTACTGAACATTATATAGAAAGTATTAAAACTAAGTTAGATACCAAAATAACAGAATCAATAAACAATCAAGATTCACAAGAAATTATTGATTTTACACACATGTTTTCGTCCGAGCATCCTATACCTAGTTCCACTGCAGGTACTGAAGTCGTAACATCAGTTTCTGAAAAAACCTCATCGGGTAAGTTTTTTGTTTTAATACTAATAATTTTTATTGTTCATAAAACTAATAATATTTATTTTATCAACAGAATTATCTCAATTACCGTCTAATGATATATCAAATACTTCTCAAGCACCTAGTTGGTCTAACACCCCCGATACGTCTTTTATTGATTTCGAATCGAACTCAACGGACAGCCATGATGATGCCGGAGATGATGGCCAAAAAACTTTCGAATCCTCTTCTCAAAGTTCTATGTCAGTTAATGAACCAACTTCAGAATCTGATATTTCTGAAAACGATGTTCCTATGATTACTAGTTTGTTGACTTCGACAACATCCACTACATCAACAACAACTACAACATCAACAACTACAACATCAACAACTACAACTACTCCGAGACCAACAACCACAACAACTACGACGACTCCAAAACCCACCACAACAACTACCACCACTCAAAGACCAACAACAACAACTACTACAACTACAACTACACCGAAACCCACCACAACTACTACAACCACTCAAACACCAACAACTACACAAAGAATAACAACATCTATTGCTCCACCTATAGTGATTGAAATAACTACTCCTACTACAACTATAAAGCCAATACCATCCTCTACACAACCTCTCACCACTTTATCGCCAATTAAACAAACTACAACAACTACTAAACCAAATTCGATTACATTAAGGCCAAAACCAGCTGTGATCGATTCAGATACGACTACTTTTGCACCTAATGTACCAATTATTCAATCATATTTAAACGTATTGATTAACTCAACAATGGCAGATATCTGTGAAAACAAAGAAGAACTTAAGGATGCTATTATTAAATTGTTTGAAAGTGGAACCGAGAGGTACATAAATCACAGTTTTTTGTACAAAAAAATTATAATTTAAAATGTATTTTTTTATAGTGTTAATTCGAAAGATCAAATCAGATTCCTTAACGTCGTCGATAATCAGTGTTTAAACCCTAATGACGAAAAAAGTCCGGTGGAAATAGAATTTTACTTGATAAACAGTAATGGTGATTACAATACGTTAATGAACGAAGAGTTCATTAGCTTGCTAGACAGCCATAGATTTGAATACAAATCAAATGTACGTAATACTTTTAATAATATTCTAAAATAATAACGCAATTTAATTGAATTTTGTTTGTTTTTAGTAAACTATTTTAAAATTTTAAAATATTCTATTATTTTTAATAATAAAAATTGTCTATATATTTAAATATATGTATTAATATATACAGGTAATCGGAGCTAAGTTTATGAAACGAGCTCTAGAAATTGACATCGATAAGGATGAAACTCAAAATCCAAGAGTGAAAGCTGCCATATATCTATCATGCGTAGCCGCTGTTTGTACCATCCTTGTATTGATTTTAGTGAGTATAGATTTAATACATATTATAGCTGTATGTGGCTTAATTTTTATACAAGTATTATATTGTATAGTATAGTATAGTATTATAAAGTATATTATTAGTATATTTAAATTTTATTAAAAATATAGATAATTGTCCGCAAACGTCAAAAACGATTTAATTATGGACAAAGGTGTACTCCTGTCTCATTGGACGACTATAGTATGGACAATATATCCGTGTTCAACAGCTTTAGAAGAAAAGGCGCACGGAGGGCGTCAAAACGGTCATATGGAAATCCTGCCTTCGATGAATCTGTAAGTATTTTTTTGTCCATTTCACATTCACTTTTAATATGTTGTTTTCTTGGACTTTGAGTAAAGCAAATAGTATAGAGTCTCAATATCGGATTTATTATTTTAAGTTAAACTTAATGTTAAGTATAAAACAATTATCTATACATAGGTAATTGTATTTTTTTATTATAATATTCAATATTTATATGTTATACACTTATTGTACCTAATCGACTAAATATAATATTATTTGTGACATTTACTCTAATTTCACTATCAATATATTGGTGGATAAATAGTCAATACTCATTTAAAAATTTGTACCGGTATAAAAACAATATAAATGATTATACCGTTTTAAAATAAATAAATCTAAAATCCATATAATCATACTTTATTTAGCAATTTAATACTATGTATAAAATCCGAAACATATTTACATTTAAATATTTTATCTTATAATGATAAATATTGTTTAAATTTATTTATACGTGACTTAAGTTAATCAAAATATTTTCAGGATTATAATTTTTGTAATGATGTATTTAAACGAGGTCGCTTGTTACATTAAAAGCAATTTTTATTTCGAATAAATAATTTTGGATTTGTTTAAATTATTTTTTTATTCTAATTTTTATTTATGTAGGACTATACAAGAGATATACGTATTACTACGAGAATCCATGTTGAAAAATAAAAAAATAAAAAATATTTTGTACTAAATTATCTCTTTATTCATTCTGTATTTTCGAATAAATGCAAAAATATATTTAATTTTTTCATATTTTATTTATACTTTTCAAATTTAATTATACATAAATAATAAAATATCGTATGATAAAAATAAAATGAAGATATTTATATATATTTATATTTTTACTTATACTTCGATATAATTTTTATTAAATATTGAACATCAAAACCAATTTCACGTACTATAAATACATTAAAAACTGATTTAATCATAAATTTTACATTTCTTTATTCAAAATATATTTCACTTATATATTTTATATCATATTAAATTAAAAACATCTTAATTAAGTGACATACACTTTTATCCTCTATGAAATCGATTTTTATCCATTTACTTAATTTGATTAAAGTTTTAAAAATGTTAACGTAAAAACAAGAGCGTACGTTACTTAATTAGGAATGAGTTATATAAGTGACATAAATAATTAGATTTGTTAAACTATATTTATCACAATACTGAATATACTATATTATATAGTTTTTTTATTACTCTATTTGTGTAATTTTAGTATTTATGTATTACTTATAGTTTATAAAAAATAAGTTTAATTTATTTTTAAGTATGAAGGATATAATTGTTAAATCGTTGTAGTTCCTATATAATTTACTATGGGTTTGAAAATCAAAATACATAAAATATATCAAGATTCAATATTGGTTGATGCTACTAAATAAATCGTTAATAATAATATAATATTATATATGATAATTATTATCGTTCACAGTTAATTTTCTCGAAAAAAACTCACCCATATAATAATAATATTATAATCGGTACACGTATATAGTTACAGTTAATTTGTATGACAAGATGTAGATACCGATAGGCGATGTTCGTTTTCCGTCAATTAAATTATATTTTTATCGATATATTTGTATAAATATAAAAAATATTTTATTTAATAATAAACTTTAGAAAAAACATTGTCACACGAATACATGCATGCTCAAATGTTCGCCTACTGATCCAGTTATCTCCACGTCGTCGTTCTATTAATCCATAGAAAATAATTGAGACGTACGTTGTACGTGCACGAGAACTAATGAAACCAATTACACTATATGATGATGCGCCGTTGAAAATGGTTTTCTCTCCCACTTATTGTAGATGCTATCCTATACACAGAATATTACATTCAACACACAAATTATTTTATCGCTTCCCGTATGATTTGTTCCTTGACATGTTTGTTTCTCGGTGTGCTAGTCAAAAAGAAAGGTCGCCAATGATAAAACGACTGTTCGTCAATGTGTTATAAATATTATAAATAATAATAATTGTCGTGATCATAAAAATAATATTATAACAACATGTTCGGTTTGGATATAGTAGTTTAGTTTACATTTGTTACGCCCGGATTAACATATAGTACACGATACACCGTTAAATAGTAATTTTGCAATTTCCTAAAAATATTATTTTATGTATAAATTATGTGCTATTGGTGTTGTTTCCGTCAAAAGTACGGTCGGACTGTACCGGCGAGAAGAGATAGCAGAGCCAGTAGGTCAAGTAGACGAGATAGTAGACGATGGAGTATATTTACGATTTTTATGAAAGATGTACCTACTCAAGCTTGTTTGGACATCTTGATTTTGGTGTAATTATATATTTTAATTTTAGTCAGCTTGTTCGCACGTACTGAACTTTGCTGGGCTCGTGAGCTTCTCGGAAGACCGACCGGCGGTTGACGAAGAGTTTTCCAACATACCAGTGATCACAGTGAAACCAGACGAATTACCACCGGGTGCTGAAACAAAGAACCGTTACGCCAATGTCATACCAATGCCAGAAACGAGAGTTCTGCTGAATCCACGTGGTTCTGGACTGAATTCAGACTACATAAATGCTAATTATGTGAAGGTATGATAACATTTTAACTTAAATTATAGCTGTGTAAGTATTCGAAACACGCTCTAAACTTTGATCACTGTTTTAGGGTTATAAGGGTGCAGAAAAGTTTTATATCGCTTGTCAGGCTCCAATGCAGTCCACTGTGCCCGACTTCTGGCAAATGATTTGGGACCAAAATACTAGAGTCATCATTATGGTCACAAGCTTGACCGAGAAGGGAGTGGTAAGTTAAAACGTTTAGTCTGTCTGGCTGAATTTAAACAAAAGCTGTATTTATATATTAGATTGTTTGTGTAAATTACTATTTGTTAAGTTAATGTGCGTTGTTGGTTATAATATAATACAACTTATATTATAGGTTATATTGTAATATAAGTATAAATTATATAGTATAAACTCCGACGTATTTTATAAAATATAATATGAGAATTTATGTATTAATATGGTGAAGTATAAAAAATAAGTCTATAATTCTGTGGTTAGCCATTTACTAAATTATTCTTGTACACATTTCGTAGAATCTTATTTATTGATATGTATTTTAACAATTTTAATTGAATCTAGAATAATTAACGTATTTTTAATCATAAAAGATAAAACAAAAGTAATTGGTATCTTATCTACTATTTAACAAAGTCGTATGTTTTATTATGAAAATAATGATTTTTTGTAAATCGTTTTATATTTCTCGTGACGTGATTAATTGTATTTATTTAAAAGTAAAAAAAGTGTATTTTAATCAAATATTTATTTAGTTCTTGGTAAAAAGTTAATGTTATAACAAATACGTTTTAATAAACTATAATCCATTATTGTGATAAGAGTCTGATGTTATTAACTCAACTATCAATAAGAATTCTTAGCTAAATATTTAATATTGGTACAGCTACAATCATTAATGCAATTTAAATATTTCACGAACAAATTATAATTATATTGTACTTATGTATAAAAATGTATATTTAATGCTTGATTATTTATGTAAGACATTAAATATACAATAATACTGTATACACTTCTAAACAACAAAAAAATAATTCATTATATTACGCAATAGTATAAGGTTTTTGTATCCATTTGATTAGAACGATCGGTTTTTTTTTTATCATTTAAGCAATTTCATCGATAAAATTAAAAAAACTGCATCTGCGATTATAACCATGCAATTAAAATGTTTCGATTTATACTATTATGATATATTATCTAAAAATAATTCAAGTAGGTAGGTATGGAATGGATATTAATTGAGTCATAGAAATTCCATTCAAAATTGCATATCAGACAAGTTGTTTTGAAATACTTGTAAATTGTCGATACTTGATGATATATTATTTCTTGCAAACTGCCACTAAAGTTTATAAACAAACAAATTAAAAATGAAAAATATATTCAAATCTAATAGTTATTTGTTAAATAAATCTCTAATATCTTCACATTACATTATTGTCATCACAAATATATGTTTTTATTATTTAAAATTTCACATGAAAAATATACATTTTTTCATTATATGATATACCTATGTGCTTAATTTCATATAAAAACAGTGTTTTGTAGATGCATTTTCGGAGAAAATAAATTAAGATAATAGCTATATAAGGTAGTACTTAACCTAAGACAATGTCAATACAGAATGACTCATATTAGTCATATTATATGAAAGTATTAACTTTATAAAATATATGAAATATAACATAGATTTCAAATTAGTAACTATTAGCTAGGTATTCAATAATTATTTATTTATTAGGTTTTTGTGTATGAAAATAAAACAACTATACTAACTTTATACTTGTATAAATTAATAATCATTATTTATGTTATTCGTGTTAATTAAGGTATTCAATTAAATAATATATTTTTTTTTGCTTAACTCGATAAAAAAAAACACAGTTCTTAATTACTTAAAATTACTAGGCATGGTAAAAAGTTTAATCATTTAAGATATAGTTGAATAAGCAAGAAGCAAGGTTTATTACAATAATAAATTAGTTATGTAACGTCTTCATGTCTTGGACAATAAATTATTTGATGTTTTATAAAGATATATATTTTTTTAGTTTTATCTGTGAACTGTGATTATTAAACAATATAAAGTAGATATAAAGCGATTTTAGTCAACAACTATATCATCTTAACAAATGCTTTAATTATATTATAGTGTACTATACCATTATACGATAAAAATGGGTATTGTAGTAATTTAAATATTAAGTTAAAAAACTATATACATTTTAAATCGAAAGTAAATAATTCGAAATTAATTTGACATAATATCATGATTTATTTGCAAAGATATTTTTATACTGTTAAAAATGTCAAATACTATGTATTTATATCAGTCTATATAATTATTATACATAAAAACATATTGACTAACATCTATAATGCTTGTATTATTTTATACTTACAAAAATGATTGTTATTTATAAAATTAACTTTTACATTATATTTATGCATTGGCTAATTAGTATATTAATTTTACATATAAACTATTATAGCTATACTTTAAATATTTCAAAAACAATTAAGGCCGATACAATTGTGACAAACAGATAGTTAGTTAAGTGGAGATTGTTTCAAAAATATTATTATTTTATTTCTTTGCTGTATTTTCATAACATACATCTTTGTTTATTACTTATTAATTGTTCTGTGTATGCCCTTATTTATATTTATTTGTCGATTGTGTTATGTAGATAAGGAGTGCTTTATTGTCGATTTTTTTCAGTAGACATTGAATGTAAATTTATAATGTGCCCTCATTTATGTACAAAACCATGTCAAAATAATTAATCAATAACATAGCTTATACACAATAGTATAATAGTAATGAACAAAAACGTATAACCAGTGATTGTTAAGAATATAAAAGTAACCATTTTATTTAATATAATTTGATTTTTTACTGTTTGCATTATATATTATTATGTTTTAATATATAACTGTTTTATCTTTATATAGGAAAGATGCGCGGACTATTTACCGCCTTCTGAAGTCTTGGACTGTCATCGATTGTTTGGTGATTATCAAATAACATTGAAGAAACGTGAAGTAAAAGAGAAGTTCATAATATCCAGTTTA
Organism: Rhopalosiphum nymphaeae; assembly: GCA_036289425.1. Classification (NCBI taxonomy): domain Eukaryota; kingdom Metazoa; phylum Arthropoda; class Insecta; order Hemiptera; family Aphididae; genus Rhopalosiphum; species Rhopalosiphum nymphaeae. Next base: position 940,550 of record JAZAQC010000005.1, on the reverse strand, counting down.
CAGTTAAAGGTACCAACCTAAGTCATAACTATTATAATAATTTATATAAGTCTATAACAGTTATATTTCATGTTAATCGTACATCGAAACTTCTCAGAGTATAGGCCGGATACAGTGAGTGAAAAGGCTAGGGTTTTTAGATGTTTTTCAGATATATTATGTTTTTTTATCTTATTAGTTATTAATCTTAAAGAGGCAAACCATACTTTAGTCTCTATAATACTTTAACAGTGCCTATGTACAATAATTTATAAATATAAATATTATGTACATCACTGTTTAAAACTGCGAGTATTTTTTCTTGTTATAATAATGGCGCATAATTTTGACCACTCTCTTTTTATCTTTGTTCTTAGATCTATCCATCCATAAGATTAGAATAAGATTTTTGGGGCCCCTAGAAAAAAATTCTTAGAGTACCAACACAAAATAAAAATAATTATCTATAGTTGTATTTTTATTTTCATAAAAAATGTAATATAACCTATAGAAGTGTTTATTCAATTTACAAATTTTTTCTAGCTTTCCTTATAAATTTATAATAAGTTGTTGGGTCATATCGCCTACAAATTTATTAACTGTAAAATAAAATACTACTACCGGTAGCATGAAAAATCGCTAAACATTTAATAAATCGATAGTGAACTAATGGTCGCTTAAACATGATTTAGTGGCTCTCGATAGGTCCATTAAATTTTATCGAACCATTAGATTAATCAAATGTTCATACAACTTGACATATAATTAATAAAATGAAATCCCAAGAAAGAAATTAAGAAGTAATCAATGGTTTGAAAATAAATTTCAGATTCCAATTTTTTTCTTAAAATTAATATTTTTATGGATTAAAGGTATTTTGTATTTTATTTTATGCACAATATGTATAATAAATAATAATAATTATAATATTTATTATGAATATTTGGTATGCAATTAGAGGCACCTAAAAAAATTTCAAAGTCTCCAATGCCCCTTATAACCTTATTCTTGCTTACATGAGTATTACTCATTTACTCAGATTACATAATATAGTATAATGAACACAGATGCAAAATATTTCAATAATATTATACATTTGTTGAAGAGTATTCAATAATAATTTCGACACTTACAACCCTCGGTGTTCCTTAGTGTAACTGTTATGACGTTTATGCGTGATATAACATATTATGTGGTTTTAATTAAATTTATCTTTTTCTTGCATATTGGCAGAACCTGGAGACGAACCTTTGGCGGGACGTGACGCACCTGTGGTATGGAGGTTGGCCCGTGCAGGGCGTGCCGTCCGACCCGAGCGCAATGTTGGCGTTCGTCATGGAGGCCAGATCGCACATGAAGACCAACAGTGGGCCCCATGTGGTGCACTGTAGCCCCGGCACCGGGCGGACGGGTACGGTTATCGCGTGCGATATGGCCATCAGAGATTTTGAACTGACGCGGACCGTCGATGTCCCAAAAACGGTGTACGCGGTCCGGCGATGTAGGGCTGGCGCGGTGCAAACCAGGGACCAGTACGCTCTCATATATAAGGTATAAGAATAATATCGCATCAAAAATAATACACTTTATGCGTATGACGTGTCCTGAAATGTCTTTTAAATGGCGATACATAAAATATCGATACATCACTTTAACAAAAATAAACGTATAAAATGTATATACAGGTGTCAGGTGTTATCTCACAGTATTTGTCTTCGTACATTGTCATAGTTATATAAATTTGCTATCTCAGACTCTTAACAAACAAGAGTACAAGACGTATGAAAACAATAATTTCATTTTTTTTCACTCTGATATTGAAAAAAAACATCGTAAATCGCTTGTTTGTGTTTGCGTGTGTAACGACATCAGCGACCGGATTTCGGTTTTTGGACGTTCAGTCGGTCGGTGGTGCACAGTCGCATTCAAAAAATATTTTAAATTCATCGTACGATTTTTTTTAAATATATATACTCGTATCTCGAAAGACATTTCGGGTGATGGATAGATTTAAATTTCAGTATTATGCAAATGATTTATCGTTTTAATTAATACTTATTTTCCTGGTTTATGAATGGAACTTTAGTGTTCTAAAATATTCGTGTAGTATCTTTAAGAAGACCGAGAATCGTTTTTACTCAAGTATATACTTAATTTTTAAATGTAATTTTTCAATATATACAAATAGCACATCCCATCACTGTCCCGCACAGAGATGAACGAGCTTAGATGAGTTCCTTGAATAATACTCAATTATTTTTTTGCAAGTCATAATATTATTTTCTTTTACGTATTATATTGCAGTAGAAATGTGTACGATATTATTTTTAACAAGTGTTTACACCCTATTGATCCATTCACAGTTATATGGAACGTTAACACTCGACATTTAATACTTCTACAAAAATTATTATTGTACAATTGACAATTGTACGTCATATAATATAACAATATATATTATCATATCCATAAATATAGATGCGCGGTATTATATCGTAGTGCGTATATTTATAAAAAAATTATTGTACGAACAACATTGAAAGACGATTTCAATGAGTTCTCATAAGTTGATAATTTTTCAATAAAAAAATATTAAAAATCTATAATCACAATATTTTTTTACAAGTATTTAAATTTAGAATTTTGATAAAATTTATAAAAAATTTTGTTTATATACTTAAGTTTTGAATATTGAATACATGATTCCTCATAAGTAGTACACACTGAAAATATAAATGTTTTTCTTTCTCTTGTACACTATAGACAGATGTTTTTATTTTTTAAATGTTGATGAATCTAAATCAACATTTGAACAAGTAGCTTATAAGTTTTATAAAATTGTGTACTATTGATTTATTATCCATGATAATATATTTGGAAGATATAGAGTATCTATATAAAAATTCAAAAATTCTAAAAATTAAATTCATTATTAAAAAAAAAAGTGGGTATGTGCATGTTTGGTTAATTACCCTGTATATTTTGTTTCATTTATAATTTAATCGAATAATTATTAATGATTTCAGGTGGTGAATCTGTATGCAAGTAAACTATCAGGAGGTGTATTGGATTCGTTTTAATGACATCGTACACATCTTTTATTTTTATATATACACATTATATCGTTAGTTATTACATAAGTAATTGATAATTTTATTATAATATCTTTTATTACTATTTATTAGTATTATTATAGGATGGTGACTCTCTTTTGTACATTGTACTATTTGAAACTCTTAGAAGTTCGCATGTAGGTTTCGAACAAAATTATTATAAGTCAGGACGATCAATAATCTCCGAGTTCAATCAGCGTTTCTGTGATAAGCAAATTATAATTCATGATTGTTCGTGCTAAACGAATCATCATTGATATATATTTAAGATCTTTTGAAAAATACTGTTAAATAATTAACAATTAAACTCTCTGTCTTTTTATTTTTATAGCTATTGCGTATATAATACTAATTATGTAAATTGATGATTTTGTTTTTATTACAATTTATTTTTAATGAAATTCTAAAGAAAATTTCTTGATGAATTTTTTAAATTGATTGTATATAAAAATCTTTAACTTCAAATATTTTTTCCCTTTTTGTACAACCCGATGGTTTATTTCCTACATTGAAACCATACATAGCGATAGTAGATTTATGTGGATTTATTGTTGTTATAACCGTCGAAAAATTATCTAAAGATATAATATTTATAATAATATGTGTACTAAGTTTGTTTTCTATTCATTTAAAACAATAATGAAAGTTCCTCTTTACGTATTTACTTTCGCATTGTCGGTATTAATACAGATAACTACTACCTATTGTATATATTTATAAATATATATTAATAAGTGAAATACGCGCTTAATTATTATATACATACGTAATATTATATATATATTTTTTATTATACTTAAATATATTATTTATATATGTTTAAAAAAAATGTGTTCTTACAGCGTAATTTGTTTTGTAAATAACGTAATGATATAACATAATATTATGATGATCGTGCGACGGTCTCATTGGTGACTAGCAGTCTCAAATGTTTTCATTTGTCTGAGAATAGTGAGAACACTGTGTATTGGTGGGTCATAAGAGACTGGCTAAAAGTATTTCCGGTTCAACAATCACCAATTATTGCGTATACCTTAGTTTTTATTTCCGTTATGTACTGACAGGACTGCTGTCGATGCGTTTACCGTCAATATATTTTTTAATAACGATTCATCCATGTGTAACCGACGTATAGCTGTACGTACTATATGGTAGATATTAAATAATTCTCTAACTTTCTATCTATAACTCTATTTCTATCTATTTAAATTTGTACCTTTATGTATACAAAATGTGTTAAAAATAAACATAAGACGTGTTCATTAGCCGCTCATCGCACAAAATGTTTACAATAATAATGATAACAGTCAGTTAATTGTTGTTTATTATTTTGTTTTATCATCACTAACTTACCATGTTCAGATACTGCTACAGCAATTCTTTCCACTGATTGTTCAAACATTACGAATTTCGCTTTTTTGAAATTTAAAAAAATAATAAAATTGTTCACTGCAGTGCCCACATATTGTATTATACATGAGTATAATACTCTATATCACGGATGGGCAACTTAATGTTACTAGAGGTCCAATTTTTTCAAAGTGAAAATCTAACGGGACAGATAACATAGAAAACAAAAACAAATAAAGGTCAATACAATTTACAATTGACATTTATAGTTCAATATTAGATAAGAATTCATACCTACGTTTTACAATAAAAATGATGTCGATTTTATAAATATAATAAAATAAAATACTAAAAAATGCTAGTATTTTATATTTTTATAAAGTGATTTGAAATGTAGCATGACGGGCCACAGGGCCACCAGTTGCCCACCCCTGCTCTATATTATATAATATATATGTATTATAACTTACCTACGCGTGGTACACGTATAGGGAAATTATTATAATATAATAATATAATTTAGGTACGTTAAATTATTTTTATTATAATTGTGTATACGAATATATGTGATGAGATGTTTAGAAAAAAAAATGTTTTATTAAAACCAATAAAATAACTAAAAAAAATAAAACAAAACGATAAAATATGAGTTTTGACATTTTGTTTATAATTTTTGTTTTCTCCTGCTCAAGTGTAATGTCAAAACAATTAAACTATTTTGGAATAATAATAATAATAATAATTATAATAATAATAATAATAGCCGACAATGGCCGTTACAGAAATAAGAAGCGCGCGCGCTGAAGGCTCTTTAATTATCATAGAAACGCGTTCTTTTACTGATGCCGAATCGCATGAAATTTGTATTGTCCATTCCAGTGTCTGTATTCTTCCGGCGGTTCATTAGTACAGTCAATAGCTCAGCAGCAGTCGGCTTCCACACTGGTTCAACTGTAATGTCACATACATATGATTAAAATATTATACTACGATTATTACGTACGTGCTACTTAACACTAAGGTTGTGATTTTGTAGAAAAATATATAGTTTTTTTTTATCTTATTGCAATAACAATATTTATGTTATTCTAGCACAAGTCACAAACTTAAAATATTTAAATTCAATTTTGGAACTTTAATTTTTCATTGTTTATTGCATATTTTAATATTTTTGATTTTATAAGTAATTTTTTCTGTTTTATTGTATTTTACGTTAGTTTGACGATTTCAGTAAATAATTTACTGAACACATTTGGTAATTATTTTTTATTTTACATGCAGTATATTTATATTTTCTTGTTAAAGTATAATTTATAAAAACTATTTAATGAATGAATGGATAAAATAAATATATATATCATATATTTTTAATTACAAGCGGAACACTGAATGTACTTAGTTTATTAACATTGACGTGTAGATTTTTTCTTGTTAGGTAATATTATTGTGTTCGATTTTACTTTTAATAGCAGTAAAAGTAAAAGTACTTCGTTTTTCAAATTTTTGTATGGTTTCTGATAGAAAACTGGATCTAGCTTACAGTTTTTTTTAAATTATATTATTAGACAGTAGGCAGGCTATCTATAATCAAAATTATTTTTCGTGTACAAAGATTTATCACCGAATCAAAGTTAAACACATCCATTATTAATTGTGGTCTATTTAATAACAAGATATATTCGATACATACCTACTATACAGTAAATCTAGTTCCCCGATTATTTTTAAATTAAATAAGTACATAAAAATATAATTTTTTTTTCTGGAATATCATACTTTTAATATTTTTAAAATTTTGATTTAGTCTATTTAAAAAAAATATATAAATGTATATTTTAGTGCATTGTTGGCACAATTTTTATTTCATCTACCTATTCAATTAACATTTTTAATTGTGACAAAAAGTTCTAAAAAATACAAATCATTGTCCGAAGTTGCATTCATATTTTTGAAAATATCGCACATTCTCATCAACATTTAAATAAACCAATTAGGTGTGTGATCAATATCAATGTTATATTATTATATTATACTTACACAACTGTTATAAAATGTCGTAAATATTGTCAATTTACTTTTAATTGTTCTTTAATGGAATGATTTTGTGTGGTTTTTATCCGTTTATACTATTTATTTTTTATTTTTACAGTGAAATTGTTTTAATTTTATTATAAAAAATGTTTGCATGAGTTTTGTGTGATGAAAACTGTACTCGCGTACTTTAATTTATTATATTTTTGATAACACCACCAAACGTTAATGGTAACTTAAATAATATGAGTATTCCGATGTAATTTTATTCGTGATAGTTCTTCTATTTTTTTTTTTTTATATTATTACTAAAAAATACTTCTTTTAAAATGTTTCAATAATTTTAAAAATTACATCTCAAAGCAAAATTCAAAGTATTTTAATAAATTGGTAGTAATTGTGAGTAATAAATAATGGTTTGTTTTTGCAAATTTCCTTCTCGCTATTTTTTTTTTTTTTTATATTTAATTTACAATATTGGTATTTTTACTGATTTTTATCATAGTTCATTTGATTTACATTCTGCAATCTGTATAACAATAAGTGAAATAATAGTATGAAAATGTTATTCAACTGTATTTCATTATTTACAATTTGGTATAGCTGCATAAACATTTGATTTCTACTACAATTAATTTTATATGCTTAATTTTAGTACCTTTCAGTTTTATGATTGGGACTTGATATAATTATCATAATGTTTATATATTTTTATATAGGTACAAAATATAAATAATAACATATATTATTTGAGTATATGACTATTTATTCAGATTCAAACGGATCATATCGACATAAAAAATAGCTATAAATCGCTCAATATCCAATTCGTATTGTATAATTTTTAATGTAACTAACAATTGCAATATTTACAATAATTGTAAATAATTATTGTTGTTATTATTGTTATTTGATTTACACATATTTTACTATTTATTACTTGAAATGATTTTATTTTCTGATTTTTGATTATCGAATATTATATGTGATGGTAACAATTCGATTATTCAACCGTAGACTTGAAAATACGCATATAAACATTTTTTGGGTGGTTAGTTTTGAATAATAAACAAAACGAATACAATACATAAATAAATGATTGAGTTTACAGTGTACTAATACTACTACATTGTGATAATTATATATTATTATAAACGATATAATACGAACTGAATAACAACGGGTTTTTAAAAACAATATCATAATCCAGGTATCGACGAACACGCGAAATGAATAATAATATATTTTCATGATATTCCGAACATATATTTTGATTGTTAGGTATGCACACTACGTGGGATTTTCTATTATTGTATAATAATGTTATAATAAAAAAACCTCAAATTTTTGATTGTTATTGATTGATCAACATTGTATTATTTATACTTCCGTCATACAAAATTGACATTACTCGTCACATGTTTAATGTATAATATTATGTGTTTAGGAAAAGGAAACAAAACTGTTTGTACCGAAATAACGCTGTTTGTACTCGCGTACGTCATATCAACGGTAACGAATCTCGTGCAGTCTCGAGAGACCTTCCCGGGAATAAAGTGAAAAGTAGTGTCATTATATAGAATGAGGACTACAACACAAGTGAACGATTGAAAGTCTTTCGTTTTTCTTATGAATTCCTATGTGTGTGTGTGTGTTTGTTACAATTTGTATACAATTACATTATAATAAGCGCAAGTGGTGGATTATATTAAATAATTCAGAAACTTTAGTAAAAATATTAATAAACCATCCATTGTTTGAACTGCATAGCGTTGAAATTGGCTCACCGACATAGTACTAAGCACTTAAAACCACCAAAAATAATTTTTGAATATCTAGTCAGCTATAATGTATACTTCATGTACCCCACCCAAGTTGTTCTACAAATAGTCAAAATCGATAACAAACAATAATTATGATATAAATAAAAAATGTTATGGTGGAATTCTGTAGTGGATATTTGAAGGTTTGTGAATATTATTTATAAAATCATATTTTCTATATTTTAATAGTTTATTATACCAGAAATATTGACGAAAATTATTGCTTACAAATACAAGAGTTATAGCCTATAAGTAGATACACTCCAACATATTGCATATTATATGTATCTACTTATAATCATTAGCTAATTTCCTGGTTGCTAGTTCATCAGAGTCAATCATACTATATTACTATATTAAGCCATGGTACATTTATTAGGTAAGTATCTGTTTTTAATTTAATTGGGGGTGAATAAATATTTTATTGATTATTTTTCCAACGGGTATTTTTATTCCAATAAGTAGGTAATTGGTATTAAAACATTTTTACATTTTGTTTTCAGCTATGATATAATTAACGTTTTAGAACTGATACTGAACCACAACTGTTAGTATCATACTCGCGAGTTATTGAAACGATATTGTGAAATTAGTTTCAAACGATGCGCCGTATGAAATGGAAATAAACATAACACGCCATACGGTTTAGCGCGAAAAATATGGAAACTATGGTATAACCACGAGCGTCTGAAGGAACAAGTAGTGTGGTTTGTCGATTCACTATGTCGTGTTCCTTGTATCATGTACCGATCAGCTGTCGTATTTATTATATCATTCACTAACAAATTGATTTATCGTGAGTTGGGCTTAATTCAACTTCTTTTAGACACAACACGATACCTTAGATAGCGTAAGATGTGTGAACTTGACTATAGAAACGTTTCAAACGTTGGTATTCGTATTCTAATACGTTTACCGTTATCGAATTTCGGCATAGACTTATTATAGTATATCATATATATATAAGGTATATAAGGATGCCCTATCCATATATAAATATATATTTATATATGGTTTTCTCAGAATACGTATTCTGAACCGTTGGATTCTCAATTACTCAATAATTATGTTTTTTTTTCATTTCTCACGTACGCGACAATGTCATTTAAGTGTAACGAAAATCCAGCTGTGAAAATCGAACAAACCGATTCCGTCTCACTGTTTACGTATTGTAATATTTGGGTAGTATATGTGGTGTGGTATAGGGAAACGATTCCTGATTATCTCCGAACCGACGATACATGTACCACCAATTCCTAATAAACGTCAAGCCAAAGGTACGATGCGCATATTATTCACCGGCAGCTAGCTATTGGTATAAATCTATAATAATACAATAATATAAGGTATTTTATTACAGAAAGCAAAAGAAAACCACCGGACTTATTCCTTTCCTAGTACCAATGCCGAATTTCCGCCTGGGCAACTTAGACAGTTGCTTGGGGTTGGTAAAGAACGTCACAAAATGGATTAATGTGAAGAAATATATCGTAATATTGTTTATTTTTTTTAAGGCTTAAATAAAAATAGGCTTATAAGAATATTATTATGAGGTAGCAGGTAGTATCGAAAAGTACTTTTAAATTTATAATTTTAGTATAAGTGTTTCAATTGTATGCCGTTTTCTTGGAACGATTGTTGACCATTTAAACATAAGTTAAATAATTATGAGTGATGTGTTCAAAAATTATTAATAAATTATATATTGCATTGGTTGCTTAAAAAATATATATTATTCAATATTACTATTGACAGTCCTAAGTCTGTATTATACCGACAGGGAAGTAATGTATTTACATCGGACGTAATTAATATTAAAAAGGTATCTTGGGACGCAATTCGTTTGCTGCGATTTTTTTTCAATAAATTGGCCGTACAAACATCAGTAGCTCTTTGCATAGGCGTATTTGAGAAGGCTTGAGGGGATTTTTAAGTACTGTTCATGTATAAGTAGAAACATGTACTTATATCGTCGGAACCTATAAGACTTATGTATAACATTATTATATTGTAAAACTAAATACGATTATTACTTATATCATTACATCGGTTTACATCGTCGTTTACGTAGTTTCTATTGGCGATCATGGCATATGGTAGCACCACACCAGCCGTTTGACTAGCCCTCAACCTGGCCACCGGATGATAAGGTACGGAATATCTCTTGCTGTTCAGTTGAAACGTCAAATAGTTTGGCGTATCGGCATAGATCCTCTCGTCCAAACGACTGTCCTCCCAAGGCGCTGCCACCGCCGACAAACCTTCGGTGCCGTCATCTGTAGCATACACAAACACCTTGTCGTCAGTGGTAATTTGTAAGGCAATCATATAATACAAATTGTAATTTAAATTTGAAATAAGCCATTATACATTTTGCTTCAAAAATTTAAACGTTCATAATTTATTAATAAGTAGGCGAGTGATGGTTAATTCTAATCCGTATTTTAGATCATTGATGTACCTATTATAATGTATATCAAACGTTTAAGGAAATTATTAAAAATGTACTATACTTTTATAGTTATATTATGGAGCTTATTCAGAGGAACATTTTTAGTTACATAATTTCAATAGGGATGTTGGAAGCTGAATATTCTAGGGCGTTTACATGTTTCGAATATTGCAAGGAAATGTACATTTTATGCAATCTTGTCGTTATCGTTATTTTATTATGTAAGCTAAGTGCGTATTTTAATGTCAGTAAACCATTTCTGTGAAATTGTGTGTAATATAATATATTATACAAGAATAATTTGTACAATTGTCAATCATGTTGCTGTTGTTAAAAAGCTAAAACTTATTTATAATTTTATCTCTAAAATTAGCATAATATAGTAAATAGTACATCATATATTTGCATTTAACAATTGCTAAACATCATTATAATATTTTATCAATATAAAAATCATTTTTTGGGATTAAATATTTTATTTTAAACTTAATACAAACATTTTACAAAAGTTTATAAAATTGACATATTTGATATATATTTAATAGATAATCAAATTTTCTAGAACTAACCTAAAAAAGAATGTACAATTATCTCAACATGTTTTTTTAAAAATTAAAATCAGATAAATACAATTAAATGACATTTTATAAAAAGATATGTTTTTAATAAGCTAAAATTTGTGTTAAATCGATACATAAATTAGGTTTTTTTGTTAGAATTTTTTACCTATTTAATATACCTATTGATTGAGAGATAATGTATTATTATATTATTTACTAGCATACCCGTCTCGGCTCCGTCCAAGCGTATTTTATTTTATTTTTTTATAATTTTCTATTTTTAGAACATATTTTCTAGAAAACTTATATAACTTATTTAATAACTAATTCTATACTAACATTTTGGTATAAGCGAAACATTATATACCAAAGAACTCGTCTCTTTGAGTGGTTTTCGCTAACTAAACAGACACGCTAGTATAATATATAACAATAATATAATATATAAATCTATGAAAAAAAAATTGTTGAAAAAAACATGGTACGGAAAGTATTTTACTTCTCGGAACAATTATTCATTAATTTACTTAATTTTCTACTTGCCGATAAAACACACACAAAAGAAAAAAGGTAAGGTTTACAGGTAGTTGGAAACTCGCGGACCGCCGTGCCGCACAATATGTATAATAATATATGTAGGTATACAATTTATTCGTTTATTTTAATTAATAATAAGTAATAACTAATTATTTATTAACTTTATTGGACTAAATTTATGCCTAAGACCTTCTCTGTGATGTCCTCTTTAATTTAAAAATAAGCTGCATGACGATTGAATAAGTAGTTTCGGAGTTTATCCCAAACATACAAATAAACGCTATCATTTTATATATTAGTATAGATTACAAAAATAAGAACTATCTACATTTAACAACTATAAAAAATTGCAACACAGTACTATATATTTTCTCAATTAAATTATTTAATAGATGTACTCATGTACCTAACTCAATAAATTATTATAATATTATTATATACACTATTTTCAGTTTTAGAGTGGTTTATGGTTTATACTCGTAATTATACCTGTTGATTGTTGTATTCATTGTTTAGTTAATACAATCTGAGGTTTTTAGTACTAATACAAAATCACAATCGTACCTAATAAAATTATAGTCAAATGGATAAAACTAAACAATGCTACATCTGCTTAATAAATAGACTGTAATACTGTATTTAGTATGCAATATTGATTAAAATACATAATTTAGTTGATATGAATAGTTAAATTTTAATTACTTAAGAGTGAAAATTCCATACAAAAAAAAAAACCCGAAGATAGTTTTCTTTGTATCTTTTTTCTTTATCATTAATCTTTCTAGTATTTAATAGTTGCCTCGAGTGTCTCATGGGACGTAGGTAACTATGTTTTATATTGCAGTACAGAGTAGTGACAATAATAATGTAGGTAAGAGAACTTAATAGTTAATAGATTCTTGCATGATGTGTTAGAGCCATCTTCGTTGAACTGAGTTTATGTTTTTTAGTAATGTTATATGAAATATGCTTCTTAATATGGATGAGATTATTATCATTATTTATGCTGAGCATAAAATTACGCTCCTTTTTGATAAATTTAAAAACATCACTGGTTCAGACTTTCAGACTATTGCTGCACATGTAGGTTATATACAATACTTACCTAGATTATTGTATTATGGTTTTAAATAAATTACGTTTTTGAACGTTTGACAACATATCTTCACTATTATTAAAATAGAAAATTGTTTGTCAAGATATAAAATACACTTAGTAGTTTTTCAGATTTTCATATAATTGAAAACTGACTTGTAACGTCTACACATTTAATGGAAAATATAAAGTATATGTACGTCTATATTAAAAAATATAGACAATCGTTGTATATTTTAGTACATAAACAGTATTAATAAACTGGATAGTATAATACTTCTAAGAGTATAATACTCGGAATTTTGCTAGGGCGGAATAATTAAGAATCTATTTATGAATATTATGATTGTAATATACGTAGGTATTAATGTATCTGTTTTAGATTTTCCAACAATAAGTAATTTAATAATTGACATTTAACGTGCTTTGAACTTTTGAATTGTATTTCGTTGAATTTTCTTTACTGTTATAATAATTTGAAGATAATTTATATGAACATTTATAAATAGGTAACATAAATTAATTGAAACAGATTTAATAAAACATGGCGTGATTAAAACATAATATCTATACGTGCGATGATAATAAAACAGTAGGTATAGTGTAATATATGAATTGGCGATATTGTTTGAAACCATTATTAAGTTCCTTGTGGTATTTACGAAAATAAAACAATATGAATTTTATTGGTAAAAATATTCTTCTTTTTTACCTTTTGAATAAAAAAACCTATGGTCGACTACCTAACTTATAAATATTATATCTTATATTATTTATAATAAATGTGTTATGATTTCATTTATTTAATATTTGATATAATTAATTGAATTCATCAATAGAATATGTGTTAATAACAATACTTTGAAATATATTATATAATCAAAAGGAATAAAAATAAATAAAAGTAATCATAGACAATAATGAAATATATTAGGTACCTACTCTATTATAGGTATCAGTTTTATCAACTATTTTTTTCATCAGTCAAATTTAAATATTTTGAATATAAATAAAATAATACAAACTATTAAATGATCAGTTAGAGGTAATTATAGTTTATTTTCCCATCGCTGCTACAAAATAAGTTAGGCATGCAATAATACATATAATAATTTTATTAGATTGCTTTAATTGTTAAAAAATATAGTAAAATTTCAGTTGTTTTGATGAAAAATGAGAAATTATCATGCATATAGCATATGTGTCGCACAGTACTATTCTTTACCTACTCGTGAGTCATGTGTAGGATGTAAGTAGTCATAATCTTTTGTTTGATTTTAGTATTATAATTTATAATAGAGGGTGACAATAAGCGCTGAAGAATTTCGGTATTTCAAAATGACAGAGTGGAAATTTCAAGTCCAAGTCCGATTGCTGTGCATAGTGGCGTATGCGGATGTACTTAATTGTGCGTTAGTAATCGGATGTGGGTATCTGATTATAAAGCCGAACAAAGGACTACGCGTTTTAAAATATTTCGATTATATTATTATAAATAATATAAGCAGTAATTATCATGATGCAAATTTCGGTCGAGTTAACATGTTTCGGTGTAAAAAAATGGTGGATTAACCGGCTTTCGTTGATGCGTTAATTGCGAATTTTCCTAAAAATTAAACAGTAAAGCTATTGCAGTAGTGAGTAGGTAAATATTATATAATATTATATATAGTAAAATAAATGTATATTTTGCACGTTTTGATTTGGTTTTAATAGTAAAATGACGAAATTGATCATACTCACCTACATTTAAACGTGGTGAAAAAACCAGGATTTGTACTTTTTACTCGCAAACGTAATTAAAAAATGTTTAAATTGTGCGTAATAGCTGAATTATTTTGCCTTTAAATGAAAATACAATTAGTTATTTTAATATTATTTTCCAGCGAGTCTTGGTTAATGGCTTTATTATACATATAAGGTTAAGTATATAATATTGTTATTATTTTATAATTACCTGCGTATTAAATTTTGTTCAAAAGAATTATTTTATATCCGTGGATAAAAGTGCACTTATCATCATTTTTATATAATATATTGTATGTTATGTTTCTTTGATGTTCAATAGAATGACAAATAATATTGGGTTTAAGAATTGATGAATATGTTGTTTTATAGTAAGATCGCAAAAAATAATGAATCATGATTCTGTGTACTTTGATTAGTCGATTATATTTTAGTGATCTATTAATAAATTAATCAATTTCTTATGTAACTCTGTAGTAATATCTTAAATGCAAAACGAAATTGATCTGAAAAATGTTAATATGCTCATATAAACTTTCAGTATATAGTAATTTAGTCATTTAAAATTGAAATAATATCTATGTCTTTTGAGCGGGTAATAGTCTATTATCATAAATAGGGGGAGGGTTGGTTGGGTGGGTTTAGGTATAGCCCACACTTCAGCTACTCAAACCCACCTAAAATAAAATAGAAATTGAAAACAAGCAAGTTATTGAAATTGTATTTCTTTATTGAAAATTTTGGTATTCATAATTTTAATATAAATATTATATTTTATTGTTTATTAAAGGTGAAGGTGTAGTCCCATAACCCATTCTATCTGTTAAAAATTTTAACTATGAGCTTGAGCCCAGTCAATTTAATGGATCTAATTACGTCTATTACTAATAGATAAAATTAATATTCCAAAAATTAGAATTTGAATAATATTTCATTATTAAAATGATAAAGAGCGGAACATAGGAACTTAATAAATCATCCTGTTTATTATAATGTAATATACAAAAAAAATTAGAAAAACTTACAAATTGAATTCGAACCAACCATCTTAAATAAAAATTTAACAGATTTAAATATTTATAATACGTACTTACAATTAAATTATAACACGACATTTAAAATATTTGAAATTTATTATATATTATGAAATGCCTATGTTGTGTACATTAATATACATTAGTGTGCGAGAGGTAAATCTCATAAAATTCTAATATAATTCAACTCCTTAAAATGTCATCTTAAACCTATCATATAACTAGTAGAAACCGTTAAAAGTTTTTTTAAAGTATGGCCTTGGGTATTTAAGTAGGTCAAAATAAAATGCTGTCATAGGATTTATATTTAGAATTTTTTTTTGCAAATTTATACGTATTGGAAAAATATTTAACCTTGAGGATTTAAAAAAAAATTCTCATAATATTGACTTCTATAAGAAAATAAAAAATATTTTTCTAAATAACAAAAAAAAATAATCTAATACGTTCATACTTATATATATATTATAATAGTATTAGGACATCGGGAAATACATAAACTATAACTTTTCATTTGTTGGTTTAAAACTATAAACAATACAGTTTCAACTATTTTGAATAATATATTTTATATATTATATATATACTTTTTTTTGTAAACAAATTAGACATTCTTAGACATTAATAAGGCATTCAATTATATATTTTGGAAAGTCACAATTGGTTGTTTGACAATATTAAAAATTTAAATAGATGATAAACCGCAATCCGAAGTTATTGATATAAATATTTCCGTATTAGAATAAGTATAATGCTTAATTCTGAGTTGAATAAAATGATTTTCAATTTATTTTATGTATTAATAATGAGAGGTGGTTTTAGGATTATACTTAAATAGAATTAACAATATAGTTTCTTCAAAAGAGGGATTCAATGAAACCTAATTTTAGTAGTTAATTTTCAAAATAATTATTAACACAAAAAAAAACATACTGAAAAGCAGAAATATTTAGTTACGTAACATACATTTTGTATTTTGTTGTAATTTAAAAATTAATTTAATAATAATTAAATAATTAAATGTTTACTATAAATTTCAAAATTGTTTGACTCATTTTTAGTTTTTTACAGACATTTAAAATGTTGTTTATTTTTTAAATGTATGTTAATAATTGTTTTTTTAAGCAAAAAAATCTAACAATTTTATAAGAACAAGATTCCTCACAAAGTGTTTTTATCAAAATTAAAAATCAAAAAATACATTTAATTCATAATTGTTTTTTCATAGATATTTTAAGTCAAACATTTGTCGGTTGAAAAAATTGTTATTTAAACGAATGATAATGATATTTCTACTAACAATTATTTTTTTGTAATTCAATAAATATTAGTCACAGAGACTTGAAATTAGTTTAAACGTTTTGCTATTACAACCAATTGTTATTTTCTATACATATTAAAATTTTAAAAATATTTTAGACTTATTTTAAGTTATTTGTACTACGACGAATTACGAACTTTTTACACCGTTTAGTGTTGGCTTATAAGTTAATAACAAAAATATTAATATACAATATAGTAATAATTATTTTAATAATATTCGCGAATTTGTAGAAAAAATAAATTAAATTTGTAATAATAATTCTGATGTCTTGTGTTTATTATTACAATATAATATGGTATATTATCCTGATACAAGCATTGTTTATTTATGAATTGAACTGAAAATTATTTTATACTTGTTTTGCTTGACTTATTGGTCAAGTGGAATAAAAACACAATAATATACCTATTTCTAGAAGTAAATCATATTTTAATTTTCATTTAAACAAATATGAAATATGTTATACACCATACGTCCATACACAAAATGTTTGATTATAATTTAGAAACATCATAAATTGAAAAAATTTGTAAAAGGCAATAAAATATAACGAAAATATACGGTTATTATACGAATAAAGAGTTTGGTATTTGTGATACTTTTATAATACATAAATTATATAATTATAATATTTATAAGAACATGTAAATTACTATTAACATCGGACACATTCATTTTATTATTATAATAATTAGTCAACAGTTTCAGGTAACTAATTGATTGCCATATTGATATAACATGAACATTTATTTGTATACTAATATATAATCATAGTACATATTATATTATATTAATATATTATGCATAATACGTTGTACACCACTAAATAAAACTACTAATTAAGAATTAATTAATAGAGTTCCATGCACATATTTCTAATTAATTAAAAATATTTCATGTAAAATAATTTGAAAGCGTGTGTTTATGATAGTTATAATATATTCTAAAATAATCATATTCAAATATATTCAATAATACTGAAACTAATACCTAATGAATTTTGTTAAAAAATTAGTTATATTATTAAATATTGCAAGTGTTTCTATTACTTCATATTCGATTAAAAAAAAATAAAGCAACAAATAATCCAACCCGATAAAGTTAAATCGCGCTAACAATAATTTAAAACAGTGTTTATATATTATTTATTTCATTAGAGCAAAGTTAATCACCATAATAATCATACAAGTAATATACGAATATATCTATTATATATAAATTATAGTACTGTATGCTTATTATATCAGTTTTATCTAAATTGTTTAGAATAGCTTTTGAATATTTTTTTAAATATATTATATTTCTTTTAGTAGGCAATATATTATTAAAAACGCTTATAGCTGGATACGTAAATAAATTATTGCTTTCATATTGAAATAGGTACAGAATATTATACAAAATCCTGCAACTGTTCAATTACTATCGTGATCGATGGATTTTTATTTAGTAAAAATATAAACAAAATGAAAGTATTGAAAAAAAATTGCTTATTATTGATTCGGCGGAATAACGATATACCTATTATTTTAAAAGTAAATTATTAAGCGTTCATTAATACGTTATCGTGTGTAATATTGTAGCGTATTAATTACAAAATGTTGTAAAAAGCAGTTTTAATGATGTCGCAAAGTGCAGTTCTCGTATCTCTTTAACAGAACGACGTAAACGATTGAGTATAACGAAAACACGGTGCAGACCGTGTACCCCGCGTTAGGTTCGTATAATATATATGATTATGGCGGGTACGATTTACTGCGATGCGGGAAACCCGTCATCGGTTGCGAGGTTATTGAAAAAGAAAAAAAGAAAATAAATAAATAAATTGAAAACAAGTATTATAACAACAATATTTATGCGGAATCGAACGCAAACGGCGTGATATTATACAGGTTAGTCTTACCGGTGATGCCGGCGGCGGACGCGGCGACAAAGCCGAAAACTAGGCTGGCGACCAACGTCAAGCGTACCATGTTGTCGCGCGGCGTTAGTCGGTGGTGATGCGGTCGGCGCGAAATGACGACGGCGCGTAACGATGACGAATACAACGATAATCTATAATAACAGTTATTGACTTTTAATAATAACAACAATATGACAATATTAATGCCCATAATAATGTGCAATAGGTACCTCCTAATGTACGGCAATACGGTACTACAGTGTCGACGGATACCGCGGGCAGAGCGTTATTTATATTACGATATCGTCGTCGTGTGCGAATGCCGTCGCGCGCCTCTACAGGTGGCTGGTATAACTATAATGAAATACAATAATGTTTTTTTATTATTCGGGTGGTCTCACGACGTCAGCCGCTCGCCGCAATATTATTACGAGTGTTGCGCCTCGTCGGCGGACTCGCTGTGATATACTTCCGTCTGCGGGAGTTTTTCTCGAGCGCGAGTGCTCGCGGTCGGCCTATCCGGTGCGGTGTGTGCCGGCGGCGGTCCGGAAAAACGCGCGCGTGCTCGCGGCGCAGGTGAGACAGAGAGAGAGAGAGAGAGAGTAAGAGAGAGAGAGTAAGAGAGAGCGAGCGAGCGAGAGAGAGCGCGGCGTCGCGTGTGTGTACGCGCGTATCGGCCGTGTACGGCGCGCGAGACGCTGCTGACCAGCAGACCGGGTGGGTATAGGGCGGGAAATTGCGAGACCCGATCTCGGCGGGGGGGGGGGGCGGGACGGCGGCGAAACGTTATCAAAACAGCGATGTATTATACGCGTGTACGACGGTACGCGGGTGTTATGGGGATGTACGGCGACGGGGGCGGAAAGACGACGGCGACGATGATCTCGTGTGACCGAAACGAGCGAACGGCGCTTTCTGAGCCGCCGAAAACGCGATCGCTGTTTATATAACGCACCCGCAGGGGGGCAGGTAAAGTATATACGTGCGCGACGCGGAGTGCCCCGCCGTCGTGATAAAAGGTCGGGTGTCGCGCGTACGCGAACGCGGCCGACGAAACTGTAATATTATTATAATCGTGTTTGACGCGCGTCTGTCGTCGCGGCGGCGTCCCGTCGTCAAGCCGAAACGACGATAACAGAATTGTTATTGTTGTTGTTATCGTCCGTTCGCGGGTGTACCGGTTCGGGGCGGCAGACCGTTATTATTAATAGGTACTAATAAAAGAAACCGATGCGCCAATATTATACATAATATAATATAGTTGAGAAATACGTAATATTTGTCCGTCGGCGTGGTACCTGTTGTGCGCGCGTACGTAGGGGTAGCCGGCAGCGCGATAATCGAGTTACCCGTTGTGCTGTTGTTGTGATACAGAGATGTTTTCCTGGACCGCGGTGGCTGCGGGATACTGCTGCAGGCGGCCACCGCTAGTCGTATAAAACGAAAACACAAAAAGTAAATAAAAACTCCTTATCCTTTTAAAATATCTCGCTGTTATGATTCGCATAAATAACCATCATGCAGCTAGGGCCGGCGAGAATTTTGGTGTGCCCTAGAGCTGAACAATTCCGGGCCCTTTTACTTATATATACTTATTTTACTGGGATATATATAGTAGTATAGCACTTTAATAGTTTAATACAGTAGTGATATTAAATACTTAAGTTTGATGAATTTTGAATAAAAAAAAAAAAACATAATATTTGGTAAATAAAATTTGTTATGAGAATTGAAGAAAATAAGGTAACCAACTATTTAACAGTAATTAACGAATGATTAGGTTCAGTTAAAATGAATGTTTACGCTTTAACTTGTAATTCTAAATTATATAACATATAATTTGTAAAAAAGTAATTTTTCTACTCAAAAAATTAGTAAAATTTGTCGCCACTCTAGGTCCGCGCTTATAGGGCCTATGCGACTGTCCCTAAATACGTGTCTGACAACAGCCACCCCTTAGAGTTCGGGGCGGCCCTGGGGCTATGACCCTTTCTGCCCACCCTCTCGCCGGCCCTGCATGCAGCGTAGGCTATTCTTTATGTAGTTAATATAACTACTTAATATATTATTATTACAAAAACAGTAGTTGTTTTGTCAGCGTTGCATTACACTTATAGTAAAATTAAAACATTTGGTAAGCCGATCCGGTTAGATTTAGAGAAAGCTTTTGTTAAGCCGAAAGAAACTCATCTTGTAGAAAAATCGTGTACAGCGACTGAATTCCATGTACCTGTTTGACAATTTATTTTCTTCGATTATTGTGTCTAATGAAAAAAAAACCAATTTATCAATTAATAATACAATATCCCATGACGAGATAATGGATAAACTTTGAATAAATTCGCATACATTTTGTTTAACTGTAATTTAAGTTAAAATATAAATAAATTTCATTTGAATTTTTAGTTATGAAATTAATTTTGTAAATATATTAAATTTTTTTAGTATTTTTCAGATTAATGTATGGTAACCTTATTATTTCTAATTAAAAATCCTTAAACATTGAATTTTGTTATAATATTGAATTAAGTTTCTCATAAGTGGTTCTTACTAGGATTAAAAGTTGAGTATAAGCCAATATTAGTTTGAGAAGTTTAAAATGTTGTCTAAATTCGTGAAAATCGCGAATTATTTTATAATTAAATATGTATAAAATTTTCAATTTCGATAGCTTAAAAATGTAATAGTTCATTATAAGTTTTTTTTTTACTGGAACCAATAATAAAAATTTAAAGACATTTTTTTATGAATGTTATGAAGTTAAAATGTTGACGAAATAAGTATGTGAATTCGAGTTAAACGCGTATGATTAGAATTATTGTGTTCTCTATATTGTATCTGGTCCTGGAATTATAAAATGATTGCTTCCCATGTATAACTGACACAATTTGACCATTAGTCATGTATTATTGAGACAAGTGAATGTGGACGGCATTAATATTTTTTTCTGCTATTGTTTAAGTGAATCAAGTTTAGCTGTCACTCGAAACATTTCTAGTTCAAAGTTTCATTCAGTTGAATTTAGAACTTTATAGGTAGACGAATAATAAAAATCAATTGTAAAATAACAATTTCTTTAGAAACGACCATTTGTTATTTTATTGTAATTAAAAAAATGTAACTATAAAAACTGAGTTATTTTATTATTATTTATATTATCATTTTCTATAAATAGTTAAATTTTCAAAACATTTAGATTAATTTTTAGATATATATTAAATATTTATAGGCACTTGAATTTTTTGAATTTTACTGATATTACTAAATTTCAAATGAATTGTTGTATTGTATAAGAATTATAAGTTATAACTTTTATACTTGATATAACATCGCTGTATAACATTATCATATCCTAAATCTAGTTCTAATAATTTTATGACAAGTCTGATTTTTATTACTTGCAAAGTTTCGCGATTTTTGCAACCAATAAGGTATTTATGTTTCCATTTTTGAAATGGGCAAAAAACTGTTTCATAAGTTTCAAAAGGTGAAACACCTACGTGTTCAAAAAGTATCCAATTCGATTTCAACATGATTATATTATCAATCTACAAAAATAATATTGAATACTACAACAAGTTTTTTTCTTATTCGGTGACGTAGAATGTTTCAATAAAATACTTATTTTTTCTTAAACTGTTGTATTGATTTTACTATATGACATAATACATATACATACGCGATTCAATTAAAATTAAATTTTCTTATACATGTTCAAATATGTGTAGTTTGTAGAGAAATTGTTTACGTTTATCTATTTTGGTATATTGTATTTTATAATAATATATTTATTATGATAGTGAGTCCGTCTTGTCGTTGATGCTTACCTAATATTGATACTTAAATTTTTTAAATTTATGCAATGAACGTTACATTTAAAATGTCTATCTGGTTAAGGCGTCAAAGTTGTGAATCTGATTATGTAACATTATTAGTTATACTTATATGGCTATATTATAATTGACAATTGACAATAATTGTGGTGTTAATATTTACCAAGTGGTTTTGATTCGATAAAATACTGTACATACATTTATGATATAAACGTTAGAATTTTTAACCAAAAGTAAGTATTATAATTTTTGGAAAAATTAAATTTAATATATATGTTATCCGACTGTCTGGATTTATAATTTATATCCTTTAGAATATCTTAAACTTTTTTTGATTTCATTCTAAAACAAAATTTCTAAAATAAAATTAAGTTTTCTTTAAGGTTTTATCGTCTTGTGTTTAGATTTTCTTATTTTTGAATGGCACACAATTTGAAATGACATTCAATTTAATTTAATATTCTGAAGTAGAATCAAGTTTTACAAATCAAATTTTTATTGAGCGTATAGGTATTAAAGTTTTTTATGAGTGGAGTAGTGGCATAGGGCTCATAAGAGTACACCGTAAAAGTTGATCTACTACTTTGCTCATCTTAACTTTCAATGCTAATAACTAATTTACTATTCGTATGATACAATTTTTATGAATCAACTCGGAAATAGAGTTCTTATATTATATTTTGTAGTAAGGGTAGAAAGTTAGCTAATTCAGGTACGGATGACATCCAAAGGCAAGGGCTGAATTTTCTGAGACTGAAATATTTCCATCTTGCATAAGCCACAAATACTATTTTTGTCTCACTTCCGCTGCCTTTGTTGTACCATCTATCGATATAATGGTAATAAGTAACAATTTTAGTATTACATTTTTGTGGAAGCAACAGATTGGTATCCTTCTAAATTAGTAGGTTTGAAAACCTCTTTCATTGTGTTTAAAAATAAACATATTTTTTGTTGGAAAATATGGCAGGGGCTTAGTAGACAATAATAAGTTATGTACCACCTCTCACAGAGAGATATGTCTATTCGTATTGTTTTATGTGGATTTGTGTGTGTGTAATTTGTATACCCATCAACATACTGCGAGGCAGTGGTGACGGTTACCTCTGGGTTCTGAGGTCCTATGGGATCATTAAATTTAGAAAATACATCTATATCGTGTATATTATAAACAATAACATCATATCATCGCATTCGCGTTTGTCTGTCGCGTATTTGCATGGTTAACACCATAGTTTTTTCTATAAATTATTAATATATAGGTAGTTATACTTTACTGATTTAGTTTCCATAATAATTATGTCTATATTTTTTTTTTTTAAATTTTAAGCTATACAAATTTAAACCATCAATGTTTTATATTAAAATAATTTTAACCACATATTTTTTCTTATTTTTCAGATTTGTTTAATTGTTTCAAAAACAACGTGAATTTCATAGTGGGTAAGAAATGGATAACTTATTACCAACCATCTAGTATTTGAAATACTCGAAAAAAGTATCAAAGGGCTTATTTTTATGTATGAATGTATATTAATCTGATTTAGAAAAAAAACTTTTTCCGATCGCTGTAGAACATAAATATATAACTCTATATTGAATGATTTAATATGTGTCAGTAGCGTATATTTTCATATTGAGGGGCAATCGTTTTTATTTTTTTATCTTTTTTAAATAAACCAAATCGGATACTTATTACTCGTAACACGATGAATATATCTAATACTAGTAATACTAGTAATAACTCTATGTTCATATAATTGTAATATAGTATCGTGAAGTTATTTTATGTATTGCAGTGCAGGTTAGATTAGATTTACGTCATTCTATTAATGAAATTTTTCTGCTAAGTTTATGATCTTTTTGTAGACATTAATGCACTCATAAATATATTTATCTTTGTTTTTGTACTTACCAAACACGATATAATTCCTATCCTGAAATAACTTTCAAGAATATAAAATAATATGTATTATACACCTACCTACCTACTCTTATAGTCCTGTATAAAGACCCTTTTATCAGTTTTATTGTATTTTTATGTGTTTATTTTTCTATATTATATTTGATTCAATAATGATATTTTATTTATAGTTTAAACAGAGATGTGTACACATGGAAAATTGTGGTGTTCAGATTCCCTCGTGATATATATTTTTTTAAATATATACAAACTTAACACCTATTTAAGTTCAAAAAAACAATTAGGCAATTATTAAGTAACCACTTTGCTGTATAGTGATTAATTAGTGAGTGTTGACAGTAGATACCTACCTGGGAATTGAATAACTATAATGTATGTGTTAAATTTAAATTTAAAAAAAATCGTTGTATAACTACATAATACAGAAAACGATTCTAAGTCTGTTAGCTTATATAATTATAATTATATTTAATAATTTAGTTATTTTACTATTAGTGATGGGTACAGTATATTGAATTAAATTTTGTCGAAAATATTGCATTTATAAATTACCTATATTAAGTGTTGATATTTAATAATTACTTAATAATAGTACTAATGTCTAATTGTATACATATTTTATATTAATATTATTGTTATTTAATAAATATTTAAATAAATTATGAACAGTTATATAAAAAATAAGCATAGCATGAAATATCCTTAGTGATATAGGCTGATATAGAGACCATCTCAGCCGTATACATCATATTTATATTTAACTCGTCAATCACAGTAGCCTACTCACTAGCCCACCGTTTTACTATTATAAACATAATATTACATTATTATACCTACTAAAGTGTTGAAGCAGCGTTAACATCAAATTATAGTTTCTTTTAATATTATAATGTGTATAGGTATCTTTTCAGTTCCTTAATGATTGTAAAACTTTGTCGTTACAGTTTAAATAGAAAAAATTACTACAGAATCTGCTCATAAGTGATTAGTTTAACCGTAAGTAACAAGTACAGTATTTTCAAATATTTAAGTAAAAAAAAATAAAATCATCCTGTAGAATAGTAAATTCTATAAAATATGACCGTATTGCTGCGTTCATCAAAAGCTTTTTATTTTAAATCATATACATAACAACCTACTTTATTAGATAATCCTTTAATTACTGATTCGATAAAACAATACCGATTATAATATGAAGTGTTGGCTATATAAGCTATAATAATAATATAATACTACACCCAAATATATTACGTACTGGTTTCCAATATTTAAATTTTCTAGTCATTTTATTATATTTTTAAAAACAATTTATTTCTTGTAGGTATACATCTTTATTAAAAAATAGTGTTGAGTTAGAGTATTGATTTTTATATTCGTTTTGGTTACCAAGTTTTTTGATGAGTCGAAAATATGGAATATAAATTAATATATTTCATTGTATTTCCGATAATTTTAGATATCGAATTTTCTCCATTAAGAAGTAGCTGGTGTTGAATGTCTGTACAAGCACACAACCATTATACAGGATACACGTCATTGTATATATTATTATGCTTTATTGACCTATTTTAAATGTCGATTGACAATATCGTGTGTTTTAATAAAAAAATACCCTTTTATAATATATCTAGGCTTCCCAAAGATCGAATTTCAATTGATGTACGCGTATGTGATATTAAGGAATGTATATAATACATTAATATGTATAACATATTTACTGTTTAAATACGTGTATAGTGTTATACTTGTAATGTCATATTTATTTAGGTACTCACATTTATTATATTATTTATATTTTTTTAGATATTTGTTTGATCCATATCTCAGCCATCAGATATAAAATAATAAGAAACTACGTTAACTGTAATATAATATTTGTAAAGTCGCCAGTCGGTATACTAACTAATAATAATAATTTACTTATTCAATTATTGCGATTTTGAAATACATTTTTTTATGTTGCTCAAAGTGTTCATAACACTACATTTTTATTACAATAAAGTCTAAGAATTTTAATTTTTATTAATTATATAACATAATGTATTTAAATAATAATAATGGAAAACAGAGATTACAACTTTATAATAATATAACATTTTTATCATGCGCAATAAAGAAGAAGCCATTTGTCATATTACTCATATTATAAGAAAATAATAAATATCATAATATATCATTTTAAAGTTTAAACCTGTTTTAAAGGAAAAAAAACATCGGCATAATATTCACATTCACGATTCCAGCATCTTTTCATGTGCGTGAAATACGTACTGCCTGTTGCTAATTTAAAACAACAATATCACACACCCAGTTTCTAAGAGATTATCCCTGTATAACGGGATTGCGTAGTATATTACAAGGATTTCTGTTGATTGTTTTTAATTTATCTTAGTTCACGTTTGTATTCTTTTTTAATCAACTGAATAAGACGTATTTACTGTAATGAAATACTAAAAACCTCACGTTTTGAATCCATAAATCATAACAAGTGTGAGTTTATTAATGTCAAAAGTTTATGGATAACTCAAAACTGCCTTATCGCATTTTGACTTTGGAGTATATTATTTTCAAATCATTATTCCCGTGGATCACGATTATTTATTGTTAGAAATACTCACAAAGAGACTCAAAACCGAATATAAAACCTACGTTTTTCTAGATTTTTTTTAGATCTATACACGAAATGTTACACAAAAACATTCATTCCGACATGTTTTGACTTTATTATATTGTACCTATTTCGCGGTTGTCTCATTTATTTTAATGAGCATACAATTTTTTGATACTTTTGGTATCTAGTTCGGTTCAAAATAATTGGTGACAAACCGGACAACCTTTATATTATCGGTACGAATCCGTCTAATAAATATCATATATTATATTACTTTGAACTTGGAGCAAATGACGTATTCTATTCGAAGTACAAAATAAAACGAATCAAAGTTTTTTTTTATCAATTATAAAACATTATGTATAATATTAACTATATATGACAAACACATGATAAATGATAAATAGATCACCGTATACCTGTCGTTAATATTATGATTATGCCTAATTCTACGTGTTAGACTTTCGAAAAAAACAATCTGTTAGTTTAAGAAATTTATATTTTCGGATTACAGCGTTGTTGAATCGAAATAGAATCGTCGTAAAGCGAGTAATTATTCTAAGAAAAATACATGTTTTATGGGAAACGTCGCACATGCAGTAACTATACGGTGTTGCAAGACGACGCGCACTGCAGACGATGATCGCATTAATAATATTTTGTCCTTTATTGTTTTTGACGTAATGCTTAGTGCGGTTGAACGGGTATGACTACAAAGTATATATTATACAGACTACAGATAAATAATAAACGCGCAGACAGATATACAGACAAACAGCCACGGGATACACGACCGGAACGCATTATAATATATTTTGTAAGTACGTCTCAAAAGCATGGTATATAAGCACATTCGATGTTGTTTTAATCGGCGAGTAATATCAATGATAAAATAATATGTATTTATAATTAATATTTAGCGAATAGCGTACACCGGCGGCAGTCGTCCTGTACAGGTTAGGTGGTGGTGGAGGAACTACACCGGTCTTCCAGCGAATTTATCACTCGACGTGACATTGCGCGTTGTTTGCGTGCACGAAATGCGATTATTTCTTTGTAGACGGTATTATCTCGTTTGTATAATGTTATTACTCGGCATTATTATTATGATATCAAAGCCACGTAAAATCTATCCACCAAATACAGTAATAATATACTAATTTATTGTTTACGCAAAATTCTATACGATATGTAATTACAATACATTAACATTTAACATGAATTCAACGGTGCGTGTACTGTAAACTCTAACGTATATGATATGTTCACGTCGGTATTTAGATATAATAATAATAATCATACATATGTGAATTCTTCCACGCCAACGAAATACGTTCCAAGGTATGTACACTCGAGCGATACCGGTGAATAGAAACAAGCGTATAAGTTGAATTTCGTAAGAATTTAGAATTGTATATTTATTTGGTGCGCGTTACTGTAAATTACGCCCTTACAAATGCCATCTGCATTAAAACGACTATTTTATGGAGGAATTTTGTGTATGTGCGTCTTTTAAAAAATATCACAAGTAAATTCACACATATTATAAGTAATGTGATATATTTGTATAAATAGTAAACACTGCAGATAGGTAATATAAATCATACAATTTGTAAAAACTGCTTGTCGTCGACGGCATAATAATTATTATTATACCGTCGTGTACGTCATATATGTATAATAATTTAATAGTATACCTATGTACGACCAGCGCATACATCCTAAATCACCACACGTATGACTTATTGGATCGCATAATATTATGGATATGATCGCATACGGTGGACTAAATTTCTATTTTTATATAGGCAGAATATTTTATTGTGAAAAATTCTAATTATTTTGGTATTTTGTTGATATGTTGTAGTTTTATATTCTGAACGGAGTGAAAAATGTATTGATTTTACAACGATATGTGTTTTATTTTTTATTTTTGTGTCTGTCATCACGTTTTGGAGTAGTAATAGTGCATGCTTTAATTTTTGACTTCAACCCCTCTTTAAAAAGAAAATGAATTTAGTTGGTACTTTGGAGGTCGAAAGTAAAAAATTGTCAGTAGTTTTCAAAAGCGCCAGGAAAACCCTTAAAAAAGTAACGGAAAAACGAGAATTTATGCATAACCAGTTTTCGACAAAATCTATTTTTTTTATTTGCAGTAACTCAAAAATGAATTATTGTAAATACTTTAAATTTTCATCAAATATTTATATTAGCATTATTTATTTACGATTAAATTTTCAAAATATTTTGACTTTTTTTAAATTATTTATAGACAACTGAAATTTTCGATTTTTCTAAGTTTTTTTTTTTTTGATATGCCTTTAAAATTTAATGCAAAAGGTTTATTATCAGTTTTAATTATCGTAGTAAGAAAATATCAAAAATTGTTTGTCATAATTTTTGTTTATAAGCATTTAAAGTTCAAATGTTTACAAAATAATATGTCAAAATCGCGAAATTTTGCAAGGAATTTTGAAGTTAAAAATTCATAACACTTTTTCGATTTATACCTAAGCTTAAAAAACCCAAAACAAGTTTTCTTCAAATAACTGTAAAGAAAAATTCAAGCGTCAATATAGAAAAAATTTTATGAACGTATGAAATTTAATATTTTACGAAATCGCGTAAAATAACGATATATTACAATTTAAATAAAGGTAATAATATAATATATCCTACTAATTATCCTAAACTGACAAATCATCTCTGTTTAGAATCGTTTTTCGTATACAATGATATCTGTCATTGTATTCAAATTTAACACATCCAATACCGTGACCTAGTCCCCATCTCTACTATACAACAGAGCGATACCCACTTATCCACCCTTTTTAAAATTTATTTTTTGATCTTCTCAGAGCTGTGGTTGTTATATTTTAGCTTATTGAAATATTCTTCTGCTGTAATGATAAATATAAAACACTAGAGCGTATAAACGAGTATTTCACTGTTATTTATCGTTGCATAACTATATAAGCTGTAGCTTTAAGATTTAAAATAAAGTTGACCAAACTCAGACAAAGTATGTGGTAGTGTGGTTAAATTTTATACATAGGTACTAGTTGTACTCTGTTTCAGTATTATAATAACATGGTCGTACATAATATAATATGTACGAAAAAACAATAATAAGACGATAGAAAAAACGTGCAGTGAGATACTGAGGTATCTAGTGATAAATTTAGATATAGATCGCGTCAGGTTTCTTATCGGTTTATTTTGTACACTATTTTGTAATATTGTTGGATTTTTGTGCTATATTGTTGTAAATAACGCAGATTAAAAACGGTATGAGTAAAATTTTATTATTATAGTGTATGTCTATAGGTATAATAATATTTTATAAGGCATAAAATGAAATTATACGAAGTAAAAAAAAATAAGTGGTTTTTGTTTTTAATTTTACAGTATAATATGCATTACTATAATTTTTAATTAATGGGAAATTAATTTAAACAGGAGATTCAATATAAATGCCGATATCGCTGGGCTGAAAACTAGTTATAAGTTTATTTCCTGGTTACTATGGTAAGCTTTTAAAGTCGACTTAACTGGTATAATATAGTTTTAAACCTACCCACTTGAAAATGTAAGAAATATTCATAAATTTCCTAAGTGAATTTCATAATATTATTACCTGCAACATATAAGAAAATCTTCCAATAATTATATTATAAATTAAAGCCGGAATATTTTACAGTTATTTCGTTCTGTAAAGCGATACACAAAATTAAAAAAATTTCTAACAATATATAGATGATTAATAACTTACATTACTATAAAAATGCATATGCTTAATTCGTATAAACTACCTAATACCAGTATATATGCAATTAAATAGATGTATAAATATATAAACAGCTTTATTAAATAAATTAAATTAAGCGGACTGCTCACTCTGTACGAGTTGCATTACGACACAGTTTATTGCCTATCAATACTATAGTAGATATTTATTTAAAATTGACAGTTTTCTTTAGATCTATATAAAAATTACTCTTAATATTTATATATATATACACACATACACACATAGATAGATAGATAGATATAAACGTAGTATTTAAAATAATATTCAAAATGGCAGATAATACCAGTCATAGTATACAAGAATAATATGTTCCTTATGTATATGAGTAATAGTATTTTATCATATGCAAAGCACGGACTAAGATATGTCTTAGTCTGTGGTGCAGAGTACCTAAATTATAACACGGATAGACATATATCCGTAAATAGGTCTATAATACGTAGCAGACATTGGTTCTTGAAGAAGTCCAAAAGAAAATCGGATGTGATTCCAAGCGTGCCAAACCATACA
Source organism: Rhopalosiphum nymphaeae (assembly GCA_036289425.1). Lineage (NCBI taxonomy): Eukaryota > Metazoa > Arthropoda > Insecta > Hemiptera > Aphididae > Rhopalosiphum > Rhopalosiphum nymphaeae. The sequence goes on along the minus strand of JAZAQC010000005.1, from coordinate 908,917 downwards.
AATATTCCAATGACTTCCCACGTCACTAGATTGTACAGACGTCAACCGGAGGTACATAGCTATTTTTTTTCATTCGCTTTGATATCTTACGGTATGTCGTTGCTCTCACCATGTAATGAGGCCGCCAAAGGATTCATGTCGTTCATGTTACAGAATCTCAAAGCTTTCGCCTACAACGAAGAAAAAGTTAACATTTTGAGATTGGTAAGCATAAACAATATATTTCTGTCTCTCGGTACGTACTAAACTACTTAATAAATATTTAGTTAATATACTTGGTTTAAATTTATAATCATACACCATCACAACAATAATATAGCATTAATAACGGGTTAGTAAACTATTGAATAGAGAAGAGTATACTCTACTTAAGAGTAATATAAGCTCAAGGGTATTGAGCACCTTACGGTTAAATCTTTTGTATAGCCCGGTATAGATACTACATAGTACTTAAGCTGCTTAAGTACTGTTAAGCCACAATAATTATAATAACCATGTCTTGGTGTAAGGGGGAGGGGGTAAATACGTTTTTTGGGCGACGATTAATTATATAATATTATTTAATTTATTGTTGTACGAAATACTCATATGGATACATAGAAAAATAATTATCATTATTATTAACGAAACGTGAGAAGCACTAGCTTGCCAGTGAAGTGAATCCGTTACCTATAATTAAAACACAATTTATTCTATATATTATATTATATTAATAGTGTTTTATAATACTCGAAAAGTAGGTATAATCTCTTTTGGCTATTGACCAGTGACAACACGCTGTTTTACGCTATGCAAGTCTGAAGATCATACAAGTGGACTGTTAATTGGAACCTCCTACCCGCAAGCAGGAGGGGGTTGCCTACCTATGTAAAACATAGTGTATTGCAGTCGTAATTAAACCTGCGTGGTATGAAACAAATTACAGTAGTGTGGATTGAAAAAGTTTCAAGATCAAAACACATCTCGTCGAAACTGCCGGACAATAAATAATTCGAACCAGCGTGAAAACTTTTTTTTTCCCCGTGGCGTCCGCCCACCAACAGTAGCTTTGCGACTGTGTCCTCGCCCGCGCGTTCTTCGCACGTGGAATTTTAATTAAAACCGCTTTCCCGGCGTTTAAGTCTAGGGATTAAAATAATTGTTTTTGCCAGTAGATCGGAACACTACGGTGTGTATATATAAATGTATAATTAATTTTTTGGTCTCGTTTGTCTTAACAGCAAACGTATATTGTGCCCCGCAATGGTGTATGATTGCTATATAGGTACACAATGTACATATTATATTCAACAAAATGTACCTGCGCAGGTACTTAGATAACATAATATAATATTACGATCGCACTTTACGTTACACCGGTGATCGTATCTCCCCACTGCAGGGAGTAACCCACCGGAACATTTTAAAAATGGATATTACTGGTATAGTTTATTAAATTATTATTATTATTATTACTGCTTTCATTGTAATATCCGTTGACGTCGGCGAATCTCCCGTGGCGGACTATAGAACTTTAGTGCTCGCTTACCACTGCACTGAAGGACAGACCAAGGCGGTTACAGTGGTCGGTCGTCAGGCAGTTTGTATAATCGAAATTATAAAGTCGCGAACGCGGTATGAACGTTTTGTAGGTGCGGTAGTAGTGGTCACAAACACAGTTTTACTTTTAACTAATTTATTCATCTTCGAATTTATTATATTTGCGAACAAACGGTACACCGTGGTGTCTTTCTTTAATCTATATTCTCTACCGTCCGTTCTATTACGTTAAGTGCACAATTTATTATGATTTATAATACATTATACACCTTTAACTTACAACATTATGGCCGTATAATTAAGTATCGTCAGCTACTGCAGTGCTGTACATAAGACAAAGGGAAATGTAATAAATTCATAAAAAAGGTAGACTTTTCTGTATAATACATCTTTACTTTACTATACATAAATACTAACTATATCTAATTTACATCTATATTTACTTATAACAGCTGGGAAACTTAAAATTTCTATAAAAACAATAATTGACTTTATGGCGTATTTTTTAAATATATAATATATATATTATATTTTATGGTTTCAGTGTAGAGCTACTTATGAGGAATCTTGTATTAAATTTTATAAAAAAATAAAAGTGTTTATAAATTTCTATTCAAAAATACTTAGCAATTGTGATTTTGACAGATTTCATCAAAATTCTAACTTTAAATAGTACAAAATAAAATAATATTTTTATTTTATATAATTCTATTAGGTAGTTAAACAACTTATAAAGAAACATGTATCAAATTTTAAAGTTTAAGTAGTAATAAACTTTTTTTTTCATGAATTAAAAGTAACTACAGTTATTAATTTTTGAATTATGCCAAAACAAAAAATAAATTTGATTTTGCTTAAAAATTCCTATTTTTCTTGGTTTTTTCTGATTATAAATAAACAAAAACCACTGGGAATTTTTACTTTCGACATCCCAAAGTATTAACTAAATCAAATTTTCAACAGAAACCAGACCTATTTTTGAAAATCAAAGAATTTTTACTGTCTCAAAAGGTGATGATAGACAGAAAAAATTAATTTAAGAAAAACACATATATTATTGTAAAATCAATATACAGTATTTATTATGAAGTTCTAACAAATGGAAGAACTTGTGTTTCAATCAGTATTTTTTAGTTTTTTTTTTTATGTATATAAAATGAATGGACGCTTATACTATTCTTGTAATATACACTTTTTTATTTTTATTTTTTTGTACTAAAAATTTCAAACTAACTAATAAGTAATAATGAATACCTACTTATAATATAAAAACACTATTTTTACGTAGTTTAAATTTGTATTACGAGTATTTTTTATATTTTATGATAATTATTATTTGTATGAAAAAAAACAAAATAAGTTACCTAATAGTGTTAAAACTATAAATATCGCAAATAATTAAATTTTTTTAATACATTTTTGTTTGAAGTTTCTATTTTTACTTATATTCAATTTTTGTTTCAAATTATAATAACTCTACGGGAATAAAGTATGCTAATATCAGTTTTACCACACAAAAATAATTAATATACATTATTTAAATTATTAAAATAATAACCAGAATTATACTCCTTTATCATACTATTACATTATTGCATTAACTTACTATATAATCAAGTAAATCATTATTTCTTTGAAACATTAAATGGATATTCTTCTCCAAAAAAATTAAATAACTAATGAAAACCAATTATTCTTTTTATAAAGGAAAATCGATTGTTTTATGTTTTTAATCAAAACTTTACCATTATCCACAAACCATACAAAATAATAAACGCTTGTAGTTGAACCACACTCTTGATTATATTTCATCGTTCATATATCATGTTCATGTTCGTGTATTACCGTAAAATTTTAGATTATAAAAATATGATGATTTCATAAAAACTATGAAATGAAATACATGAAATACTGAAAATAGTTATTAATATATTATTTTAACACAAATCGTTTTACCTCAACACTTTTGAAAATTATTTATGTATTTTATAATTTGTTAACACAAGTCTTATTTTTGAAAGAAAATGATCATTGATGATGATGATACGCAGCTTATACATTAAAATATTGTGAATTATATTATCTGCCTATCTTATAATTATCTACTATAATTCATTAAATATTATGGTAGTTATCCAAACAAATTGCCTATTTAAAACTCCTTATAAATAATTACTGATGTGGAACTGATTTTATAACAGTAGGCACTCTAGCCTCTCGAGCGTAATAATTATCTGCATATAAACATAACAGGTTAAAATTGTTGAAAAAACGATTTTTATTTCTCTTAAGTGACAATATTTCTTACTCTATTATCTACGCCTCGTAAATATGATATTATTTTTACTTTACATTTTAATCATTTTTATATGATATCACGAGTTCATGACGTTTTTTTTTTAACAAAAACATACCAATAATATTTTTTATACTATTAAAGTTAAATTTAAGATTAGATCTCTCTAAGTTATGTGTTACTATTGGGTATCTTAATCAAGTAATGCCATGTTATTTTAATTTTACTCCCTTCACAAATGCTTATAGTGCTTTTCTGTACAGATTTTATATTTATTTTAATAATAAAGAAAACAAATAAGGGTAAATGCATCACTCATCAGAGTCAATATTTTAAATAGTGGTCTAACATAAGTTTTTCTTCAGATTATTTTTTATATTTCATCATACACCAATTTTATACATTTGAAAAACAAAGTATCATTATAAGTATATTTTCGAAAATGTCTAATCGTTATTTATTCTCCTTATTAATGGTAAAAATCTCAAATCTCTAATAATTATAAATTTGGCATTTTCCAGAAGAATAAACATTATTATATTTTGTACGGTTAGGAGAAATGTGCACATAATCAATTGTGTTCATATTTTGCTTGAAACTTAATACTTTATCAACTGAAATACACGTTGTAAAAATAGCAAATATAAATTAACATATTCATTTCAAACGTGTTCGTTAAAATGAAAATTTTCAATTGGGGAAATGCGAGTTTTATTATTCAGATATAAAATTTTACAAGCAATATACTAAAACCTAAATTGAATTATCGAAAAAGGTTGTGAAACAGCTATCATAGTAACAATATGATAGTGTCTGTATTATATACTTGCCCGTTGAAAACCATACCGTAAATCGTTTCCATTTTTATATGTTTTATTTCTTGTACACAAATATTTTAACGAGCAATAAAAATCTTTTATGAATATAATGAATATTGTATACTTTTATAGGATTCGATTACTTTCCATATTGTGATTTATCATGAATGCATATAACAATAGAACAAATGATGGTTTTATATTTTTTTTAGTTATTTCTTCATTTTTATGTTGAATTATTGATTTAAATATAAAGATAATACGTTTTGTTATTTGTATAACATGCAATTGTTCAATAGCCATTGATTGTGATTCCGTTTATAGTTAATATTAGAGTATTAAGTGTAATCACATATTCCTATATTTCTTGAAAATGTTTCCCTGAGAATACAACTGAATATGTTATAGGTGTATTTCGTTATGTATAATACTAGATACAGTGGCGTACCAAGAAGGAAAGAACAATATTGTTGAGAAGAGCTTATATGATATGTGCAATTTAGTATATTTTTGAGGAAAATTCCAATTTATTCGTTTATGCCATTTATCATAGCAAACGTTTTTATATAACAATAATATGGAATACATTATACGATATACATAGTATATAATTCCTAGATAGCATGGTTATTATTTTTTTTTTTTTTGGGGGGGGGGGTCTATGTAAGTCGTCATATTCAATAATTAATTTATAGTTTTTATACTTAACTCATAGACTGTATTAGTACTTTTATTAATAATCGTTTATTAAATAGAATGCAATATAAAGTATACTTGATCTAATTTCTTCATATTAGATTGTGATTTATGAACTATACATAATAAACTAATTGTATTCAATTAATTAAACTAATTTATAAAAGTAATTATTATCTAGAATCTAATATTTTAAAGCTGTGCAAATAATAATTAATTATTTAAATTTATATTATAATACATAGACCTTGACTTTTTTATATTTAAGTAATTCTAGGATTTATTTAAGCGGTTTTTATAAAACGTTAATATACAATGATGCATTTATATCGTGAACTTGCCTATTCAAATCGCCGTAAATCATACTATTCTCATTATCGGTTATTACTCGTGGAACGACCAATTTATTATTAATTCATAAATATGTCTATCAAATCTTTATATTTTCTATTATGTACCTCGTAGTTCCGTGAGATAAATTTTTGTTCATCAAAACTGTTCGTTAATATTATGCAATTTTATAATATTTGTATTATGAAGGTATTTATCGAAAATTTATTATTTAATTTATTTTTGTATGTTGGCAAACATAAACGTTTGTCAGAAAATAATTAATTGTTATTAGGTGCGTGCCGACGTTTTTTTCTCATATATACTAATAAATAGTTCTATTATTTCAAACAATATTGAAGCAAGTGGCTTAATTAATGAATCAATTGAAGTCAAGGGCTTTCGATATTATTTTTGGGGAAGGTCAAGTGATGAATAAGGGAATAATAATTATTTAAAATATTAAAATTCAATTATAATGTATATGTGTGTATTAAAAATTTGAAGTTTTTTTTAAGTTAAATATTTATAAATGGTTCTTTAATTTTTTTTTTTTTTACTGATTCTTCACAAATGAGTTTTTTTATGGGTCAGAAGATTTTTTTCACTGTGTAATGATTCATATTTAATAATATATAGGTTAGGCAATAGCCGCAGTGTGTGAATGATAGTTGTGTGGTCATTTGTCAATTATTTCATTGAAATAATATAACAACTTTGAACCATAGTCCACCTAATTGATGATATGGCGTAATTGCTTATTGAAGTCTTTTATATTCATTGATAAGAGTAAGTGCGTCATAAGGACCGTGCATTTCACTCGCATAATTGTATCTCGGTGTGATCGAAATCCATCAAGTTCTGTACCCACTAAGAAATCTCGAAGAAGTCGTACTTTTAATTTTTTTGGACATTTTTAAGAACAACGTCAATCGTTTTAAAATAATATTATACAGGAATGCAAACGAACATATAAAGATTTGAACGAAATAAGCCTTGGAAATTTGTATTGTATTTCTTTCTATTATCGGTGTTGTTAACGACGTGGTTAAATTGAATTATTACTCCGCGCCAGTTACGAATTTCGTACACATTTATTTGTGTATATTTTAATATAATTTGCCAAAAATGTAATATCAGATAAGAATGAAAATATCTTTGTAATTAATATCTGTATAATTATATTTTTTTTTATTATTATTGTAAATATCATTATTGTATAGGTAATAATATGTGAAATTTAACAACTGATTTGATGCGAAACTATAGTATAATACAATAAGCAGACTGTATGTTATGCTTGCATTACGTTTAAAATATCTACACTTTTGGTGATTAAAGCTTTGTTGGCGAACGTGGTAAAATAACTTTTGATCTTTGCATATTTATTGTCTACAGCTTAATTGCTTCCTGTAAGTTTCATTCAGAATTGTATGTATAGACGACAGACTACAAATGCTAATAAAAATAAAACAAATATAAGAATATCACGTCGCAAACATTAACTACTCGTGTTTTCAATTTAATTATTATTATATTTTAACCATTCGTTTTACAGAATAATAGTATGTCGAAACAATAGTTAATCTACAGAATTATTGTTTTGTACTCACGACATTTCATTAATATTGTTTCACCGCCCCCGTAATATGATTATACATTTATATTATAATGTTATTATTAAATATACTTGCGTATCTGTGTGTGTGTGTGTGTGTGTGTGTACAATACATGACGTATTGTGTGTATAATATACTCGTATAGTATTATACAGTGACGTCCCCCCTGGCCACTTTTCAATGGGGTTATAGCTCCTATTGACTTTTTTTTTTTTTGCTGACTTTCAGAAAATAACTTATTAAATATTAGAGTTGTTATAAAGCAGGGGTCACCAATTGGCGGGCCACAAACACTTTTTTACGAACCCTTATCCACGAAGTAGATTTTAAAATTGTTATGATATAAGTAAATAAAAACTATAAGCGTCTAGGTACTTATTATAATATGGTAAATGCATAGATAAATCAATAGATATAAATAATAATTACTTATAATTTTATAAATTATTCACTCAAAGCCAAAATGCTTCTTATTTGTGTCTTCGGATCACCACGATTAATTAAAATATATTATTACTAATAATATTCTCCCGCTCTCCACACCATTGAAAATTCCTGGGTACACCACAGTTACTATAGTTTATAGACACACAGTACACGTATCTACTGTCTACGTATTATACAGTATTTTAATCACAGCAATATTAATAATTAACCTGTACATATACAGATATTATTTTTTAAACATCTCGATGGCTGTCACGTGATTAATAAATAAAAAATTATGAAAATCTATTAATATAATATTCGTCGTTTGTGATATTACTTCAACATAAAGGTTGTAGGTAGTGACAACTTCCTCTAAGGTAATTTCTTCCGTACTTTAGTACTAATTCGGTAGATCATAGTGTAGTGAGCAGATACATGTATTATATTATACCGGATCAGCAACACTATCATATCATAACTACAAATTAAGTAGTTCGTTATTTCCGATCGCTGTAGACGATATTATTAAATCTGAACGGGTGTAATTTTTTTCTACCCGAACTGTACTCATTATTTTATTTATACGTTTTCAGATTAAAATATGAGGTTTTAAAAAAAAAAAAAAACATGATGTATAAATCGAGTTCAGTTGTATAATGACTGTCTTGTGGTCTATACCAATTTTGGGTGATATCAATGCGCTGCATGTGTAATAATGAATAACGATGTATTATAAAATATTATACACAACACCACTGATCAGTATTTTTCACAGACAGTAAAATCGGCTTAGGTCTGCGTCCGGGTTTCGCGCGTAAAATCAAAACCTCCTTCTTCGTAGGTTTGGTTTACGCGACTCGAAAACGTTCGTAAGACGCGTCGACATGGCGTTTTAAAAAGATCCGTTTTTGTGTTCGGTAAACCATTCGAATCAGATTTATTAGACGCTGCCGCAGGCCGTTTGCTGCAGAGCTCGACATTAACACTGTACAGACGGATCGTATTGTGTAATAAATTATGTACACGTCATCGGGTGTCGAACATATTACATTATTAAGTCTCTTACCGATCCGGCGATATAATATCTCGGATATAGCAATTTAAGTGTAACGGGCGGCGGCCGGATTTGCTAATGATGGCTTTTCGGCAATTAAAAACTTACCAAATTACAGCGTGTACAGTCTTAATGGTAATGATATCATGTGTCCGAAACAACACAACTGACTTACACATCGCACACAACGACGGCCATTGATAGTGTGTGTGTGTGTGTGTGTGTGTGTGTGTGTGTGTGTGATACTGCAGCCGTACCAACGCCTTTATCGACCATTTTCGCGTCCAACTATCGAGCGGCGTCGCGCTTTGGAGATCGTTGACCTATTCTCGAGTAACGTGGTATAATATATTATGATAAATATTATAATATTAAATTCTTTAAAGATTTTTCGGCCGACCGACGTTGCCGCCGCGAAGCGTTTAAAACGTCGGCGGCGGTGCTGTGAACCGTCGCGGTGACATTTTGCTTTTTATATATTAAAATAAAATTAAAAACCGCCTTAACCGCGGAATCGCCCCAAGGGTACTAATGCATAATATAGATGCGCGCGTGTACTAGCTGCGTTTAATATACGCGCCGTTATTAAACGCTGTCAGGTTTATGTAAAGACAAAGTAGTACAATGACGTATAATGTAAATAATCCAATTAAAAAGATCTAAACCATTAACCAAGTAAATTGCTGTAGTTGTTGTTCTTAGCTCTTTTTGTTTAATTTAAAAAAACAATATTAATTAAACTATATTTTTCAATATTATAATCAGTAGCACGACAGCCGGACGACATAATATAATATTATAATGTAATGTGTCCTTAAAATACATCGTTACACATTATTCTAGCTTTCCCGGAAAACTTCCACGATCCCTATTCCTAATTAATACACCTACGTACATTAACCGATTTATCATGTCACACCTTGTCAGATATGGGTGTATCCCTTCAATACGTATAATGTACATTATTTGTAATATATAATATGGTTTAGATTCAATTATAATATTATACATTTTACACAATATATTCAGAAATTACTATTTTTTTTTTATTGTAAACGTTGTCTTACTAATAAAACGACGACTTGTAATACGTTTGTTTTAGATATTGGTCGGTCCAAATTTCAAGTACAGCCGTAGTATGTCCAAACTTGGATTTTTTTTTGCTGTCATAATATAATTTATAATGTAGATTATTTAATTAATTTCTACTAAAATAACCAATAATATAATATTGTAATTCATATTCATTTGAGTTTGGTATAGTATAGAATTCAAATAATTTTTAGGCACACTTTTTCTAACAGTTTTCTTAATACGATTATACAAAAGTCAAGTCAAAGTTAACTTTTTTTCTTTCAGTTTTTACGTAATAATGTGTTTTGTTCATTCTAACTTTAAATATGGTTACATAATGTATAATGTTCACTAGATTATCGTTAGACGTAGCATGTATAAACAAAATATTAATCATTAGTGACATTTTAGATCATTAGTTGATAGCATACTAGCAATATCACGTAGCTCATACTTAAATATTTCTGGAATGAAAATTGTAGTTTGAACTTTGGTTTAGATTTCAGTAATTATTTTTGATATGTGCACCTTTGCGAACGCTTCGGTTTCCATTACACTTATTCATAGATGAAAATGTTTATCGGGATACTTGCGTAAAATTAAAACTTTCTAACAAATAAAACGCCTTTGGTGATTTTTGTTTTGTTCGTGGCTCCCACGTAAAAAAATCAATAAAAAAAATCGTGTACCTATAAATTAATATTAATCGTCAATATAATATTAATAATGTGAAACCAGATTTCCTTTTATTATCGCACATCAAACTATATAGGCTTGAACATATCCGTGGTTTTGACGTATGCATATTAAAGCGGTCGTTGTTTCTCTGTGCGCGAGTATCCGTTTGCACTATGGTCGTTTGATCCTGTACCACGTGCTATTGATTTCAATCGTTTTGGCCGTGTACGGTTCATTTGGTTTATCAAATTAATCATCATTATGGAGTGGAAATTTTCACGCACTCGCACCCACGCATTTGAAACCTGTCAGTCTCGTAAGAATTTGCGTGGGAAGCTATTATACTAGGAAAAAATCTCTTATATACATATAATATATTGTATTCATTAAAAATAAGATTCTCTAGTACACAGCCTTACCCCTCGGTCATACTCGAATATACTCATAAACTTTAGACAATATATTTTATTTATTTTTACTTTTTACTAAAACGCGTTTTATCACATCATTGGTAACTATATATACTGTATACAGGTATATATTCTCGATCGTTCGACATCGTATACATTATACATAATGATTATTGCAGTGTAGTACCTACGTATATACGAGATTAATGTTTTAGTTATTGGTGAATCTGTACAAAGTAATATTTACCATGAGAAACCAAATATTCCATACATATTTAATAAGCTAAATTACAACCCGTAGTATTTTATACCATTTAATAAAACCGTTGTTAATTATAGTATTTGCATTATATATACACATACTCTGCATAGTTAGTACTACTTAAATAATAAAATATATACAATATAATACATTGCACCATTATAATATAATTATGTTTATGTATTTTATTTTTTTTTTTGACTATTTTATTGTGTTTATCTACTCTTAAAAAAATAAAATACTAAGTAGGTACTCTCTAATTACAGCCTCAAATTGTAATTACTTATTAGTTATAACTGCAAGTAATACCATTTTATTATTCATACTGATATTTAAGCGATGATATTAAAAAATATAAGTATAATATATTTGTTGACCAGGACACATATCTTGTGATTGCTGGAGTTTCACCTATGGTTTTTATTACATAATTTATATTCCAATATTCAAATAAAATACATATACATATTTACATTATTATTCTAGAACTACACTTTTTTGGTATTTACTACGCTGTAGAGTAAAAAATAAAATACTTTATTTTTATTAACGTTTATTTGGTTTTTTTGGATTATTACTTAGATTTAATCAGTATGAAGTTGTAAAACAGAAATTTTGACGAAAAAATGTAATCTAGAGACCTGATTAAACGCCCTCATACGGTGTCAAAATAACATATTATTTAGAGTAAGTACTTTGTGGTGAATAAGAAGTTAATAAGTCATTCAAATTAAAATTACCTTAACATCTTAACCTCATGATTTTTAATTACCTTTACATAACGTAATATTATGTTTAAGAATATGACGATGACGTGAAAGAAGCGTGTTAACATCTAAAACAGTGTACCGGAGTAAAGGTTTATTTTGAACATACATTATTAGTCAACTCTACGTTGTGCGTTTACGACAAGCGTTTGAATATTTAATAAGGATTTTCATGTAGTTAAAAATTATTTAATTATCTGCTACATTGTTTTTAATTTTAATAATACTATATTATTGTATTAAACACAATTATTATTTAAAAATCTGCATCATTTTTAAACTTAAATAGTAATTATATGCTTTAGTCGGAGTCGAGTGTAATTCGTCATTGAGTAGTTATATTATACCTATCTAATGGACAATATGTAAGATTTTATTCAATTCTACATCATTTTATGAGGTGAAAATCGTTATCAAAATATTATTTAAACAATAGTATTCACATTTTAACTAATTTTCTTATTTTTTTTAGGTTTTCCCGATTATTAAAATAGTGTTGTTTCAATTTTGATCTATTAATGTACCAAATATCCAATCTGTTACAAGAATTTTTATCTAAATTGATGATCAAATTATATTTTATATTATTAGAAAACTATTTCAGATATAGGTAGAAATAAATAAAATAAAAAACACACATCATTGTGAAATTAATACACATATCTACTTACACCTATCACGTTCAGAATCTAAAGAGATACATATTGATTTTTATTATAGTATCACGAATTAAATAATGTTATATGTTATAAAGAATAGTGTTACTTATTTTATCGGTGTTCAATAAATTATTTCTTTTAAAAATGTAGTTTGTTTAAAAGTTTTAGTTATAAAATTAAAATTAAATGTCACAAACACACTAATTTTCAGAACCACAAAATTAATTATTTTTTGAAATATATTTTAAATAGGTCATATAAAAAGTTTTGAAAATTGACATACATAAATTAATTTTAGGTAGTTTGAAAATAAAAAAAGTATTGATTTAAGACGAAACATGAATTATTCAAATGATTCAAAATTATTGAAGCTTTAAATTTATGTTAACATGAGTTATTATTATTATCAAATACAATAATATTGTATGATATTGTAAATGAACATTGAATGCATAGTTTAAATCCTATGAAAAAAATCAATTTACAAATAAATAAGTATAAAGATTTTTAACATAATGATGGATTAAATAGTAAATATTTTAAAATATTATATATTTTATTAAAACTACATTTAAAATGTATTTTATTTATTTTATTTTGAATAAGTATGTGCTAAGAAATTTTAAATCTTAAAATTGGATTTGCGTCCAGTTTTTTTCCTGGAATTATAAAACTATTTTATTAACTAGGTCTTAAATAAATAATAAAAATATAAATATTATAAACTCAGTTAACTGTAAAACCGATCTGGATTATAAATGTGCTTATTAAAATATTTTCTATTAAATACCTAATCTTTGTCAGATGGAACTTTACGGCGAGTTGCATGATATTAATGAAACTCCTTTAATATTACGGTGTATCTTATTACTATTAAACGTCGTTGCTCGTTGGGCACACGCTACATAGTTTTGGTTATTGTCTGTGGTAGTGGTATGTTCTTGGCAAACTTTACATATTTTTCCACTGAGACAAATGTGAAGAAGATAATAGAATTTTTCACGGAATGTATTCATATACGGTATTCAGCTCGGTTTGTCCAATATAAAATAATTAAAATAATTTCATATATTATATTGCAATAATGCCAAGCTAAGGATGTTATAAAAGCATATAATAATATATTATCGTGACCATGATGGACAGTAGAATTATATTTTAAAATATTCTTGATTTATCAAATTGTTTGTCATTCAGATTTTTTTCGAGACAGGCTATCGACCCACTCAGCAGCAATGCCGTTCCAGCTCGAATAAAACCGCAGTTCCTGTACTTTTGACCTTTGCCAACCGAGGTAGCCGTTCATAAATAATCCAAACATGTCGCTCCGGGCCGTCGACTTGGCAGTAATGCGTCTCATCCACCATATACACACTTCGTCGGGTGCCAAATCCCCGGTGAAGTACTTTGAAAATGGAGTTCTTTTTCATGATCAATGCGGGCTCATCGACAGCATCCAACGGATGACCCGCTAACGTTGTCAGTCCTAGGAAAGCTGAGAGAGTTGCATCCCCTGCCGTTGCTGGTATCTCCACGATATGCATCATCTATTTAATACATATCGCATATCATTTATTTATTTTATGCAGGCTATGCATCTGGGAGTATGTACATAGTGTGTGTCGGGAGATTTTAAAATATCGCTTACGTTTAAATTGTTAATATTATTTTATCTTTCAGGTACATACATGATTAAAATTGTCACACAAGCGGTGGCACCTGATCAGAATAATTGTAAACTTATTGCAACAAACACAACAACGAGACGCCATATTATATTATAAACATAACAATCATATTATAATAAACGTCGGGTATACGGCATGTTCGTTGCGTCCATTATATCCAGATATATTATAATATGTTGGTAGTACCTACACATATTATGTAATCATATTAACGTGGTTTGTGACAATTTAATGCAATTCATTTTTAATAAATGTTTACTCTTTTATAACATATTTGTTTTTTGCATGAGAAATATCATATCTGCAGACAATCAGATTTGTATTCAGGATTTTACAATTAATACAGCTATTTCGAATGCTTTTAGTTAGGTTTTTTTTAAGCACAAATATTGCCCCGAAGCGTATATAGATTTAATGTGTTTGAAAAAAAAATTTGAAACACTGTTAAATAATTATAATAGGAACATTATTCTATATAATATACTTGGTCACATGGATTATAATATTATCAATCTGAATAAATCTAAACGTTCAATGTGCGTTTCGTGATTTCGTGAAAATTGTATACTATAATTAAACGTACGTTGAATAAAATTGTATTGTAAAGGACTGAATTAACTATACATATAGTTGGTCACGTTAAGGTTTAATAAAACACGAAATGTTGCTAAACATTTGCAAGACTAAAATATATAGTAACGTTTATTGTTTTATTTTTTATAGATAGGTATTCAATTGTTTTATGCACGATTTGTAAAATAAAAAAACTGTTGAGCATGCCTTAGCGCTTAGTTTTTGAAAAAAATCAACTAGTAAATGTTTATTCGATGTCTGGTCTTTAAGTTAATATTTTGGCAAGAAAATAAGCATAAATAACGTGACACATTTGTCATTAAAATATTCCTTCCTTACGATTCATTATAACCACCCATTATAACTTTATTCTTAATATTAAAAGTTGATTTTTAACACGTTAACTAAATAACTTAACAGATAACTAAAAATTAATTTATTCAATTTCAGTGTAATTCGACGTATTAAAGTTACTGGAGTGTTCTGTTGATAAAATTAGTAATTTTAATACCTATTGATACTGAACAGTAATTCACGCTTTGGGGACCTGTCTCACTGTAAAAACTACTCATGTGTACGGGAACATCTATTCATAAGGGAATTAATTGAAACGGTATACAGAGGTGAGTTATTTGTTATTACATCGCTGTGACAAATGGTTATATCAAAAATATTATTTGGGAAAACAGTATTAATTGCTATAAGTGCGTTTCCTCAAACCTCGTCTTCAAGATTCATATCACCCAAACTGTTCATAATTTCTTTGTTCTTATTAAAACTCGATTGAGAGTTCCGAGAGATGATTACAATGATTGCGTCTTGATTTTACTGAAATAAAATATTATAGAATTATTTTAGTAGGTGTATTATCTTATTTATCGCATAAAACGTTTACCGAGTAAAAAAAAAAAAAAATCAATAAATACACTGAACAATATATTGACTATTTCATCGACTAATGAGAAACATTCCATGTAACAACCGAAACGCAATTGTACATATTATTTTGTAGTTTATCATTTTTTACATATTATTTAAAACATTAGCATACGCTCGGTTGTGATATAATTCATCAGATAAATTAGCTGTGTTTAATTAATTAATAATATAATATTGACTATGAAATATTCGAGACAACCATATTAAACAATTACCGCGTTGATTTAATCTTAAATTAATATTATTGTAATAATATTATTGTACTCCTACGGTTCCATTTGAAATTTTGAATGTTAATTAATTAGATATAATCTTTCGTGTAGGATTATTAGGGTTTTGGGATTTATGTCTTTTCGCTTACTTTGCCAATTTTATCTTTTATGTCATTAGGTCACCCGTCTCCGTCTAAAACAACCCTCGTTAGTGTCATAAATTAACGTACCTACATATTTATAGAACGTAATAATAATATATATTTACCATCATAGTTGATATTATTAATACGTCCATTTTAATTTGCCCGATAAATTCGAACATTTATTACGGTATTAACATTTAGTACATTTAATTGTATTGTTTGATCTCCTACAAAGAGTAGTTTAAATCGTACACAAAAGTCGTCTAAATTTACTTGTTTGATCCACCCCGTAAGATAATTATTTCAGAAACAGACATTTTCACCAATAATAATTAGTTTGTCACTGGATATTACGTACCATTAATCAAACGTTATAACTTCCCGTCTCGATAATATAATATAATATGGTCATTGACACCGAGTATTGGCGTGAATATGTTCTATCCTCGAATAATATATTCATTTGCTAATAATTATTATAAAAAATAATAATATGAAAATATGATTCATTAGATTTTAAATTTCCGTTATTTTAATAATAATTAATATTTAATACCTTCAGAAATAACCATGTTCCGGTAATAGCTTTATTTGTAATATTATATTTTTATTTGGAAGAAAAAGCAAAAAAAAAAATTGTTCAAAAAACGTTGCTAAGTACGTATCACTATAAATTAAGTTTTTATGTGTATGTTTCAGACTGTATATTTAAAAACTTTTTAAAAACGAAATTTTTAACCGAATTTACATTCAATATGTCAATATTATCAAGACACCTAGTCACCTAACTAAAACATATTTTATTCCAATCTAATGAGTTTTACTTTGAGAATTAATACACATGCATATAATATTTTAAATTATATATATTTAGAAAATTGACTATATCAGAAGTTTGGGGCTAAAAATAACGTGACACGAATGTCCCTGGTGGTGCATTTTTTTTTTGTTTGACTGCTAAAAAATAATAATTTCAAAAATTAATTAAAATCAGATTAATGTAGACAAAGTAAATAAAAGTACATAATAAGTATTTACTTGTGTAAATATACTACAAAAAAATAATGATTTCATTTTATACACGTTTGCTGTCGTCACCTGTCGATGTCTACGTATTTATTTGTATAAAACTGTCGATATTTATATTTCGATTGAGTTGGCGTGTAACATTTTTTTAATTGTATCATCCTGGAAAATATGTATTGGTGTAGGTATTGGCCATTAAGATTCAACACCTTGGTAGTTTGTGTATTTTTTTTTGATATATATATATATATAGTGTTAAACTGTCAAATTATTATGGTATTATGACTTTGATCATATTAAATATTTGTTTATAATCTAAAGTTTTTTTATAGCAGTAATATTTGACAGGTATATCTCTTCTATTCGTTATATTATTGTAACATAAAACATATAAAATACATGATATAACTGTGTTGTTTTAAAAATTTAACGAAAGAGTGCCATATGCCCATAGGTATAATCTAACAAAGTATTTAATCATTATTTCATTAGGTGTATTATTATAATTATAAATATGATTCAAATTGTTCAAATTCATAATAAATAATAAGTCAAATTGTATAATCCGTCGTCATTATGTTTAGTAATGTTATATTTTATACCCATTTACGGATAACTTTAAAAGTAATCTTTAATCTTTCTATTCCATAATCTGTTCGTAATTTGAACGGTGTAATGTAAAATACTTCAGTTGTTGTTTCTCAGTTATTATAGTTATTGTAGAAGACGTTTAATTTTGTTAATTCAAAATATTGTTACATTATTTTGTTTAGAATAAATGTCTTAAAAAAAGTAAAAATTGATGAAAAATTACAAATTATAAATATCAATCTAAATTTAATAATAATTTTAATTTACTTATAGTATTTTAGTATTATAATTAGTATTATTATTTTATTATTACATATTTTACACAGAATTACGGCAGACTAATAATAATTATAATCATAATAAGGATAATAAAATTAAATAATAATAATATATAAGTATATTTTTTTTATTAGTGAATTATATTTAAATAAAATATAAATAAAATTAGATTTACTACGAAATATGATGGATACGTATTTAATAATGTTGTAATTTAATAATAAGTATTTATTATTTTTAGATTAGGCATCTGAACAATTTTCTCAGAACTATCGTTTAGATAGAACATAAAATATATTAAGTATAATAATTGCTTACGTTATATTATATCTCTACTAAATTAACTTAATTTAAGTTTAAAGTTAGTTGCTATATATTTAATATTGTTTAGCTTTGACATAAAAAAAAAAAATGTATTTTTTAAGAATGAATTAAAATGATAATATTTTACTCAAACCTATATCGTTTAATTTAATTTTTGTTCTTGTTAGTTTTAGGTATTATGTATTATATCATAAACATTTTTTTTCGTTAATAAAAAAAAAAAAAAAAAACAAGATTAAAAACGTTTGTTTACGTTGATTACATTAGGCTGTATATAATATAAGTAGATATGTTTTTATTTTTATGGAATGATAATACAGATCATAATGTATATACGGGGAGTAGATTTTAAAATTGAACTAATATTTTATAATTTTAATACTTAAGTTAATAAATACAACTATTACTAATTTTGCAGCATTTCAATCGTAATAAACTTTTAAAACATTTGAAAGAAATATTCAAAATAATATCATGTATACATAATACATATTAAATGTTGAACCTATACACCTTACACAGAACTCAGTTTTAATTACGTATAACAAAGTAATAAAATGTGTTGTATTTTAGTTTCAGGCGCGTTTTAAAACATTATTGGTTAATTAAATTAAAATATTAACAATGTTGATTCAGCTTTAATAGTTATAATACTTATTTGAATGTGAATATAGAATGTAGCGTACAAACGAATCTTATAGTTATAAAATATATATTTATCCGATTTATAAATATAAAACCTGATCTAATTTTATGTATAAATATTTGATTAGTAAAATATGGTAATTAATAAATATTTTAGTCGATAGTGTTAATAATGTACATAATAATAATATGTACCTATAATGTTATGCCCGTGCTAACTTGTTTTGCCCTGGCATACTTCCGATTCGTATGAGATCAAAGGCTAGTGGGCCATCGGTGTTTTGATAAACTATAGTAGTTCCATGGGCATACATTCGAAGTATGATATCGTAATCGCGGAAACAATATGAAAGTATGTGCTGAACATAATATATAAGCAATCAGAAATAAAAACAGTTTTGACAATACTGCATCCTGTTGTGCACGGATATAACAATCGATAGGTATTATTATGAAGTTAGTCAAAAAAAAAAAAGAAGAACGGTCTACAAATATTCTTGAATACTTAAGAGAAACTGATTATCCAAAAGGACTATACAATTATTCGTTTTAAATGCCCCAATTGTCGCCGTTATTCGTACGAATGTTAAAGAACATTACATCCGTAAAAATATGATATTCGATCGTATTATTTTTGTTCATGTAATGCAAATGCGCTTCGTGAAAATTTCAATTTCTTTGCTGATTCAGAGCATAGATTAAAATTTTGATTATTTAAGACTTATTTTAATAATAAAAATAAATTTCTAATTTTATTTGTATCCTTAAAATTAGGTACTCAAACATTTTGATTTTTATTTATATACATGTCTACAAAATATTTAATTAATATTACTTCTAGGTTTATTTTGTTAAAAATTGTAAATTAAATAACAATTTTAGGTATACATAAGAATTTTTAAATATATATTATAATAACATACTTACCAAATTGAAACTTATTTTTAATAGAGATTTTTATCAATTATGTATAATGAATAATAATTTATCGTAATGGTATATTAAATCTGTTATATAAAGAAGTATCACCTTTTAAAATAGGATTCAATTTTCCAAGCATATTGAATATTTTAATTTTTTACTAAAAAATAATAATAATATTCATCATACTAATGAATCTTATGCAAAGAAAATCGTGATAAATAAATTTAAACGTAATTGTATTCAAATGATTCATTTTTATACTTTTTTTTTTTTATTTTGGAATAAAGTCAAGCATTACAATTATGAGAATCATATTTTAAAATGTATTTTTAGTGTTTTTAATAAAGGATTTTATTTAAATATAATCATAAAAGACATTCTTAGAAAACTGTTAAAATGAGTTGTTCATTGTGTCCTACTTTTGTAATCTGTTAAACATTAAACGCTGTTTAAGTGATGCGTGGCGCATAACGAATATATTTATGAAAATATAGTTATTCTTCATTCAATTTTTGGTTTATTATATTATATGTTACAAAATGAACGTTAAAATTTGTTGTTTAAGAATTAGGAAGAAATTTCACATAATATAGAATCTGAAATCTGAATTCAAAATCGTTAATATTATTTTTAGAATATAAAAAATTCAAAATATACGTATAATATTTTACTCGAACATCATTAATTTTACGATAAATAAAAATCATTGTAGGTATTATATGTGTTCTTAAAACTTTAAACCTATTGAAAAGTTTGTGTCTACAAAATATGTATGTTTTTATCAACTCTGTGGACTGCGATAGGTTCACCAAAACAACATAATATGAACATAGGTAAACATATGGTTGGAAATATTTTTTAATTACTTCATATACTTAATAGTAGTTATTAGTTTGTGCAATCAGCATAAAAAAAAACTATAAAAATTTTTTTTTTTTAAAGGGTGACTAATTTTTTGAATTCTCAGAAATTATTCCAAAGGAATATCGTATTGGTTTATTACTAAATTGAATATGCATGTTTTCGTTAGTACTTAATTTAAAATTGTATTGACTTTGTCATGTTTACTGGTGTAATACAAATGATGGGTCTACAACTGTAGGGTTAATTAAATTTAATCAATAATATTTACCTATATTCAATTGATGTTCAAATAATCATTTATAAGTGTTATTAACGAATGTAAAGCAAGATTTTATGTTCATTATAAACTTTACGATAATATTATATATTTATTCTATGGTAATAATATAATATTTTTAACAATGAATGTATTACATACATTTAAATAAGCATGATAAAATTGTTTATACATAGTTAAGAAGAAAAATGGATCAAAAATTTAATTATGATAAAAATTGTTGTGGTTTTTATGTAATGAATAACCATTAACTTTTTTACATTAAATTTAAGCAAAATTAACATTTAGATGATACAACTTTTAATAGTTTTTTTAAATGGTTTATTATTTGATTAGTTATATATTAATATTTGTAATTATTTGTTACTTTCTCACCGTTATATTAAAAGTTTTGTTTGTGTTCTTCTCCTAATTTACTCGAGTGTAAAGATATTGGGTAAATTTTATAAAAATATTTATAATATATTATACGTTTGTACGCAGAACTAATTATTCTAATATAATTTGCAAAACATTACATTAATTTATTATCTGCAGTTTTTACTTTTATTGTTTTGCCCAGCAACGAACCTAAGACACATATTTATTTTTTTAATTAAAATGATTTTTTAAGTATTATTATACTAGTATTATCTTCTAATCATTAGCCAACGTGGGTGTGTGTCTTTAGAGAAAGATATATATATATATATATATATATATATAATTGGTAACTTCAAGTGAATAGATATTTTAATAAACAAGTCCCTTTAATATTTTTTTATTTTATTTGTGTTTTAATTTATTTCAAATAATGTTTTATCAAAATATTTTTGCATATACTTATCAATTTATATACTACAGTTTTTGCTTTCATTAAAAGTATATATAATACATAATATCAATGGTTATATATGTATATAAATATATATATAGGTTGATTTACTATAAGTATGTCCATCTACATTTTTTCCTTTAAATTTACATTTATTTAAATTATGATTTTGGAAATTTTTAATTAATTGAATATTCTTATAGTAGTATACTTATAAAGTCCATAATAAAGTGTGAATAAAGTATAAATATTATACATGTTTAAATCCTTAAATTATTTTTAACATTGAGATAGTACAAACTCTATTTTAAATGTTAACTATCTTATATTACCGTACATTTTCATGTTTGTATAAATATAAGTATTTAAAATATGTACTTGAAAATATGGTTTGTAGTAAATATACTTAACAATTTAAAGAAACCAGAATTTGAATAACTGTATTATTAAAGGATGAAATAATATTGTGGGTAATGTTGCAATGTCCATGCTTGGTGAATTTCTATATACTATATACATAATGTACATCTGAATATTGTATATCATTAAAATCTATGATAATATTGTGTTTGTATTAATTATAAATTCGTCAATTTTCTATGGTCATTGCGTCATATGCAAGTAAAATATATTATAAATTATAATACTAATGTGAATTGTATCATCTGTAGTACATCTTTCAGATTTATTAGCCATTACTCTGAATTTGAATTAATGATTAATGATATATCCTCTACGAGGTATATACTTATTTCGTCAGTAATTTGCAATATTATTTGTATTTCTCAATTTGCCGGAAGTTGTTGAGAATACGGGATTTACGTAGCTTAAACCCAGTAAAGCGTGTATACTCGTGATGATGTTGCGGGGGACGAAAAAGAAACGCGCCATATAGTTGCTTTTCCGTTAGTCGTATCCCGCAGGTACCTACATACGACCTATACTAGCAGTACTAATTATTAATTACTATTTATTAAAGTTAGTCTGCTACTGCTATTATAATTATTAAATTTTAATGTTTTTATCATTATTAATATTAGGTACTCAAGCATTACGCACGTGCTACGAGACATGTCAGACGGTTCACGGTGGATGCTGAGGTGACGTGTTGTACTATAAATATAATATTTTTCGTATGTATATATATTATTATAATATGTACGGTATACAGGGTGATTTTTTTAACGCGCGACATCGATAACTATTATAGTTAATTTTAATGTATTAACTTTCGAAATAATAACGAACTCGCAACAGTTAAATCGTAAATATATTAGTATAATAATAATAATTTTTTTTTTTTTTTTGATTTCCCATATATTTATAATCTCATAATATAGTTTATCGTGAAACGTCGGCGTGTATATTTATACTACTGCATAATGGTATGGAATTGGAAATTAAAAGTTTTCTTTTTTATTTACTGGTGTTTTCTGGAATCCGACTAAGGCGTTTCGTCGGCACTTTGATCGTCAATAAACCGTCCACATCGTATATTCTCATACATTATTCGATATTTTATCGCGTTCGCCGCCCGCAATATAGCTACAGTATAATGTATTACGAAACGTAAAAACTTAACCGACATCGACGACGATAAAAAACGTATAGTATTACGCGCCGGCCGATGTAGTTTTAATCGTCTCGCGGAAACAACGTTTTATTATTACTGCAATAGCGGCGTTGCTGTAGTCGCGGGAGACACGCGCAGTTTTGGGGGAAAAAAAAAAAAAAACGAAACCAATTAATGCAATGCGATCGCGTCCGACACGACATCGCCCTGTATACACGGCAACACATCACAGAAACCGCGTGCGTATATAGAACGCGGCGTTATAACCGGTGGTGGTCGCGTTTCCCGCACACGAACGTACCGGGTGGGATGTAACCGTGTCAGTATGGGTGTGTTGACGTGTGCGTGTGTGTGTGTGGCGTATCACATAGACGTGTTGTGCCGCCGTGTATCAATGTAGCCATATCAGTGTCGGGCAGCGCGCACGCTGCACCATACCGATCAGCCGAGTTCAGACGGTTCGATTGTAACGCGCGCGCGATTCTTGCGGATCGATCAATAACGCTAGCCATTGCTGTCGTTCGTCGTAGCTATATAGCTTTTGTGTGTGTGTGTGTGTGTGTGTGTGTGCGTGTGCGTCGTACGTCCCGGCGGAGGAGATATCGCCGAAAACCGTTTCGATCGGTGCGAATCGATCGATTTATATTATATTCCTTTAAACCGTCCGTCGCCCGCGATAAATATTTTATACTTTACACGGCGGTTTATTGCAGCAGCACGTCGCAACAATAACAACATATAGTCTCGCACGCGTGTCCAGGGCCGGCGACGGCCGCGAGACCCGTCGAACGGCAAAGAGGTAATATCGTTGTACGCGCGGTGCGGAAATCAGACTCGACACGGAAAGCGGAGACGATGAGAACTCAGCTGACGGACGGCCGCCGGGTCCGTCGTTGATCGTGTCGCCACGTGACTGCGTATAGGTAAAATATAATAACCGAAATAATATCACATTACACGGCGTACTCGGCTATACAAATAGAATATCGACAACGATTTCGGCGTCACGTCCGCAATATCATTTTTTTTTTATATATAATATTCAGCGGCGACGGGTGTGTGCGTGAGTGTGTGTTTGCTGCAGGGCAGTGCACAGCTGCAGTACAGAGAATCGTACCCGCAGGAGCCGCGGCGGAATGACTGGGCGCACCGCGATCGCCCGACTCGTGGCGGGCGCGTGCTGCGTACTGGCCGTGGCTGCGTTCGCGGCCGCACAACCACCGGCCATCAACAGCGCCGATCCCGGAACCGATTTAGCTCGACAGACTCCGGTCGGAGGGTAAGTATTTCCTCTTATTTTTTACTACTTCCGACCTTTCATAGGTCACCCTTATCCGCAGTATACCGCGTCTTTTGTGTGCGTCTTTACGTTTTTACCGGCGTATTCTTTTGTTCGATGCCGTCGCGAGTGTACTGGACGCGCTATACTACATAATATTATATGGTATAATAACATAATACACACGAGAAGACCAATTCCGCGGGTAAAAAATACAGTACACTCGATAACAACGGTCTCGCGTAATCGCTATGTATAAGCACATTTTGTAGAAAACGTAGGTAATAATTTGATTAAAGTCCACCCCGCACTACAAATGAAAGGGTCGACTTGAATATATATATATATATATATATATATATGGCGAGAAAGGGAGTTAGTGATCTGCCGTCGAAATTTGGTACTATGGGATCCACCAAATTACTGATTCTAAGCCTTTTCATTATAGCACGAGTATTACGTATTACGTGCAATATGACCGTTTTTACTTTTATATATTAAAGCAATATTAAGAAAAGTTCATTTTTTTCATCAAACAAAATATTATGCCATAAAGGTGTAATACATACACCTTCTATGATAGCATATACATTTAAAAAAAAAAACAACAATATATTTTAGTTACTGATAGTTTACAACTTTTTAAATTTTACATCATAGTTTTAGTGAAATAAAACAAAAATATATGCGTATATATTGTTATAATGCAATATTATGGTCGGCTGTAGTTTGTATACCATAGTTAGTAAAGTAACAGAAAAATAATGTGTTTAAAAACATACAAACATACTTTGAAAGGCTGATGATATCATCATTTGTAATTTTTGAGTTTTTAAGTCAAATTTAATAATTTTTATATCACATAAATGTAAAAATAAGTTTTACTTCGTGTATTATTAATTAATGATTCCTTAGTAGTTATAATATTAGATTAAATACCTAAGTGAGTATATAATATAATTTTATATATTTTTGTTTATAATGTATTGTGAATATGATGGTTTTCTTATAAAAAGAAAAATGTTCAAAAATATGTTTTTGTATAAAATACTTACCCAACGTAATAAATAATCAAAACATAATAGTTATCGAAAAATAGAAGTGATATTTAAAGGAATATTTTTTCAAATGTATAATAGTATAATGTATATACCATCAGTAAAATCTATTAGTGTTTGTAATAAGGAATTGTAAACATTTTTGTTGGTATTTTCATTGGATGATAAATACTGTGCGATGTTTATATTTTTTAGTTCCCCACGTACGAAATACATCAATAATTGTAAGCTACATTTGTTGACACGCCTTGACGCCTTGTGTAATTAAGTTTTTTTCCAGAAGATTTCAAAAGCGTTTTTAGAGGGACACCACGAATTATTTAATTAATAATTCATTTCACGTATTGTATCTTTATTTGTATTGCCACGGGATTAGGTGCTACGTATTTTTTTCAATTTGTAAAGAACTATTGTAATTTTTACTCATAAGTTTTAAGATGTTCATGTGCATTTTCACAATAGTTACACACCATGTATAGTATACTCAAATATTATTAAAAGTATTGAGTTTCGCTTTTGTACATAAATTATGACAATTTATTTTGACACATTCTACTATTCGTATTTTGGTTTCCGCAAGTTTAGTGTTGAGTGTCATCTTTGTAATCAGTATTTGTCGGCAACGAAGTCAAAGAGAATAATATATACCTACATTACAATGTAAACCTACTACGAAATCGTATGAAATGTTAAATTTGCTTGATATCCTTAACGAATTTGAATTGTTCGATCGTTTTTACAATAATTATTTATTTTTTTTTTTTTTAATAATGATTTACGTTTGATTAAAACGATTAAATCGCTTTTGACGCTACTATGAAATATTACATAACATTATTATTATACGCGTATTTTAATCATATAACATCTTTACGATTCTAATAATAATTATACACCATACGATATATCATAGTAAATTGTTATTTTAATATCTGAACACAACGTTAATGACTGAATATGACGCATGGCAATAACGAAGTGGGAATGAGTGCGAAATGCAAAAATTTAAGTGATATGGCAGACGAAAAAAGTATCGTACAATTATTTCTGTAAATTGTGGTGTCAGGGATCAAACAATAAGTGGCGAGTATTTGTCTGGTTAATAAAATGAAAAATATTACTCATACGAGTTTAATGGTTGTCTGATTGTTTGAGAACTTTTGAAAGAAATCGATTTAATTTTGACACTGCGACGAGCGTACGTGATATTTTGTAATAGACCGCGTAAAAACAGACTAAAAATATTTAGTTTTCTCCTTAGCCAAATGCCGTATTTATATATAAAACAATATTTGCTTTCTATAGTTGTTTTCCTGATACGGGAACGTATATTATTAACGATTCAACGGGCTACAGATAACTAATATGGGCTGTATACCACAGGCTTCACATTTAATACATTTATATTTTTTACCGGTATAGAAATAAATAGGTGTATAATGCGTATGTAACCGTAACGTTTATCAACTAGTTCAAAAATCAATCGTGTGTATAATATATATTTTTAACGCGCGCTGAAAACATTAGTCCTGCGTTCCTGCATCCGCCGTATAAATATAATACATTCACACACCTATATATATATATATATATATATATATATATATATATATAAGCTCGGGAGTGTTCAAAAGCAGTTTCCTTACATGTGTCATACAATATAATAACAAATATTATAAACTTACCATGAAATCCACTTGAACTCATTTCATATAAATCAACCGAAATATTCCGGTTCACTTAACAAGCGCGTAAAGCTTTATGACGTTTAATAGCTATATGTATCAACCGTCACCCCTCGGGGTCCACGCTCAACCGGAGAGGAGAAAATAAGGCGTTTATAAATACAATTATTATTATATTATATTCCACGTATACACAATACACGTGCGTTTATGTCATTATTCTCGTTACGGGTCGATATAAAATTGTGTTTTTATTTTTTAATCACTCCTCGTGTCTGTCAGGTGAAATTATTTATTTATATTTGTATAGTTTACGCCAATATAAACAACAAAATATACCTACACTGTTATTAAAACGGACGTAGATCGAACAATCGTATTTTTATGTATCAATATATACATTTTATAATAAAAATTCCAAACGATTTTTTTTATTGCCACGTGCAGCTTTAATGTTACAATATATACTCATATTAAAAGGTGTTATAGGTGAGTATACGTACGGCGTACGGAATTACGCTATTATAATATTATATACGTGCGCAGACATAGTATACCTTCATATAAATCGTAAACATCATTATTTTTTTTCTCAATTCTCAAGTCATTGATTTATTAATAAGTGAAATTTAAATAAATTACTAAATTTAATTATAAAATAATCAAAACGTTTTGGTTTCGAATTTATTGTACCTATTGATATATTTTTAAATATAAATTAAATTATATTATAATATGTATGATGATTTTTATATTGTCTTGATTTATTAAAAATAACCATTTATCATTTAACCTTTAACCATTTTATTTAATTGTATTTTAATAGCTATACGACTATATTATTATGTATAAGTGTATAATTCTATAAAATGTGTGGGTGTTTACTGTTTATATTTGTATAGTGTTGTTTAAAGTTATGTAAATTAATTGTTAATGCGCAGCATACAATATAATAGTCTAAGCGATCGACAAAAATGTCGTTCTTTTTCAAACAAAAACATAATTTAGATTTAATTTCCATTTTTCCGTTTTCAATGTTTATAGTGTATATAGTTACACACGAAGTTAGTTACTAATATTAAATGTTGCGCGTATCTCATAAATTATGTAATATTATGTTCGGTGTACCCGTGTTCAGAAAGAAAAAGCGCAATCGGACGGTTAATATTGTTTAAGATACTGCACGTGAAACGCGATACACCTTATTATCCGATACGCATATCAGTCGCTGTAATGAATAATATAAACGCTCAAAATATTATAAACCCTATGCAAACGATCTACCTATAGCGCCCCAAACATATACCTCGAGGCGCGGGGGCGTTAGGTTTGTGTTGTACATAATACATGAATAATTAATTTTCCGTTATGATCTCTGATGAATTCGTACGATTCGTCCGTATTACTTTCACACGGTGAATTCACGATCGTGTTCTACACGCGCACGTACAACTGCAATAATATATATGTCCGGACGAATATTATTTTTCGCAATAAACAAACACGCCTGTCGATCTAGACGCTTTTTAACACTATATTTGGGTATTATAATAATTATTACAGTAAACGATTATATATTGTAATACGGTGCGAGTGTAACATTGTCGTCGCACCTATTAGGTATTATCATTGATTATATACTTTTGACGAGTTCATTATAATAATGTTATGATCGTAATGTATTTTATTTTACCCACCGGCCACCCGCATAATATTATACGTACTTAGGTGCTCGTAACCGGATTGGCGGTCGTCCGAATGGAATACAGCGACGTTAAAAATAAAAAAAAATACAAATTCGTAATACATAATATTATTATATATATTTTAATAACACTTAAAAGAGGCCACTTAACGAAATCCGACACATCAATTTTAACACAGATGTCCGTATCCCAATAATTTTCGTCGCGTCCCACGCGCCCGTTCACGTAATATTATTGTAATATTATCATCGCGGTCCGGCGGAACATGTGTGTTTTACGATAATAGATTTTTCGAAAAAAAAGTCATAATATCATACTAAAGCAGCGTTATTTATTTTTTATTATTATTATTTTTTTTTTTTGTACACGTCCGTTTAAACCTAATCACACGGTGCGATGCTGCGAACGCGTTACCAATAACGTTTCATATAGATACGATTTAAAAATGCGTGTACGGCGTATATTATACAGCACGACGAATATAACGACGTTTGGTATCGTCGATATTATTTTTTCGAACACGGTTTCAGAAAAGCTATTTACACTGCTATTTATTGCGCCGTCATTATCTATAGATTCACATTTTCGCGGTTAATAGTTCAAAAACGTTGGTTTTCGCATCTCTTGTTGCAAGAAGTTTTCGATTTGTATTGATTAGCAATATCGTATCCGATGTACATCTTCTTCCTCAGAAGAACTATAGTCTTCTTTGACAGGCTCGTACTTTCCCTGAATTATATCTGACTGTTTATTAAAATATGGTTCGTATTCTTTTTGGTATTTCAATTTAAGAAGATGAACTTCGGCCATGAATCTTGATTTAATTTCA
This sequence comes from Rhopalosiphum nymphaeae, assembly GCA_036289425.1. Lineage (NCBI taxonomy): Eukaryota > Metazoa > Arthropoda > Insecta > Hemiptera > Aphididae > Rhopalosiphum > Rhopalosiphum nymphaeae. The sequence continues at coordinate 878,854 of JAZAQC010000005.1, read as the reverse complement.
TTTTGTGCTATAGATTTTTTAAAGCTCAAACACGTTTTTTTATTTGTGACGACATATTTGTTAATTTATTTTTCATCTTCGATTGCGTTTTGCGATAATTATAACCTCTTAACAAAATAGATTTAAGAAAGCCATTATACGTCAATAAGAAATCAACCGAGTCATCTTCAGAAATCATTTTGCACGCGATGTATCGTCTACCTATTATAGCTATTGTCAAAATTATATCGCGAATCCAAGTTCGTTGTCTATTTCACCACAATTTCTTAAACCAATTCAAATTATTTCCGAAAAATATCTAAAACAAAAATAAAATCTATTTTATATAGTATTTATTTAAAATAATATTAATTATAGTTTTTATAGGTTGTCATCGTTATAAATTCTATTATTTGTATGTATAATAAGTAATAACTATAAACAAGTGAAGGTATCGGTATTTTACTTTGGTATTATTTTTATTGTTGTATCAAATTACCCTCAAATTGACCACTATAAGGTATATTATCTGTACACTACTTACATGATAATATCACAGAACAGTTTCATATTTTAGTTTAACGCATGTGAGTCCATCCAATTAGGTTTGGGTTTCATCCGACGATATACCTACAAACTTATAATAGAATATTATAATGATGGTTTTTTATAATATTATTATTATTATTATATTGGTTTAGTATTTATTCAGTCCTATTAAAGAATATATAAAAAATACACGTTTGTCTAACCCGCCAGCGTGTGGTGTATGTATATACTTACCCTCTACCTACACGTTCGTGTGTCGTACGACGTTCCAATGTATATTTTAACGTTTCTTATTATGATACAATGCAATATAATATGCATTATATAACACTTATATAATTCGTCGCGATGTACTCACGTCCCACGCAGTCCGATAGACCTGTCATATGTATCATGCTATTATCGGTGTATACCTCTTATTATATATTTATTGAATTCATACATGGACTTAAAGTCCAATTTCAATATAATTAGTATGCAATAATACATATCACATAAAATCAACTAAATATACATTATTTTTAAATTCTTAAAAATAACTTTAAAAAAGATATAAAAAAATATCATTGCAGTATAAAATCAATAAAATAAAATTTAGTATCTTCTTATCAAGCTACTCAAAACGTTTAAAATTATAAAAAAAATTTAGACAAACGGGTACCACTTTGCTATACATTAGATGTTTATTGAAATTCGTTATTCAGTAAATCGTTATAAAAGATTTTTTTAAATTTGAATTCAATAATAACTAATTGCATACAAATATACGATGAAAAATTATTCTGAACGAAGACTGTCTAAATGTTGGTAATACGATAATAAAAGAATTATTTCAATAATAATATTGGATTTGTATAAAAATTCTTATTTCCTTCATTTTTTGTTCGTTTTTTGTGAAAAATAAATTACTGACATTTTTTTAATTTTAACCTCTTTAAAGTAAAAATTGAATAATTTTATTGACTACTTATCGTACACATAGACACAAAAAAAACACACATCATCGTAAAAATAATATATTTATCGCTTCATTCAGAATCTAAAAAGGATCATTATACCTACATATTAGTTAATTTAATTATTTGATTTACAAATGAATTAGACATTAAGTTGGTAGTTGTTAAATACAATATTAAAATGACTTAACACATCTTCAATTATATAAAGTTCTTTCAATCATGATATCAAACACATAGAATGTAGTAGATCTTACAACGAGATCATTTGAGTTGGAACATCATTTAATGAGATTAAAAATAGTATTTTGAGATATACGATCTTGAAATTTAGCATATTATAAAGCTAGCGGCGTAGATCTTCAAATAATATTGTCTTATAAATTCAAATGTATCAATATTAAATTATAATATAACTAATGATTTCAATGTTAATTTATCTTTGTTTGTTCTTTATACTAACATGTATAAAAATCGGGTTTTATAGTTTTATGTCGTTCCAATTTTATTATAAGATGATAGAAGCACTTTATATTATTGATTTATATTCTAAAATTGACAGAACAAGGGAAGAATTAAAAACACGTGAAAATGTCGAGTCGTTAAATACTCAATAATTACGGCTTAAAAAGCTAAATATTCTCAAGTTTTTATTAAAAATATTATGTTAATTTAATGTGAGATGACTAGATCTTAAACTATACTTTGCAGATCTTTATATCAAAATACTATGTACAAAATAATAGTCCCTTGTCTAATAAATTAGAATATTTACCGTTATACTCGCAGTGGTTACTGATTTGAGCTTTAATAGCCAGAACTGCAGTTACTGGTAAAGTGGTAACTTTACTAGTAGAATACAATATTGTAAAGACACGCGTGTATAATATAATTGATTTTAATAATAATTGTCAAATATATTGAAAACATCCTTCATATATTGTTTAAGATGATGTTTCTTTAAACATTAGGTATATTATATTTATTTGTACGGGAATAATCGAATATAAAATCAGATACCTGTAATTATACAAAGTAATCAAAAAAACAAGTAATAGATTTTTGGCAATAGGATTATGTTATATAAATATTATTAAAAAATCGTAAATTTTTAAAAGCAAACTTTTCGTTTTTTTTTTAAACAACATTTAAGTTAATATAATATTACAATAAATTTACAAAACAGTTAGTATTGTATTATACCTAGTAGAAAGAAATTAACCATGTTTAAATAAAAGTATTGTGACTATATATATATATATATTATTAGATAATTGATGGTGTTTAAAACTCAACTGAAATTATAACACAAAATAAAATAGTACTGTGAAAGAAAGTTTTGGGATTTCACTCCAAAGTTGTATAAGTCCAAAATACTTTGAAACAGATTTTTTTTTTTTTTTTTATTAAATCATAAAAAATATTTAATCAAATTACGTAATAAACACACTATTACTTGTTTTAAGGATATAGAGTTAGTAAATAAAAATAAGTATAAGTTTTTACATAAATATAGTTTAATTAAAATGTATGGATATGATAATTTATTAAATTATTATGGAAAATAATATAATGTATAAAATAAATAAGCAAAAAGTTTATAAATAATGAATAAAAACTGGAATAAAAAAACAAAGCTAGGCATATTATTTATTATTACTATGTCGAGCATTGTGTTTAGTAGATTAAGTTATTTATAACGTTTTCAATATTTATATTTAGTCATTTATTTAAAATATTATTCAAATAATTTGGAGTCACAAATATATTTTTATTTGTTTCATTATTCAAGCAGGTAGAACCTATATAATCCTGAAATCTTTAAAAAAAAAATTAAAAAATATCGAAATTGTCGTTCTGAAGTATGATAGGGAATAGGTGTTGAATGTCCTTAATGATTGAGTAAATAACTATAAAGTACACGTGTTAAATATGAATTCAAAGATAAATCATTACATACAATGAAAATTGAAAATACTATTAAGGGCGGAGATGGATGGCCGTTTCATATTTCTAAAGATATTTTAAATTTGAATTTATTTTTTTATAAAATTAAAATAAAACAATATACCTATATTGTGCGTTAATCTATTTAACACAATTACTACCCCTTAACGCTTTGACAGGTAGTGATGAGTTACAATCTACTCATGTTTAATTAATATTGAACAAATAGTGAATACACTTGATTTATAAATTTAATTATTTAAAATAGAAGTATACTGTCAACCCATTAACAATATTATTTTTACATTTATTTATATGTTATATGTATATTGAAATTATGCTATTATTAATAAATTCATTTTTTTTTTTATAAGTAAATGTTAGAAGTTGAACTGATTTTTGCTAAATACAAATCGAACATTATAATAGGTATTATTATAGTTATATAAAGTATTATAATATTATTTCATATGATATTGATATAACTATTAATTTTTATTGACTAAAATATAACTATAGTTAGTTTTATATTAACTTTAAATCTATACAGTATAAACCAACGTATTGTATAAGCTCAGGGATAAAGGTTTAAAATTTCATTTTTATATTTTGAAAACTGCAGTGTGTATCATACAAAAATATTATATATAGCTTCATAAAGTTTAAAAATCTTATAAATAATATTTTTTGAATTATATCCAAATAACTTGAATCGTTTGAATCGTTTATAAATATACATTTTCAAAATCATCATTCCAACTTAAACCGTTTATACTTAAAATTTGTCCACCCTTATGTAACCTAATTTTTTATCATAAGTCCAACTTATGAAGATGTTCTTTAAATGTTAAAACGTTTTAACAAAGTATAACAATTTAAAAAATTCCAAAATACTAATTTTCTATAAAAGTTTACAATTTTTCGAAATACACTATAACATATTATATTTTGAAAATTTTAGTATGCATAGATTTTGTATATATAAAATGATAATTTAAGTTTTTGATATGTTATTTAAAAATCCTATGCCATCATTATTTAAACTTCTATTGCTCATAAAAATACATGCGAACAATTTTTTTAACTTTTTTTAATTTCCAACAAACATATATTTTAATAAATGTATGTTAAAATATACTTAAAAGTCTACGATTATTCATGTTTGAGTCACACAAAATAAGGAAACCTGAATTGCTCCACTCTAAAATAATATTTAACATTCAAAAATAAACGTCAGAAACATACAAAGGTTTATTAGAAATACAAAATTTAAATTACTTTTAAATTTCTATTATAGATGCAGTATTGCAATATTATCAAACGAATTTCATTTAATAGCAGTATAATTTATATTGCATCCCCAACATCATCGATTTGAACGATGTTACCCGCAGGATAATTGAATTAATATATAAACTACTCATAATTTATAATATAGTTACTAGTAAATTAGTCCTATACTCTTATGCTTCAATAATTGCAATATTATAATTCGATTATTTTTCTCGTATTGTATTACTAATTTACTAGTAATATTAGGTATAAGTGAATTATTAGTGCGTTTTACGCAATCTCTAAGTTGAAAAACAGTGATAACGATAACTCTGATTTAGAGTGTGCATACATTTTTGTTTTCGTTTATTATGAAAGCACTAACATTTGAATTAATGATTTTTACGCCCCCGTTAAATTCACGGATCTAGTTATTACTTATATTAATAATCGTTCTAATGTCAGTATAGCATATAGTACTTAACATTAAAATGATTATTAAATTTCAATGCGTAGATATTAGTATTTATGATTAATATTAAAATATTAGACCAAAAAAATGTGTACTTTTAAGATAAACAAACATTTAGCCCAAATATTATTGAAAATAAGTAAATTTAATACAATCTATAATATAATATAATGTACCTTTACTACTTACTGTAGAATAATAACTATTAGTCTGTCTATTTAAAATTCGTACCGTCTTAAATACAAACATGATATGCACAATCATAACCTATCCTACAGACCATTATGATATGATAATGGATTTTACAATTGTTTTCCAGGCCAAATGTGTGTCGGTCGCGGTTTAGAAATTACTGTTGTCCTGGCTGGTCATTGAAACACGCGACTGGGCTTTGTATTGTCCGTGAGTATATATTACAGTTTATTATGTGTTAATATGTGTACACTGTTTTATTAATTACTGTTAAGTGCTTTTTTAATAAACACGGAACGGCTGAGGTCATATTTTATAATATTATGCTTCGTTAACAGAAGAATAGTATAATAACTGACCATTTATATTTTCATGTCGATACCTACATCTATAATTTTAAAATAGTATATGCGTATTAAATATGTATATACCATTTTATTTTTTTAAAGCATTTACACACGTGTGTCGTATTTTTAACTAATGTCATCAACGCATAAAACAAATTTACCGTTGTGTTTCATCTCACATATTGCTAAATGCTAATGTATAATCTTCTGTACTATAATATAACGAATCACAGTGGCGCCGAACTCTATATATGTTAAGGTCAGACTACAGCCCAACTACTTTATTTAAAAAGATGACAAAAAAAAAAACGAAACAATACGATATTCTAATACATGAGATTTGTTTTTTTTTCGTTCAAAAACTCTATTACTACTACTCTATTACTTACAGAAAAATAAATCAATATAAGCAGTTTATTTAAGCTGCATGTTAAATATTATCCTTTATAATATTTTAAATATGAAATAGGTAGTTTAATATAAATTGTACTTGAATTTCAAATGGGAAAATGTTAATGTTAAGCAAATATTAATTCTTATATTTTTCAAATTGTTGTTGCTCCCATATATTGTAAGACAATTATTATGGTTTATTATTTTTAAAACCACTCAAAGTTTAACCTAGAATAACTACTTGATTGAATTTCGATCTATACAATTTATATCAATGTTTAAAAAAAATGATCTTATTTGAAAAACAAGTAATGTTCATTCCTGCAAAACACTTTGAGTTTTGGTAAAACTTAATATTTGAAATTATAGTTAAGTATAAAGGCTTTCTCAAAAATTGCGTAATCAAACTTTTATGGCAAAAGCTTTATAAAATAAAAAGGTAAATGAGGAGTGAGCGTTGTCAGCGAATCGGTATAATAATATAATATAGTCTAATATACATATCAGTGGTTCGATTTTGTTAATTTCGCGTTTCGTTTTCAGCCGTGTGCAATAGGCCTTGCAATGGTGGCCGGTGTATCAAGCCCAACATGTGTCTCTGTGATGAGGGCTCGGTGAGGTCGGCGTGTTTGCCCGACGACCTCAGAGATTCTTACAACAGGGACGATGAGCAATTACGATCGCCTCAGACGCCTGCGCCAGACCGATACGGGAAACTGCCGTCGACCGGAGGGAATAACGGGATCATCAGCAGCGGTAGTAATGGTGGTGGTAGTTCCGTCGGAAGTAGCGGAAGTAACGGCAGCGGTGGAGGAAGCATTAACAGTGGTATGAATGGCAGTGGCGTTGCAAATAGTGTCAGAACTTACGGAAATGGAGGCACAAACAACGGCGGCGATAGTGCTAGCAGAGACGTCGGCGGTGGAAACGTCAGCAATATCTTAAGCAGCAGAGTCGCTACAACGACGGCCGTCAATTCTTTTGCAGTGGCGTCACGGAACGCTTGCAAATACCCGTGTTTGAACGGCGGCACTTGTCAGGGATCGGTTTGCGCTTGTCGACAGGGTTACGCCGGCGAAAACTGCGGCGACCGTAAGTTCACCGATCTAATATTATAATACCATCACGTGCTCAGAACGACGAAACTAGATGTCTGCGATGAGATGTGTTGTAGGTACTTATTATGTATAATCGTTTCACGATTTTTTTGTTTTCTGTTTTCAGCTATCTGTCGAGACGGATGCTTAAACGGCGGCCGATGTATCGGCCCGGACCGATGTGCGTGCGTGTACGGATACGCCGGACGCAAATGCGAAGCCGGTAGGTAAATATTTGTTCATAAGACCTGCGACGAAATATATACGCGCAGTACGTGCCTGTCTGCCTAATGACCTCTGAATAATAACCACGAGTTGCCACACGATGTGTGTGACTATTATAACCGGTGGTTTATTTTGTGCTTAACACTGCACGTTTCCCTGGACTTTTTCCAAATTAGCATTTTACGCATGTGAATAGTATGACAATATAAGCCTATGTTATATTATTATGATAGATGCACCGCGTATAACGAGTTGAACAATTAAACGCGAAACCGTTTCAGTAGAAACGACGTTTTAAAGGAAACAGATTGGAACCTATACGTACAAGACAAAAACTATCTCCGTGATAATATAATATATTATTATAAAAATACATAAATAACCATTATAATATATCAATTATTCAAGAATATTATTATGATTAAGAGGATAATATATATATAGGTAGCCAATAACGAGGATTAATTTCAGGATAAGGATATACATTGTAAGCACGATTTTCTCTCACCCACATTAAACATGACAAATTTTCGTAGTAAAAATAATAATATTCTTAATCTTGACTTTCATAATATGTCAATTAACTCTAATATTGAAGTTAAAAGGGTAAGCAAATGTGTATCGATCTTTTATACATTAGGCGTCGCGTCGAGTTATAATATTATATTGGGCGTGTTAAATTTGAAATAAATTATTGGGCATATCATTGTATACAAAAACGGTTCTAAGTGAAAACGATCTGTCAACCTTTATCACTATAAGTATACTTCATGGTATATTTTATGTCTTATATAATATTTATACCATATTATTATATTATTGTTATATCAACTTTTGAGTCAATACCACCTTATTGTAAAACAGTGTGAATAAGTCCATGGTATAAATAGGTAAGTGATATCTTGAAATTAATTTACATATTTTTAAAATTTCATTTCATATATATTTCATATAGTTCATAATATACGTAAAAGTATTAAAGTAACCATGATTGAAAAATAATTATTTTAATGATATAATATTGGAATTGTGTAAAAATGTCCGTTTTTCTTTATTTTTTTTGTTTGTTTATCCCGATTATAAAGTAAGACACTGGGAGATTTTTCACTTTTAACCTTCCCAATGTACCAACTAGATTCACTTTCCTACCAAAAAAGTTAGCTGAAGTTGCTCAAATCGTGTCTCCAGACACAAAAAACATACATCATTGTAAAATCAATTTACATTTCTCGCTTCACTAAGAATCTAAAATATAAGATTATTTCTGTTGAACCAAAATCTACTATGTTATGCATAGGACAAATAAGAGAAAAAATAGTGAGCTGATATCCTTTTTATTTATTTTATATAAGATTATTCTAGTTTAAATTGATCAGCTGTAAGATTAAATAAAAAGTTGTAGAATAGCGAATTTTATAATAATATTGTCTCACTCACACATTCTACAGGTATAGTACATGGTAATAATTTGACAATAACAACTAATAGATCTATTTTTTGAAGTTTCTAGCTTATCCATCATTGTATAGTATTCAGGGGAGGAAATGTCCTTAAGAACTTTTTCAGATTATTCTATATTATGTCTATATAGTTTATGTACAAATGTGATGGTTATTTTTCGTAAGTATAGATATTGCAACAGCATCATGGCGTTTCATCACAGATGAATTGTATAAATACATAAAATAAAATACCTACGTAAATTAAAACATTTGAAAATAATTATTTATAATAGTTATAAATTGTTACATACAATATATAATATATTATAACCTTAAACATTATACATCGGTAATTTTTTGACGCGTTGCTTTTTCACTTAGACATATCTATGGTAATAGGTGAGATAACAAATGGGTGGATTTTTCTTAATTCGCATTAACTATAGATTATATTTGTTAATGGGTATCAATAAAAATAATTAATAAAACATAATATTATATACACAAACAATAATATCCACGCTAACTTGAAAAATTGGCAATATGAAATGTAATGTAATCTATAACTTGTAGATATATTAATTTTAATGATTTTAACCGACTACATATCAATACGTTCCTAAGCCATATTGGATATTAACAATTTTTTAATTTAGCAGCATAATTTTAACTTTAACTCAGTTTGAATTTGTAATACTGTCGTGAATATTACTATATTTTTATGTGGCATAAAAACTGTTTGTCACATACATATATCAATATTAAATCTATGTATTTTCAAAAACTTTTAACACTAATCAATCCATATTAAAAATTAAAATCAAAATGGGAATATCATAATATTACGCTTCGTATCAGATGATTTCGTAACTGAAATATTATATTATAGTATACTTGCAGTCTAGATAATATACACTATCAACAACTGTATGCAATATAGCATGATGTTAAAATAATATATGCACTAACGAGTTCTATAATTTAAAAAAACTGTTTAACGAGCTTTCGTTTATTAGTTCGGGAATGAATGACGAGCGCAAACGAGTTCCGTCATCCGATAATATGTATAGAATAAAAATAAAAAAAGCTTCACCGATAAGACGGGTGTTTTGTAATTCGGGTCGACATGACATTTCTTAAACAGTATGCAATTAGGTATATGTGTATAATATAACCATTTGTATTTTACGTACACTATAATTTGTAAATAAAGACCCGGATTGAAAGTAATCTAATTTTCATAAATATTACAAGATAGTTACTCCCGATATCATAATATTCCGATAGTGTGTAATGAAGACGTACCTGTATACTGTACGACGTATTTCGTATACATTAGATTTATATATAAAACGCGTAGAGTTGTACAAAATCGATATACTTTATTTTATCGCCGTTATTGCTTTTAGATTACCGAATCGGTCCGTGTTACACCAGGGTGATCAATGATATGTGTCAAGGACAACTCGAGGGTGTTGTCTGCACCAAACAGCTATGTTGTGCAACAATAGGCTTGGCCTGGGGACACCCGTGCGAACAGTGTTCGCTGAGCTACGATTGCGATATAGGCTTTCTCAAAAACTTGCACTCCAACCAATGCATAGGTAAGTGACTTATGAAAACGATTTAGTGTTCGTTAAGATAGGTTGTAAGTGTAATAGGTATGCTCTCCATAAATAATATTTGGACGCTAATCAAATATATGTGATTTTTTTGGACGAGCGACAAAACTGTAATATAGAAACTTGCATGATTGATGACCACTACAGGTAAAAATGTTGTCACGAAAATAATAAAACTTAATTTTAGGTTATTCAAATGGAGTTATTATTACCTATGTATAATGTATAACAACTAAACTACATGCAATTGTCTCGTATGAAATTATAATAAATTAACGGTGATAAATTTTTAAATTTAAATCGTTTTAGCACTATTCATTAAAAATGATTAAAATCGAATTAAATCGAATATTTGATAATTATTTACTACCTATTTTAAGTTCAAAATTAATTAATAATTAGTAGATTAAAAATTTTTAAATCGAGAGAGTTATAAACATAATATATTTATGTATATTATAATTGACGGGTTTTCTGTTGAACTTTAATAGTAATATTTAGAACGAAACATATTTTTAATAATACGTACGTCATAGAAAAATTTTTATTTTTTATTATTTTTCAGACATTGACGAGTGTGAGGCGATTCCAGGAATTTGTAAAGGTGGAGCGTGTGTAAATAGCGTGGGGTCTTTCAAATGTGTGTGTCCCGAGGGTCGAGTGCATAATCAAGTAACGAATGTTTGCGATGACGAAAATGAATGCAAAAGAGGCGATCCGAACATTTGTCAAGACGGTTATTGTGTAAATACTGACAGTTCTTATTATTGTATCTGCAAACAAGGATTTGTGCCCACCGCTGATCGGAAAGGTTGTATAAGTAAGTTCATGGTTTTTTTTCTCTCAATCATATTTACGGTTTAATTAAATTTCCATTATAAAAAAACGGGTAAATTGAGAGTTATTTGTACATTTTTTGTTTTGTTTTTCATTTCTTTGTAGATACTCAACAAGGCCAATGTTATATGAGACTTACGTCGAGTCAAGACTGTTCAAATCCGTTGCCGATGAAACTCTCTAAGAAAGACTGTTGTTGCGGTAAAGACATGGGAAAAGGTTGGGGAAGTACTTGTGAACATTGTCCGCTCCAGGGAATGGGTAAATTATATAATATAATGTCGGTTTACGTGACGTTTACGTCAAAATAATACCTACTTAGTATATTGTTACAACTTAATACTAATACTTAATGAACTATAGATATATACTTATAAAGTTTGACGACGTACCCGTATAACGCGTATTTTATTGTTATATTGCATCAATCAGAAATTTTCTCAAAACTTTTTATTAGAGCAACTATAGGGTTGTGGAAGTTTTTATGTGCATTAAAATTTAAAAATGCAACATTCGATTTTTTTTCTTTAAATAATAATAAAAGAGTTATCGATATTTGTTCGTTGTATTTCTTATTTATGTAATTTTAATTTAATAATTTAAGACATTATTTCTGCAGGAATGCGTACATAATATAAACAAGTTAAATGTAAGGTCCTTTTCATAAGTAATTACATTTTTGATTTTAAAAATTGTTTTTCTATTGTAGTTTGTATTTTATTTTCGATTAGTAATATGTATTATATAATAATATAGTATAGGTTTCGTGTTTGCAACTATTACAAATAAACTGTTTTATAAGGTTATAACGAATTATTAATACGAGTTCAAGCTTATAAACGATATTATTGTTATTTAATTATGAAATCTAAATCTTATTGTAGTAAATGCAGTTTCGATCGTACTACTATATTAATAACACTGTATATGTGGTTTTGTGATTAAAAATCGATTTTCATAGTTCAAACAATAAACCTACGTGGATGTATAGCTAATAAAATAATAATTCTTGCTATATATATATATATATGTTATATATATATCTATGTATAACGATTTTATTACTAAATATTAATACATATTATATATATTTATATAGAGAGAAAGATTAACTGCGACTACACAACATTTTAAATTAATTTTTCGTAGAAAAAAGTATTTATTCAGTTTTAATTATTTTAGAAACATATTTACTTTTTTAAAAATCGAAAAAAAATGGACCCATTGAGCAATAACTCTTTATGCATTGTCGTTTAATACATAAATGTGTATTTTACCATGTTTCACAGAGCATCATTTAATGATTACGTTGGATCGCCAATCACGGCCGGATAACGATTTCATGCTATTACACTTGCGAGTATATGTTATCATAAGTCATTATAGGATGATTATTAAATGACAGATTATGTAGACTGATTTTAGTTGGTAATATTAATGATTTAGTTTATATACGAGCACATTGTCACACAGAAGATTGTTTGAATGGCACTCGTTAGTCGACATATTCCTTTATTTTGTCATACGATGTTAGTGTGTCGACATTACTAGTCATATAGTGGCGAAAACTCACCGTATAAATAGGTATAGCTTTTTAACGGCGTGACGTTGACCCGTATATTATGCTCCTGGAAAAAAATACCTTTATTTTTTATATCGATAAGACACGACGATATAGCTATTAGCCAATACATGCATATCATAATATTATATGTTATAACATCTACAAAATGTCATAACGACTTGGCTAACGTTAAAAACTAATGACTTTCAGCCGAGTACGTAAAACTCTGTCTCGGCGGCAAAGCTAATCAGACGGTGCTGAACTTGGTGGACGAGTGCGGTCTGAGACCAGAGATTTGCGGGTCCGGCGGAAAGTGCATCGACACGGTCGACGGGTACGCGTGCGAATGTTTCACCGGTTTCACGAAGAGCAGACACGAGGAGTCACAAGTGTGTGAAGGCTAGTCATCTTATGTGTAAATAATACGCTTGTGCCTGCACGGACACGCACGTTGTCAGAGATCGTGTTAAATTTTCAACGGACTTTCCGTTTGTTTTTTGTTTCATTTTTACGCAGACATCAACGAGTGCGCGCAACAGGGGATCTGCAACAACGGGCAGTGCATAAACACGCCGGGAAGTTTTATATGCTCTTGTCCGCCGGGCTACGATTTGGCTTCGGACGGAAAACGTTGCATAGGTATGGATATCAGTGTGTACCTACCAAGACATTTCATCTTATATTAAAACGACTCGGTTTTTTTTTTTCGCGCCCGTTTGTAGATCACAACGAATGCGAAAAGAACGGCATGTGTGCGAATGGGAAGTGTTTGAACGTACAAGGGTCTTTCCAGTGCCGCTGCAAGTCGGGATACGTAATGTCACAAACTGGTCATTCGTGCATAGGTAATATAATATTGCAATAGTTAATTTTATAAAAACGTTTATTATGTTTTAAAATTGTCTACTCCTCTACCGATAAAAACATTGTTTTTTTCATATTGGTTCATCGAGACAGCCTTATAGGGCTTATTAACACATCTATCTTGTTATATATTGATTTTTGAGGACCAGGGCACTTTGTAATACATGCCTATCATAATAATATTACAGTTATTTGAACGTAGCAATTATATATCACTTTGCAGTGTTTATCTTATACTTTTGCTACTATTTATAAACATGTATATAATTATATATCGCAATTATCTGGTGATAAAATAATCATAAAACTAACTAAACTATCGTTTGATTTCGTTTCTAGATGTTGACGAGTGTTACGAAAACCCAAAAATTTGCCTCAACGGTAAGTGTCGAAACACCCCCGGCTCATACATATGCGAGTGCCAGCCGGGTTACACGGTTTCGCCAGACGGAACGTTTTGCACAGACATAAACGAGTGTGAAAAAAGACCTGATCTTTGTAGCAACGGAAAATGCGCGAACACCGAAGGATCATACAAATGCCTCTGTGACTCTGGCTACAGATTGTCACCCGACCGACAAAATTGCATAGGTATATTTATACACGGAGATTTGAGGGCTATTATGCATATATTCTAGGAGATGTGACATATGACTATATAAAACTGTAACGTGTAATTTGAGCGAAAAAATGTCAAATCCTACAAATACACCACCCTCGCCATACTCGATATAAAAGGTATTCACGGTCGGATAAATGTTTTCGTTTTTATTTTTTTTTTTAGACATCGACGAGTGTTCGAACAACGGAGGTCCTTGTCAAAACGGAAAGTGCATAAATATGGCTGGGAGTTACCGTTGCGAGTGTCAAGACGGGTTTTATTTGGGACTCGATGGACGTACATGCCAAGGTAACGAGTCGTCTATATACTCTAACCGTTTAAACACAATTGCAGCTCATAATTATTTATAATTTTTTTTTTTTTGTTTAGACACACTCCGTGATCTCTGTTATGCCAACTTTCAGCAGGGCTCATGTCTGCAACCCCTAACCGCACCCATGACGAAATCCAGCTGTTGCTGTTCGTACGGCGTGCTCGGTCAAACGCCCGGATGGGGTTCACCGTGTTCGAAATGCCCTTCGCCCGATAGCTTAGAGTTCAAAGGACTCTGTCCTCAAGGTTTCGGGATGACGTATAACGGCGACGGTTTGTACTTTACATGTTAGTCTACGTCCTGGAGATTTAAGACATGTAACAATTTTGTTTCAGACATAAACGAGTGCGCTCAAAATCCAGCGGTGTGTTCCAACGGTGCTTGTGAAAACACGATAGGAAACTATCGGTGTATATGCAATTCCGGTTACGAGGTGGACGACACGGGTAAGACTTGTAAAGATATCAACGAGTGCGAAATGGACGACACAATATGCAATGGTGGTCAGTGCCGTAACACACCAGGAAGTTTTCAGGTATATATATAAATACTTATTTAACTTGGCATTAATTTACCTGACATAACCTCTTTCATAATACGAATAATACTTTATTTTAGTGCACTTGTCCTGTGGGAACTGTATTGAACTCTGAAAGTCAAGCATGTCAGGATGTAGACGAATGCGACGAACTCGGTCTTAACGCATGCGTAGCCGGACAATGTATTAACACGGTTGGTTCTTTTGAATGCGAATGTCCACCTGGTACCATTTTAGATAGTACTGGACGAGTTTGTTTGGGTAATAAAAAAAAATAAAAATAAATTGTGATTAAATAATATTATTATTACGAGTACAACGTATAACGGTATTATTTTTTAATTATTATCTTTCACACTACCTATGTAGACAATCGTCGTGGTTCGTGTTGGACCCGTCTAACTGGCGGTAGATGTGAGAACAACCTCATGCAACTCACCTTGAAATCTGATTGTTGTTGTTCTATTGGGCTGGCTTGGGGTAGTCCGTGTGAACCTTGTAAGCCAGAAGACTGCGGCGGCGAATGCAATAAAGGATACGTGGTAATGTATTTTAATCATTTTTATTATTATTATTATTATTATTGACATATTTTTATATAATGACGTTGTTTAGTCTGTAGGTAAAATATGCCGAGATATAAATGAATGCGAACTAAGCCCGGGAATTTGTAGAGGTGGAGGTACTTGTGTTAATACAGAAGGATCATTTACTTGTGTGTGTCCTCCAGGTTTGACATTAGATACTACTGGTAAGGAAGTTTAAACAAATAAATTATTGAATAATTTTAGAAAAAAAATATCCGTTTATTTTTGTACAGGAACTGTGTGTTTGGACGTACGAGAAGAAAAGTGCTACACAGATTTTAAGCACGGTTCTGGTGTTAATCCATTAGACGGAATTTATCCAAAATGCATTTGCTGTTGTTCTACTATAGGAAAAGCTTGGGGCGGAGGGATAGAAGGATCTCTCGGTAGGAGTGAAACTTGTCCTCGACGCGGTACTCCTGCTTTCACCGAGTTATGTCCGAAAGTAAGTAATAATATTCTGTTATTTATTTCTGTTCAATTACGTATACATTTTAACCTTTTCAGGGACCCGGTTTTATCGATCGCAAAGATATCAACGAATGTATTGAGTTTCCTGGTATATGTAGTAACGGCCGGTGCAAGAACACCATGGGAGGTTTTACGTGTAAATGTAGTCAAGGTTACACTTTGGACGAATCTGGAATTCGTTGCGTTGGTACGAAAATTGATTTTGCCTTTTAAACATGTGCCAGTTTATATTTAATTTGATTAAAATCGTGACTGTTTAGATATCGATGAATGCAATATCATGCACGGCGTTTGTGGCGACGGAGAGTGTCAAAACATACCCGGAAGTTTTGTGTGCAAGTGTAAAGACGGCTATGAAACATCTCAACTGATGCAAGTTTGCATGGGTAATTGTTTGATATTAGCATTAATATAAATAATACTGGCAATTTGAAACTCCTCTTAAAGTAAAATGTTTGTAATTATTAAAACTTTAGATATTGACGAATGTGAAAGAACGCCTGGACTATGCCGTGGTGGAACGTGTCAAAACACACCAGGCAGTTATAAATGTGAATGCCCTCCTGGACATGAACTATCAGCCGACAAACAAAGCTGTAAAGGTGCGTTAGAAATATACAAGTTAATTAAATAGGTACCTACCGAAGAACACTATTGATTTTGGGTTGTATATTATTATAGATATCGACGAATGTTCAAGAACTAGTGGAATCTGTTCTAATGGCGTTTGCGAGAACATGATGGGGACGTACCAGTGCGTGTGTGATGATGGCTACAGGCAAACAGACCAGAAGTTTTATTGTGAAGGTAACTAAAATAAATAATTAATTTACTATTTAGTATTATTTTTAAAGTCTCTACTAAATTGTATACTAGTAGCGTGTTACAATTTATTGATTAATGATTTAGATTAAATACAATATTGTCGAAAATGTTAAAAACTATTTATTTTGATTCTCTTTGATTTTTTTTTTTTACTCCACACAATTTTTTTTATACTATTTTTTATTAGATATTGACGAGTGTGAAATAAATAATGGCGGATGTTCGTCCATATGTATCAATGTCCCAGGCAGTTACATGTGCACGTGCAAGTATGTATTATAATAAACATGTTTATTTTTTGATACAACCTGTTTATTGCATAGGGCCGGATTTAATTTGTTAGCTGACAAACGAACGTGTGTAGATGTAAACGAATGCGAAGAAAATCCTAGAATTTGTAACGGTGGCCAATGCAACAACACGATAGGCAGTTTTCTGTGCTCTTGTTCAGATGGTTTACTCAAAGGAGCTGATGGTTCTTCGTGTATAGGTAAACGCTTAAGATCTATTTGACTTAATTTCCTTAAAAAAAATAATAAAATATATTATATACAATAAAAAATGCGTGATATTGTTTTTGAATAGATATTAATGAATGCAACGGTAAGGACGTGTGTGGTAATGGAGTTTGTAGTAACACTATTGGGTCATTTACTTGTCGCTGCGAAGAAGGATATTCAACTAAATTGGACTCTGGACCTGCATGTACCGATGAAGACGAATGCGAGATGGGTACCCATAGATGTGATTTAAACGCAGCGTGTATTAACAATCCGGTAATAATAATAACAGTAATACAGTATTTAATTATGGTATTGGATTTGTCAAATAAATAAATAAGTAAATAATTATTTTGTTGAAATTAGTAATTTATAAATTTATGACATAACAATCGTATGTTTGTTTAATTATATTTGATATTGTGTTATTAGATAAAAAAAAAAAATCTACGAACACAAAAAATATTAATACCTATTGATCCATCATACGCTACTATTAATGTGTATATTATTGTGTTATCTTATAGGGTTCCTATAGCTGCAGATGTCAAGATGGTTTTACCGGCAACGGATACAACTGTATGGATATCAACGAGTGTTTAACTAACAACGGGGGTTGTGACCAAAATGCACAATGTATAAACGAAGAAGGCTCGTTTAAGGTAAAATATTTAATTTTAAATTATATTTAAAAAAATATTTCAGTTATAACTCTAAATAAAATGTCTACAACATTGATTTACAAAATTTAAAATATTAATTTATAAAAAACGAGTTAAAAATTGTATTAGTTCATACTCAAAAATAAATTACTAATTATTAATTTTAGTGTGTGTGTGATGATGGATTCCGTGGGGATGGCTACTCGTGTATAGACATCGACGAATGTACTGAAGATTCGACTCTATGTGAAAACGGTCACTGTTTAAATTATCCGGGATCGTTCAGATGCGAGTGTGAAATGGGATTTATTAATCCAGATGACAAAAATGAAAGATCTTGCAATGGTAAGAGTTTAATAAACTACCTATATAGAAAAAATATTTGCTTACAAATATCCAGTACTTGGAATTTATTTTATTCGAATGCTTCGGGATAACACTATTTTTTAAAGAAGTGGATATATTTTTTTTTATTATTTTAAGCATTTAAAATTATTAAATCTGATAAAGTATATCAGTTTATTTAATATAAACAGTACCTAGTACCGGAAAAAAATTGTTTGGACTGCCAATTTACAATTATCTTATTTTTATTTTTATGTTTATTATATTATAGTCGTGTGATTTTCATTAGAATTTCTAAATACTTACTATATATTATTGTTGTTTTCGAGAATCATATGTTAGTTTATTGATTCATTAATTGACGAGGGTATCAAATATAAATTAATTATAATAATATTAAAAACAAAATATTTTTTTTCAAAAAAAATCACTAAAATAAGTAGTTATTCTAAAAATATTTTGATTACCTACTTTAATATATTATTCTAACAAAAATATTTGAATTTAATTTAAAATGTTTTATAGTCTGAAAATATTCATCTATTTAAAATAGACTAAAATTTAATAGATTTAATATTTAAAATGTATACAATATAATTTATTACAACAATAATGATTAAAACATTTTTCAATATTACAGCAACTACTAAAAAAAACTTGTACTGATATGTCTTAAATTCCTACATAAATATTGACTTTTTTCTTAGTTATTATAGAAAATAAATAAACCTTTTTTAACAGATATAAATGAATGTCATATGTTCAATAATCTGTGTGTGTACGGTACTTGTGAAAACATATTTGGTACGTTCAGATGTGAATGTAGTGGAGGATATCAATTGGATAACACGGGAGGTAACGTTTCATTTCAATTTTTTTCAAGTACAATTTTATTGAGCACATTAAATTTTATAAAATATCACGATGTATAGGAAATTGCACGGACATAAATGAGTGCGAAAGTCCCCAGGCATGTCTATACGGCGAATGTATCAATAACGAAGGCAATTACACATGCAAATGCCCGCCAAATTATCAACTAGTTCCAGCCGGAAACGCGTGTGTCGGTTTGTAATATTGTCGTCCGTCATAAATATCGTAACTGTAAAACGTATTTATTGATAATTTTAGTATTACCAGCACCTATAGTATTAAAATATCAATGTGTAAATACTTATTGGCTATTAGAGACAATTTTAATGACGTTCCAAGATCGATGTATTAGAATAAATGTTTGATTACATCGAATATAAGATACTAATGAAAATTGTTTTGTGCCAAAACCGTAGATAAGAGGGAAGGACGGTGCTATATGGAAGTGGAAGATCGTGGTGGTCAGAGGATTTGTCATCACGAGATGGGATCGGCCGTGTCGAAAGCCACGTGCTGCTGTTCTGTAGGCAAGGCCTGGGGCTCCAGGTGTGAATCGTGCCCAGAAGTCGAAACAGAGGAATACAAGACTCTCTGTCCCGGAGGAACGGGATACAGGCCTAACCCGACCACGGTAAATCATAATATCAAATATGCCTATTTGTTATTATATCAATATGGCTATAGCCTTTGAAATTACTGACTATATATTCATAAACATGTTTTGGATTTATCGAAATGCGTTTTCGTCACTGCAATCCGATCGTAAAGGTGATACTCGAAGACGTCAACGAGTGCGAGGAACACGACAACCTGTGCACAAACGGCCACTGCACCAACACGTTCGGCAGTTACATGTGTTCGTGCAACGAAGGTTACCGTCTGGACAACACCAGTACATTCTGTTATGGTAACGTAAGAAGCACACGCTGATCGGACGCCGTGTGCACTCGTATTAATACCGTTTTTTCGCCTTTGTCCGTGCCTTTTTAGACGTGAACGAGTGTGACGAGAACCCGGACGTCTGCGGCGTGGGATATTGCGTGAACGAAGTCGGCACATATCGTTGCGTTTGCCCGGACGGATACATGCTGTTGCCTAACGGAAGTACGTACAACGTAACACGTAATCTTTGCTACAATACTATTAAAATATCATCCGATTTTATGACTCGAAAGATACAATAGTATGTATTTACGATTCTGTACGGAAATCGCGTTTAACGTATTTCACATGTCTTGTGCGCCGTAATAGCAACAAACACACGGTTTTTTGGTTATTATTTCGTCCGATAGTGATTATTAATCGGTTATTATTTTTTTTTACAGAGGAGTGTGTGGACATGCGAAAAGACAACTGTTTTTTGAACTACACGAACGGTCAGTGTTCTGTGCCCATGTCCAATAGTCAAACTCGAATGATCTGTTGTTGTTCGATGGGTCAAGCCTGGGGATTGCCGTGTCAACCTTGTCCGGCGTCCAGTACCAGTAAGTTTTACACGGATGTCTCGTCGCGGTTTTATCCTTGTACACTTCACCCGCCTGCTTTAACTTCGAAACTTACATGTTATTACTACTCTTTGAACTTTTTCAACTTTATACTTCGTCCTTTAGTAAAGCGTTTGCGTTATAAACTAAATCGAATTAAACCGGCTACATTTATATATATAATTGTTGATAAACATACATACTATAAACAATTATAGTCTTTTTATTTAGAGTTTAAAACCACATTTTAAAAATATTAGTTAAAAAAAATATTGCCAATTTTGTTGAATGCTGTAACTAGTTGTATTTGACTACATCTATGTAAACGTTATACTATCGTATAATTTAAGTTAAAAGTTTTTTGAATTTATTGGTTTTAACCAAGTCCATTAATTAAAAAAAATTAAAAGAACAATTAATTTTATTAAACTTGAGTATCTACCAGTTAAATAAATGTATGTTAAATTATATTTCAAATTTTTTATTACATTAAATAATCAATATTTTTTGTATACTAACAAAGTAAGAGTTGTTTATTTAATTAATTTTTCACATATATAGCCGCCACCAAGCTAAAAACCTATTTTAATTTTATTTACCACTAATCAGCCGACAATGGCCTTTGACATTTCGTAACATTATTGTTTGTATTTTTTCTGCTCTCTCAAGAGGAATACTTACTCCTATGTGGGTCGAGACCGGGTTTGATCATGAACCCGATGACCAACCGAACCGAAGAAATCGACGAATGCACACTGATGCCGAACATGTGTAACCACGGAACATGCGTCAACACGCCCGGAAGCTTCCACTGTTCGTGCGACGGCGGATACGTTTACGACGCCAACTCCCATCAATGCATCGGTGCGAACGCGTCACGAGAGTTGACGGTGATTTTCTGTGTCGCTGATATGAAAAATATTCTTTTTTGTTTTCAGACGACAACGAATGTCTGCGTATACCAGCTCCGTGCCGGGGCATCTCGCAGTGCGTCAACACGCCCGGTTCGTTTGAATGTCAGTGTCCCGAAGGGTATAAGCTCGGGTCCACCGCCAGAGAGTGTGTGGGTAAGTCGTCGCGTACACCGCCGGTGTGTCCGACAGCTCGAAAACGAAAAAAATATATAATATAATGACGACTCGATGCTTTAACAGACGTCGACGAGTGCTACGAGCGAGATGGAATATGTCGAGATGGCGAATGCACGAACCTGGACGGTAGTTTTCAGTGTATCTGTCACAACGGGTACGCGCTCACAGCAGCTCGCGACACTTGCGTGGACGTAGACGAGTGTAGCCGCCATCAGAACGTGTGCAACAACGGAACTTGTCTCAATACCGTGGGATCGTTCAAGTGCAGCTGCTTCGACGGGTTCAAACTCAGTCATAATAACGATTGCATAGGTAACATATAAACGCGATTAAAATATACTTGCTTAACGTTAAAAAGTAGTTGAATTATAATATATTATATAGGTACGTTTGATATTTGACATAAGGCATAAAATATATTCATTGGGACTAAATCGCAACGGAAACGTCATAAATAATTTTTTTTAGGTTTTTTATACTACACGATTAAAATTCAAATGTTTTGACATACAAATCAGAATATAAAAATATAAGTTTACATATCGATAACAAATATAAAAAAATGTCAACGAACAAAATGGACAAAATAAAAATAATAATAATAGTAATAAATATATTATTCTGTTTTCACTATTTTTTTATTTTCATACAGACGTGGACGAGTGTAGAATGATGCCGTTCCTATGTAGAAACGGTCGATGTAGGAATACTATAGGCGGGTTCAGCTGTGAATGCACTTCCGGATATGTACTTTCAACCGACGGTCAACATTGCAGGGATATTGATGAATGTACCGAGGTAATTATTTTACATGGATTAATCTACTTCAGCGTAAGTGTTGTGAGCCATAATAACTCATAATATGTATGTACAACGCGTGTTAATGTGGTATTATAATAACACACTGGTGTGTGTGTGTGTATGTGTGTGTGAAGTGTACTCGATATGATAAAATGTTCAACAATAGTAAATTAACTGAATTATGAGTAGAAGTAGGTAATAATATTTTATTTGATTCTTCAGCACACCACTAGTACTATTAAGTTTATAGTAGAATTTAGTATCGGAATCGAGATTTTCCACATGTACAATTTTTGTTAATATAGTGTATTAGTATACTATTTTTATATTATACACTGGTAGACATAATTTACATACGAATAGTACATATAATACAATATTACATAATATTAAATTATTACAACAGCATACCGGGTAAACCTACTTAACATATTATATTATATATTATTTACACGATTTGAAAAAAAAAAAGAATAGTATATAGAAGTGATAGTGTATATTACACGATAAAATTATAATTTATTTTGGATTTCTGATTTTTTGATTAAATCGATTGCAACTGCTAATGAAGATGATGTTCACATAAGAATTTTGACCTTCTCCAATTATAATTTATTACATTATACTTATTATTCGTATGTGATCTATTTCTCAGTGAACTCAGATCTGTATGTTCAAATAATCAATCTATAGTGAATTCGAAATTATTTCAGATACGGGACACTTGTCCACAGCCGGGGAGATGTCAAAATCTGATGGGATCGTTTTTATGCACCTGTCCACCCGGATACCGCTTATCGGCTGCCAAAAACTCGTGTCTCGGTTAGTACTATAATTTATACCTATTTACGTTTTTTTTTTTTCTCCGACTAGTAACAACGACTATCTACATTTTATATTTATTGCGTTATTTTTTTTCTATTCAAGACATAAACGAATGTCAAGAAATGCCAGGTATATGCGACGGAGGTACTTGTATGAACACAGACGGCGGCGTTATATGTGACTGTCCCGAGGGTTTCGTGCTTAGCTCCAATGGCATGAAATGTATAGACACCAGACAAGACCACTGCTATGATAAATTTATGTCCGGTTAGTTTAATATTATATTGATGTAACGGTTTAAAAGCAATCGATTTCATTCATCGGGGTGTTGTTCAAATTGCATCGTCTGTAATGTGCCACACAATTTTTAAATTTTTTGCTTTGGTAAAAAACTATTGATGTTGAAATAATAATTCTAATAATATCATTTACGTTCATTTCTCGAAATATCCCATTTCAGAGTCCCAATAGTTTTCAGCCTGACTGCATTTATCATTAAATAATAATATATAACAATATATATTGTATCGCGTCCCGCAGGTAACTGTTTGGCTCCAAGAAAACAGAGAATCACGGAGAAGGAGTGCTGTTGTTCGATGGGAGGCGGTTGGGGGAAGCTGTGCACGGCTTGCCCGAAACCAGGAAGCGGTAAAGACAAATAGTTATCTTACTTTACCATAATATCATAAATATTATTATCATATTTTTTTGCGTGTTGGTGTTTAAATTTATCATCATCTGTTGCGCAGATGCGTTCGTGAAACTATGCCCGGAGGGTGTTGGCCGCGGAGACAAGGGGGAAGACCTGAACGAATGCGATTTTATGACGAACCCGTGCGATGGTGGTGAATGCATAAACACGGATGGATCTTACCGGTGTGAATGCCCGGCCGGCTACGTTTTGGATTCAACTGGGAAAAAATGCGTAGACGAGAACGAGTGCAAGATCAACGTAAACATATGCGGGAACGGGACGTGCACGAACTTGCAGGGTGGCTTTGAATGCATCTGTGCTGACGGATTTGCGCCGGGACCGACGCAGGTAAATCAAACGGTTTTTTACGACCTTTGGCGCGCAAAATCGTATATTTATATATACGAAGATATATTAATTTTTTTTTCCCCCAAAAGGTCTGCGAAGACGTCAACGAGTGTCTGGAAATGTCCAATCAGTGCGCCTTCCGTTGTCACAACGTTCCCGGATCGTTTAGGTGCATATGTCCGTACGGATACGCCCTAGCACCAGACGGTAGACATTGTCAAGGTATGTATAATAAAAATAATACCCATATAAAAGATATGCTCTGTTTTACGTGAGTCGTATCTACTTAACAATACGTATGTCGTTTTTTCAATTTATTTTGTATACCATTTAACTGAATATTTTATCAAAAATCGAAAAACAATTATTATGACGTTAAATCTCAAAGTAACTCACAATATATTGTTTTAGACGTCGACGAGTGCTTGACGCCAGCAAACAATTGTAAATTTTCTTGCAAGAACCTGATCGGATCTTTTGCTTGTATCTGTCCTGAGGGTTACGTACAAGTCGGCACGGACGAATGTAGAGACATCAACGAGTGTGCCGAAAACGCGAACGCGTGTCAAAACGGATATTGCGTCAACCTGCCGGGCTCGTACAAATGCGATTGCTACGATGGGTTTAAGACCAGTTACGACGGAAAGCAGTGCATAGGTAATTACCGCAACAACAACGATATACGTAAATACAATCTATAGTGTACTTACCTATATTATATTATACAGGGTGATTCACTTGCGGCCTGCTATAGCATGTTTGCCAGAGTTTTACATTTTAATTTTTATTCAAATTCGGAGTTTTCAAATTCATTATTGTACCATTTTAGACACCTTATTAAATACTTTATTTTTAATTGAATTTAACAAGTGTTATATGTGCTCAATTTTATACAAAATTGTTTATCAAATTAAAATCTTTTTTTTTCTGCCAATTTCAAAAGATTTTTTTGAACGATTATGTATTACTTAATGCTTATTGCTTATAGACTTTACGACTTTAATGAGTATTATGTATAATACCTACTATATAGTATTAGTATGAGTTTTTTTTTTTTTTTTGATATACTACCAATAATTTAGTGATGGACTACATAATATGAACTATTTGACATATACAATTTATATATTTCATGATTATATAATAGGTTGTGATCATTAAAAAATTAAAATGGTTATGACTAAAATATAAAATAATGGCATAAGACGATAACTGGTGAATCAACCTGTATAATAATAATAATAATAACATTGTCCTTTACCCGTGACACGGTTACAATGTGTTGGACCGATTAATAACATTTCGATTCCGTGTATAAGATTCTAGAGTCGGATTTTGCTACAGACATTTGCTGAACGGCAGGTGTATCAATCACGGCGGCGGTGGTAACGGAAACATCACGGGCGCCGTGGCCTACAGATCAGTGACGAAAGCCGACTGCTGTTGTTCGATGGCCGCCGCCTGGGGACCTCAGTGTCAACCGTGTCCGTCTCCGTCTTCGGATTCGTTCAGACAACTGTGCTTGGAATCCGGTTACACGATCGATGGTCAAGGTGAGTGGTGGTGATACGTTGGTTATGGTATATAATATGAGCATAATATTTATTATAGTCGATTATCGACGGATTGACAATATTGAAATTACGTTAAAATGTTATTCTATTATTTTTTTAACAATATACGTTTCTTTTTTCCGCTGAAAATTAATTACAATAAATATTTAGAAATTATGTTTCTCATATACTAATTTCGGCTCAATAAAGCACGGCAAGTAAAAGAAAACATCTAAATTCAACTATTAAAATAATTTTACATATTGATTATCATACGCCAAATTAGGCTATTGAAGACGACAAAAGTATAATGCAATATATTCCAATTTACTCGAGTCTTTAATTTTTTCTGTATAATATTAAATTAACACGTTTTAAATAATTGAATGAACTTGACCAGTCTTATTAGTGCATAAGCCATAACAATTAATTATACAACATATATTGCAGCCATCGCTGTGTACTGCCATGATACTGTATGTGGTCTATAAATCCAATTATATATATGTTACAGACATAAACGAATGTGAGACTTTACCAGACTTGTGCGCCAACGGTAGGTGTATAAACACGCTGGGATCGTACAGGTGCAGTTGCAACAAGGCGTTCAAAGTCGATCACACCGGAACGCATTGCAACGGTAAGCAAACCCGCCGTTGTCTTGGCGACACTAACGGTTTGGTTAGGGATTATTTTTCGAGCTCGTGTCCTGTTTGGACTCGGGTAGTTAGGTTTTGTCCGAAACCGTAACGTCTATTAATGTTTGCGTTACGCTCATAATATGTCGCAGACGTAAACGAATGCCTGTTGAATCCGTCTCCGTGCGAAATGTCGTGTCAGAATCTGGAAGGGGGCTACGCGTGCGGCTGTCCCGCCGGATTCCTGTTGAATCCCGACAACACCACTTGTCGAGACTTGGACGAGTGCACTACTGGCCAACACATTTGTCAACAGTTGTGCATCAACACTCACGGGTCGTACAAGTGCGGATGCCAACCGGGCTACCGGCAGAATGGAGATCACTGTGCAGGTACTCATACCACCATATAATATTATGTCTTATTTACCCACGTCTGGAACGTATTTTCGTTAAAAATAGAGTCTTTTCCGAGTCAACTAATCCATCACTAGGCCAGTGTCTCTGTAGACATGCATTATGTAACGTCGTGTTTTAACTTAAACATTAATTTGTCGACTGCGTCGAAGTCTTAAGTTAGTCTCCATGATTAACCGTCCTATGTTCGTCCGAGACATTAAATTATTTACATTACCATGATATACATTTTGGTTAAAATGATTTTAATTTTTTTATACAAAAATGTATATAAAATAATGCTTTTAATACTAATGTATAAAACGAACAACATTTATTAGTTTATTTATTCGACTATTAATAATTGCCACAAACTTGACTACCAATTTAAAATTATTTTTTATTTAATTTTATCGAATAACCAAAAAATTACCGCAATAAGTAATCAATTCAATTCATAAAATATCTACAGATAGACGATAATTGTAATAATATTTAAAATATAAACTATAATACTTTATCTCAATTAATTTGTGATCTAAAAAATAATTGACATAGTATACAATAAATAAATGGGCTTCCTATTCAACTGTATTATTTTCAAAAAAATATTTTAGAATAAAAATAATTAATGTTACAAAATATTGTGTTGTTAAAAACAGTATTGTGTGCTGACATCTAACGAAACGATTTCGTTAAATAATATAATATTGTGAACGTTGTTTGTAGATGTTATCGTCCACTAGATAGCGCTCGTATATACAGTGTTCATTGAATAATATTAATTCATTATTTCGTCGCGTTTTTATAATAATAAAATAAATTATAATTAATTAAAAATGTGAAATTTTCATGCTTTTAAAGTTAAAATGTGTTATTAGTATTTAGTAGTAATATCATGTGTTAGTTGTAGATATGTAATGACTAATGATTACTCGTTTTACTATTTATATTAAACTATTTTAGTTACCAAAAAACTATAATATAGTTATATCAGATTACATTTAATGCAGTAAGTGGCTATTTCTAAAGTAACAAAAAAAATTTTTACAAATTAACTTTAATATTTATATATAATATAATTATTTTATATTATTAAATGTCTACGTCAACAATAATTGTAATAACCTCTGTACTTATATAACTGTCTATATTACAATGTATCTGATTAACTACTACATTATTATTTTACGATTAATTTGTTCACGTATAGACATCGACGAGTGCCGACTAGAACCCAACCTGTGTCCAGCGCCGGGCAATTGTGTCAACACGTTAGGAAGTTACAGGTGTCTGTGCCCGAAGCAATACAAACTCGACAGCACCGGTACTCGTTGCGTGGATCCAAAGCAATTACAATCAAAGAATCAACAGAACGAGTGCTTTGGACTCGACTGCAACCTAAACGTTCCCGGTAACAACAACAATAACTACAACAACAACAATAACAACATCAACAACAACAACAACAACAGGTGTCATGATCAACAGGTACCACCAATTTTTTTCGTTTTGTTTTTATTTCATAAAATTATTGTAAATATTACAACGATCGTAATTTACCAATACTTTCCTATTCGTACACAATTCAGATACAAAATCTATACCTTAGTAGGCGCGTAAAATGTCCAAATAATAATATTATCTATGGGAGTTGCATTTGGTGAGGTTAATATACGACCGCTTGGTGATGTACACGAAACGAATTCCTGAATTTATATTGGATAGAGTATTCTCGTCACCCGAGCCCAATATAATATTATATATAGCTCGCAGTGGTACGGAGATTATATTATACAAATAATTATTTTATGTTTCTTAATCATTTTAGTATAATAACTGTTTAAGCAAATTATCGTTTTGGAGATTATTTCAAGTTACAGTTTTTGCAATTACTTATTTATTAACTTATTCGCTAAGTATTCGAGTCGTGCGCGTTAAGTTAAAAACATTTATTAAATGTATTTGTTCACCTGGCGCCACACTAATACCTATTAGTACCTACGTATACTAAGTCACATCAATAATTTTGTCACGTGACCAATAGTGTCAATAACACTAGTCGCCTCTAATACGTCGAAATACGGTCTATGCGTGCTCAAGTGCTATTAATATCCTTAAAATTGATTGGCCGTCAGCAGTACACATGCGGCGAATGATTATGAATACGGTCAGTTCACGTCGAATTGTTGATTATTCACACATATCGATTGGAATTTTTTTAATCGTATTGTACTATTCGATATCACATTTTTGTTTGAATTTAGAGTGCTCAAAACGGTACTTCTGGCGCGAACGGTAACAACTGTGGATGTCCAAAGGGTTTCCGGAAGTCGGGTTATCGCGGAGAGTGCGTGGACATCAATGAATGTCTTGACTCGCCGTGTGACTCAAACCTTAACTGCATCAACACGCCTGGCGGCTACCAATGTGTGTGTGCCAACGGACAGATTTACGACCCTCAGTACGGTGGATTACAAGGATGTAACGGTCGACCGCCGTTGTCTCAGGTATGATTATATTATATGTTTGTATTATACATATTTGACGTCGATGTAAAGTATAAACGATTTCACGATTTACATGTTTTACTCAATAACGATATGTTATTACACTGTTTTTTAATCGAAATCTTATGTAAAATATATTCTTGTGCCGCATATTTTTTTTTTGCCGATTTTGACAAAATTATTATTGGTAACTATATTGTATACCATAGTGTGGGTTTTTTAGGTTAATCGTCCTAGCCTGGCATTTATAGGTCGCCGTTTTTATTTATTTTTTTGTATCCAAATTGCATACATTGAACTCGAGCTTAAAAAAATTGTGCCCTTTCACTTGATCGTAAAACCGAATTTTAATACCAGCCCGATCTAAATTGTAACGATGACACCCGAATATTAGACTTATTACAAAATCTTCTAATTGTCATAATGTCATGTCTATAAATCAGCTCTTACACGTATCGTATAATAATATAATATAGTACTATTTATTTGTTTTTATACGCGATCAAATAGCCGAAAACTCAGTAAGTCAACTTATAACCTTTACCTTATAGTTACGTCATGTGCAATATGATTATCGATTAATATATCAATATATTTTGTTCATAGCACGGCGGTATCGGTGGTGGTGGTGGAGGCAGTGGCGTAGGATGCTATAGTAGTCCTTGCGCATTCGGTTGCACTCCACTTGGACAGAGTGGTTTCTCATGTGGATGTCCGTCGGGTTATCAACGGATTGGTCAGGTATGTGTGAATGTATACTCAATAGTATACTCCAGAGATTTTTATGGTTTTCTGTTACGTTGTTTAAAATGTGAATAAACTACATAATCAACCTTTATTAATAATAAAAAAAAGTTATGATGGCCGATGGGTACCTATAACTATGATAGCTAGTATTTTAAATATACAATTATCCGTAACTGGAAATTATAATATGTGGGGGACATTCAAATTACCACCCAAATTAATGTATAGTTATTTGTAGAAACATCGACTACTTTTTATCATTAGATGGCTTATTAGCTGATTTTTCTAATTTTTCCATGCACAACTTATTGAAATGTTTTTTCTTCAAAAATTCACCAGACAATAAATGTTCATTCAAGTTGGTATTTTTGATAGTGCTGTCAAAATGTGGGTCTCAACTCGTAATTATTTTATATGTAAGTAGATTAAAGATAATTCGTCTAAGTGGTTAATATTACAATTTTTATAAAATTCGATTCTTATAGGCTATAATAGCAAAAAAATGCTATGTAACTTTTTGTATGACTATTTGTTATATAATAAATAATTATTAAGTATTTTAAATTATTGAAATTCAATAAAAATTAAATACCTTGCAAATGATGTTGTTATCTAGTTAATAAGAAGAATTGTAATAGTTTAAGTAAAAAACATTTAAATTATAAAATAAGAAATATGCGAGGTGGAAATAGTAATTTGATTAAAACTTTTACCCCTCTCTGTTGAAAACTTAAATGACGCATCTATTTCAGGGTCATTGTCTGTCAACCATAAGTCCACTGACCAGTAGCTCGAACATTGGACCACCAGATCTGGGCGACATTCCGACGTTTCCCATTGAACCGGAGTTGTATCCCAAAAGTTCGGGTGGAAAAATAATATCGACCGAAGGCTGCTTCTCGTGCAAGGTTAGCAAACGATTATCGACTTATTTTTATAGAACGTTTCAATTACATATATAATCATGTATAATATATATATGGGCATCACCGTTTTCGGCCAAAATCTGCCCTTCTCTTTTCGGCCAGTGTCACTTTTTGGCCAACACAGTTTTCTTTAAAATTTGCAATTATAACAACTTTACTAAACTTAATGATAGTATCAAAAATGCGATTTAAAAAAAAAAAAATTATTTAAATAGGTCTGTTATAAAATCATTATTTTTTTCTAAATTATTTAACTTGATAGTTAAAAATTGATGCAACTGGTTATAATTACAAATTACTTTACACCTATATATATTATATATGAGTGTTTATATATATTTTTAATGTACTTATGCAATTATGTGTATTATGGTTCACACACAGATAAATGGAGATGGTAGACTTCGTCATAGGAGGACGACAAACGTATCAACAGAAGTCATGACGTCGGACAAAAACAATAATCGCTTAATGGTAAGTTTAAATTATTTTCGTTAAAACTATAAAACAAATTTAACTTCTTCATCACGATATAGTCATTTTTTATTAATTGTAAATACAATAACGATTTTTCGGCTGTTTTACAGAAGATACACAAATATAGGCACCACCGGGACGATGGAGCGCACAAGACCATCAGAATGAGAATGTCTGACGCCAAACGGAACACACGGATTTTGAAACTGCTTCCAGCTGTCAAAGTGAGTGTCAAAAGACTTTATTTTCTTAGCGTAATTAAATTATTATATTATACGCTAGTCATAAAAATTTTGATAAAAATAACCTCTAAAAATGTCCTGCGACGATTACGGTTAGTACAAAATAGAGTTTTCTACTTTCAAATAATAAAAACAACTATCAAAACCTCACAATTCTACGATGCGTGATTGTATTCCTCGTAAAACCATATTTTTTTGTCGTTGAAATTGTTCGATTTGATTGTTCATACAGTTAGGAACAAAAATCTATTCTAAAACAATGTTCAACGTAAATAAAAATTGGCTACATTTTTTCCCCTTAAAAAAATAGCCGGCTACGTCAGCGTTAATGACGGCTCTTATATTCATGTCAAATAATACAATACGTATATAATAATAACGAACGTGATCGGAAAATTTTTCCAAGTTGGAAGACGTCGTTCGTAAGATGCGTTCTGTATGTATCATTCGGACGATGTCAGGGCTTGCGGTACCTGAAAATATATCAATAGATGCACCGCCTGAATGACAAGAGACTTCATATAGTTTGGTATCTGAGTAATACCTACGACACGGACCGCGACATAGACAATTAATAGATCCCATACGAGCATCTGATAACTTTACCGCCAAGCACTTTAAAAAACTCTGTTTCAGTTTTTTTTTTTAAATATTCATTATATTATAAATAATTATATATTATTTATTTCCAGGAAAATTACAATTACTTCGTGGTGCCGGCCGGTGACTCGACTAATAAGTTCCGGATCAAACGTAACTCTAAAGGCATTTGGGGATTGCACTTCCGACGTATTCCAAGGAAACCTGGCAAATATCACTTGGCTATAGACGGTCAACGCACAGCGGTTGACGGCCAAGTTGAACGCCAGAAGCTACCGATTTTGCATGTCAAACTGATCGTGTCCGGAAACTAAATTTCGTGAATTTTTTCATTATCTTATTTTAAACCAAAAAATGTATACGAACCGACCTAATTAAACAAGTAAAATAAATAAATGTATAACTCGTGACCGTTTCGTGTTACAATTTTTACTTAATATTCAATAGGTATAAATATTGATAACTATAGTAAACATAGATCCCGTTCCAAAGATCTATCCTTTCGTTCAAATTTAAGTAAAAAAATATCAGTTAAGATTAGTATGAGTATGAGTATTAAATAAAAATCAAAAATAATTATACAATATGTATTTATATATTAAAGCAATACAATTCCCGTAACATTGTTAGCTCAACTCTTCTATCGATTGGACATTTAAATAAACTAAAATTCAAAAATTGCAATAATAATTTTAAATTTCTGAATTTAATTAAAACATGTAACGATACATCGTAGTTAATAACTATTATAGTTATAAAATAATATACACCTGATGTCGTCGTAACAATAATGGACAAATTGTGTTCGTTTTCGTGATCAATTATTGATGTATTACTTTTATTTTATATTACTTTAATTTATTACTAAATTATATTATAATATTATTATAAATTTACTTAAATATAAGTATATTCGTAAATATAATAGCGATTGTAATTTTTAAGTTAATTTTTGTTTACCCACATACATTTTATCGTATACAAATAATAGGGCATAAGTATATCATAATATAAGGGCATTTCATTATATAAACAGTTTTTTTTTTTAGTTATACGTATATTATGTAAAATAATCACAATTATAATATAAAAATATATATTTTAATATTTATGTACAATAATTGTAGCGAAATAGAATTATTTAGGTATATTATTTACCTGTATGTAATAAATAATAATAAATGAAAACATATTGAAATCAACTTTTATAGTTAAATTTAAATATTATGTAGTTTAAATCGAGACAAATCATATTGTATTACTATTACTAAATTCTAGCTCTCAGCTGTTTAAAATAATTGTCGTAACGCGCTTTTACATTTCAAAAGCTATTTTGTAATGTATTACTAGTTATATTTAACTATTCCATACAGTACACATACACGCTATTGCAGATTATATGACTATATTTTAATAATAATTACATTTTCGTTTAAATAAACGTGAACCTAACCGTAGCCCTCCATCGGTTTATAACTCTACCACTATGTGTATATGTATATAGTTTTTGCAAGTGTGCAGCACTTAACTCTAAACTTTAATCGTAAAAAATTAACGATGATTTACCATGTTTTTAATATTCCTCGATAATATATTTCACTACAATATTTGTTTAAAAGGTTTTGACCATAAATCATCAAGAAAAAGGTTGACACCAAACGGCGGTATTCAATTTAAAAATGATAAATTATCACTTTCGCGAAACAATATTATAATACTGAGTATACAAATATAGCTATGTATTATTATGTATTTATAGTATATAAACACCGAAACAATTTGCTAAATACTGAGAACATTTTGAATTCACTTAAAAATATGGGTTTATTAACGATTATGGACATTTTCTGCAAAAAAGTTTGGCTGACAGTATGATTATGGTTGGTACTGTGTGTCTGTATATATATATTCGGCGGAACAGTGGAAAAATAATAAATAGGTTATAACTTCGTGCAAGTACCGATGTTTATGACTTGAATTATATCGTTAAAATACGGTTGTGATATGATGTGTAAAATGTGAAATATATCTCGAATTCATAAAATGTTGGTCATTTATTTAAATTCTAAGATGGCCGATGAATAAATTGGTTTCACAATATTATATGCTCTCAAGTGTCTCTCTGTGTGATAGCAAAATTAATTTAGATAGTACTTTAGGATATCTAGAAATGTTTTAGTATTTTTAAAAATAAATGAAAAAAAATTGCTGAAGTATATCTGTACTGTATAATTGTATGAGGTATCGAGTGTACCTTCTTTGTAATTGAATAGGTCACCCGACAGTAAATAGTTAATAGTAGAAGTTTGAGGAGACGGGACACAAGTACACAACCCTAAATTCCGTTAGAAATCAAAACCATTATACTATAACATTTTTTACGGTCACTAAATAATAGTAGCAATGTGTATGGAATGGACAGAGAACGAATTATTTTTTTAAGATTTTAAATCTTATTAGTTATATTTTATAATTATAATTTATTTTAATTTTTGTGCACCAACAATAATTGTAACAATTGTATTTATATACATATAATGTAAAACTATTGTAGGTATTCGTATTATTGTAATTCATGTATATTATGATTAATCGATATCGAGTTAAGATGTGTTTATTCTAAAACTTGATTTGTTGCGATACCAGCGTGAACCGCGTGGCTGTATAACACACGAATCGTGCGTGTGGCAGGGGCCGTTTAGTGAAATTACGCGGTGGAAAATAATATATTATGTCAATTATGTGTTGTATGTAAATAATAGTCTAACATAATATTATTGCGATATGACATCGCATCGATGGCTATGTGCACAGTCGACGTATTACGTATTATACGGTGTTTGGCGTAAGGTTGTAGTATCACACGCCGTCGTCCACACCCTTTTCGGACGAAACATTTGACGGTTGCACATTTTTCGGACTCGGCAGCCCCAAGACGGCGGCGGCGGCTGCGGCGTCGTCGGTTACACGCATCGTTCAATACGCGACGATCACACGGGCGTTATTAAATGATAATTAATAACGATCGGGCGAGGGGAGATTTCTTGTTTCCCGCGCCCGTCCATATACCACCGTGGTACCGGTTGCAATACGTAATGATATTATAATATAAATGTATAACGTCGATTTCCACGCCTTTGCGCTGTGCAACGCCGCGGCTCCGGATGTCGTACGATCAAATAATATTGCGCGTATTCCTTACAGTACTATGGCGTAGCACCGAAAGCCTGTATATCGTTCTGACCATATTACGTATTATTATTATTATTATTATTATTATTATCACCGTCGTCCGTGACTTTGTTGGCCGTGATTAACGACGCGTGTACGTAATAATATATAGGTACCGATCGATAGACCAGCCATCGGTGTGTGTGTGTGTGTGTGTGCTTACGTCCGGGTGACAAATAGCCGTCGCCCGGTATAGTGGAAATAATATATAAAACGGTCCATTGACAACGGTAAGATTAATGATGACGAAAAGCCGAAGCCGCCGTCGAACGAGCATTATATCGTATTATATTATAATATTACTGTTATTTCCGTAAGTTATGCGCGTCCGAGCGAGGGTGTGTGTGTGTGTGTGTGTGTAGGTAGGTATAGGTATAATATTGTTATATAGGTAATATTTTTATCGTAAAACACGACCTATTATGTGGTACACGTAAGATACTATTGTGTACGCCTATGCCTATGTATATATTTAGCTGCTACGATTTGTCGTATATTATATTACTATACAATATGCCCATCTCCATCGCCGTGTAATAATATAATACGTCGTATTTACAATATGATAATAATAATAATAATAATAATAATAATATTGTTTGTAGTATTTTCACACGGTTTCTATATGGCTATGATAAATTGTACATAAAGCTACGTTTTTCGTTCTATTATTTTGTTTTATATCTGATCATGAATTTAAAATATAAATTGATAGGTATACACGTTATGTTATCGTGGCACAAGACGCTCGTACGATTTGAAACTAAAAAAAATCACAAAATAGCACGAGTATGAAAATATACAATATCATAATATAATGCACTTAAAAGTTTGCTTGATGTTTACTCGTATATGTATGCTATAATTATTTGCTAAGCAACAGAACAGCACTGTTTTTTTTTCAATTTTGTTTTTTGGCTGTAACATCTATTAATAATACATATTATAACAAATAACAATAAATCTTGAATTTACCAAAATGACTCATTATATAGAAAGCATTGAACATGAACAAATCATTGAGGAATCAATTGATGGAAATCAAATCAATGACACTCCATCGTATAAAAGTAGTGATTTTATATCCAAACCAATTAAAAGTGAAAGATGTACGATGGATGAAAATATATTACAACTCCAGTATCCTTTACCAAAATCAAATCAGTTTTTTTACACAAAAACAAATAATATTCAAATTTGATTACAAAATATTACAAATAAGTAAAAATCTTCAAAAACGATTTATAATACGCAATTAATTAAGGTAGATATAATAAGGTGGTAGATTATACTATATTGATACGAATAATTAAATTCCAGTTTCCAATTTATTGGTGTAATTTAAATCTTTACATTTTATAACTTAAGTCATTCATTCGGTTACGATTGCTGTTCCAAAATGTTCAATATATGTGCAGCAGATAACCACACGATTTTGTACGCTGCAGGTAGTTATATTAACATGTTTGATATAAATGATGGGCAATTGAGTTTTAGAAAAAGTGCTGGCAATGCAGGAATAGGATACATAGTTGTAAGTTTATTTTAATATTTATAATTTTTGTACTATACTTAAATGATAATTAGTATATATTTTGAAACAGAAAAATCCGGTTTTGAGCCATATAGCGGTAGGAGAAAATTGTAATAATCCTCTGATAATTGTGTACGATTGGCCAACATTTGAAATAGTTAGTGTTCTCGAGGGCAGTGCTAAAAAACAAATAAATTGCTTGTCATATAGGTGCAACGAATGTGGACTTTTATCTTATAATTTATTTAACCACTTAATTTAATATAAACATAAAATAATTAAATTTTTGTTTTCAGTCAAAATGGTGACTATTTGTGTTCACAAGCAGGAGAACCAGATAATACTCTTACAATTTGGGATTGGAAAAAATCAAAAATAGTCTTGAGGACCAAGTCTCACACTCAGGATGTATATACTTGTAGATTTTCAAACTTTATACACAACCACATAGTAACCGCCGGTTCAGGACATATAAAATTTTGGAAAATGGCCAAAACATTTACCGGATTAAAGCTTCTAGGTCAGCTCGGACGCTTTGTTAAAACGGAAATATCAAACGTCATTGGAATTTTCTCGATGGCCGATGAAAAAGTAAAATCATACCTATAAATAATGACTAAAATAAAATTAATTATTGTTATTTACAATTAGGAATTACGATTCATATATCATATCACGTATCTATCTATGTATATAAAATCTGCTATTACGATTATTGAAATAATGTTATTTTTATTGATGCGTTATTACAATAACTTATATGATAATATTATGATTAAATTACACTAAAAAAACACCAAATGCATAATATATAAAATATCCATAAATATTTTTTTAACAACATTTTATTTCTAGTTAACAAATAAATATATGATAGATAAATTAATGCATTGCATGTACAACAATAAGTCAATAAATAATGTCTATAAAAATCAAGAAAAAACGACTTTTAAGCGCAACTGTTATTTATATAACACAATTATCAACGCATTTATGTTTTGTATTTATATCATACGAGTACATAAATTAATTTACTATACCCCACACTGATTTTATTCAGGATTATTTCACTACTTATTTGAAAACTAGTCTCTGGATATTCTAAAGATATTATGTGACGTATTTTTGAATTTTAGTCCACTATAAGTGTGCAATATTTTATTACGCAATAAATCCATAATGTGTACTGTTTTAGTATAATATTGACCGCCTTATGGGATCATAATCTGGTGTATAATTTTTGGTATATATCTGTCTGCTATATTTTTTTAGGTGATATCCGGCTGCGATTGGGGTAATATTTTGGTGTGGGGAGAAAAATTCATCGAAATCGAAGTGACAAGGAAATTTAGACAACCTTGTCATTCGGCGCCTATCATCATGTTTTTATACTCCAAATACTCCAAACACGACGAGCTATTGACAAGCATCAGTATGGACGGGACGATCAAATTTTGGAACTACTCTACCATAAACATGGCGGATCCACCTGAAAATGACCGTGTACTGGAAATAGAACCATTTTATGAGATTCATGTCAAAGACTCTATCAATGAATCGAAAATCATGGGTATGTCCAAGATCGACGATAACCCCAAATCTTATGACTATTTTATTCAGGTAATAAATGACAAAAAATCTAGATTATATACATGCATATCTTAGGCTCCCGATATTATAGCCCATCTATATACGTTATTGTACCTACCCATACCTATTTAACGTTTAATATATTATCAGTGGTTCAATCAAGATGTTTTAATACTAGAAAGGTATAGAGAGATCCAGTTAAATTTGTTTTCTCGCCTTACATTTTTAACAATATTAATTTAAATAACTATTACGAATTTTAATTTAAAATAAATTAAGGATTAAAAAAAATAATAAAGTACAATAATTTACATTATTCATGTTGTCTAAAATAAATACATTATTATTTTATTAGTTAATACTTACAGCAGAAAAGGAGTAATAAGGTTCAACCCCATGCTGTGAGTCACCGACGTATATCATCTATATAGTACCATTAAAAATGGTGATTTTAAAATTTGAATTAAAATTAAATAAAAACCAAATAGATGTATATATTTTAAACAGTTAAATAAAGATCAGGTGAATTAATGAATTATGATAGTAAGAAATAAAATATAGATTAAAATCCGTCGTTTCAAATCTAATAAAGTATATTCTCGTTATGTCAAATCCCAAGAGGAACAGGAAAAAGTTCGATACATCGAATAATAGTATATCCAATAGTTAGTCCAGTTTTCATTTATTATGGTATACAGTTATAATGAAAATAATTTCGATTCCGCCAACAGTTATTATGTTGTAGTGAATACATGTATATTATACAGAATAGATACAGATATGGAAAACATTTATTGTCAAACAATTAATGATGATAACATTTTATTTTAATATTTTGAGCCTAAAACTACTATTGGTGTATACTATTTAATATAATATTTATACCTTATTATTGTATAATTACAGTTGTACATTTAAGATAAATGATGTCCATATTTAATAATATATAATAATGGTAAAATGCGTGTTACAAGGATGTTATTTATAAAATATAAGTGTTTCGATATTATTGAGACGTTAAAAAACATTTTACTAGAACATAAATGTAACGTTATAAAATGTGAACATTACTAGTGGTAACGTTGATGTTAATTTAATACCTAATCTAGAATAATAATAATTTAAAAATCAAAAAAAAATGCAATGTGGCATGTTTAATTTTGATTCTAAACTTTTCCTAAATGTTACATTTCGGTAAAATTATATTGAAAGTAGAATAATATAGTAGGTAATGGAAATAATTAAAATAATATAACGTGTGATCGTCGATCGATTACCGATGAACAAATTAATATATTATATTTATTTTTCTTATATATCACGTGTTATTTATACTGTGAATTAATTTTGATTGTATGTAATACTCATCATGATATAATAATTGTTTTAAAAATATTTTTTTATCATATTCGTTATTTCTGTAGGACGGAAATGGGGGTATGTGGATCGCTGACATCGAAATGTCAATCAACGCGAAACCTCTAAGACGGTTGGCTAAATTCCACGGTGGATTGATTACCTCTTTGCAATCATCGCCCATCGGATATTTCATAGCTACAACGTCGTTGGATGGTTGGTTCCACATATACGATGTAACCAATAAAAAATTGGTATTTACCCACGATTTCAAAATACCAATAACTTCGTCGATTTGGTTACCGCAGAAGGTGTGAGAAATGTTTATTACCTAAAACCATTAGAATCGCGACTACGATTATTTTTTATTCCTAATTCTTATTTTTTAACGAATACATTTTTTATAGATAGCTTGTTCGAGGGATATCTTCATAGTTGGATTTCAAACTGGAGTTGTAAGAATAGTCACCGTGCCGTTAAAAAAAAATATCGAAAAAAAAATATTAAATTCTTCCGAAATAGAGGAAATACAAGTACTTAGATAATTATTACTGATACCTATAAATAATTGATTTTAATTTTGTGCAAGAATCTCATTTTTTTTTTTAGTCTTCGAAGCCTCATAAAAGTTCTATTAGTTATTTATCATTAAACAATAGCGCCAAAATTCTTGTATGCGGAGGTGACGATAAAACAATATTTGTTTATAAAATGAAAACTGGACCTATACAATTGAGTCCTATTGGATTTTTTCCATTGCCTGGTGAAATCACTTTTATACATTGGAAACCATCAGAAGTAAAAATATTTTGAATATGTTTGTTTGTCAACTAGTATTGTATGTAATCATTTTCGAATTTAAATTTATTTCAGAAAGATATTGCATTAATTAGTTGCGCTAGCGGGCATATCGTGGAAGTGAAAGTTCCTACAAATCGTCCGTCGTACACCAGAGAATCATTTTTATTGAAAATTGAATCGCGTGCAATACAAACAGTGAGCATTAAGTCAGAAATGTTTCAACAGCAATATGAATTGGATTTGAAAAACAAGAAAATAGACAAACTCAATAGAAAAAAAGAGAACTTAAAAATTATCAGAGAACAAAATACTGGTGTTGAAATCGACGAAGATTTATATTTTGAAGATTCCGAAGAATACGAAAAACCGCCAGAAATCTTTATTCCTCCAAAACCGAACCCCATATTGTTCGCCATGTACACTCCATCGGAGAACGGTGTATGGGTGTCGATTGATGGATACGACGCCGGCTATTTGTACGAATACGATCTTAACACATCTAGTCCAGTAACTAACGCACACATATTAATACCAGATATAAATGACACTCCGCTAACAGCGATTAAAACCGTGTAAGTACTTGCATAAATTATACCTATTGACTACTACTATAGCTACAGACCGGCCTAAAGTACTTAAAACAATACATGTATAATACTTAATATATTATTGTACTCTCCCTACCGGCTTAGATATAATACAAATTTGAGTTTGGTATACTCAAATACTACAGACATTTACATAATATTATATTTAAATGAATCAATAATATAACACTGCTAACCTATAAATCTTTATAATTCACATTATATATTCTAAATTTTACCTCTATTTAAATACGATATAATGCATACATTTTTAAATTCGAACGTTACAAAGTTTGCTAAGCTGCATTCAATTTCAATTTTTTCCATTGCGATTTCAACAGCATAAATGTATACATATTTTTTTTTTTTTAATTTAAAGTGGAACCGATCCATTAAGAATTTTTATGGGATTTGCTGATGGTAGAATACGTCTTACAAATGTTAAAGACGATGATGTATCAAATTTCGGAGACTATATTGAATACTCTGTTCACGATAACAGAACAGGAAGAGTAAATATGTTGTGTTTAAGTCAAGACAACTATATGTTATACACTTGTGGCGATGATTGTAACATTTTTAGTTTTACGTTTCAATGTAATTATAAAATCATCGATGAACCGCCTCAGTCACTTGTATTGGTTGTAAGTAACGTAATAAAATCTCATAATTTGAAAATGAAATATTTATTTAATAATTAGGAAGAAGAAATTATAAACACCAAAGAAGATAGAAAAATACAAGAAGAAAACACTTAGAACATTTAAATTTTCTATGACTGCCGTCACGAAAAAAGTCACAAGCTAACATTATATCAATTAGATATTGGTATTTTGTTTAGTTATATATAAATACAATATATTATATTTTCATATTTATATTATATTCAGTACTGTACGTTTTCAAGTTTATATCTAAATAAAATTATTGCATTGATATAAACATATATATAAATTCGACATTATTATAAAAATGTAAAATTTATATTATATTATAAATATAATAATATAATTATTATATTATTATTATATATAATTATATAATATATTATTATTATTTATATTATATTTTAATTTTTATATTATAATATTATTAACACGATATATATAATGTAGGTACAATATACATCAATATCAATATAATATTAAAACTAAAATAGTTTTACGATGTGTTTATTGAATTCAAAAAAATAAAATTATTATATATATATAATAAATTCAGTACAAAACCAAAATAAAAAAAATATTGATTATATTTGACGATTCCACCAAGGGAATAGGTAATAATACCAATAATATGTATTGCTGTATTTTGTATAAAATTAAGACCTCCTCAAATATTTTACTGATAGATTACTGATATTCGTGGGGCAGTACAGGATTCAGATTTTAGTGTGGTCAAACATTTTTTTTTTTTTGTAAATAAAGATACATTACAAATATTTACATCAGTATACAAATAAATAATACAATTTAAATAGTGTCACAGTTTTATGTCTTAAAATGAAAATATTCTCAGTATAAAATTGACGTTAAGTAAGCTATGAGTAACATAGAAAACAGAGATATTTCATGTCAACATATTAAAAAATGTACCACAAGGAAATAATGAAGAGAAGTCTAACGTCAAGTTTAATCGAAACGACGCGGGAAGAGATTGAAGTGTTTTGGAAGTAGGGAATGCCACGAATTGTATTGTAGTATACGGTACTTTTGTGTTAAAGTTTCTGATTTTCTCCATTAAGGATGGGCCATTGCATTTATGTAGAGGCAACGATGATTTAAAAACAAAAGTAAGATGCGTTTTTCGGAGCTCAATATAGTGGTTTTTTTTTCTATTACGCATGTGAAGAAATTTTAGCCAAATGCTATTTTTATCTCGACGATTATGGTTGAGTAAAACATGGTGTGTGTGTTGCTAAAATGTTGGTCGCCTAACCGGGAAATAGCAAGCAGCTAGTCGTTAGCTTAACATAAACGTCTTCAGGCAACTTGTGCGTTCACTGCACCACGCCACACCCCAACAATATACTTACATAGTGTTACTTTATTGTATACAATAATTGTCAATCGTTGAAAGTTGTAATTAAGTATACTTTGGATAGTTTTATAGTAAATTATAGTGAAAAATATTTATAAAAACTATTACAAACTTGCGTATTAATTAATTGTTGCTACTTATTTAGTAACCCAAACTGGCATTCTTACAACGATATAAGACTGAAGTTAATCGCTGCGGAAAATGCACGTGCATGAGTGGAAAAAAAGAAAGTTGAATGTTTTGTACTTTTTACATAACATATAGCCTGGATCGTGATAAGAGAACCGTACTAAATGTAATATTATTAATACATAAGCATTTTAAATGTCTTCACATATATTATTATATACCATTATTGCAATTCTGTGCGTTTTGCTGTATAGTT
Source organism: Rhopalosiphum nymphaeae (assembly GCA_036289425.1). Taxonomy (NCBI): domain Eukaryota; kingdom Metazoa; phylum Arthropoda; class Insecta; order Hemiptera; family Aphididae; genus Rhopalosiphum; species Rhopalosiphum nymphaeae. Next base: position 834,505 of record JAZAQC010000005.1, on the reverse strand, counting down.
TCCATGCACATATATTATTGTGTATACTATAAAAATGATATATTATTTATTATACACGTTCCGTTCTCCCATGTTACGGGCCCGCCTCGAGATCAAATAATAATTTAACGATCAGACGGATAATAACGATTGACGCTTATTATTATTATCGTTTACACCGTGAGATTTATCGATAAGATCACACTTTATGTACAAAACATATTATATATATATATATTATATTGTATAGTAGCTTTAAGCAGCCAAGACCATGCCCTCGTCTAATTAAAAAGTCTCGAATTGAAATTTATTTCGCGCGTTTCGAGAAAACCGCCGGACGACGAGGGTAAGTACACATGTATTTCCGGTGATTTCTGCGAATTTATGGTCCGGCACAAATGCAAAAACCACCCTTGCATTGTACGGGAAGGAAAAAACGTACGCACGCATTAGGTACAACATATATCGTATAAATAGGAGCGTTTGGCCTGATATATGTATACGTATAGGTTTAAAAGGAGACAAATTGATGTTGACTCTGCTACCACCGGCCTCCACGCCGCCGATACTCTTTCGTGAGATTGATAAATGGTTCAGCCCGAATCGCTCGAGGCCGTAGCTGTGCGGAGTGAGGTGGCGGCGGTGTACGACGGTCAGTGCGGTCGTGCGGAAGGGATGGGGTGGCGCGGAGGGGTGCAAAGAAGAACCAAAATAATAGGGATTTTGGACTAAGATTAATGATTGACCTCGCGATCGACTATGCGGACAATATAAAAGCGGCTACGGCGGGAAGCTGTCGTGGGACTCGGGTGTGCGTGCTGTATATCGGTAACATCGATTTTCCTTGGCCATTCGATCTGACCGGCCGGATTAGGAAAAAACACGACATTTTATATTCAACACGTCGTTATTTAATGCTCCGGCCGGATAGCTGAATATATTTATACCCCCCCCCCCCCCCCCCGCCCCTCAAAAAAAAAATCATCTGATCTTGACGTTTCGTTCGTAAATCTTTGTTGTTGTCCTGCGCCAATATAATATAGGTATTTGCAAAGACAAACATCTAATGTATATATATTATACATCTTTTTTATCAAACAAACTGTGTATTTGTCTGTACGATTTATGCAAATAGTATCGCGCAATCGGTCCTATATAATTGATCGTATATAATATATATATAGAGGTACTCGATTTGGGCATTAATTTTATCTACGTCGCGTATTGTTTTAGTGATAACATTGCATGAGTTAAACAATACTAACTATAGTATATATATAATAAAATATTCAATCATATTTAGGTATTATTAACAGTTTTTTTCGAATCAATAGCAATATACTGAAGGGCTCGTTTTATTTTTATTATCCGTCGAATGATGTTGATTTCGATTTTCAAAATCGATTTCACTTTTAATTTCGAAGAAAATGTGTAATTTTAGATGAATAAATTATTGTTGTTAAAACTCAAAAGCGATGATCGATGAATGGACTTTACAGCAAAAAAAATGACTGATTAGGTTAGGTCATGTACCTGCCTATGATGTACACGCCGTCGATCACGGTTACAATACATAATAATGTACACGCGGTACAATATGCGCGTAGTAGATATACACATATCCGAAAGTCCCTGTAAATATACGTTTTGCATAAAACTATCACAATATTATAAACCGTAATATATTGTGTAATGATATGAAGAGGCATATACGTATACGGTCGTGTTACGCGGCATTATACGGCGTTATCCCGCGGAGTTGCGCGCGGGCGAGATGAGGCCGAAAAAAAGACCGTCTGCCGCGACGAACTGATGTTTATTATGTATATATATATTTTTGTACACAATATCATACGATTCGGAGCTGCTGTTGCGGACCGGATAAACCCTTCGGCGCGTGAAAACCCCTCATCACGCCCAGACAATACACACGCATAATATAATATTATATAACACACGCGCGGCGAGCGTGTGCGAGGCTTAAACGCGCGTGTTCGCTCGCTTTAACACCTCGCGCATTACAATTTAATATTATACATAATATCGTAGTATGATAATGCGTATGTTTGCATTGAAAACGAGTCGATCGTGTGTACTAAACGGTCGCTACCGCGCGCTGTGCGTGTCTCGTGGTATTATATTATATTATATATTATAATCGGATGAAATCGATTGCGAAGAATACAACAATAAAAACATATCGTTATATTGTTGTTGCGCATACAAAACAATATTATATCGTGCGTACCGACCTACAAGCGCTATGAAGCGACTGGCCGAACGAGAATTATATAATATTAACATATATATATATATATGTGTGTGTGTGTTATGCGCTTTCGGGAAGTGGATAAAAAAACGGACATGGATCCGAATAACGCCGCGGCGCGGAGGATTTGAAGTACAAGTAACACGCGTGTAGTATATTATTATTGTAAGTACGGGAGACCGCGCGGGTTTGTTCCGGTCCGATGCCGGATTCGTCGGCTCGCGGTCCGGAAGTGAGAAGGGAAGGGTTATTATTGCGGTGTGGCGGAGGCGAGAGACCGTGTTGCAGAATCTTGGCGCGGGGGTGACAAAGCGGAGCACAATGTCTGCACCGTCGTCGCCGTAACAAACGCCACCTGCAGATGGAATTAATTCCGGAACGTCCGTCGCACGACAATCGCCCCTCTCGGGTAGGATCGGTAGGATGATGGGAATGAATGGTCTTTTATCGCGACTTCCGGTGCGCGCTCATATATAGGTATATTGTACTATTATTTATATATTAATACGAGAGGACATATATTTTCGTGTGAGTAACATTAGATATAACATAGTGGGCGCGAGCCGAACGGAATCCGATTTGTGTGTATTACGCGCGAGCGAGTGCTCTCGAAATGTGTTTGGGCGCGTGACCGGGACTTCGAACGGTTGCGCTTTTAGACGCTAATAAAATAACGTCGCTACTTTGAGCCGATAACCGATCCATAAAGAGTTGACAGATCTATGTGAATTCTCGATTTGCGCGTTGCTTTGTCTAGTAATTACAATCTATTTGACGTGTAACTGTTCAAAATTAATTTCCACACTTTCGATGAGTCCCGCTGGGTTAAAATTAGACTATTATATATAAATATATACACGACAGGTACTATTACTGTACTCCTCAAACAAAAAGGTGTTCATAAATAGTTAAAATATTAATTATTATTTAAAGCCTGAATATTGTGTTATAGTACTGAGTCGATGGCTATAATTCCTATAATTATTGTACATTTGTCCCTTACTATTTTACATTACAAAGTTATTGAAATATGATGGATTTGTATTTGTCTCTTATAAATGAATTTCCTCACTCACTTGAATATTAAAAAAATAATTATTTTAATTAAATTGTTAATATTGATACTAATTTTAATGACTTCAAATTGCAAAAATATTAAGTATTAAGTATAAAAACAATGAACAAATACGTCATAATGTACAAAAGTGTAACATGTGCTTAGTTTCTGTTTTACTTATTTAATTATTACCACATGTGTAAAACTAGGTAAAAAGTATTTTCTGTCAAAAAACTACTATAAAAATATAACGCAGAGGGGCTAAAAAACACCCAGACTTCAAAACCTTACAGAATACGTTTCAACGATTAATCAATCAGCTAGACCTGAATTTAAAAGCCTTGCTGACACGTCTCTATATGTTCCAAATCAAGTCGGCCGAACAAACGACTGTCCAACCGAGTTGACTCGGCGAACTATACCAAGAAAGTTTGCGCGAAAAATAGGTTTGGTCCGTCAGTTATATTAATATGAGAAATAAAGGGTGTCCCATAAAGTGCACAACTTTTGAATCTGTCGCCATTTTTTAAATATTTTGTTTGCAGCCCTGTTTTTATCGTTTCTAGTATCTACTATTACTCCGATTTAATTATCAGTTGTTGTTTTCTATATATTAGTTCAGTCGCGTAAAATAATTGACATTATCAAAGAAAAATTCCCGGGAAGACTGATTTCACTACGAGGTGACCGAGAGTGGCCTGCCAGGTCCTGCGACCTTACCCCCTGTGATTTTTTTTTGTGGGGTTGTGTAAAATCTAAAGAGTACGCCAACAAACCGCGTACCATTCAACAACTGAAAGCGGAAATCTTACGTGTCATTGCCGACGTCACACCAGACATCTGTGAGCGGGTTATTATCAATTTCACCGAGCGCGTCAACTCATGCCGACTCAGTGGAGGTGGTCATATGCCAGATATTGTTTTCCACCATTAAATCGGAGATGTTATTGAATGTAAATATATAAAAATAAATACATTTTAATTGATACATAACTGTGTTATTAATTTTTTAAAAGTTGCGCACTTTATGGGACACCCTATATTAGCAGAACATTTACATGTAATTGATTTCAAATACACAATTATTAATAGTTGAGTTTTAGCTCTGCCTAACGTCAGTTGTGGATCTTTTCTTAAGTGTTTTACATTTAGGTAACTGATTAATCACAGTCGAAAAGTCGACGAACTGGTGTTAACTCGATGAAATAATCGAGCGAAAAAAATGAAAATAATGAAACAGGAAATACATTATTGTCTACATAATATAGTTTTATATATAGTACATAACATCATATTGTATTAGCTTATGTCTATTTTTAATTAAAGTTACTATATATATGATGCGAAAACTCCGAAACCTATTTTGTTTTTCGCTGTATCTCGTCGATAATAACCTACCAATAATATAATTAATATTTCTCCGGGTATTATATAACTTATAAACGTGTTCACTATATATTCCGGTTGTCCGCGTACATTTTTTCACCAGTAACGTCACCACGCGTAATATACGTGCCGATCGTCGTTTTCTCGTGGACAGACAACGCGGACACCTGGCGTGCGTGATTGGATGTACATCATCACATTATTATGAACTTTGGCGGATCGTGGCGGTTCGTAGTAGGCGCAATGCCCATGTGTGTGCGTGTATCATTGTTATTTAAATTCGTCAGACAAATGCACACGGTCATAATAGAGAGCAGCATCGCGTACATAGACGAACATACCAATGTTAAATTAATTAGTTTTCAAGTCCAGAGGGAGAGGTCTCGCGCTCGGTCTCCGAGGAGAAAGAGCTGTCACGACGACGAGGGACTACTACCGGCCGTCTGCTACGCGCCTACGCTGCGTGTATTATCTATCATACTTTATTACTCGTGTTTGTTATACGTTTTTTATGCACTATACGCACACAGTGCGCAAATCATTTCATCACTAACACAGTGGGTAATTCTTCTATCGATGGCAAAAACGATTCGAGCGTAGAGATGAGGGACATTTACCGGTATTTATTATCCATCACCGTAATAATAATAATAATAATAATAATAGTAATAATATTATGCTATATCATAATAATATATACGATATATCCTACCTGTGTATTATGCATGACGCGTGTTTGTTTTTAATCACGCGAGATGTGCATAATTACGATATTCGTGTCGAGTAATATTTTCAGAAAAGGTTTTTAATTAATTAATTCATACACGGTCATAAATGTTATATGGTTCAACTATCTTCATCGCAGTGGTTTCCGGCGTATAGGTAAATCCCATGGTGATATCGCCGTAAATATTATATTTAATAATTTTATTACGTCGATCCAATATGTGGTACCTATATGCATTTATATGCATACACTCGCATACGTATATTTGTATAATGTAGACTTGTATTATTATTATTATTACTATTATTGTGTAAATATACATGTACATCACATAATATGTGTTTTGCAATAATAATTAATGAAAAATTATACTGATGTAATAATTGACTTGTGAAACATGATCAAAAACCAAAGCAGCGATGATTTCGTGGACACCGCTTTACAATAATTAACTTTTACTGGCACTCAATCGAAAATCAAAAGATTTTATGTTTCACGGTGTACATTAAGCTTTTATTTCTCTTTCAGCGTGTGAAAGGTTTACATGTAAACCCCGATCTCTACTATTATACAAATTATCATCTACTGACAATCAAACAAATTCTGTTAAACGCAGGTACAAGGACATTTTTAACGATTTTATATTGGTTTTGGTTTTCACACGAATGGGGGCGTCGACGCATAGCCGAAAATGAACACTTTTGCGGGTATAGTGTCTCGACCTGCATGTGTCTATTAGCGGTTGTGTGCTTTTTGGTGAGGAGGTCGGGGGCTGGAAAACCGCGAATCGATAGCCGTCGGAAGATTGACTCGTCGTAAAAGAACCGAAAATACCCACCCGACACCGGACGCGAAAGAACACACAAGTACTCGATATATTATATTATGATGGTTACTGCGAAAAACCGATCTTGGCCCGTCAGCGTCGCGAAGTGAATCGCGGCGCGCTCTGCAGATGATAACGGCGGCAGGATCGCTTGACGAGGGTGGTGGCGCGGGTATAATAAAACGATATTTTCGTCCTGCCGCCGCCGCCGCCGATACATCACGCCACTCGAGGGGTACGCGGTCGCGACTCGTCGCCGGGACAGCGCAGATCCGCACGAACGATTACCGCTGATGAAGCGAACATTCGTCAACTGTCATAACATCCCACGCACACACATACACAAACACATATCAAAGTTTATAGACTCCTCTGAGGTTTACCGTTTTTTTTTTTTTTTTACTCCGTCCCGGTTTGTTGTACGTATAATATATATATATATACAGACTGGTCCTCACTGCGGTAGCGGTTTTTTTCGTTTCGGTATTTTTTTCTCCACTCGGTGTTTTATTTTTTTACGCCCGTTATCGGTCCCCCGAGAGTGCTGCGGTCGCAGCAAAAGTCGGTCCGTTTATTTTCCGATGTATATATAGCACGCGTCGTATATAAGTGCGCGTATAAGCGCCTCCTCACCCCCTCGTCACATCCGCAGATCGCCCTTCGCCGTCTTTAGGTTCGATTATTTTTTATTTTTCCCCGTCGACGACGACGACGATCGTCAATCGAGCCGGACTGTTGAACATAATAACGGCAGCAGCTATACATAATCATAATATGCTGTGGAGCGAGCATCGTTATATATAAGTAATGCGATACATTATAACGCAGACATAATAATTTAACGTTCTCTATCTTTTTTTAAATCCTTTATATATACGAAATGACGCAGTAATGCATTATACGTACACATCTCCGTGAAAAATGTCTCAAACGCATTCGCAGTGACCAACTAAATATTGTTTTGTTTTATTAAACTACGAATCACATTATAATACAAAATCGTAGTGTAGGCTGTGTATAGTGTACCTATAATACCTATATGCACAATATAAAATCGTGTTTGCATAGAATTATTATCGCCACTGTTCGTCCGTTTTGGTTTATTAAGACTGAACAATTTAGTATAATATCATTATTCAAAGTTGAAATTTGTAATTTCGTCCAAATTTGATTTTAAAGAATTTAATCAATAGATATAAATCTATAGTGTACATTTTTTATAATGCTACATAACGATAATATAGAAACGTAGAGCTAATGATTTATATTGGTCCCCTGTACTTGCGTGACTCTTTTTAAATAGTGTGTTTAATAATATGAACTCGCATGATTGGTCCATTTGATCCTCGGAAAATTGTAAAATATTTAAATATTTTATTTTGTTTGACTATTTGAATGCGCCAAATGTAGTCTACCAGATTTGACTTTCCGGAATTCTTGTTAGGCTAATATAGCTTAACATAATAACCACTACTTTTTTGATGGATATTGATTTTCTTGCGTCATTTTCTGAACGTTGAAACACTAATAACTCCAGTAGTATCTTTGTAGCTAGATTTTCGTTACTTTTGTTTTCACATTTTTATGTACAACATCGCTTTATTCAGAAATATTAAAAATGTTAGCATACAAGAAAATAATAGATGACACGGGTGACTTTTGACTAGTGAAATTCCAAATTCAATTTTTTTTTTTTATGGACACTATTTTATCCACATTTTTACTAAACTTTTTTTATTAAAAACGATTAAATTACTAACCTATATAACAAACGCAGAACATTTAAACCGATTAGATATACTTCCGTTATAAACTCACAGTGGTTTTTATGCGATGATACTTTACTCTCATGAACCCAAACTCGCACGTGCAGACGTGCAATGTATATTATTCCTACTGGACTATAGATGACTGTAATGTTAAATATAAACCACATCGGAATCGAAATTATTACTTCTTCGGACGAGCGTGAAATCTGTTCGTTTTCAACAACTCGTCGATTCGTATTTATAACGCGGCTTTGATCACTTGTTAACAACAGTTGTACACACGTATTTATATACCATTTGTATGTATAAAACACGACGTGTGTGTTCCGGTTTTTTTTAAATATTATAACGCACGTCACCACATCTCATTGTATAATAAGTACAAACGATAGTAATAATATTATTGTAAAAATCTATTCATAATAAAAAATCAATTTCGTATACGACTCTATTATATTATGTACGGTATAGGTACCATAAATATATCGTTTCTTATAACTATAATATTATGTATATAGCCGATAACATTATTATTTATTATACGATATTATTACACCTTTATCACAGGCATTCGTGTAGGTACGTGGAGTTTTCATTGTTCGTCAGGTAGTTTTAATCATATATAATATGTTGTATGCAGTCGATTCGTCGTAACAATAATAATTATCGTGGCGTAAATGCATCCGAAATGTAAAATCTGACCGTAGAAATGTCTTTATACGTAACGATGTCATATACATATTATATACCTATTATATAGTATCGTGCATGAAAGAGAAAACATAATAATGATAAAAATCAAAAAAAAAAAAAAAATCAAATACCCTTTCGTCATACAAAGGCACGTGAAATATATTATAATAGTATCGTCTTATATACATATAACATATATATAAATATATTATTTCATTGTGTTATTTTATATTTATCATATAAGAACGTGATGTTATTTGAGATGCGATGTATTCGTGCACTACTGCAGACGCCTCGGAGGTTTAAGTTTTAAAGTAACCGTATATAATTTGAAAAAAAATGACCAGGCCGGTATGTCATGTTTTATGTACAAATACAAGTATGTTCTTATAGATAATTTGCACAAAAACGTGACTAATAATATTATATAAATTTATGTTTATCCACATAATATTAAGTTGAGCTATTCCTATACTAAACCATGTCGCGTAATGTTGAATATAATCTACTTGTAGCTAATGTGTTTTCGATTTTTTTTAACTTATCTTACCAATATAGATTAAATATAAGACATTTGAAACGAAATAGTCTACAATGGCATTAGTATATTCTATTATAATTCTAAAACGCACTTTTAGGAATTATACATCTATTGGACTCCCTGTGTATATTATTAACTATTTATGCAAAGTTCATTCGTATTTTATGGTGATAAACATTACTATAGTTATAGTCTAATAGTCTAATAGTTTATACTATTAATTACTACAGCCCGGAAATATGGTTGGAGTTGTAACTAAATAGACTATTAACACACATATATACATATATATCTATTATGTTTAACTATAAACACCATTCACGTGAATTGTCTCTATAATATAGTCAGATCGTATATGCGATTAAAGGAACCACTTATATATTTACGTAAAACCCATAGGTTTTTTAAAGTACTTAAAGTAGAAAATTACTCATATACAATATTTCTAAAAACTATTTTTATTTTCGTGTTGTCGTCCGTAACAAGTCTCTAAAACGACTGATTTCACAGATAAGTTGTATGATTGTTAGATGGTACATCTATATTTAAACAATTTAGTGTTCTTCGTTAACAAACAAACCCAATGTTTGACAAAATTCACCTCAATACAATAGAGTAGGTATATTATCTTGAAACTGTACGAGAAAAACCCTATATTATCAAAACGACATTATATCATAATATCAAGTGATAAATTATTCTTTCATACATAATATATGCTCAACCAACGAATGATATCAAAAATAAATCGTAAATTTCTCATACCACGATTGCACATATCAACTATAAACTATAGACTCAGTAGAGCTTCAGACGACTCGACGCCACGCTGCTTCAAAAGTTTTTCTAAAAGATAGCTATGCGTCAAAGCTATTTAATAACTACAGTCCAAAAGATGCTTTTGTACCTATACCAAACAATAAATTACAGCAGACCATATTGTATACATGATAGAATATCTAACAATTGTACGACAACACAGTTAATACAGTTTACATATATTATTATAGGTGAGGTGTTATTTGGGCGTATTCCGGCGGGGCAAGTGTGTGCTCGCGGAAGTGGTTGCAGGGAAAGTGGAAAAAATCGAAGGGAAAAAAACGCCAAAGCGAAAAGCCAATGACGTGGAGCAATAGCGCTGGAGAAGGGCAAAAGGTCGCGATAGAGGAGTGGTGCGTTAGTGGCGGGTCACGCCAAAGGTCACGCCCGAAACGCCTGGAACGCCGGCGTACCGCGCGCTGTAAAAGCCGCCGCCCACAATACAGGTCGACTATACTGCCACCGCCCTTGCTCTTGTGTTATTTATTATTGTTATGGACGAGAACAATTTTAAATAAAACGCGTGATATAATAATGGCTGCTGTGGATGTGTCTACCTAAAATATAACCAGTTATTCATTTTACAGTAAATATTAGAAGACTCAAAATTAAAATATTCTTTTAATGCGGTTTGATATAAATTTTATAATTTAACTGCATATATGAACTGTGCCAGCGAATCAATTTTTTAACTAACTGTAAATTCACAAGCAAGTTATAAAATCGTTTGAAATTAAAATTTTAATAAATGCTCTCAAAAGTCAAAATCGTGGAAGTCTAGACGTTATCTTATAGTTCAAAGTTCACAACATTTTTTATATTCATAATTAAGACTTAAAAATTTAATTTAAGGTTCTTTAATAGTTTTTAAACTCTGATATATTAAAAAACTGGTATATGATATTTTGTTTTAGGTACCTAATTAATAAACAACTAAATATTGACATATTCACCAAATATATTATTATATTATTATTTTATACAAGTTTCCAAATAAATAGTTCTTTTTCTTAAATCTAAACAAATATATTAAAATTATTTAGGCACATTTTTTTTTTATTAGTATTTAAATTTAAGATTGTTATGAAACTTGTAAAAATTACAAAAATTCGCAAAATATTTTCAATTTCGCAGTTTGAAAAATAAGAAAAACTATCGTTTTCACATTTATGATTTGAAAATTTAATACAAGCTTTCTTACAAGTAATTATGATTGAAACAAAAAAATATATATTTATAAACACAATTTTTTTCGATAGCTATTTGAAGTTTAAATTTATATGCGAACTGTGAATTTAAACGATGAATAACGATGTTAATTATTTTTTTTACAGTAGAGTCTCGCTAATTCAGACATGGCTAGTCTGGAAATTTAGATTTAATAAAAATCGTTTTAATTTTCAATGTTATTGTAATATCGCCCGGATTAGCGTACTGAAGTGGCAAAACTGTTATATGCATATTATACTTGTTGCGTCTGAAAATTTATTGCAGAAGACTATTAAACTCCATCAGCGCCGTTCTAAGTTGTAAGAGGAAGGACGTATTGTTTTTTTCTTACAATTTTACTCACGCAATATGGGTACCTACTAAATTTACGTTATATATTTTTTATTACAATTTTGTCGTTTTAATAGTAGAGAAAATTTATCGATTATAAACGTATATGTGTAGTCTGTGATAACGCATACGTGTTTTTATTTCAATGCGAAAATATTACCACTTTTATCCTCTAATACGATTTGGTTTATTATTTAAGACGGCGTGGATCATCGATTATTGAATCTCTATGATAACTTTATACGCTCGTCTACACGGACTCGTCATTCTCCTACCATTATAATATATGAGTCGTCAAAATCGATCGGATAACAGCGATAAGCGATGTATCGCATAGAATTCAAAAGACTGGTTTGAAGTAAACGCGCGACGTTCAAGTCGTACAAACGGAAAATCGGACGACCATCGTGTAAGACATTGTACTTGTCAGTTGAAAAAAAAAAAATACTGTCCCCTACTCGCCCGTCAGATTATGTCACGGGTTGTATCTGCGTCTACGGCGTCCCATCATATACTCGTGTCGGGGTGTACCGGCGGCATACGCATAAATATATATATATATATATATATACATATACAATATACGTATATACGTTTTGGGAAAAAAACCTTAGAACGAACGTCTATATAGGCCTGACCGAGTCGTCGCGTACATATTATACCTTTTGTAGTGTACAATATACATATATATGTATACATATTATATCATTATCTCTCGCCGTCCCGCAACCATCTCCAACGCCATTGTTGCCGCGCGCACCTATTATGTACGTACATTAATATAATACGCGCCCGTAGTGCGTATCGTCGTCGTGCTCGCTGGAGTGTGCGCCGCATCGCATTAAAGTTCATATTATTATTATTATTATTATTATGATTATTATGTACGGCGAGCGTACAGCCGAACAACCGTCGAAGGCAAACGACGACTGCGTATTATATTATGATGTGTGTGTGTGTGTGTGTGCGACGCGCTTTTCGGTCTGAACCAGAGAACCGCGGTTGGGGGGCGAGGGCGAGATTTCGACGGGGTGACGACATGACAACGCCGATGAGAGAGAAAGAGAGAGAGAGAGAGAGAGAAAGAGACGATCTGTACTAGTATATATACTGTATAATAATATAATATACACGCGTAAAGTGTCGAAGTGCCATTGTGCGTGCGCTTCGTAAAACTCGATTTGGACGTTTTTGAATGTACATTATATTATTATTATTATATTGTCGTATCGTATACCGCAGTTCTACACATAGTAGATAAGTGATTTCGATCGGTACTCAACTCGCGACTCCTTTTGTGCGGCGACGATATAATAATATATAGCCGTCATAGCGAGCGGCAAATGCACTTTTCTCATCACAAGCGAGATTTTTTTTTTTTTATTATTATTATTATTATTCCTTGCGTTCTCTCCTCTCGTCGCCCGCATCCTCCCGCACATTATCTGTCGTTTTTCGCTTCGGCGACAATTATTATCACTCCACCGCCGTCGATTATACTACTCTGTGTATAATATATACCTATATACTCGTATACATAATATATACATTATACATTTACACTGCATTACATTTTTCGCGACCATTGTCATCGCCACCGACATTACCTCCAACAGTCACTGTAGGTGCAAGTCCCTCTGAAAAGTTATCTCCGCGTATATAATATCATATACAACATTTGCCATATGTGCGAATCGGACCATACAAAAATATAATATATACGCAGACATGCGATGGGTTTTATAGATTCGAATTCGACGTTTAGAGTCGAATGCGATTTTCATAATTTTAGAACGGTTGTTAATAATATGACGTACAACGGTGCGTCATAGTTAGCTGCTAATATTATAGTAGAAGTAAAAGAAGAGTTCTAGATTATTTGAGATCAACACTCATCGTCGATGATAGATGAAACACGTCATTGTTTTACTCCTGTATATTAACGTCACTATTTTATCATAATTTATTACATCATTACAATCGATTATAAGTTTTTTTTTCTAACAATCTCCAGTAGTGCTTACAAATTGTAACCATGGTATTTTAAAAACACAAATTAAACCACATTAAATACATTTGTGGAAACCCTTCCCTAGAGGGATTGGCTTAATTATATATAATTAAATGTTTTTTTTTTTTTTTTTGAACGAAACTTTTTACTTAATTATTAACTTAACGGGCAGCAACCATCGAGAAATATAATGTAGGCGCACACGTATAACTTCATCTACATGTATTTGTAAATTGTATATTATATATTTTTTATTTCAACAATTCATTTGTTTTATGTGCCTTTTCAAACGGCCTATATAATTTTAATAATACAATACATTACATTTATTCATTGTATACATCGAACGAATTTAATTAAACAAGTTAAAACTAAGATATTGACGTGTAAAGCAGCGCCGAAGGCGTATTTCGAATATTGTTTCTGAGACATAACGCTGGTGGATAAGTTGTTCACGCTCAGAAAAATTCGCTATAAAAATAAAACGTATTTATATTACTATATGTCTCATTATAAAAGTATAATAATAATATATTTGCATCGATTACGTCAAAAGCAGAAGTGGCGAGCTCCGCGTGTAGACGGCCATTGTCTGTCGAACCGCGTCCCGAGGGAAAAACCTGCGGCGAATAACATAATAATAATAATACGCGTGGTTATACCTGTATGTATATACGTATAAAATATATAGGCCCAGGCCCACTCCGCAGTGAGACGACCTTATCCGCCCCGCTCGACTGCCACAGTATAAAACATGCAAATTATTTTCCGCCTGTCAATTTCGGTTTAGCACCTCAGCTGACGTGCGCTGGTATATAGCATAGTCGTATTATAGATCTTTCCGACGGTTGCGCTTATATTTCCCACCCGCACCATTCGCCGCCGACGGTCGCGCGTAGATCCTTCCCGAGGGATTTTCCCCGGTGACATTTCGATTCCCCCGTTTTTATATTTTATTTTTTCTCACGACGTTTTCACCCGCACATAAGGCAAACACGCCGAACACACTTAGGCACGCAATATAATAACGATAAATATAATATATATATATATATATATATATATAACGAAAAAGAGACAGAGATAGAAGAAACAGAAATGAAGGAGACGTGTTTCACGTCATTTCAGTCGATATCGTGACAGTTTCGATACGACGGCACCGCGGAGGTGACGGAAAATGTGATGTTATGTATATATACATACATATAATACAAGATTATCATAACGCGTGCCGCCCGTGATTCTTATAAAAAGTTCGATCGAACTGGCACGATGACAAACAACTACGACTTATATACCTCTGGGACGAGATTTGGTCGCAAATCCGCATAAATAGCATTGGTATGACCATCACCACTGCCACTCGCTCCAATTGTACATATGACATATCACGGAACTCTGCGAATTGTATACATAATATACCGACATGGATTATACTTTATTGATCAACAACTATGGTGATACACGTTTGTCAAAAATCACGATGACTACAATATTATGTTCAATACATTATAATAATGGTAGTGTAAAAAATCTAAAATAAAAAGTGCGATTTTTGTTTAGATGTGACGTTTTAAATTTTAAAATACCATGTTTTTGTATTTATTAAAGTTTTTAATTTTGACTTTAATTTAAACATTAACTTATTAATTACACGACTACACAAATTATTAAAACTCGATAATTAAATAATATATTGTGTAGAGTATGAAATATATAAAGAT
The DNA here is from genome assembly GCA_036289425.1 of Rhopalosiphum nymphaeae. Lineage (NCBI taxonomy): Eukaryota > Metazoa > Arthropoda > Insecta > Hemiptera > Aphididae > Rhopalosiphum > Rhopalosiphum nymphaeae. The sequence continues at coordinate 819,144 of JAZAQC010000005.1, read as the reverse complement.
AATTTTTAAATACATCCAATGTCATACAATTTTTAAATGTTTTAAAAAATACATATTATTAATTATTTTTTTAAAAATGTTTAGTTTGTTGAATATCATTATTATTTTATTAAATATTGTTTTAGTGTCTAGTCCAATTTAATTTCTTTTTTAAAAAGAAATACATGATACAATATTTAACGTCTAATTAATATTATAGAAGAACATTATTATACTATTACTATACACAGTTATCCACTTAACACAAGACACCTTATAATAAAAGTCTTATGATTAGTGACTTGTTAAATTGATCACTCCGTATACTTCTGGTCCTGTACATAAAAATAAAATTAGATTAAATTATTTTTCTATGAATGCGAAAGGTGCATTAATAATAATAATAATAATTGTCTACTATTGTCCATTGCTTTGTTCAATGTCAATAAATTATATTCTCTACTACGAGAGAGAAGAATACTGTATTTAGTTTTAACGTATATATGATACAGTATGACGATTAATAATGAGACTTACATGATGTATTCGTAGTCAAATATATTTTTATGTCGATTCGTAAATAAGTTTATTTCACTTCGGCGAGCGGTAGACTTTTGGTCTATAGAGTTTTTCACCTGACGCAATATTGTAGCTATAAGAATACGCATGATATATATATTTAAGTGCTTATTTTAAACTCAAAAGCGAATCGCGTTAATGCCTATTATGTGTTTCTTCGCCGAGCAATAAAGGCCCGACGAAGCTGCCATTTAAATTATCGGCGGCCAACCAAGGAACCCAGACAAATCGACGCGATAACGACGACGAGGTGATACGTTTTATTATTATTCGTATTTTTTATTTTATTCCTATCCCACCGGTCCCTTCGCTATCGTGGCAAGGGGGTCAGAGATATTTTATATACGATGACTGTACCGCCACAGTCGTAGTCGTTTATGCACGCAATCACACGCGCTTATCTACACACCAGTGCGACCGCGGCAGCCAAAGAATCGCTTTACAATCCTCGCCATTAACCCTATAACGCCCTTACTCCACCGCCGCCGCAGTGGCATCACGTCTTTTGTTCTTATCTGCCCTAAAAACCCCCAGCCCCGTGCCCGCCACCGGCGGTGCACCATCACTTAATCCGAATGCAAAACCAAGGCAGCGCACAAATAGCTTTTTAACATCGCCGTCGCCGTAAACTGCAAACGTGTGTACGCGCGAGCACACATACACACACACACACACACACACACATACACACACACACACATATATTCACATATATGTAAATATAGATCGGATGTTACGATGAGGCTTAAATCGTCGGCTTTTTTTTTTTTGTTAAGGTCGAACGGTGGAATTTCCGAAAGTCTGAGTCTGATGTCTACCCCCCCCCCTCTTCAACCATCGCAACGAGTTTTGCATAAGCCACGACGCGAACCTCGGCCTTCGGGTCCTACAGCCGTCGGTATCCCAAGATAAACGCTTGCCGATAGCTGTACGCACCCACGTCGAATATACATATTATACAGATACGGATGATAATGCGGAAGTAGGTATATATACACGAAACGTCGAGTGTACGCAAATCCTTTAAAACCGGCCGTTCAGCGTATTTTCGTCGGTCGTTAACTCGCTAGATGTTATATTTATCGAAGCCGTTTGAAACAACATGTGCATAATAAGCGGTACCTGCACCGAACGGGCGCGATATGTTATTTTTTCTTTCTTTCCGTGGAAATCTATTACCAATCGAACAATCTTGTCCCATACATAATAACTAGGGTTAGGATTTTTATAACTTTTACACATTCTTTTTTTTATATTTTTACGAATATTATTCTTTTACATGTATATAATAACAACATAGTACATCGATATTTGTTGGAAATATTTTCATTCATTTTTTAGAGTTCTGTAAGGACATAATAAACATCTTCTTTAAATTGATATAATAGTTTATAATATGTGTGAAATATTGAAGATTTTAGGTTTGTGTTTCATTTGAAACACATATTTTCATAACCGCGCTCACAATCACTCATGAAGAAAGTTATCCAAAATAATAATTATACACTCAGTTTAAATACATTTAAATTTAACATTGAAAATCATAGTTATGTTTATAGTTGCAAAAAGATACCTTAACAGTAATAAACGATATGACAAGTCCACGTGAATTACGTGCTTTTTACTCGGAACACTTTTTTTTTGCTATCAATGTATGATAGCCAAAAAAAAATGATTTTTTGATCACTTATAGGCCAAAAACCTAACTACAAAAAATATTTCTCATATTATGACTTATTATTGCAGTGATTTAAAGATATATTTTAAATTTCAATGCAAATTGCAATTAGAGTTAAGATCTCAAGATAGAACTTATAATCGTAAAATCTCCATTGTGAACTATTAATATCATGTAATTATTAAATATTAAAATTCCTGGTAAAATGTTATAAACTTGATAAAAAACGATTAAATGACCTTCAGTCCGATTATCATCCTCTTGCCAAACTATTAAAGTATTAAATATAATAACATCAAATATTCTATAAAACAAAAAGTTTAAATAACACTGACATTGTGATACAACTATAGTTAATATAATATGATATAATAATTTCATGTATGAGTGGACATAAATTGTAAACTCATATCTAGAGATACACGAGAATAAGTAATTGAAGTAGCAAACAATTCTTTGAAAATAATTATTGAATAATTCTTAAATAATTACTTATTTTTTAAATTTAATAAAACTGTTTGCTTAGCCTTTTTGGATTCAATGAAAATATTTTATAATATTTCCAGTATACAATTCCACAATCTAACATGTAAATTCATTTTACAACATATAACTCTATATAATCATAAACAGAACGGATAAAACCAAAATATATTTAGGCGTTAAATTCGATCAAAATTTAAGATTAAATTTTTATTTTTTCCCAATGTATATAAAAAATTGTTGAGCATTTTATATTTTTAAATTATTTATGAAGAGATTTTTTTGACAAATTAAGTAAACTTTTAAATTAACCATATTTATATAGTTATATAACATTAAATACTATGACAAACTTTTATTTTATAATTTTATTATTAATAATATAGGCCCATCGTAAAATTATCTTTCCTTACAACTGCTTCAATTGGTGTCGATCCGTTCACACCCATTTGAGCATGAATTAAATATTCAACCTATAATTTAACTAGCTCGTATAATACGACAAAAGTTGAAAAGGTTATGATATCCATATCTGCTCCGTTAGTATGAACTTCTTGTGATATTTGCAGTGACTCATATCAGTATAATCTGAATACTTATAAACTGCTTTAAAAACTTTAATTTTTAACAGCAAATGCATCATTTTTAAAACAAAAAAATATATTTTGTTAGTGAAATTGTGGTTTCATACCATTTTTTAGTATTTTATGAGCACAGATTATATATCAATACAATACAATAAAATGAAAATTTATAGAAAAACAACTAATAATTTAAATATTAATTAAATTCTTAAACAACTTGGGTTGCAAACTGCCTCAATTAGTAACCGATTATCAACCCTAAGATTCTCCATGATCAATGGGAATTAAAGTTTTAATGACTAATAATCTCAAGGATAAATGGGATTTACAAGGATTTGAACCAAGATATTTAATGTTTCCAATGGATTCTTTGCAGATCCACATTAATACTCTAGAATTTTTATCGTATTCACTTAGAACTCCATGATCAATGGGAATTAAAGTTTTAAAGACCAATTATCTCAAGGATAAATAGGAATTTCAATGATTTGGAACGAGCTCTTTGAGGATAGCAAGGAATTCTTTGCAATTCCTCAATGATTCTCAAGTATCATTAGCCTATAACCCAAGATACTCCATGTACGATGAGAATTATATACATTCAGACCTAGATACTTTTGGTAAATGGGAATATCAAGGATTTAGAACATGCTCTTTGAGAATTCCAAAGAGTTCTTTGCGATTCCACAATGTTTATTAAGAATCATTGTCCTCTAGACTATGATAATCCATGATTAATGGGAATTAAGTTTTAATGACTAATAATCTCAAGGATAAATGGGAATTCTAAGTATTTGGACCGAGATATTTAAATATTCCAAATGATTCATTGCAATTCCTCTATGATTCACAGGTATCATTAGCCTATAACCCAAGATACTCCATGTACGATGAGAATTATATACATTCAGACCTAGATACTTTTGGTAAATGGGAATATCAAGGATTTAGACCTTGCTCTTTGAGGATTCCAAACAATTCTTTGCGATTCCTCAATGATTATTAAGAATCATTGTCCTCTAGACTATGATAATCCATGATTAATGGGAATTAAAGTTTTAATGACCAATTATCTCAAGGATAAATGGGAATTTCAAGGATTTGGACCAAGATTTTTAAAGATTCCAAAGGATTCTTTGCAATTTCTCACTGAGTGTCGGTTATCATTAGCCTCTAACCCATGATACTGCAAGTTTAATGGAAATTATAGATTTTCAGACCTTCATACTCTTGGATTATTAGGATTTCCAAGGATTTGGATCAAGATATTTAAAAAATCCATAAAATTCTAGTTCAAATTCACACGGATTATCAAGAATCATTATTTTCTACTCTATGTTTCTCCACGATCAGTGGGAAATTAAGTTTCAATGACCAATTATATCAAAGATAAATGTGATTTACAAGGATTTGGATCAAGATATTTAATGTTTCTAAAGGATTCTTTGCAATTCATAAATGTTTTTCATGTATCATTGACCTTTATCCCAAGATATTCTAAGTAAAATGGGAAATATAGATCCTCAGACCATACTACTCTTGGATTATTGGGATTTTCTAAGATTTGGACCAAAATATTTTAAGATTCAAAAGGATTCTTTGAAATTCCTTACTGATTACTTGAATCATTGTCCTCTACACTATGATTCTCCACGATTAATGGAAAGTATTGGTTTTTAGACCAAAATTCTCTCAGATTAATGGGATTTCCATGGATTTGGATCAAGATATTCTAAGACTGAAAGATTCTTGGTAAATTTACACCGATTATCAAGAAGCATTGTTTTCTCCTCTAAGCTTCTCCATGATCAATGGGAATTAATGTTTTAATTACCAATCATCTCAAGGATAAATGGGATTTTCATGGATTTAGTTTAAGATATTTAATGATTTCAAAAGATTCTTTGCAATTCTTCAATGATTATCAAGAATCGTTGTCCTCTAACCAATGATACTCCAACTATAATGTAAATTATAGAATTTCAGATCTCGATACTCTCGGATAATTGGCATTTTCACCGATTTGGATCACGATATTTAAAGATTTTAACGAAATCATGCCAATTTCGCGCTGATTATCCAGAATCATTGTCCTCTACACTAAGATTATCCATGATTAATGATAATTAAAGTTTAATGACTAATAATCTCAAAGGTAAATTTGATTTACAAGGATTTGGACCAAGATATTTAAGGATTCCAAATGATGTTGTAGTGTAACTAAACATTGATAATATATTAAAAACAAATCGTGGAAACATAATTTCTTATTAACTTTATATGCATAATGATATACCTGATATAATTTATCATTATTTTTAATAACAAAAACAATTTAATTATCAAATAATGTCTTATCCTATGTACATTCTTCACAATTAATAATACATTTTATGAAGGTACAATACCAAAATTATTTCTTTGATCATAAACTCTACAATTATTGCTATCATAAATGTACTAATATTTCTTTGTTTTGGCTTTCTGTACCTAAAATATCATAAGAAAATGTAAACAATAACATTTGCCAGTTTTATAAAAGTTAAATCCATGATTTATCATTAAATATAATAATGCCATGTTTTATATTAACTATTAATCATATTTATTTTTATATCATTTGACGAATTTTTAATATAAAGTAATTTATGAAAAAATTTAATTTAATTTTGTACTCTGAGCTGAAGTATAAAATTATTATAACTGTATTAATATATTGAAATTGGTAACATAATAATATAATAATAATATTATAATAGCAGAAAAAGAAACATTACAAGTATATAGCTAAATTGCCTATCTAAAACCCCGCGTGATTATAACTGTATACAATAGACATAATATTATTAAGATAATCAATTTTTGATATATTATTTATATTATTTAGTTATTTAATTTTTATTTGTATTAATTGTGTTAACATTTTAATGATGGAGATTACGATTTATCCCTATACAATTGTATAACATGTTGTTCAATATTTTATACACAAATCTAAAAAAAAAAAAAAACAGAAATTTTATGTTTTAATTGTTAGTAAATATTAATAATATTATAATTTGTAATACATATGACGTATAATATTCTCACTAATCTATTATCTAAGCTATAAAAGTTTACTTTCCGAAAAATTACTGTTAAACTTATAATATATTCGATACAGTTTTTTGTTTACATTAGTATATTCACATATCATTAAATGTTTCTCGACTAGATTAAGTTAAATGTATCCGCGTACTGTATGTTAGATATCTACACTTATCTATTCGTTTCTGAAGTCACATTTGCATAATATAGGTGCTCTGCGCTTGTGTAGCTCACTAATACCAAAACGCACTCAGTGGTTTGACGACAAAATAAAAATATTTATGGCAAACTGCGAGCGATCAACAAGTATGAATTTGATTCGCTCGCCGGCTAACCGTTATCATACGCCCGCAGCAGTAAGTCATCTCGACAAATGTATACATAGTTTAATATTATCATGTGATCACGCCGTATATCGACGTTTAGCAAATATTCATTACATCCGTAGTCACGTAGGTACTTCAAAATTTCGAGTGCAACACACACAAACATTTAATCGTATAATATACTTAGACGGGTGACAATCAAGCAACGAAATCGAGTAATGCAGAAGTACGTGTGAGTTTACATTTTGTACGTGTGCGCATTATCAGAGCGTCGGCACTCGACAGCACAGTTTACGGGGGTAAAAGTGTAAAAGCCGCGCACGATAATTACAAAGGACTTTTGCACCCTTTAAGCACGACGAAAACGACTGGATTCCGCATCGTTGTCGGGGAGGGAATGAGGGCTAAACCGCGGCGAGGGACCGACAGACGTACGTCGGTGACGCGCGTGTTTACGCTCCGAGCGCAACGGTCGTGTTTGGTTTGTTCTAATTAAAAAAAATAAAACCCATGGATTTCCGTCACATCCGTTTTCTCACTCACGCACACACTTTGTCTCACATTTGTCTCTCTTTCTCTCTCTATATATATATATATATGTATGCATAGTGTACCGTATAATTATATATCCGTTTTTTGTTTCCGCTGTCCGCTGATTCATGGTGTTTGATTTGTACGACTTTTTTTTTTCGCTTTTACACAACGAATTATTTCAACGAATGCCTCACGCGTCATACCTTCCTAAATAATGCTTTACTCCACTGTCACACATGAGCAATTTTTCGTTATTTAACAACGTGATTTCATGACGTACTTGTGTTTCCCGAGAGATCCGTCTCTACAGCGAACAGATTTTTACTATACCTGATAAAATCTGTGTAACATAATATATGTAGGAATGTATTTTAAATAACCACTCGTTGAAGTAGTAATATATATAAATCTAAAACCGTGTACATAACACTCAATTCATCCATCGCGGTTGTTGTCGAGTTTTCATTTTCCGTCGTCAACATCATCGTTTTTATTTCAATGAAGATACCGCGCATATTTAACTACCTTTTATTTGACATAAAATGAGAGAATCCCGAAACCACTAGTAATCCCTAAAGACATGTAAATGCAGTAAGGTCATGTAATTGTTAATATTTTAAGTTTAAAATTTAAAAATCTATTAAATATATTGTTTATTTATCAAATATAATTAATTAAATTAACCCGAAAATCGAATGAATAGAATTGTGTTCTTTAAGTTATTTTATAGTAATACAAAAATATTACTAAAATTTAGTTTATATCACTGTCTAGTTTATATCGCAGTGCAATGCAAATTTCGAACGTAAACTTAATGTACATTTTATTTTCTAAGTGATATGATAAGAGTATTAATTATTATATAAATATATATATAAACAGGTATTTTTAAATCAGTTTACAACAAAATCGATTTGGTTTTATTGGTGTAACAAAAACAAATAACCATAACTACTTTAAATTTTCTCCAAATGTTTAAATTAAAATGTTCTGTGCATACTATTCTATACATAATACAATTTTCAAAATATATAGAAATTATTGTGTTGTTTAATATTAAAAAAACGTTAAACATTTTTCTATTTTTTCCTATAAATGTTTTTAATAATTACTTCTAAAACTATTTTTGAAATTCACAAGACATTACTTTCACGTTAAGTCTCAAAAAGGTACATAAATATGATTTTTTGTTGTATAAACATTTGAAATTCAAATATTAATAAATTTATCAGTTATTTTGTAGTTAAAAACTATTATTAAATGTTTAATTTTAATGGCTTAGGTTTGAAAATTTAAAATTTAATATAAGATGCCTCATAAAAAGTTAATACTAGAAAAAATCTAAAACATTTGAAGATTAGATTATAACGAAATTTGGTACCTACCACGCATAGTATGACGTGAACGAAATCAAGGGCATCAAACACAATCGGTTAAAATCGCGGCAATTTATGACGTGCAGCTGTTATTCGATCGTATAAACACATCATGGCAATACACGCTAATTCGTAGCGTACGGGGGTGGGTAAAAACCAAATAATTGACGTTACGCTCTATAATTCGCGGCGGCTATGGGCGAACGGGGTGAGGCTCCGTCGTTACATATTATTTTATTTTATATAATATATTATTCGCGTATACAAACTGTGCGTGGGTTACATAATGATATTATACAGAGCTACGTAGGCATAACACGTTATCATGTCATCGTCGTCGTAATTATATCGTGTGCGGTATACACAGTACTACAGGTACTGTGCGGCGAAGCGGCCGAAGTCTTGCGGTTTCGCGTTTTTCCGTACAGCGGTCATTACGGAAGCAGGTGCGCGTCGTCGACGTTATATTATTGACTTCCGGGTCGTCCGGTCGCGCGTCTGCATTGTTATAAGTGCCGTACAGCCCCCGCTGCAGGTGTGAGGAAGTGGCGGCGTCGTGGACAGTGATTCAAAGCGGGTGGCGTACACGCACGTCATAATCCCTCGGTGACGTGGGCGGAACACCCGATAGGCGAGCGAAAGGGGTGCGCAGTCGAATCGCATATTTCGCTGTTCGATATCACACAGTATAATGATACATTATTAAATACGATCGTAATGTGCGCATTGTTCAACCGTCACATATCGCACAGTGTGATAATATAATGGTACAATACACGTATAGCAGCGCGCACCGGAGCTCTCATGTTAATTACGCGTACCATTGTGACCGCGTGCGGATTCGATTTCCGACGACAGAGAGGGTAGGTCGTACTCGCGCACGAACATAATACGCACACTAACGGCGGCACACGACACCGTAGTCGACCGAAATTAACACTCCGCCCGTACATACATTGTTATTATTATTATTATTATATATGATACGCGTACATACGATATTGTGGTGTAAAACATCAACGCCGCGGTGTATAAAATTATACATCGTATCGTAATCGAGTTACGGATGTGATTAATCAAAGTGGCGGTCGTCGCGCGTATACATATATATATATATACGCGCGACGACAACTACGACGATAATAATAATAATAAAATATAGTGTCGGTGAAGGGTTTCGCGGCCGGTGCGTTATAGTTATGTATGATGATCGCCCACGGTTATTGTTATTATTATTATTATTATTATTATTTTTTTTTTTTTTTTAATTTTTAATCTGTTTAATTGGCGAACCGGGTCCCAGATGCGATACGGCGCACCGGCCGACGTTAGCCCCGCAGCTGATGGTCCCGCCGCCGCCGCCGCTGGATGACGATGATTACTAGCTCCTACTACGACCACCACTACACCGCGACCGACTGTATAACTACTACCGCCACTATATATAATATACAGCCACGACGATGATGACGTTATATTCTCGCCGTCGCGGGCAAGTGACGACGAACCCCCTGGGCCCGATTCTTCTTCGTTATCCGTCGACGACAAACTTTCACGGACGCAATAATTATCATCATCGTTATTATTATTATACGACGAAGAGTTGGTTCGGTCCCCGCCGATTTTTCGGCCATAGCTATGTAATATAATAAATACACCATACTCATTATAATGATGTACCCGAAGTCTTTTTTTTTTTTTTTTTTAACAATTTCTTTAAAAATTTTTTTTGCGACGATCATAGCGCTACGCCGGTAACGATAGCGCTGTAGTCGACGTCGAAAAGTTGAAATGACACTGAAGACCTTATGTATAGACGGTGATTCCGGTTTTTATTTTTCTGAACTCCACAAACACTTATTATTTTGTAATTTTGTATATACAAATATAAATATTTAAATTTAAATCTGATTATTTTAGTTTAAAACCGTATGGCAAAAATTATTTTTAGATTAGTAGTAAAATATTTACACATTTGAAAAAATCTAAATCCTAATTAAAATCAAGTAATTTCTGTGAAAATGAATAAAACTGATGACAACCTTTATTTATATTCAATTTATAATTTTAATGTTCAAAAAAAACAAGTAAATTTTAATTTAATTATAGCTTTGAGAAAAGGAAAGTATAAACAGGATATTATGTAATCGAGCAGATATGCAGCAGATTTGTATACAAAAGGGCGAAAAATTTGATTCTGTTTTAAACAGGACGTATACCTGCAGTTGGGTAATAAAACCTTAGTTGGCGGTTAATCTGAATTTCCTAAACGTGCTCAACTCGATAAGTTGATTAAAATATTTTTTGCAGAAAAATTATATCTTATCGTTTGCATAATAATTATTAGTTTCACAACGAAAATCCTAAAGTTGTGAGTGTCTTCCATAACCTAGATAGCCAGATATATAATAAGCTGGACAATTGTCCAATTAGAAGCAAATAACAATCATGCCTCTTCATAGAATGTGCTTGACAATCGCTCATAATTATATAGTCTTGGCGTAATTTTCTTTACACGTTGTGTTCAGAAAAAGTAAAACACAAATTTACAAGCAATGTAGGCAGTATAGGTAGATATATTATAAATTATGCACAATATAAAATAAAATAAATAAGTAAATAATTATCTCTTTTCTTTTTATCAAATAATTCTATAAACAATAAAATAAAATATCATCGAATTTTGGCGATTATCTGATCACAAAATTAAAACGTAATTAGTCGTGTAGGGACTTGCGAATATATTAATGATTTTATGCACAGCTGTGGGTCCAATAAAAATGTTAAATTTATTTATATTTCCATTTCTCACATACTATATATCGTTCCGGAAATAAAACGATCGCGTACTATCAAATTCAGTACAAAATTTTCCGCTCCCAAAATGTTACCTCTACATGAACGTGCGTGGTATATTGGTGCGGTGTATAAGGAAATCATCCGTCACTGCGGCGAACACGCGTCGTTGTCGTAGTGATGCAGCGCCGCTGTTATTACACCATCACCATTATATCGTCGTCATAATCATAATCATCGTCGTATAAAACTAATCCGGTGCCCACGTGCAGCCCACGGCGAGCGCACGCGGCACTGTCGGTTATACATATATATAACACTCGAGTCGCGTAAGATGAACGAGTCTACCGGGAGATGTGAGACGGATGTGATCGAGTGTGGACCGGACATGATATAATATAATATATAGCACCCACCAGCCCATATATATTTCTTGTCCCCGGCCGAAATGGTTATATTGATTCGATTCCCGTGTACCGGTGAATTAGGGGGCGGGGTGGGGTCAAGTTTTCTCCCGACCAAAGAACTATCGAAGAGGGTGATAGTTCATATTACGCGCTGTTGTTATATATTATCCGTTGAGAACGAAGACGCTATTCTATAATACGATATATTGTGTATACCACCGCGGACCATAATAATCAGGGTTCGTGACTTATGTGTTATGTAACTCAAGAATATTTCGTAACGGTGTATAGGCGATCTAAATAATATCCATGTGTGAGGTGGTTCACTCTAGCACCGCCACTTACTTTAGTTAAACATTTTAAATTTGAAAACAAAATTATAGTTTTTAAACTATTCGACGAACGATTTCGAGATGTTTGCAGTAATAATAATTTTAGGCGTTGATGTACGTCATATATCCCGAGGTATAATTATAAATTCAGATGGCAAATTGAAAATTAAATTTTAAATATTTCAACATGATTTGGTACTTTGGAAAGTCTTTTTAACACTATAAATAACTTGGTCGACCGCACTAAATTTCGCTTTTACTTTCTCTGCTACTCTTTAAACATTATGGGCGGTGCAAGTTGTATAAATAACTATAAAATATAATGCTTTTAAAGCGTTAGCATCTTTTACATATGGGGTAACCGCAGCCAACAATAGTCCTGGTTATCAATAATAATAATAAAAGTATGTACATTATTTCTGTCGGGCGAAGGTTTTTGGATATCCATGACAATGGTCATTTAATTCATATGATGTGTCTTTGGTCGAGTGTCGCAATATTCTATCTCCTTGAGTTTTTGGAAAACCTGTCCATGTATACACCTATAATTCTTAAAAATCTCACATTGCCTTAATTATCTCAACGACACATCGACATACCTAAGTAAGAATTTTATTTTAAAAAAATTTGAATTTATTAGAATGATGTATCGTAATCTCGCAGAGTTACTCAAGTTTATATGATTTCACAGGACGTTTGTAGTATACTTTATTACTGATCGTAATGGGTAAAATATGGGAAATACTATATTACACACGGGTCGTGTTTATTTTTAATTTTTAGAAGTAGGTATATTATAACGAAATGTATAGTATTTTACAATACTGTGATAGATATAGTAACAGACTGTGCACAATAACATTATAATCAAAACCGGAAAATACATTTTGAAACGTCCTGTATCGTTATCAAATGTAAGATATTACAGTAACTGCGGCCGTCGTCATAGATCACTTTAGTTCAAAAAAAAACTAGTGTAGTAGTGCAGTAATAGCTACGGAGATTGTTTCGTACACGACATTCTATAATATCACAACACGTAAAACGCACACACGACATACGTATAAATATTATATAATAATATATGATACGTGTATAATAATTAATAGGTAGATAACGTTTGAAATCGATGAGCACATAAAAATAATACCAGCAACGGTCGAGTGCAACGCGTCAGTTGTATCGACGTTATTAGTTAGTTGTGTTAAGGTTGATTTATAGCGATTGGCATAGCGTCAATGTACAATACACACAATGTAATGAAAATTGTCATTTATCGTTACTTGTAAACTAAGGTGACCATACGTCCCGTTTAAAACGGGATTGTCCCTTTTTTGATCACCATGTCCCGTTGTCCCGAAAAACTTCGAACGGGACGCTTTTTATTCCGTTTTTAGGAGATTGTCCCGTTTTAATCCCGTTATTTCCATATAATTAAATTATAATTTATGAATTTTTGTAAAATAATAGAAATAAATGTATGAACCAATTATAAAACAGTTTATATTTAAAACTTGAAACCAAATTTATAAATAACAGACTAAAATTTTCCGTGGAACGAACATCGAGTGCCGATGCCGACGAGCAATACAAACAGTAATAAGATAAACATAATACACGTCGTATAGAATATGCATTATGAACTAAAATATATAATACTATTTATAATCGATGATTTATTTAGATATTATTATATTGATTTGTTTAATCAAAAAGTCGAACAACAAAATATGTCGAATAGTACCGTCGAACAGTAAAGCGATTATGTTTACTATAACCACTACGTATTTTCTTTTTTCTTTCAATTTTTGTGAGTTGGTGCATTAGGTATATAAAAATAGCAGAATAATTATGTTCGTGTTGAAGAAAAATGGTGTGCTATCTATAAAATTTTAAATAGTAAAACTATTTTGATAAATAATTTTTGGAAGATTGTAGAATATTCTCTAGCAATACCTGGAACAAATTCTGCAATTGAAAGAGTATTTTATATAACTAATTTGTTATGGACGGACGAAAAGATCGCTTTCTTGTTCTTACCATCACATAAATTGTAATTCTGAAAAATCATTTCAAAAAATATTCAATTAATGATTTTTATGATTATTTTGTCAACACAATCAAAATTGTTAAACGCAATTAGTTCATCGCAAAAATACAGTAACGGCACAATAGATAATAAAGGACATAATAAGCAATCGACATCAACCCAATAAAAGAAAACAAATTGTTTATTAAAATATTAGGTAAATTAGTTAAAAATATTTGAATTGTAAATTATAACTATAAAATATAAAATATATTTAAAAAAAAATGTGTATGTTTTATTTAAAGTATTTAAACCAAAAATTGTTTGTCCCGTTTTTTTTGTTTTTGTAAAACTGGTCACCCTATTGTAAACTATTATGTTGTATCACAAATAACGATTAATATTATAATGAATTATTTGATAGATGTTTCTGTTATTTTGTTTATTTATCACACCGCAGTCAACAACTTTTTTTTTTTAAACGCGTTGAGCAACTCATAATCGTTTGTAATCCACTCATCAAAATTATCAGGAGCGACAGCGAGCTACTTTTTTTTTTTTTTTGGTAAGTAGCTGTTTCGAAAATTAAAAAAAAGTGTTTGCGATCCAACAATAATTATGTAATATATGTATACACTATAACGGTAGGTATTGCCATGTACACATTATACCAGACGAAAAGCGCCCACAAGCTGCACAACACACGTACCGCGAATGTGTATGATATATATTATTTGTTCACTTAATTATGAACGACTGTTTTCCGGTCGGGCTTATACATTTAAACGCACACGATTAGAGGGGCTTACGACAAAACCTTTTTCGCGATGGGGTGGAAGCATATCATCCCTTTCTCTCGATTCATCTCATTCTCTCCGTATATCGCTGCCCCTCGCTCTTTCACTCGCCCTCTTACACATCTATCTCGCTCTAACGCTCTTGAAACACTGCTACCACGCCACCCTTCACGTTGCCGTGGCGTAAAATCGTGTGCGGTAAGCCACTGGGGGTGCGGTAACAGTGCGGTTACGCGACGCGGTATCATGTATATTACACCGACCGCCACATTTCTGTATAATATTGTTCGGACGTATATACGCCGTCGACCTGACGAGGGCGATAAAAGTTTTTACGACTAACGAAATGCTGATACAAAGCGACTATTACACTATGTGCGTCGTGCGTCCAAAGTCGCAAGTAACATTGAATTTCTTTACGAAATGAATTTCGATTCAAATTTTTTTTGCGAGGGGGTGGATTTAACACAAAAACGGTGGTATAACATTTAATTATTTCGATTTTCCGTTAAAATCTGTAATACAACCGTCCGTGTTATAGTGATGTATAGCGGTCGAAAAAAAAACCAAAATTTTCAAAGCAAATCACGTACAGTCATATTATCGTACTGAACAGATCACATTATGCATCATATAATATGTAGTTCATTATAATTAATAGTAAACAACGTAACACGCTGGGCTGCAACCCCTGGTATTACCTACCTCCGGCAATTCGTCCGGTCATTCGAGTGGACTTATATGTATTCTGCCCAGTACCCAGGACAAGCAACATTTGGCCGGTTCAAAATCTCATGTCAACACGTGTTATGATTATACAACAGTCGTGCGTATTACGATGTGTTGTACTTATAATAACAACAATGATAATAATAATATAATAACAACTATGAAACTGTTACAGTTCTTGCGCGTCAAAAACCGCCGTGGGGCAAAACGCTTGGTGAGAAATATAATCTTGCACATTGATAATAAATAATACGCGAGTACGGTCGTTAATCGTTTTAATAATGATGTATGCGCACGTATATTGCATATTATTCGCGTTACGTGGGTGGAAATGTAAACGAGATCGCAATTCTTTCTAATATTATTATTATTATTATAATAATCACGATATATCTCGCGGTATTAAATAAAAATAAAAAAACTTGTACACACAGTCGTCGTTCGGATGTCGGCAGTTATTTAAATTATACTCACGCGTGCATACTATATAATAATGCACGCCGTTATATACAGGACGATTAGATTACTTTTATTGCGGAAAACGATTTCGACGACGTTCGTCGCGATACATAATATAACATCATCTGTTTTCGTTTCGCTTAAAATGCAAAGGGATTATTTAAGTGGATTTTTTAAAAGTACTTAAACGGCGAGTGTAGGTACACGACTATTTAAGTATACGAGTGTTTTAACCGGTAGGTATATAGTTTCAAAATAGAGAACGGAGACGGAACACCGTGAGGCATCCTGTATACAATACATCACGTCTGCAGTGTAATTATAGTTATGTTTCAGCAGTGCACGTGCGTCGTTCTGTAAGATGCATTTTTATTTATTTATATTTCTTCTTTTTTTTCTTTACACACACACACACACACACACACACACACACACACACACACACACACACACACACACACACACACACACACACACACACAATTATTATATTATTGTTATATATATATTATATTATCATTACGTCGGCGTTCGTAAAAGTGAACGAACGAGGACGGTAAAAATCGACGAACGCAATATAAATCACGAGATATACGCATATTATAATGCAACGTACCTCGGATTTAACCTATATATATACCACGCAATACGGTCGTATATAGATTCCGATCGGATCGACTAGCGAGTGTTGGCGTATAGAGCATAATATAACAATTATATCGCACAGTATAATATAATACACACACGCGGGCACTTATTATATTATATTATTATTTTACATTGCCCGCGTCGTCGTCGTAAACGCGTCGGTCCGCCGTCTCGGACAGGTGTCGTCGACGGTTTACGACGCCGATTACGCTTTCTTTATTATTATTATTATTATTATTATTATTATTACGATATCGTGTGCCCCGCGATGTACGACTCGCCCGTCCTTAGGCTTTTTACGACGTCTGTTGCGAAAACCGTTTTGTTCTTCATTCGGTTTTAATTGTTGCGCATAACGCCGTCGCCGCCGCGGCGTGTCGAATTTCGATTTTGTACGCCGCCACCGCCGCCATCGCCACTAAACGCAATAAATATACCAATAACACTGTATAGTTATACACCGGAGCAGCATCGTCACGGATATACAGGATGTTCGTTCCTGTTCAGAGATCCGACAGTGCAGATTTTGTCGAAACGGTAGTTCCCGATTTCTGCTGCTTTTTAATTGAAAACCATGTTTCATTGCCGTGTTAATATTATTGTGTAATATCGAACCGAAAGCACTGAAACTAAAATTCGTTTTTCTCAAAACACACGGAATACCGACATCGATACCTAAACACATAGGTCGACCTAGACTGCGTTAAACTGATAATTTTCAAAAACGATCAATTGATAAAAGCACATTGAAATATTCCGGAAAATCATATACATATACATGTAATACGTAATTTAAATGTAATTTATTTATTTAATATTGATATAACATCGGATATTTAATTATGTTGTGTAACATAAGTACATGAATAAAGTTAAGACAAATAATATAATAATAATATTGTTATACCCTCAACCTACTAAACGTTTTGAATCCATTTCAGCTATTCCTGATAATATAATATATTAAATTATAAATTCTGCAGACTGAAACCATAAAGGATATGCGATTTAAATGCGCTGTACCTATAATAATAAAATAGTACCTCTTCGATTTGTGTATACACGCCCATATATATTTATATATATATACTCGTACTTATAAAATAATAATAATTATAGTATAATATTATATAGTGATGCGCAAACATTTGTCTTGGGATGGTAATAAAAAAATGAATTATAATAATATTATAAGAAGCGACGGCATAATATTTGTTACGAAATAATCGTTCTGCCGGAAATCTATCATAATAAATAATAATAATGCGCGTACTAATTTACCATACACTCGTCGCATAGGTATAATAAATCTTGTATTATTTAATAACAAGTTGGCAAAGGCTGTAAAATGAAATGTTTCTTGCGACGACGCGAACCTATAATTAGATAAATAGCAATAATATAGGTATAAGGATAAAAGTTATGATCATAACGATATATCTAATACATGTATAGTAAAAACGCAGTTGGTACAGAAATATAATATCATGTGTAACGTATCGTGTTTTTCGGTAGCAAAAAAAGTCGATGTCGAGATTGAGATTTCCGACGCATTTTGACGAGTGATTGCGCGCGTGTTATGATAATAATAATAACGGACGTGCCTCGGTGTAGGTAATAAATCGCGAGGTTCAACTCCTCCGCGACTTCGTGGCTCAAGCAACCGTCACGCAGATATCGTAAAACCGCGACAACAGTGTCTAAAATGAATAAAACTCTTAATTAAATTGCACGGCACATCGCGTATAGTATTATGTTTCCCTGTCCCTAACACTAACAACCTCAGAAGTCGAGGTGGCGGCTTTTTCATGTTTTCGGGACGCGTGCGAAAGGGGTTTTCCTTTTTTCTTCGTGTTATATAGTGCTATAAACTTTATGTGTAATACACGTATACCACCGCCGCAGTCTCGTCCACGTATAACAACCACAATAACAATTATTAATAATAAGTTAATAATAATTTAAAAAAAAAAGAAAAATTCTCCTCTCGAGTCTCGGTAAACATTGCCGCCGCCGAGAAATTAAATTAGCGCGTCGCAAACTATAAAAATTAATAACCCAAGTGGCGCGCCGCACGGGGATCCGAAAAAAGGGTTAGAAACGAGCAATAACCCACATCCGTGCGCGAGGAATAACCCTTTTTCGCCGCGACGTGTTCCTTTCGTCGTCGTATTACGACACCGCTACGGCGGTATAGTTCGTAATTATTATTATTATTACTACTATACATAATATCATGTTATATATAGCTGAAAGGGTGGCTTGACATTTCTTCAGACGAAGATCCATACCCCTTGGAAAGGCAAGAGTAATTCTTTTTCTCGAACTATCGATTTAACAATATATTATAGTGGTTATACCAATCTTAAAAAACTAAATGTAAGTTTCGTCGTGTCAACTATTTTAGTTTTTTAATAATTATTATTGCAGGAAGTGAAAACGTTAAGGCGTCATAAGTCACGCGATGAAAAAATCTACAATTCGCAAAAACGCTACTCACTTTTGTGTTTTATATTTATTTTAAATTTTAAAAAAATGCATTGCATTTTCGTATAATTGTATTTTATTTTTAAACACCGTGTTTATTATAACGGTGTATCTTGTACTATATACATTTTATCGAATTCTAATGTTCTTACAAAAATGTTAATAATATGTATTAAGAAAATATGTAAAGCTATATACCTAATAATAAAACTTATAATTAAATTTTAAAAGTTTTATTGTTGTTTTTAACATTTTTTGATTTAATATTCCAAAATAAAACATTTTTCTGTAACACCGAAAACAATATTCTGTTTCAAAATAAAATAATTAAGGACTAAAATTTGTTTACTATGAACACATTACATACGACGAATGGTTATTGTCTAAAGAATCATTCAGTATAGTTATGATACAAGTAGTGTTTATTTATCGGCATTTGATTACATTCGATCAACCATAGGTGCACTTGCAGCTGTACGATTTTATGGTTTATGCACTTACAGTAAAATAATAAATATAATACAGTATACGTATACCACAAGTCTACAGTCAAATGATATATTTTCTTATATTTTTTTTTCACACACGCATTTTCTTCGCAACAAATAATATTTATTTATATTATATACCTACAAAATTATAATATGTGTTATGTATGAACCGGTACACACATAGGTGGATATGATGTATCTACAGACAATAAAATAATCATATATTTTATGATACTTATAGCGTGTAACGGATTTGTTCATGTCATTCGTGTGTCATCGACTTAAAAACAAACTGCAAAGCGACGACCAACGTTATAATAATATAATATCCTATACCTATGTATTATCGTATTAAATCGAGTAATGCACTCGCGCCGTATAAATTTACTGTCAGTGATTTGACGTAACGTTTATAATATATTCTGCAGTTATTTCGATTGAAAACATGACAAAGCTTTTTAAACTCCCTCTGCTCTCCCGATCGCCGGGGACTATAGTTAAAATTACGCGATCGGAAATAAAAATACACCTAACAGATCGGTGACGTTTGAACGCGCGTATAACACAAAGTTATCATAAATGTAAATATATTTTTTTTTTAACCAAGACATACAATACTATCACTTTCGATCGTCGTGGTTGACGTCTGGAATTTTTTTTTCGAAACCCGTTACTTCGCGTACGCATGCAGTCGAAAAGATAACCATGTCGTCGACATTTTGATTACCATTTGTTCCACGTGCCCACGTTAAGTATCGTCGATTTCGTTTTCCCGCGAATGCCGTGCATATAGATACTGAAATTTGCGAAAAGACCTCTGGCTATATAATATGATGTATTATCGATAATTCAGACACTATATGCGCAGTATGCATATGCACTATACACAATATAAATCGTAGTAGATATTTGTGCACGTCTTAACACTGGTAATGAATTACAACCCTAATAATATTGTTTTAATAATTTACGATTATTATCGGAATTAGAATACAATAAGATACAATTATGTTTGTTGTATTTTCTTCGACTGGGATTTTTCGGCGGTGGTCAAACATTTTGATACAGTGAATATGGAGCTATCTAGTGACGGCATAATAATATAGTATACTATTTGGCTGTTACATATATCACACGGTTTCCACTCTGTTTGGTCTCTGGACAACGTCTCATTAAATCGGAGTATTTAAGGAGGAACTACTATGCTTTATCTGATAAGAATTACATTATAAATCCATATATCTTTATGTATACTTGATGAATGCTTTCGATTGCCGATATAATTTTAAATTTAAAGTTCATTTTTGATCGTAATACATTAAATAAGCTCCAGTCAGTTTCCCGTGTTTGTTCATTACATTTTTATAATACAAAAATTACACGTTTTAACTTCGATGTATTCGACATACATTTTTTCAAAACAAATATCTACGAATTTTGTATCGACTCGTAACGTTTTTTTTTCTCACAATATTGAAAATTTAGCCGGAAATACCGCATAATATTATTTATACAGACCACATAAAACAGTATTAAATACCATCGATGTTCCCGGTCTTTTAATTTATATTTTGAATTAAAACACTCCTGGTTAGGTTCCACGCGCGGCGCATTACCGTTAACGCATACTTTTGGCGGCGCCGCGTTTATATAACAAATAATGACGTCTTCCTCTCGCATTATCGTATGCATAATATATCACGTGCGTTACACATCAAATAAATATGTGCGCGTAAACACGCGGTTCGTATATATTATGATGTATCATGTTATTATCGTATCGCCCGGTTTGTTATTCAGTCCGCGGAATTCGCACGCGGTCTCGGCCCCGCGGCCAAACGATTGTTTTCACCGTCGTGGCGACGACGACGGACGACGCGAATATATGTTGATTTTTCTATACGT
Source organism: Rhopalosiphum nymphaeae (assembly GCA_036289425.1). Lineage (NCBI taxonomy): Eukaryota > Metazoa > Arthropoda > Insecta > Hemiptera > Aphididae > Rhopalosiphum > Rhopalosiphum nymphaeae. The sequence goes on along the minus strand of JAZAQC010000005.1, from coordinate 797,438 downwards.
ACGCGCGTTTATTATATTATACGCTATGTATACACACACACACACACACACACACACATACTTTTATATTTTTTTTACGGCGGTCGTGAAAAACACTCGCAAGCCCGCGCTCGATAAACGTCGAGGGGGAGGGCGAGGGGGGGGGAGGCGGATTTGCGGACGAGTACGGGACAGACTATGCGCGTATCGCATTACCCCCAGCACACACGCACTAGTTCACGCCGGAAAATATATATACACATAACATATTATGCGCGAATAATATAATAATGCAGTGTGTCTGCGCGTCATTGTCGTCGTTGTCGTGGTCGTCGACTTAATGCAGACATAAAAGAAGAAAACGGGGAAAAATACTTTTGTACGCGCGCACACACACACACACACACACACACATACATGTATATAATAGCGTACGCCGAGTGCGCGAGTGTGCGTGATCGTACGTGTCGAGAAAATAAAAAAAAAAAAAAATATGAAAGAAAAACACTTTGCGCCGGCGGTGGTGGCGGCGGTGGTGCAAGAGACCGGTGCGCACTCGTATATAAACACATATAATATTATATATTATACGTCGTGCGTATACATACATTCGTATGCGGAGTACGCGATTTGAATTTCTAACCGGCGGCTGGTCCGACTGCGCAGAGGGTGTTTATATACATATTGATGTGTGCGTATACATACGTACACACACACATACATACGTACATACGCGGCCGCCGTTGAACGATGCATTTTGTGTTTTATGGGAAAATACGCACACATACTGTGTGTCGCCACCGCAACAATCTACTCAACTTATCCGGCGCGCGTACACACACACACATGCGCGCGCGGAATACTCGACGAGGGAAGAAAAGTCTGCCGCCGCCACGCGTTGGGTGTCGGCACTTTTAACAGAATTGCTTTCCGACTGCCGAACGCCGAGTGCGCTCGCGCGTTTGTGTGCGTGTCGGGCATTTTTTCTCTTTCTTCTTATTTTTATATACATATAAATGTGTGTGTGTGTGTGTGTGTGTGTGTGTGTACGTGCGGACGCGATTTTTTATCGCCCAACACATTACGCGCAGGCCTCCGGGGCTATTTGTCCTGTCGGTCGCTCCGCCGCCGATCCATTTAATAACGTCCCGGGGTGTCGTTGCCAATTTCCTACATTATTCAATAAACCCTCTGCCGGGGCAGTGAGTTAACGTGTGCGTGCTAGGCGTTTCTATACACAATATCCACACACGCACGCGCTTTTATATATATATATATTTACGGACGTAAAAAACTATATACCGGGCTGCGATCATTCGATTAGTCCATGAATATGTATTTCACGGCCACCGTATACAGAAACGCTTTTTTTGTGACGGTAGAAAAGATTTATGTGGGCGTATAAAAATACGTTTGACCTCTGACGCTCCCGTATAATGTAAGTGTCTGGCAGTGTTTCCGTGATCGTAGAAAATTAATAAAATCTCACTGAGTGATGACAAGTCTTGTTCAAACCCAATACGAGCATGGTGGCTTGGAATAATTCTGAGCACTGTGACAAATACATCGGAAAATAATATGTATACGTAATAATTATACTATAATATTATCATTTTTGATTAGGTGTACGATAATAATATTATATATATATATAGTATATTACCATAAAATACCAGTGAACGCAACACGACAATAATAATTGTCTGACTGCGACTACAGCATGAACTATTCATTTTATCGATGATCCACTTATAACAATAGTAATATGTACAATATACGTGACGATTTATAATAAAATTATACACAATGTATAATCGAATTTTCTTAAATTAGTTTTGTTTTTAAAAAAAGGTTTTTAATACCCTCGTCTTTAAGTATTTTTTTTTATTTTCGATGATACGATAACAAGATCAACCCTTATACTCTATAGTAATCAGCAAGATGTCTTTATCTTAATTGAAAAAATATTTTCGTTATTAATTCAATTAATCATTTAATCGTCTAATCTTATGTTTATCATATTTTAAATCATTCATTCGTACTTCATACTAGCTATAATCGAATACATTTTTTGATAAATTAATAAAATATTGTTTTATAATATTATCTGTATTTTTTAAGTATCCTGTTCATCCATTGATATAAATGTACAATAGTTATTAAAAATATCTCGAGAATCCACCCCCTACAGTATTGCATTATAAGTTAGGTCATGTACAACGACCACGTCTAGATTAATTCTTAAAGTAGACGTGCTTGTCTTATCTCTGTGCGGATGTTATCGATCGTTTTTCTCTTTGAATTATTACGGCTTATGTATAAATATAATACTATAAAATTTATCTTGAATATGTAAAATATAATACAATATACTTATATTACGTATGACATATGTAGGTCACGATGGTGTATTTGCAGACCGGAAGCGTGTATTATAGTAGTTGCAGTTATCACGAGCTTAACACGTCATTGGAACCCAAACGCGCGTCAAAAGACTCCGAAAGGGGGAAGGTGGATGTGAGGGCATATATAAATATAAAGGACCGAGTGTAGACACAGAAAGAGTATAGCGACTTACGCACGCAAAACGCTACTACTACATAAATTGTATGGAAATGACACGATACCGATTGGGAAATACGATAATGTGGCTTTTGATACCGGTGTATATCATGATGGGTGTGTGTGGAAAAGTGTGAAAATCGGTACAAAACTACAGAAGGTATACAGTTGTTGGAAGTGGAGTGATAGGGGGAATATAGCGCCTTTTCTTATATGCGAAGATCGACATTCGAATTTGATCATGTCAATCTTAAATCGTATTGGTGCACATTTATCCATATAAACGTAAAACATCTACAAATATTATATTATATATATATGTAAATAGCGTTCCGATTTATTTATCGTTATTCAACAGCATTTTTACAATACTATAATGCTGACACAATGTTCGTTTTAATTTGTAATTAATCAATTAATCGTGTTCTATACAGTACTATTATCGTAATATTATATACTGCATAAGTAATTATAACAGTAAATTTTTGAAAATTTTTGAAAATCAAATTAAATTTATTTCCATGTCTCATAATAATGGGGTCTTATTGGTTTTATTTTATTTAAATTAAAATATTATATACATTATAAAAATACATATTATCACTTTCAGAAAAATAATTATAAAATAGTTTATATATTTATTAATACAATATAAACAAAATTTTAATATTTTTATAAAAGTATCTTTTACCAAAAATATAAGTTTTCATTAAAAAAAAGATAATAAGTAGCGTGAAAAATTTGATTTTTCCCGGGAATAAATTATTATTAGACGTAAGTGATTATACTTCGCAAGTTGTTTAAAAATGTTTTTTGTGACTAACACACACATTTATTGAAATAATAGTGAAAAAGTACCCTTTATACTGTCCTACATTGGTATACTTTGATCGTTCAGCGAATGCACGCAAAGTTGTATATCTTTACACCCCAATACGTCGCATGGGTAATCAACTATTGTTCGCTGGCGTAGGCACTTTATATCTAACACTTTTGTCGTCCACCGAAAGCGATTTTTATTTCACTTTTTTGATTTGAGCAAAATATGAAAGGTCGTTCTTGCTAAAAATATCAAGCTAAAATTAACTCGTATACTCGTAGCTAAAATAATTTTTACAATAATATACAACATTATTATAATACATAAAGGTATTGTGTTTTATAAACCCGTGCACAATATAGTATGTTAGATAATAGATACTATTATTCAAATGGATACTATCCGAGTTATAAATTCAAAAAATAATACATACTAACGTTATAACTGAGAAGGTCTGGTGCCACATATATAAATATGTGTTTTTTTTTCATTGTAGCTTAAAATTTATTCTTGTAAACCTTGATAACATATAGTGTAAATTTAATCAGATTCGTCCGCTGTCATCCTTAATGTCCATACAAGAAAACAATATTGTAATTATTATTATTACAAAAAAAAACATGCTAGACACAATTATTAATAAACTTGGTTTTAAAGTAAAATATACTTATAGTTTAAAAGAATAATAAAAAAATAATAATATACCAATAAAATAAATCGTTCAAAAAGTTAACTGATAAAAACTGTTGGAGATCATAGATTATCACCGTGACAAATTGTGTCGTCAACCGTCGAGGTCAATGTTCAAATATTTGTTCATAGTTTTTAAGTAATATAACGGTATACGATGAATTTTCTTTCAAATATATTATTATTTCCGACTTCGTGATTTGTTTTGAGTTTATTGAATTAACTATGAAAAACTAATAAGGATCGAATACATAAAGGCTCGTTAGCTGCAACTCAACGATTGAACTAGTATACCGTCAAACATTGTTATTTATAATATTGTAATGTTATTATTATTATTATTTTATATTATTTCGTGTATGTGTATATTTGGAGGTTGCAACAAGTCCAAGATTAGACAGACTACCATCGGCTAGGTGTCATTTGCGAATGTCTGTCGGGATTTGAGATATTTTCCGTGGTCGCCCTATACGTATACACCCTGCACGGCCGCACCACCATCGCCGCAGTTATAACGTTAATGACATAACGTCATTATATCGTCGCTGACACATAATGCGTTTGCGGACCCGAAAAGAGTTACGTTATTATATTATATTTGATTTCCAACATCGGCGGCGGTGACTAATGGTGGTTTATATATTCCCTTCACCCTTCGCATGATGATATTATATTATTTAGAACGATTACCGCCGTTACAGAACCGCAAAATGTCGAAATCCGATGTAATTATATTTACATTTCTAAATAATAAATAACAAAAAAAAAAATAATAAAAAAAAAAAAAACAGAAACAGAAACGTCGGTCATCGTTTCGATTCGTTCAGGTCATGTGACTTTAAATAATCGAACCACGCGACCGAAAACAAATAACGAATTTTTAAAGAAACACGCCCGCTGCGCCACCCAACTGCAGTGTATACAGACAACGAACGCGTGTATAATATAATATAATAATATTATATACTATAATAAATATAAAATAACACAATATTCCACACTACCACCCGCCACTGACGTTCCACGCGCGCGTCCGGTTTAAAGATTTGGGGTTGAACTTCGCCCTGTATACAATACGAACGATCGTAAAACGTTATTTATATTATATACACTCTAAAAATAATAGTGATTTCATTTCGTTTTTTTTTTAAAAAAAAAAATGTATATAAAATAAAAACTACTATACTACTCCTTCGCATTTGGTCAACGGATCATTTGTTCCGGGTATCGCGATGAACGACTGCGCTGCAGTATATGACTATATACCGCATGTACGTGTACAATAATAATAATAATGATAATATATATTATTATATGTACCCTCGCCGAGGGTTTGTATAGTGCAATACTTATATACACTTATAATGGTCTTCCGCCGCCGTTACGGGGGTAATATGTCTTGTGTACCGCGGTTGAACGCGGTAAAAATATAGGAATAAAAAACAATCGAAATTTGAAATTTAACTGTTCGGAATGAAACGCGTATCCGGTGAATATGATATAAATATATATTATTATAATATATTATAGCGGGAAAACGAATATCATGTAAACCCATAAAATAAATAACATTCAAACGGATTGAAAAATATGATATTAAGCGGCGGCCGATTGAGTATAATATTATATTATATCATGTGACATTTGTAGACACGCTTATAATATTTATATAATACATTAAACTCAATTTATATTAAAGTGCAAGCGCGCGATCATAGATTTATGAATGAAGTAAATTTAATAACATTGTAAATCACAAACATTTTGGATATTTATATTTTCACTAATCGCCGGTAAATGTATAACAATGTGGTACAGTTAAACGGTTCGGAAATTGACGATGGACTTGAATGCGGAAATTTGGAGGACTATATCAACGGATATCATCGACTGAGGACTATACGTATCATAATATTATACCGTAAACACCACACGGCAATTTTCAGGCCGTCACAGCAGAATTGTATTTGAAACTATTCGTGGAATTTCTCATTTTATATTTATTATACAGACAATTGCCGTTCAAAATATTAACCGGTTAAAAAAATTACTAGGTTCACACTAACGTGAGTTCTCTTAATATTTAAATTATTATTAAAGAGCATACGAGTATTATTATAAGCCAAAATCGATTTTATTTGTTTTTTTTTTTTTTATGATTTAAACTCATGGGGATATTGGCTAAAATTATTTGGTATTGAGCTTATCATTGTTTTAGGTTTATATGTTTATTTAGATAAGTAACTATATGTATCTAATACATTTAAATAGAATAAATTGTTTTTATTTTCAGATGTGATGGTCGATGAGTCCTTTATGGTAAATGGAATAAAATTCGGGAGGGTTATGTCTATATGTTTTAATTTAACAATAGGTTTTTTGCTTAAAAGCGAGACAAATATTTATAAATTGTTTTTAATGAATATAATAGATGGACAACGACAAGTTGAAATACAACGATGAGCGGCTCGATGCATATTTATATTTTATGTATAGCACGACCGAATTGATCGGTATTGAAGATGATATTGATGAAAATGAACTTGATAAATCGTTAGATACCGACGACAAATACGAAATATTCGACAGAGCTTTTAAAAAAATCGGAGATGACACAATTAATAAGCCGCTTTACAAAAGCATTAAGGTAGACATAAAACAGTTGTCATTTACAAAATATCAATTGTTGATTAAAGCTAGACAGGAGATTTATGAGAAAAATCTAAATCTGGACATCTACTCGACCACAATGGAGAATCGCGCCGATGGTGAAATGTCCAACACTAAGATAGAAAGATTATCCTTTAAATATGTATGGGAAGAGATACAAAATCTGAAAAGTACTAAAGCATTTTGTGAGCATTTGAAAGACAACCCAGACTTGGAAAAGCCAAAGTATCTCGTAGACATTGGCTTTTTCAACAACAGTTATGATACAAATAACAACAAAACGAAATCTTCAGCTACACACGAAAAACATACAAGGTTGTAAATTATAGGTTTGTTCTCATTTCTAGTGTTTCAATAAATCAACATCCATACAAGATGTTTTAGCTTTTTAAAATCCTTGTCCCTCTTTATTTACTTACCATAAGATTCTTTGGAATTATTGAGTTGTAGCACATCTTTCCATACATCTTTAAACACAACGTTTATCTACTTATGGGTTATGGACATTCTATAGGCACATTCCTCTTTCGCGCCCAAGTTGATATACAATTTTAGCTTTGGTCTACTTTTAACCAAAAGTTCTATTTTACCGACATTCTATCGGTTACAACTATTTTAATGTCTCCTTTAGTGTTTTTGTTAAGTAATCAATTGCAATTTAACTAACCATATTATATTGGCGAGAATCGCTGAAAACCATAATTACTACATTAACTGCTGTAAAAAAATAAATATATTTAGTCTTAAACTTTGAATTGTAAACAATAATAAAAAAAATTAGAAGTATTCAATAATAACTATTTTGTCCGTAGCCAGATTAGGCAATATTATGATTTTTTGTTAACAAAAATTGTTCAGAAATATCAACAATCGACATCAATAAGTTAAATAATAATACTAATACGTAATCTATTAAACTACATTTCAGTAATTAATTATTTTATTGAGTTAATAGAAAGTAATAGAATAAAAAAAAGTCACATAATTAACTGTATCTATTAAATTGTACGTTACATGAAATTGTAACGTATAGCTGCAGTGAAATTTATATGTATATAATAATATTTTAAAATTGATTTTTTATATATTTTCTGTTACCTTGTACTCGTAGTTTAATTCCGATTACTATGGTTTCACTTGCTATTTATTGTATAGTATTAATTTTTATTAATAAACCTAACATATGTTTACGTACTAAAATTTAATTTAATATTGTCAGCGTGTAACTAACCTAACCTAAGTAAAGTTTGTTAAAATAAATATGATATATCGTTAACACGGAAAAGAAAGAATATAAACGAATATAATGCAAACTGTAATATTGTAATTGCTGCCACTTATCTAAAGATCAACACGTAGTGCTCACACACGTTATAGTTACCAAACTTAACCTGTGCGTATATATCTTATGAATTCCCATAAAATTGACGACCGTTAAATATATCATATGTATTATTATAGCTTATAACTTCATAGCTGGTGGCGGAGAGTATATAGATGTCGGTTCTTCAATCATCATCCGCAAGACACGACCCTATCCGCTTTTATCGTACACACTGCGATAGTATTACGTATAATCAATTCATAGTGTACACTATAATCATAATGTTATTATCGTACACGCTATAAATTATAATATACTCGACAGGTTAGGATAACGGTGATGTTGGATAATACGACGGACGCGTGTTTTCTTGTGAACCATTTAACCACACTGAAATACACGCAATAGTACACGATGATAATATTGCACTATTTACAATCCTATCAAGTACTCCACAGCACACAGTGTGCAACGATGAATGATGCCGACCAATAAGAACGGTACATATGAATTTCGGACACAACGCTCGACAACCCACCGGTTAGTAGGCCTGACAGACTAACTTTTAGTAAACGCAAACAACAAACTACGCACGACAGCCGTTTTATTGACGGAATTCGACTTTGTTTAACATCCCGGATTTCTATGCAAACTCCGCCTACTTGACACTCCAGTTTTTATTGTTTGCGGCTTAGAAGACGCGACATCAAATACAAAAACCGATACGTGCAAATGTCCAGCAAAGCTCCTGTCTCTCACCATTCCGTTTATTTCATTGACCACACAAATCACATCCCGCTAAATTCGAACGCAAACCTATCGCTCTTTTAAGACGATGCCCTGCAGGTTCAATCAAAACCATTCAAGAACAGCCATCCAGTTACGTAAACAAATTAACTCGGCAGCGGATTGATTTCACAAATGGAAATTGAAAGTAAATGCTCAAAATCTTTTGCAAATTAATATATTCAATCGCCAAAGAGATAAAAAAAGATTATGTTCTTACGCCTAAATTAAACAGTCTATCAATTCCACGATCGCCAAAAACCAAATATCTTAGTACGACACTTTATCGAAGTGTAACAATCAAGGGCAACGTCAATAACATCACGATAAAACGAAGCAGTACAAATAGAGGTATACTTAGTCTTTAATCGCTATTGCCCAATTCCCATTACAACTAAAATCACCTGCCTGCAACTGTATACGTTGACTCAATCCTTACTTATACCAGACACACCTGGGAATCCCTACTGTCTTATTCAAACTAGAAAAAATCAGAGAGTTTCAAAAGCTTTTGTATGTTTTTTATGGACTTCATAATATAAGAATAAAAACCCTAGAAAAATATTACACAGAACTGCATAATAAATATTAACATTTTTATGAAAAAAAAAAATATTAAATATTCAGTTTTAAAATACGTAGAAATTATTTTTCTTAAAAATTAATACGTATTAATAATACGCACATAATAATATTATGTATACGATGTATAACCGAAGTGGTGGCTTTTCTTGTAATTAAACGGTCGTTATTGGCCGGCACACAGACGTATATTATACCTAAAACAGCGACACCGCCAAACGAACGGGGGAGGAGAGAAGGAAACAAATAAAAAATACTAATAAAGAGAAAACGAAAAAAATCGGTCGAAAAGAATAAAGAGAAATAAACTACAAAACCTCGACAATATAGTCATCACCGTCGTGCATAATAATAATAATAAAAACCGAGGGATAAACGGAACGTCCGGAACCGCGGTAATAACAATATATTTATGAAAAGGCTGAGCAAACACTGGTTGATCTCTATATATTATCATATATATATATATACACTATTATACGATAATATACATGAGAATACCGGTCGTAAATGTATGTGTGTCTGTATGTGTGTGTGTGTATTACGTACGTCAATACATCAAAAGGCCGTGGACAAAAAGAGTGGTTCGTCTCCACCACAGCTTTTCTTTTTCCGAAAACTACCCGCTACCGCCGCGGTCTCTGGGGCTTTTCCACCGCGAAATCCTCGTCGCCGTCCCGTGGGTCGGCTCTTTATCCTGCCGCCATGCTCTCTTATACTTTTTAATTATCCTCGCGCTGCCCGTCGCGTTCTCGACCCGAACACTCTTCTTCTACCATAACCTTTGTTGACTTTGGCTACAGCGACGGCGCAGCGGCTTGTACATTATATATTATATTGTAAATGGTGTACGTGCGCTTTTCGATATCGTGCTGAGCGCGGGGCAATCTCGGTCACGAGTTTTACGTGGCCATAATATATCTATGTATATTATATATACCTACAGTGTACGTTATAATAGGGGAAAAGAGTACGATGCCTTTTATTATTTTGTTTATTCTAAAATGTAAAAAACCCGAATTAATGAATACGACCTCAAAGTGCTTACCTTTAATATATATAATATTATAATAAATCGAGCACCCCCATCGAGCATTAAAATAAAATGAAATATTCCAGTGTTCGACTGACAGCTGCACACGTGGCTAAACAAATTTAAATTTAAATACATTTCGCGTTGAACATACATGGTAGGCATAATATTATATTGCCATGCTTCCCTATGTCCGTGCGATATTAGAAATTATAAAATTATACATATGAAACGAGCATACGAAATTAAATTAGAAATTTATAGAAAAACCCGTTAGTAACTTTAATAATTTGACTGCAAAAATACTACTATACCTATACGACTGTATTGCAGTATATTCTATGCACTATACAAAATATATAATATAGTACAGTCGTGTGCTTATATATATATATATATATATATATATATATTTGTTTTGTTTATGAATACAAAAAATAAAAATAACTCTTGAACATTATTTTTGAACAAACCAACCTACCCACTCTTAAGCCTCTTCGATGAAAAGTTTCTTCATTCACCTAAAATTATACAGCATTTATACTGAGTTGAATTTAGAGTAAATATTTTTTTCATAGATAATAAACCGTGTAATAAAAAAAAAAAAAATAGTTAAAAATAATAATTTAAAAACTATCAATAAAAAATCTAATCTTATAATATTATTAAATAACTTCAATTATGCAATAATTAAGATTTAATAAATTATAAGTGCATATCTCTGTTAAATTCTGAATTCATATAGAGTATAATATTAGTTTATAATATACAACAATGTTGTAAAGGAATTCGTCAATCATACCTATGTACTATTATTATTATAATTTGTAAACAAAAAATAAAAAAAATGATGCCGCAGTCTACTGGTTCGCCTTTAACACGAACCTTTTCTGGGTTTTGACAGTTGGTGAAAGGTCAATTTACATTATATACATGATATCGTATTGTCAACGACTCGATCGGAAAGTGCTGCGATATTATCGAAATGTCATATCGAAGGGCGGTTGCCTACGTGTATCTATATAATATGTTATATAATACGGAACCCATAACTACTTAGTATAAGTTCTATCAACTCCCCCGAGAGACAGAAATAAATTATTATTCTCCCAATTTCTTTTTTTTTTTAGAAGGTCTTTGATGGAAAGGTGGGCTTAACTCTTTTTCACTAGGTATATTTTAATATTTTGAACTTAAAACCTTGAAATATCGTTCAACCGACACTCACATCTGATAAACATCGATAGGTACCATTATTATATTAATTAATGTATTAGTGACGTCGTAGTTATTTTATTTATATTACAGTTTAAATCTTTAGTTGAGTGTCATATAATATATAAAGCACAGCATCTTAATAGATATACCGTTGTATTGTTATATACGTATGCATAGGTACCTGTTACATAATATATAATGCATTATTATGAGATGATAAATGCAGTTTAAGTATATACCTACATATTATTTGAATACTGTTTGATCTCATGATGGGAAAATAATGTGTTTGAAGAAGTGTAAAGCTAACTAAAATATAATATAATAACCGTATGGAATTATTTCGCAACTCTAATATTTAAAGGCCTACAGAGACCTCACAAAATTTCACATTTATCCGACGGATCGATTCATTGCGCGTCGTCGTTATTTCATAAAATATTCTACGACTTACCGAGCTTTTTGTCACTCAGACGACTTGGTCGGTTCGTGTGCGACAATGAAATATAGCGCACGCTCGCTCACATAATATAATATATTATACATATATCATCAGGTCGACGGAGTCTCTGCGATGCGGTCGGGCAAACGGAACGGTACGCGACCGCAATACGAGAACCGACAGAATCGGAGGGTTTTTTTTTCGACGAGTCGATTTTATTTCTATTTCCGTTTTCTTTCCCCAGTATGATCGTACAAAATAATATTATATTCTCGACGCGTTTGCGCTCCGAATTTATCGGCAGGAAAACTACGACGGCGCGTATATAATACACACACGAGTGCAATATAATAATAATAGTAATAATAATGATCAAACATCTAAGCCGGTATGCGTTATTGCGCCGGTTTTAACAATTTTTTCATATTGTCTCTCCTCACATCGAAAAAATACGAATTGGAGAATATAATATACTACAACCGTGTTTACACTACAAAATGATATATTATAATATAAATTTAAAAATGCTGTACGTACACACGTGCCCGCCCGATTGACCATGTTTCCGTGAACCTCGCTACCGCACCGGGAGACGATCACTGAACAGTCGTTCTCGTATTATACCCAGTAATATTTTTTATGATTATACAATATTTACCTATTGATATGCGGGCACGTGGACTTCGATCACCGAAATACACTGACTTTTGTACAAGAAAGCACATATTATAGTCGTAGTCTAGTCACTGCGTGTAGTATAAGCCACATGCATAATTCTCAAAATATTATCTCGATGAGTTCTGCCGTGAAGAATACTTGGGGTCAAACCTGTAATATTTTATATCATCCATCAATTAATTTATAAAATCATTTAACAATATTTAAGTCATAATATTTTTATAGTATATTCATATAACAAAATAATATTTATATAGTAAAAAAAAAATGGACAAGTGGATATCACTTTGATGTACAATAGTTGTGGGGTATGATTGTGTGTAAAATGAGTGACTGTAATGATTTTGTTAAATTTAAATTCAATGATATATCATTGTATATACAAAAAACGATTCCGAAACAATACGGTTTATCAAATATCAGCATAAATCACTAAGTATATTTCATGTTAAAATGTTTTTTGATATTGTTTAACATTTACTTTCAATTAGTACATATTATTACGAGAGGCTATAATTACATTTTTGCTTAGGCCATTGCATTTATTTTATTATAATGCTTCATTTTTAAATATTATGATACTTTGATATATTTAGTTATACACACGTAAAATTGCGTAAAAATAAAAATACACAGGGCTGGCTATAAACAGGTCTCTTCAGCATACTTCGATAGTAAACATTAATTTTTTCTATGTCAAAAATAAACTTATACTAAATTTTGTATTGTGAGTATAAAGCGCCGATTTTATCGGAGCGCCGAGAAGATTATTGAGTTCATACCAAACATTTCAATACACTTGACATCTGGTGCGGCTAAAATCGAGCGCACTCCGATGCAAGTTTCGGCTGAGATTAAAAATAGCTCAACATTACCCTACGTGCAGACCGGTTTAGTCGCTATAACCTGGTACAGAGCTCATGGTAAGCACAGTTAAACTTAGATACTAATCATCGCGGAGGCCCATAAAAAATCATTCACCTTTTTTTTGTTGTGCATAATAAAGCCCGTTGCTTCTAATATAATATGTCTAAACATGTAACTTATTTTGATTCAAAACAAATAAAAATTTGGAATTTTTTTTTTGTTTTTATTTCATACGTAAGTATTACCCTTAATTATTATTTAACACCAATATGCAATTTTTAAATCAATCTATACGGATTGTGAAAGATATATTGTTATTAATTAATTGTATGTACACTTCATAATAATATTAGGTAATAAGTTTGTGTATTATGTACGATTTTTTTAGTTTCAATTCGAACATTGTGAACTGCTCATGAGTCAATAATTTTTTTATCGACACTTTTAAAAACCAAAACTAAAAAAAAATATCGAAAATTGTTCATACCTATAAATAGCTCAAAAAGAGACAATATTTTGAAAATTATAACATGCATAGAAAATAATAATATAAACACTTGTTGAAAATTTCAATTTCGACAATTATTCGTTTTTAAATTAAAGCAAAATCAATCAATCAATCTTGTCAAAAACTAGTTTATCGTAAAAATCCCCGTCTATTCTTAATTTTTTTCTGTTTTCCCTTGTTTAGTATGAAGAAAAGTATAGGGAAATTTTTTTTTTACTTTTCATCATCAAAAGTACCAATTAAAACCAATTAGATTAGATTTTTTACTGTAAACCACCCTCAAAGTTCATACACGTTATTAACATTGTATAATCCATACATTAACTGCTAATCCGCTCAAAATAAAAAATTATTATTTGTAGTAGTCACTAGTTTTTTAAAAATCTCAAACATTTTAAAAAGGATTTTCTATCATTGGTTTGATACATAAATACGTATACAATAACGTGCAGTATTTATATCGCCAATGAATCCGATATCACAGAATACGACACACAATATAACTAATATAAGATTTTAGTATTGTTCAATACTCACATATTATATTATACATTATATATATATTTTGCTTCTAATCGCAGTTTTCTCACGCCATTGACGAATTCTCGCGCTCGTTTTATGTATTATTTATATTATATTAAATCACTGCAAGCGATGGAAGTGATCTAAGCATCATCGCGATATATGCACCAGTCACTTCCTACATCCGCGCGGTGCCACGGTGGTGACGTCGATCCGCGGGTCATTACTTCCGCGCATCGTCCCTGTGGGAACCCTATCGCCACCGCCACCGCTCTGCGACACGTGTTGCACATCGTAGACGTATCTATTATATTATAATAATAGTGTATACTCGCGCGAAATTCAAATACACGCGGTTAATTACACACGCGGAATCGACGGCGGCTGCTCATCATCCGTCTCGCATCCCATATAACCCCGTGGCCCGGATACCGCTGCGGCGGGAAATCGAAATATATAGCAGACTGCTGTATACCTACTCTTCTGCAGTCTCCGTCTCGATCCCCCTCTTGCGTGAGAACCGTTCGGCGGAGCCAGTGGAGACGACGGAAAAATAAAATGCCGGGACCGAAAATATAATATAAGACCGCGACTCCGTACCTATAGATGCGTATATAGCAGTGTAATATATTAGTTATATACAACGCTGCTGCAGGGGGAAGCTAGCCCGGAAATAGCCGTGTACGCGCGGTAAACGAACCGTCTGCGAAAACGTCACAGGTCGGGAGGGTTAGACAGACGACGCTAGTTGCGCGGGGAGGGGGTGACAGAACGAAACGCGCATCCCCGAAAGTAGCTCCCTGCAGTCGAGTGAACTTTTGAACTTTATATTTCCCCATCCTCCACGGAAGAGAAAAAACCAGATGTCACGTGCGTGACATGTGCCACACGTGTTTTTGGCTAATAAATTCCAAGTTGTCGCGCGTTTAGTGGTCTCGTATACATATTCCAACATTTCTATCTACATATGTAGGTACGATACATATTACATATATATAAATATGTGTGTGTGTGTGTGTGTATTACGGTGTATCCTCATGCAAACGATTATAGCGATAACAAGGGGTAAGTACATGTACATATTATATATTTATATATATATATACGTAGTATATGGTACGCAGTAGTCAAATTATCATAGCAATATATAATAATTAGGGCTGTAAATTGGTAGGAAAATGCATTTCTTTTTGGTAATTATGAAACGTAGCTTTATTAGTACATAATTTGTAATAATAAATCCGTTTATAAAACTTTAATTTTACATTTTTTGACGTTTTTAATTTTTTAGGTCATATTTTCCTTTTTAAGTTCATTTTCCAGAATTTTTAATTAAGTTTGGTCAATTAACATCTTTAAAAACTTTTTAAGTGAATAGCATTATTCAAGAATCAATCAACTTAAAAATCAAAATTCAAATAAAATCAACTTTGTAATAATATTTTTTCTTTTTTAATAAATATATTTTTGTGCATATAATATACTAGTATCAATATAAATGTTAAGTTAAAAACCATTTTATGTTAAATGCATTTTATACCATAATTTTTCCATTTTAAATGAATTTTTTGCAATTTAAGTGCATATTTTATTGCATATGTTTGACATTTTAAATATATCTTTAAGTTCTATAAGTCTTTAAGTTTTTTAGTACATTAAATTCATAGCCCGAGTAATCATGTGTCATTGCCATACTATAATATAATAAGGTATTAGAGACACACTTGATTTAATAACTACGCATATGTATAATAGGTAATAGTTGTAATATGGACTGTAATAGTGTAATACATTTTATTCTGATCTGAAAACATATTGGTCGATTAATAAACAATTATGGGTAGATCGTGGATATAAAAATATACAATTTATTTTCAATTCAAAATTATATTATCATCGTGACATAGACTATACAAATAACACACAGAACACCTATATAAGTACTCGTTGTCCATTATATTCCGCTATAGGTATACCAAACCAAGGCTGAACAAGTTAATGATATATTATTTTTAATAAATATCACTAATTATAAGCAAACCAAAACTACGGCAGTCTTGGTCTTGGTTTTGCACTTCAAATTTTTGTCTTACTACAGCCCTACAGGACTCTTGCATTATTTAAAATTTAAAAAAAGAAATTAAATTATATCCCTATTTATGCAAGGAATTGGTAGAATTTGTAAATTTAGTAGAATTTTTTATTACGAGTACTATATTAGTATACAATAATCGACTATCACACGAATAGCCATGTAAATAATGTGTACAATATAATAATATCCCAAGTACCAACAATAATTAAATCCTGTTATTCGAATTATATTAAATGGAAAGATATACGTCCTTAAAATAAATATTGTGGCTTATAAAATATACTTTATCGCTCATATGGGTGACCGACTTTATTATTATAATATATTAATATGTTTTTGTTTGTGCTCACACATTGATAACATTTGTGTATATTCGGCTGCTTGAAAAAATTTCATTACGTTTATGTAATTTTAATTTGTTACAAAACCATACTAACGCCGCGTCAAATTGAGTATTACATTTTTATTATATTTCTAATAGATTATTTAATTTACACTAAACGTGTTTTTCTGGGAAATATTTTTTTTAAAAATTTCAATAATAATTACAAGACTCTTTGTAGTGTGGGTCTCGTTTTGGTCTTGGTCTTGCAAACTCAGTCTTGGTGTTGCAGAGCCATTCGTAGTCTTGGTCTTGGTCTTGATGCAAGGCTAAGACCAAGATAATTTTGCTCATCACTAAATATTACTTAATTAACTTCAATATATAGTTTAAGTTAGTTTTCAAAATTGTTTTTCCGTTTAATATCAAAAACAATAACTACTCGTGTTATTATTAATGAGTAATAACTAATAAGAATATGACATGGATATATCTATATATATATTTACGTACTTATTACATTTATGCCTTTTATAATTTACAGAATGTATAATACATTAGAGTATAATATACTCTAGGGATTAACATTTAAGAATAAATTATGACTTTATGTATCATTGAACTCGTATAATTTATGTATACATATATAAATAAATATATTTATATATCAATAGTTGGCAGGTAAAATATTACAGCAATGCAGCATTATTGCAGAATAGATAAAATAATTATAACTAAATAATAGATATTATATGAGACGGCTACGATTTACGAATAAAGTTAATCGTATTAATTATTTAATTCGTCTTAAGAATTTAAATGGTTCGAAATAATAGTTTTTATATAAGCGATCATATACTATTTTCTTTACATTATTAGTTGTTATTACTATTTTATAAAATTTTTACAACATTTTCCGTAATTATCTACATCAGTTTTTAATTTTCTTGATAATTTTTTCTAAAAACTTTTTATCATACACTGTAATAAATAAAAATATTTTCCTAGCTATTAAAATACTAAATAAACTTTATTGAGTTTAATAAGTTGACAATAAGAAAATAAATTAAGTTATTAAAAAATTCATACTGATAAATTCACTTAGTTTAATTAATAAGTTAAAACTGACTTATCCTTAACTTAATAACTTGTGAAATTATCACACTTGAGTCCTATCTTATCCATTACCATATAATACATTTTAAAACAATTGATCAACGAAGTCTATCATATTTAATCTATGACATGACATGTGAAACAACTAAAATTATCGTCAGCTCTACTGTATGTAAAGCAAAGTAAACCTGGTAAACACGTGTAAATATAATATACCTCGTATCTGTTACAAATAATGAATTTATTGACAAATTTTCAAATATTTAAGTGTAATTTTAATTTTATATACAAATGAAATCAAACTTTCAACGAATACAAATGATATAATAATAATACAAGATCGCAAAAAAACAGTTTTTTTACAACAATTAATGTTGACAATAAAAAACTAAAATGCATTATGCATTGTGTGTACCCTAATCTACAAAGAATTGGTGAATCAATAATGTGTTCTATTATATAATTATTAATTTCAAATTACGCTAATTGTACAATGAGCACTCATCTAAATACTGTAGAATTTATTATACATTTATACGTACCATTGATTTTTCAAAGTTTTTAATACATCTCTCTTGACAACGTTCAATAGAGTTCCAAGAACTCCATTATAGCTTACATCCGTCGCTCGATGATGCACACAGTTTAATATAATACTATAATATTATACATTTTTCATATTCTGTATTGTATATACTATATATTATAGTTATCGAAAAAGATGTTTTTATTTTTAACCAACCTTGGTATACCTACTTCAACTTCACTTAAAAAAAAAGAATATTTTTACCTATGATCGTCAATCGTAGATGCATAATATTAAATTTAAGAGTTTGTGTTAATAATGTAATATAATTTATTTTAGTATTTTACGATAAAATATTTATAATTTTAACGTAATGATTTTTGAGTAAAATTACAAATACGAATAAGTCTATATTTTAATAAAATAACATTACAATTTATTCGTTATAAATATACTGATCGCGATATAATTATTTTATATACTGTATTTATTCATACAACCGATGTGTTTATTTTATCGACACAGTTTTCAAGGTCTTAAACATATTATACCGAATAATAGCATAATATCGTACGAGTAATATAAATAATATTCATAGTTAGCATTTCACTCGAAATTATGGATATTCATCAAATATTAATATACTTTGAAGTTAATAATCACACCACACTACTACAGTTGTATATGCACTATAATTGGCTAATGGCAAAATTCTCATCCTATACACTTGAACTGGAAATCTGATCACGTCGAACAATCAAAATTTGGACGGCGTCGAAAAAGTCTTATTATTTATATTCAAAAACATAAGAGCCGATAGTGAAAAATATCGGACATCGTCGTTTATCGATGGTAAAGCGTATGAGCTAAGCATAACTAATACGAAAAGCTTCCTTTCTCCACGCACGTTTTTTTCGTGGATATATATAGTATTCTACTATTATACAAACGCCTACAATAGTGGAATAAAGGAAAAAAGGGAGAAAAATTTAACAAAAAAAAAAAAATACTAAAAAATATTATAATATTGACCGGAACAAGCGCGCGTGTTATTGAATTTGTCGCGCCGACGACGAGGTAAAACCGCGTTTGACGGCGGACAAAGACTACGTATACCTATATGTTGAACACGTCGCGATCGTATATAATTTATGTGCCCCGTCACCGGATTAAATTATTATATTATTATTATTATATTACGCGGGCGGCTCGAGAGGGTAGTTCTGCCAAGGCGATGGCGGTTGAGTTATTTATGAGAACGGGGTCGTAGCAGGGGCGGAATGCACACATGTGTGGCTCGGTGGCGCGAGCGGTTTTTCTCTCTAATCGCCTTCCGACTTCTCTGTCGGACTGGGGCTTTTATCTCGAACCAAATTGTTTTATCGTGATTACCTATACAGTTGTATTTATTACAACGATATCACAAACCGCATACTTAAGTCATATTTCAATGTGACGACTTACAAACTACTTATATAATATGAGCAAATAACAAAACAGCAGCATATATTTAAAAAAATGGTGTTTGGAATTTATTCAATCGCATCAAAATTGCATTTAAATATCAAAAATACTTAATTGGGCGTAACAAATAATCATCTCTACAAACTTGTAAAAAATAAATACGATAACATAATATAGTTCTGCTACTGTTTTTCTATCTATAATTCATTTTTTCCATAAATAATACGTCATATAGGTACGAATATTAAATACTTCTTATTCGACGTATAATTATTATTGTAAACATTATTGATACTCACACAATTAGTTGTTATTATTTACATAGTCTGTTTACCATTATTTTGAATACCTTGTTAGGATTTTAGAAAATAAATATTGATATTTATAAGTATTATAATTATTTATATATCACGGAAAGAATTAGATTTATTTTTATATTAACATTTTCGTAAAAGCAACTTATGGTTTTTGTCAATTTATGACTAATTACTGATGACAAATCGTTCATATATTATAATTAATCGTTGCAATCGTCAGATGTAAAACAGTAAAACTATTACGTCTCTTCTCGATCAACGTGACTTTTTATTTAACGTATCGATATATATATATATATTAGCAACTGATGAAACGCCGTATAATAACTGATAATAAAAATGTATTGAAATTGTATAATACTATTATACTTAAGCATTTTTAAAATCAAAAATGTTCTTAGCCAACCACACGACGCACAAACTTGTGTCGTAAAAATATAATTTTTATGCTTAACCAGTATTATATATTGTACAGGTAAAATACATCACATAGCTGCAGTGGTATTATTGATTTTCAGTAGACAATCAATCCGGTTCGACGACGAGAAATCACAATGAACCATCCGTAATTTACGACCACAATTTATGTTTCTTCCCGGCGGTCTTATAGGTATTTGCGAATAAGATATAAAAAACATAGCTATATAATATATCGCGTCGTGTACTACGAGTATAACGAGTGTCGGAGTGCCTAAATGGCTGCATACCGAATTCGTTTATTTTCGATTTGCAGACATTAATTTAGTCTGATGTATGCACTGTACAGCGTATACCTATATAACAATAATAAAACGTTTCCAATGAGAAAATAATATGGTATAAATGTAATATATATAGTTAAATCAATGTAACAGCGATGCAACTATACGAAATTGAAAATGCTTCATCATATAATTAGAGGTAAACATCCGATGTTAAGGTATTACATGATTTTCGAATGGGTACTCTAATTATATGCGTCATATTATAATATCAAATTTATTTGATTCGTAGGATTCCGTCTGAAATGCGCCGCAAAATAATATTTTATAACTAAATTAGTATGGCTTCGGACACGTAAAAGTTAATATAATACAAAAATATATAGCTAATATATCATAATTATTAGTTATTATATTATAGAAACTGGAGTATTAGCAATTTTAAAAAAATGTATGTTAAGTAATATTTTTAAAACCTTTATCCGTCCATAACTTTGTAGGTAACATAATGAATATAAAGTGCTTTGATCAACTGCGTCTCTAAAAATAATTGTTCAACAGAACGTCCGTCATGAACAAAGAAAAAAAACCTCATAGCATAATATATTTATTTAATGTTTGAAACCTTACGAGTGAGGAGTAACAGTGAAAATCGAGTCGTCTATTGCATATTAGAAACTGCTGTCGGCCTAGGGCGACCGAAATAAATTCGACTGAGTTTGAAAAAAATTGAAATGTGTTACATCTTCCGCTACTGCTGTAGTAGATCACCGCCGCACTGTAATAAACCGCAAAATGCAAGTATATATCCATAAGTTTTAACAGCGTTAATAATAATATAGCGATGTATATTTTGTAAAAAAAAAAAATGCATATTGCGAGGTTAAAATATTTATGTTTTATCGTCTCATTTCGAAATCATTATAACGTACGAAAGACATTGTTATAAATTAGTTTCACTTTGCACAGAGGTTTAGGTACATTATTATAGTATATTATGCGCGCGTGCACATATTATTGTAATACGCTGTGCAGTGTTTATTTTTAATATTCTCTCTTTCTCTTTTATAATAATAATATACAATAATATCATATGCTCTCCGTATCCATGTAAATTCCGTGCAATATTGTACCCGTTTGTACAGGAAAACATTATGAAGTACCTACTTTATTATAATATGTTCACTGCACATTATAATAAATAATATACAATAATATAAATGTAGGTACATGATTATACGATCTCGCGAGGTATGCATTACATGTTTATATATTATTATATGCGTGTGTAGTAACTGTAAACGGTTGGTACGTATAATAATAATATTATAACGTTATATGTATATTATATTATGAACCACCGCTAGACGTAACTGCGGTAATATAAATGTCCGGCGCCCGAGACTCGATTTGTGTTTCGCTTTGCAAACGATAAAAATATGTGGGTACTACACGATCGTGTGGATTTTTTTTTATATTTTTAACCGTTTGAAATTAATTTTAAAATAAACTTTACCGCTGTACGTAAAATAACATGATATAATATGTATAGTGTACACACGCTTATGTGTATGCGCGCACTACGTTACAAAAGCCTAATGCGAGACACGAGTTATTTCGTGTCCACACGCGGTAATTAATTTATTATAGTGTATGTTTTTTTGTTCCGTATGGAAAATTTAAAATAATGACACGGTTTTAAGCGCTACCTATTTGAATGACTTTACTGGACGTCAGACATGAAATATGTTTAATATTTATACGTATGCAAAACGAGATTGACGATGTATACTCATTATTCGTATATATGTTATGCATAAGCACATTATACATATAATATTATTAATGATTACTATAAAAAATCAATTTATTGTTATTATATAATGTGTGCGTACTGCGTATTATTATATTATAATACTCTATGCATTCTTATTTTTATGTCATTAATAAAATATTTTCTTTAAATTAGATAACAACATATTTTTTCAACATCGTCAAAATTATATAATTTAACTGGTAAATAAATACACACTAATAATAAATATATAAATTAATATAATATTAAGTTTTTGGTACATTATTTTTCAACAAAATAAAGCTCTCCACTCTCGAGGTATGAGGGTTTTGATGAATTTAAAACTATTTAATATTAATAAATACTAAATACTAATCTATATTAACATCCCCAACTAGGAAGACTTAATTTTTTTAGAAAATAATTTATGGGAATGTAAACATATTTTTTTTGTTTTCATTTGTATTTAATTGAAACGCATTTTATAGGAAAACAATCTGCCCGGAGCTGCAATGATAACCTCCAATAATAAACATTTCCAATAAAAAATGTTCTGTAAAAAGAAATCTGAGAAAAAAAGGAATACGATGTGTTTTTTCACATTCATTTACGGTCTTGACTTCTGAACCAATACAATTGTCCAACTTTATACACATGCCCGTGCACGCTCGGGGAAATCACTTCGAATACGTCACTCATTTTCAATCAAACACACGCCATGTGTTTTTTACGTACGGATCGAGGCAAAATAAATGATATTTTTTATACGTGTGGGCTGGCACATATTAATATATAACTTTCTGTGTGACCGTCGTGGGACGCGTACCCCATTATAAAAACAATTATCATTATAGTGTCGTCGAGCTAGAGTTATTTAAACAATAACAATATTGATTGGTTGGCAAACCGAAATACATGGTACGTTATTATACGTAATATAATGTACGGACACGACATCGTATTATATTATGCTATACTATATAAAGTATTACTATTACTGTAATATATGGTTGCTATAATGTGATGTACTGAATTATCGCAGTATACGTATTGGAGAACATTTATTAAAATGAAAACGAGAAAAATGCAATTTGTATCGCGCGTAGGTACAACAAATCGTGAATATTGTTTATTACTATCCTTTGTACATATGCATAATATGCAGCGGTCGTTGCAGCATATGATATTAAAATATAAAAATATGTAGGTCACGTTACGCGGGTGTACCTACCTATATACACACACAATACAATACCCGCCGTCTACTGTCTACGATAATGCAGTTTGTTAAAATAAGTACAAGCCGCAGCAGTACGTATAGTATTATTATAATAGCCTGTTCTCGTATACGTATACGCATATGAAACATAATATAATATATTATATTACGATGATATGAGTAAGTGCGTATGGCGGTTACCTACTACCTGGTTTTAGCAACACGCGCGACGTCTAAACCAGTTTGCTTGCGGTGTGTTAACAACGACGTAAGCTGCTGCGTATGTACTATATTATACACGCGCAATAAGTAATCTACTACAAATAATTATTATTAAACGAACGAACGTTAAAGACGAACTTTTTTTAAAAAAAATATCGCCCCAAACAGAACATTGTTGTTGCAAAAAAAAAAAAAACAGTGTTTTAAATAACCGAATTTAAGATATTGCAATAAATGTATTATTTAAATAATATATTATTATTGCGTGTTAAGTAAAAGAACACGAGTGGATTGTCGAAAATGTAACTCAAACCATATACCAATCGTATGCGATTCGAAATAAACGATTTTTTTGAGTTCTTACGCTTACACTAACGTTCTAATAGTATAAGATACAATAATTTGTATTATGATATATTAATAAGTTGTTTATGCGATTTACTGCCGCCCTTCACTTGTATGACTTAATTTCTTTTTAAACGAGACTAAAACAATATTATATTGTGCATTTATATTATCTTCGAGTATAATTCATATTTTTACTATAAAAATTGTGGATATTCAGTAAACTATTTGATAGTTTACCCATTTTTTTTTTTTATTTATTTATTTATCTCAAATTAACATCGGCAGTAGCGGCCATTAGTTTTATATTAATTACAGTAAACCGATAGTTTACCATTGAATAGGATAAAAAACTTGTTTTATTTTTCAATTCAAAATCTATTCCATTGTTGTCACCACGCTTGTCGAGTGTAAGAAAAATGATTAACCTGTTTGTTTTTTAAACACGTCTGTATATTGATATGCTGTAATATCATTTTATGAGCCACGAAAAATACGTAAAAACGATAAAACAGAAACTCGCCATTCGTGAAATCATATATAGAACAAACTTGACTATATAGTAATTTGGAACTTTTGATATTTCTTCACTCATTTAATCTAACACTCGTAGTCCTACTACGCATGAATACGTCATACTAATACACTAATATATTATATTAATATCATGACGGGGGGCAGAAAATAAGTATATATTAGCTGTGTAAATAAAAAAGTACCTATATTATGCATACAACAATATACTGTCGCAATTAACTGTCATTATAGGTACGTGTGAAATCGGTTTTGTTTTTCGCAAATTATAAAAACGACACACTCGAAATGCGTGACGGTCAGTCCTACCCCTACGCATGCTTATAATATGTGATATAATATTCAGCACGCAATTCTCCACATAATATTATTAAGTATATTGCGTTACGTACAAACAATATAATCGTACATAATAATAATAATATCTATATAGGTAGTGAACACTATTATTGTCACCTATATTATAATATACACTTGACGGTTGACGGCAATTAGAATACAAGAGGATCGTTGTACGCACGTGTTATACATATTATAATATATTCCGATAAGGTAATAATAGCCCTATTATAATATATAAGCACTGTGTACGAGTACGATATTATTATAATCCCAACAGCGTACCCACACTATTCCGACCCGCTCCGCAGAAAACGTCCGCGAATTTATATTATAATATGCTGTACAAAACATGATATTATATCATGGTTGTACATGCGCGTAATACAGTCTTTCTTCTGGTGGCTGCTAAACTATACACATTACACGTCGATTCTGTTTTTATAAAAATACGCGATATACTAACGATATTATGTTATAACGTTACGACGCGTATATTACTCGTACAATAATATGCTGTATATTGTTACATTATTGTGTATACATTTATTAGTTACGACATTACGCTGTGCTTTAATCCGTTGTTGTTTGTATTGAGGCATTACACCCGTACAGACGATGTCCCGTACGTTGTGTTTGGGAAAAACGTCCCAAAGACTCGAATACAACATTCCATCATAAACAACAAGTATGTTTATCGCTAATTAAACGTATGTATATATATATTGGTTATCGTACTCCAATATTCGCATATTACCCCGTGTATGATAAAATGATCGCGACGAAAACGATCTGCGCGACCGAAAAGAATAAAATAGTAATGATAAACAATTAGTGCCGCAGATTCGAAGAGGACGTGACGCGTTTTTCTTTGTATAAGTATATATTTTTAACGCCCCATTTAGCAAAGGCCATTAAAAACGGTTTAAGGAAATTAAAAAATAAGGCATTATAAAAACAGAAAAACCCGACCGTTGTCATTATTTATTCGTTTAAGCGCGCAAAACGAGAGAGCAGGATAGGAGAAAAAAAATAAAGTAGTAATTTCTTATTATTATTGGCGGTGGCGGTGGTGCCGGTGGCTGTAGGGTGAACGCGAAAAGTCGTCTCGGCCGGAAGTTCAGGCGGCTGCGGCGGCCGGCGGATGTCGTACGTTCGCGTATATCGCATATAAAAATAAAAATATATTAATATAATAATTTTTCTCCGGTTTATTATTATACAGTATATGCGTCTTGTAATGACATATATACCATGATGATGTTATACACGGATTACTGCGATATTATGCCCGTGACTCTCACGCACTAACTAATATTATGTGCACGCGGTTTTTAGTGGAAACGTCGACTCCGCAGAGCAGAGTATACGGCGACGACGATCATAATGATAATATATAACAGCATCGTGTATTCCGCGACGACTAACCCGACGTACACACAACATATTATGTATATACATGTATAATAATACGTAGATAATATGTTAAAAGTATAATATATACAACGTGTGCGTTTGTGTGTATTTAGTCTCCTTCCGCGTGGGAACATCCTGCTTCCAGGATTCACAAAATAAGACGTCTTCAACCCCACCGGCAGCGCATCCCTAAACGCAATACGCATATACATGCATGTATACCACACCGCGGTGCAGTATACGCGGTTTTCTACACGTGACGTTTTATTATGTACACGACGTATATAATATACGCGAACCCGTCGAGAGGTTTCCCCGGTTAAGTGGACCCGCCGCCGCCGCACATGTGGCCCAGCACGTCAATATGACAAATCCCTCGTTATTGCGGGCGTACATCATAATATATAATATTATATATATATATATATTTATGTAAATCATGCTGTCACGGACCGCGGACTCCGTGATTTGTGTGCTCGTATATTACGTATTAGCAGCTGGTTACCGCACGACCGACCTGCCGTCCGCTGCAGTTTTCCATTTTTCGATTTTATCAACCCTGTGGGTTTAGGTCTCGTGCGTCCAGAGAACGTCCGGAAAACGTTCGTATCAAAAACGCATCATATTATTATATATAAATATATAATCACATAACACATTAACTATACTGTCGTGTATACGTTATTTGCTACAAAAGCGTAATATTTATATTTTCCGATTTTATCATTATAGTTCTGTCCAATTTTTTAACTTGAATTAATTTTTCCTTTTTTTTTAATTTCGTTGTATAGTTTGTTTATATTTTAAGAAAAATAATAACTTTAATGTTTTTTTCAGGCTTGGATCCTAGTGCAACGCTAAGGTGCATTTGGTATTTTTCATCATACAATATAGCTCTTATTCAGATGTTGACCGTTAGTGTTATTCCGCAAGTATTATTTAAATAGATGGATCTTCCTCTGATATCAAATAACTATGCGTTTTTCTGTCGTGTCCGGGTTTTTAGTCTATGAGCTATTGCTAAATCATGACATTAATAATGGGAAATTTGTATGTTCGACTCGGAAGCAATAGCGTTTTTTATTAAACGGAATGTTTAATAATGCATATCTCTCGGTTCGAATATACAGTAAATCGTTTGTGTTATTTTAAACCATTATATTATTATTTAGTAGTTTGTCGTGTACGTCCAAGTACAAAATATACCTAAACATATCGTAAAAAATACATTTCGTTGGCACATCGTCGTCGCGTGTCGTCGCGTGCGCGTAGTAGCTGTACAGTACACGGCGGCACGTCCGCAAAACAAAACGAGGAAATATGATAATAATATTGAACAACACGACAACAATGAAAACAACGGGCGAGAACGCGGAGGGGAAAAAAAGTGGCGAAGATGCGCGCGTTCCCGGATTATGCCGCGATATATTTCGTACAGCACTCCACCGCCGCCGACGAGGACGGCGACGACATTTGAAAGCGATTAGAGATATATACACGCGTATTATATACGACAACCCTAGGACACGCCGTCGTGAGCACATAAATCAACACTATCGCCGATCGTCGCCGCCGCCGCCGCCGCCGCCAAACAAAAGGTTTTCTTCGCCTCCCCCGTCCTCCCTACCCCTTTATGTGTGTGTGTGTGTGTGTGTGTGTGTGTGTGTGTGTGTGTGCGAGTACGACACGACGACCGCGTTTTACCTAATTAAACTTTTAACAACCACGATTTATGATATCGCAAAACGACTTTCACTGTGTGCAGCGTACAAATGATTTTTCTGCGACTCATTATACATAGCTAGGTACGGCCGTGTTTATCTGATCGGCTGTTTACTTTTATTCCTCTCCCGCGCGGTCTCGTCCTCGTACAATAATAGTAATAATAATATGTCGTCTCCCCCTCCCGTCGCCGATTTAGGTATACGACAACGATCGCGGCGGTTGTCGAAAACGACGTATAAAATATTAATACAAACGGCTCTAACGGTTGTTATGGATTTAATTTAGACGAGCCGGTCGTAGTATTGTCATAGACGTAGAGCCGAGGCCGCCACGTGCGGTGTTGGGCCTGGAGTGCGGGGGCTCGGTAATTTTAGGGACCCGTTGAAATTAGTTCATAATTTTTAAAATGTTCGCAGGTGTACTTATAACAGTCAATTTATATTGAATAATATTTAAAAAAAAAAAAAACTTAAGCATTCGACGTTTATGAACGATTATAATTAAATTTATAAATGTCGACGAAAAAACTGGAAATGGTGTTTCCAATCGACTAATTTATATAGACTTGAAAGTTATGAAATTTCACTTTTAGAGGAGAATACTACGAAAATGGCGCCAATATGTCCAGGAAAATAAAAGGAATACAATCGCATAATTTATTCAAAAAAAAATAATTTGACGTTATACTCACAATGCACCGCTTATTTACTCAATATTAACTCAGTGTTAATATTGCTAAAATATGAACAAAAGTTTTAACTTATTTTGGTTAGGTTCAAAAATTATGAACTTATTATTAGAACTGGAGACTTCATTACATTCACAGTTATACATCTGATTGGATTCGCGTATTGATGCAATTCATCTCATTGCAACACAATTACCTAGTATCGTAAATATATTGGATCACGTAATAAATAAACTTAGTTACTCGTATGAAAACATATTTCATCTCGCTTAATAATTTGATTATACCGTTGTTTTAACATAAAATATTATCGTGTATTGATCAAAAAAATGTTATATTATATACAATATAAAAAAGGAATATCGTCGCAGATTTTAACAAAAATTACCTAAAAATTATTTGAGATAATTTGCCTCAAAATTTAATCAAATCGAAGCAAATAGCAAAAGAAATGCAAATAAGTTTGCAGATAATACAAGACAAATCAAAAAAAAAAAAAAAAATGTTTTGACAAAACTTCAAAAACTCATTCACCATCCTCTTTTGAAAATACTGAACTCAAAAAGGTACTTAAAAATTATGTGATTTACTACACATTTAACTTTATTCTGTTAGATTTGGATCATCGATTTTAAGTAATCAAAAATATTTATAATATTTTTAAAGCATTATTAAACTATTATCACTGATTAATGACAAATAAGAACTGAATACAAAATGTCTTGTAAAAAAATACAAATAAGATTTATTTGAAAATGTGTATTTTGAAATGTTACATCTGAAAACTATATATTCTTCAACATTTCAAAAAAGTATTGTAATACCACCCCACTCGAATTATTAAACTCTATTTATACGAAAAATATGCGGACAATTTGTCTAGGCCTATACCTAACAGGTGAAGTAAAAAACACCAAAGACTAAGTTTATGATAAAAAAAAAAATACTTTGCACCAATTACGTAGTACGTATTTCTATGGTCTCGTCGAACACAATATAATCGAGTGAAAATAGTATTACTTTAACAATGACTTAATCAAAAACCTGATGACTGTAACAATACAAAACCCTATACTATTTTTTTTTATATAAATATATTATACTCATGATTGTGCTATTTCCATGCAGATTTTCAACACTTCCTACGTGTATAATAATAACGGATTTATTTTCCGGCGACCGGAAGTCAAGCAGAAGGGTGGCGCGGTACTTGCTACAAAAAATAAAATAATATTATAAAAAAAGGTTTGAATGTTATGCGTAGGTACTAACATATTATTATTATCTGTCAGGAAATTGAATTGGGCTGCCGGTCCGATACTTGATTTCCGCCGAGCACTGTTGTAGTAGTACGTCACGTTGTATTATGAAACGTCGAGCGGGGTTTTGTGTCCTTTGAAAATGCAAAATGTCTCGTTCGAAGGTAAACATCAGAGACCACCGGCCGTATCTACATCTATATTATGTGGACATTTTCATTTCCGTTTCGACCACCACCGCCACCCTTGAGCCTGAAAATATAATTATCGAAATTAGTTCAACGCGTTCACACAATATTTAAACGAAAACGGTCACTCATAGCGAGTATATCCGTGTATAAAATGTACCTGTAATATATATTGTTATATATTTTGTGATCCACTACAGAACTTATGTACTACCAGACATTTCCGATATTATTGTTGTTATTGTCCGACCAAACAATGTAAAGATTAGTTTTTTATCGATTCTCGTAGTTAATTTGTGAAAAAATAAATTGTTACACGTACTTATGATACCTATACTGTTGATATAGCTGATATTGAATTCGGTCGGCGACAAACGCGATCGAATCAAAACATCCAGTGTAGTATCAATCACTCGAGTAAGAATACGCGCTAAATGCACTCAATATAACACTTGGAATGTCTTAAGGCTCTAAGGCAATTACTATCATATCCTAAATTTAATTCATCCGGCACTGTAAACTTATAATTTAGTATTATTATGGTATATGTTTATTATTTAACCGTACGTTCCTTTAGAACTTACTACCATTATATGATATTACTTATGCCCCGGCAAATGGTAAATATGTTGTCATCTTAACAGTTCATCGGGTTCGACCTACTTTAATTATTTGCTAATCTAAAATATATTTCTGTATGCGATCAGTAAAATAATATATTAATGACTGCAGTCTACACATTATACGACAGTACCTACTCAGAAACTCAGAAATTATAATAATAATATGATATCAAAATAAATTTTAGCGATTTACTACAAATAAAATATTATATTATAAAACTGTTCTGATCACAGTTGGACGAGATTTAATCAACCAGATGCAATCATAACCACAATATTCTAATATATTATAACACAAACTCCAAAATTTAATTCGTCCTCGATAATAATAATAATTCGACGAAAAGTGTTGACGAATCAACTCTTATCCAAACGTCTTGGTCCTTTTTATTTTTTTATTTTTACCAGGAAAATATTTAAAACACGTTCTTATACGGTTCGTTAAAAATGAGTAGCTGTATTTGTTCTAGACGACAACTGAAACGGAAATGTTTATTATTTATTTAACATCACGTTGAATCCTTATAAATAAGAATGCAATCAGACGTTGGGAGCCGTTTATATCTTGTCATCACTGGCCGCGGGCGAACGGACAATAATTTGCTAATTTAACATTATTATACAAAGGTGTGCACGGAAAAGAGCGAAATATTAATATAGACGTCCTGATATTCCGGATGTTTTAATGTAAATTCCCAAGAACCGTAAAGAATAAATACTACATTTTAATTTATTTGTATATTATTCTCCTCTCGTTTCTTTCGGAGTTCCATGCATAGCCTTACGCATTACTACGATAATTAATTCGATGTGGACGGTAATAATAAAAACGTTATATATAAATGTAGAATAAAAATTTCAAATTACACTTCACCTTGATATTTACAATTCAAATATTATTTAATTTATCAAACAATTATATTATAATGATATGATGTTACGCTTACTTGTCTGATATCCAACACACCAAAATAATGTATCTACGATTTATCGATTTTTTTGGCACAATCACATCGAATAAACAATATTCAGTAAGTATATCACACTATGATACTATCGTACATCATATTGAACTATTTTATAATTGTATTTACAACTTTCCACAAATTCATTAATATACTTATATTATACATTTATATACGTATACCACTCTGTAGTCTGTAGTCAAAAACGTAAACAATAAGTATCAAACACTGACAATGTGTGAAACGTAAAATAAGTAATTGTTATACGCAATATGAAAAAACAGGTGAAATGGTGAAGTAAATAGAAAATAATAATAAAATAGTGAGAAATTGAAAAGTACGTTTGGTTGCCTACTTTTAAATAATTTGTGAATAAAAAAAAAAATGTACGAATATATTCAACCAATTTAAAGACTACAAACAATACAACAACAACAACATTGCAATACTAAATAACACTACAACGCATAGGAAATAGTATGGTAGTATTGTACTGTGGTGTGAACGAATATTTGAATATTTCAGATTTAAAATGACAATAAAAACGTCAGTGTCACCACCGCTAGTTCTGCGTGGTTAAATCAAAATTTAAAAAAAAATAGAAATACCCATTCATTACCATAAGACTTTTGGAAATAAATAAATAAATTTGTATTAAGTACAAACCAGCAAAGCAACTTTGAAACCAACCTTGTACACATGACCTATAATTTATATTTTATAGTAAATATAGATTAGAAATAAATATTATATTTTATTTTGACATGCACCTATCATAGAATATTGACTAAATCAAATTGGCTATAGATTATACTCAATTCTATGTTTACTATTTTAACTCTATTTCATGCATAGTTATTTATACTCGTAAACTTGTAAGTAATTATAATAATATGATTACATTATTACGTGTTGAAAATATAATATACCATGAATATTTTTTAGAATTATCTAATATTAAATATTAATTGATTCATATAATTTATACTTCGTGTGGAACTACTCGAATGCTGTAATGTTCACGAAAATTAATAGAAAATCTGCGATTTTCTTCTAGTCATAAATAATATTTATACCTATGTTTAAAAAACCAACCGAATATAAAAATAACATGAGTTGAGCCGAATTATACGACGTACTTGTAAATATTATCATACCGACTTTATATTATGTATAAAAATAAAACAAATAACCTTAGGCATTAAAAAAACAAATTAGGTTTAACATTTATATGGGTGTGGCTGAAATTCACACGAAATGTCAGTGGTTGGCGATTGATTTATTAATTAACTAACTGAATTACATAATTATAATTTTGACGCTGTCGTCGTAAACACTCTGTTACACAATCCCATATATATATATATATGATATAAAACGATATAAAATCGTGATTGTATCGATAAATCGTATCGAAAAAAACGACAGCCTGAACACGCAATCGCGCAGACGCCTAAACGCCGACGGAAATCAAAATTAAAGACATCGTCTCATTACCGTCGTGATACCTATTACGTGACGATAAACCCGCAGCCGGTACGGATATGGACAAAAAAAAAAAAAACAATATCGAGATCTCAACGCGATGGTTGCCGGCGGCGTCGGCAAGTGATAAACAACCCTAGATGAAATTCCTGCGGTTTGAAAACAGCCATCCGTGAGCGGTACATTACAAAAAATATTATAAGTAACCGTGATGAATAATAATGATGAAATAATAGTAACAATAATAATAAGAAAAACGTGTGTAATGCGCACGCTGCAGCTCGTGGTACTTGTGATTCGACGACTTTCTGTCAGTACGGTCGATGATCGGAAGTCTGCTGGCGAAATGAGTGCGCGCGATGAATATACATATACGACGTTCTATCGTCAGAAAATCGACGGCGAAGAAAAATATCGATATCGCCGATCGCTATGCAACGCGTCGTAATGTCATCGAATATCCAGCCCAAAATAGTATAGCCCCAGCCGAGCGATTCCCGCGACGTAATTATATCGATATTATTTTCTATCATATTATATTGTATATAATTATAATTGTTTCTGTCGTTTTCCATCTGACCCCGGACCAGTTTTTATGTGCGCGCTATTATAATATAAACAGGCCGCCGCCGCCGCAGTAAACCACTTCACGCGGAATCCATATCTATATCTATAGTTTTATGTGTATATACATATTATATATATACAAGGCGTGCGCACATTCTTCGAATGTGTCTTTTTGTAGTAAAAAACACAACAAATGATCGTAAAAATCTACCGGTGAAATCTTTGTCCGCTACACCGCTCCCCTCCCCCTAAAAAAAACCACAACTGGGCCCCCACCCTCACCTGTGACTACTCGCTGGCTGCGACTCTCGAATACATATATATATACATACGCCGCGTACGCATACCAGCTATGTTATTGTAATCGAGCACGGCGTACCTATATAACGTCGCCGACCAATTGTTCAGGGAATATTACGTCCGAGACACATGCGCTACACCGCGCGAGACAATGGACGTTTTTCGACAGAACCAAACTCGCTCTCGGGTTAGCGAGCCGATCTTCTGTCTCTTGGACGGTTTTAAATGTATTTGTGTTTTTATGTTTACTTACGTTCCGGCGAATGACGATCGCATGTATATTTTGTCGTAATAAAACATCGAAACTGAAACTGCTGACCACAAAAAATAAAAAAACGTTATAGTACAGGTATTGTCGTTGTCATCGAAATCGAGTCGATTGTTCACGTGTCGTCTACACCGTATTTTTTTCACTAGAACCCGCGTGGTAATCGAACGCCACCACGTAAGTGACGAGATACATCAAATTTATATTAAATAATGTGAATGAATTTAACCGTCGCGTTGTCAAGTGTAACATGAATTATCCGGCCCAAAGACGAACGCGTAGAACACATTATTGTTGCATTAGAGCACAGTCATAATTTCGCAGTCTCGGTACAGGCGAAGTGCATAATTTCAAAAAACAAAAAACTCAGTTTGCACAATGGTAAAACACTCACAACCCATACAGTGTTTTAAATTCAATCTTACAATTTGGATGTCGCATTTTCATATAAAAATAATAAATATTTTAAAATAATGCATTGTCAATAATGAAAATCTTCCCGTTAGAAACCACGTCTAACTAAAAAAAAGGTAGGTATTTTTAAGTTATCTAACTACAGTGTACTGTGAGGAAACTTTGTCGACCAACATTGATAACTGAAACAATATAATTGACGGTGCTATATTACCGTTTATAACAACATCATATTAATATGATTTATAATACTATCTTATATAAAATTATATTGTCTTATACAGTTGTTTAATAAAATGCGCAACAGCTGACTAAGGTGTACTCAATAGTTAGTACACGCTTGACAAAAATATTATTGTTCTCGCATAAGTACTATGTTTAAGTATAAATTATTATCACACGGCGTCATGGATAGGCCATTTTAGTACACCACAGTCGTCAGGATATTTTCTGATATCCTGTGTTATTAATGTAATGATTACGATAATAATATTCTAATGGTGTACCAGATGTACAACATCGTGGCAGGTCCATTTTCTTAATATTATATAAGTACGGTTTATTAAAATATATAATGTTTAAAAATGATAAGATAAAAGGACTTAACTTATACAATACGTATTAACGTTGAGGTTCTATGACGTTGAAATTGATTATTGAATAATTGAAGTGCTCTGACCATTGAAAAATAATATTTAACTTCTTAACTACCATACAGACATCAAAAATGGAAACAATAATTATTGAGAGGGGCCGGTAAAGTTTTTTTTTTACGAATAAATTTAGATCTTCCGAAAGAGAAAGCTGCCACTGTACTCGGATTGATCAAACATATGTTTAAATATAACTCGTTACATTTAGTACGTTTATTAAGTATATTATGTATTATATTTTATTCTGTCCATTTTTTAGTCAGTAATCTACTTAATAATCTATATGATCTAATACGCATAAACAATAATTAATTGATAAATAAATCAAAATATTATTCAATACTCAATTTTTACATATCGTTTTAAAGTATCTCTTAACTCTAATATATAAATCGTATATATTTTTTGAATTAACCCTACCTACCCATTATCATTTAGCATTATACCGTTTATACCGTCAAGAAATATATTACAAATATTATTATCGCCGGAACATCTAAGGCTATAAGCCGTATATTGTAATAAACATTCACGAGCATCAACACCATCGTGCGGCTTATAACTTCAGATGTACGCGAGTATATATTATACACGGATATACGCATAAATCAATATAATAACACCGTATAATACTTAGCTTGCAAAAAAATATCATAAATAAATGCGTACTGTTGTTTTTCGTTTTGCTCTACATTCGAGTTGTGTGATAAGCACGCGTACAGAGTGTTATACAATAATGGTGAGTGACGTGTAATAATATTGTTTCCTATGCGAATTCGTACTTCCGGCTATAAATAAACAATAATAATAATATGTACAGTACACCCGATGAATTGTGCTATGTGTTAATAATGGTCGCGGGTTTACGTGTAAGGATTGATAAATAATGCCTACGCGTTAATAAATTATTACGAAAATAAAAACGATAATTCGAAACGGAGTACATAAGATGACAATATCATATTTTATTCTATACAGCATCAGTAACACTATCGAAAGACGTACAGAAATACCAAGAAGTTAACATTATTATACTGTTGGTGGCAGTAATAATAGCAACGTGTTTACGCTCGACGAAACCACTACATATAGAGAGTATAATGTATTCCGTACTCGCGACGTGACCCGAATGACAACAATCATACAACATGGATAATAATATAATGTATGGCAGCCGGACGCCTATATTACACGCGTGGAATCGTTCTATCGAACGATTTCGACAGAAATCCGTGTAATATATTGATTCGATGACGGTACAGAATGATGATATTTTTTTTTCTTAAATGATAATCGTTCTTTATTAAGTCGTTTTAACATACCTAATAAAAAAAAAAATATAAATAAGATGTTGACAAGTTATATTATTGACAACAAATTAATATATACTGTCTATGTGTTTATCATTCTTCTTTTCGGCACAATACAAATAATTACATAATTTTTTTATCGAGGCGTGTGCGTTTAAAAAATAACTAGGTATATCAATTATACATAGAGAGTACCGTCAAGGTTAGGTCTTGTAATAATGATCAACTACACAACTCTCGAGACGATACAACGGTGTATTTTAATATTAACATATATAACACCACTATTATATAATGTATAATACCTACTTTGGTTTCATACAGTATACATTATTAGGCACAGTTGATATTGATACTCTATCGCGGTATTAAAATCAATGTTTATATTTATTTTGGATATCGATTAAATTGAGTGTGTTAAAAAACATTGAGACTTTTGCCCAGTGATTTTCAACTATAGATAAGTGTTAAAAAAAGGGGACATGATATTTCTCGAAAAAAAATTATCCATAAATTGGAAGAATTTTACATACAAAATGTCAATCAGCATATGTTAATTTATAAAGAGTGTTTTATAATATGATTAATATAATAAACTGTACAGCATAAAAAGGTATACTACTATAATACCCAATGATATTATATAATATTATATTATTATAGTTTGTCATTTAATCGTTCAAATAATCGACAGGCACGTTTATCAATGATTTTTGAAGTGCATTTATTCACGTATTATGGATCGTTAATTCGAAATTTTGGATAATGAAATCTAATTGCCTATTATATGCCAGGTGAACCGATGACCTCGTATTGCATGCCAAAACGTATAGTTTCTGCATGTACAATTGATTGATCGGCGGTTAATGAATTGACGAGTGATGCATATTATTAAATCAATAATAATATATGTATATATATTATACGTGTGGTTAATTAAAATTTTTATTTAAGTTCAATAGAATTATTGATAGTATTATTCATTTACGGTCAAGCCGATTTCTTTGTATGCAAATTTGTCGTGCTACACAATACACGTGATCGAGTTTTTTCTGTACTCATTTCGGGTGCGTATTGCATGCATTTAAATTTGTAATGAAATTAATTGTGTGATAAAATAATCGGCATTATAATATCTGTCGTTCGATCGGATCACCAAGTTTACTCGGCGAATCCATGTTTTAGAATATGTACGGCGGCCCAAAGTCTTTCGCATCGTCTACTCATTAGCTCCACTCTACGTTTTCAATGTTACTTATTCATATTTCAAAATACACACTATCACTGAATCAGCAAAGCTCCATTATAAGTGATTTACTATCAAACAAACTCACTATTCCAATCCACTTATCACTCAACTGTCATCCGTAACTATTTCAAAAAATCCCAAAAGAAGGTTAAAAACGGTTGGGTCGTTGTACTAGCTTAAATAAAATAAATGTATACATAAATAATTATTAGTTATACACACTCTTTAAACAATTATATTATTATTGTTGTTGTTGTTATAACTAATATTTCATATCATAACAAAGTACGTCTATTGGAAGGCCTTTTCGTTCTTTTAATTATTTAATTTAATTATCTATTATTATTCAATTAAGCTAAATTTTCAACTTTGTAACAGATGACCTAATAAGAAAAAAAACATTATTTATCATAGTTATGTTTATTATTATACAACAATATATTATGGTATTAAAAATAATTTCTTATTAGACCTTATCGCATTTTACGAATTCGAGGCATAATATAAAGCATCCCCTTTACCGGCTATTTTTATTATCCGGGTGACGGGGCGACGATACATTCCACTGTAAGCCAATTGTTAGAATATAATTACGAGTATAATAAAACGATCCGAGAAAAATCTAATCAGTAAGAAGGAGATTAAAAACGTGGATAGATAAGCACACATTAAATCCGGTTGTAAATCATTTCGTATTTTAACATATATTAAAACGGATCGTCTGTCGCACGCATTAAACATAATATTGTAATTCCTCGTTCGTGTGGCTTTCAATCGCCATATTTGTTTGAGAAACGAAAACGTTCTACCATGCCGCCCGTGCATCGTGTTTTGTAATGAAAAAATAAAGACTGCATAAACTGTCTGACTATATTATGTATCATATACTTATATTACTTATATAAATTATAATATCTTAATGACATAATGTGTATGAACAATAATAATAATAGGTTACATTGTCAAGTAATCTGTGTAACGTACTCGTACAACACAACGACTTAGTGAAACCCGAAAACTATGGACTTGGCCGGTCGAGTTTAAACGACCGTTACGGCGATGGTAAACGAGAAAAAAATGTGAAAATGCATAGACTGCAGTGAATACAATACAGGCGCAAACGCGTACAACATCACGTGTACCCGGAACACATAACAGTATATACATATATAACACAAAACATGATATAATATATAATGATATTACGCGGTAGGTGCCTAACCTAAGCCGCCGGACGACGTGTATATACCGATGCGAATTCAAAGGACGGACGAACGCTCGTTAGGGCGCGCGGGCGATCGCGTTATAACGATAAACATGCAGTATCGTGTCGTAATGTATTTACAACTGATTACGCGCGTTTTACGATACACAATACGCGTGTCCGTAAATACTACAACGGCAACAATAAAATAACAATAATATCGGTTTGGCGCGCGTGAAATGTTATGTTATACGAGTGTTACGATTTACGGTATAGTTGCGGGACGAGCGAAATTAAAGGGTAACTACCTACTTATTATAGGTAAACTGCGTGTTCATACCATCGGCGATATTATATAGGATACTGAATAGCACATTAGCACCGCGACAAGTATATGTTGTATAAAAAAATCACAATCGTACACGTTTTATTAAAATTGTACATATTGTTATGTTTGATTTTATGTCTAGAATTTTTGCCACGAATGCCACGAATACATCGTATGCGCAAGCCCGTGCAACTCGTATGCATGCCCGGCGAGTCGATGACACTGTTGATATAAAATACTATCCGATCGAGTTTAGCCGTGCCTCGTATAACATGCTGTGTATTGAGGCGAATTATGTCTCGCGCCGAACGTTTGATCGTAATATTGGAATAAAATGCGTATAACTTGTGTTAATAATAAGTGTATGTGTACGGTGTGCGCTCGACGAGTGCGATCGATTTCAAATATTATATGTGTAGGTATTTGTATTATTATTTAATATTTTTGCGTGGACGCATATATAAGTATCTCGCTCGAGTGTTTTACGGTTTTCTCAGTCCGTGAACAAATCGCGCCTTGTGTTCTACGCGACGACGCGTAAAAAAAAAATGGATTATTCGGATATAATGTCTATGCGTAGATAATTGTAATCGTATACCATCCAATGACAAACGCAGTTGTGTAGAATCGTCTATACATAGACGAGAATCGATTGTATCGATATAAAATCATACCAATTCTAATGCGATTGCCGCTGACATTTATATAATAGGAATAATATTTAATATTTTAGTATATTATTGTATGCTGTATACTATAGGTGTACGATTGTCGAATCAAACAAATGCGCGCATTACACACAAAATAATGACATTTCGATTTTTTTTTTTTACCACAAAAGATAATAATATCCTCGTCCGTTTGAAAAGGGACCACCACCCCGAATATCCGATGTTCTTTTGAACTGATATTATTATTATGTTTACCGACATATGCGTGTATAATAGACGTGCACACGCAACACACACGCACATGAAGTTAATAGATCTATTGAATATTATATAATATTTTTATTTTACGACCACGTGTTATGATGTGATGCTATCGTTCGTATATTATTTTATAGTATTTTTTTTTTTTTTTTACCATCTACATTATAATGATATGTGATTTTCTGTTCATCTCTTCGCGTCCATTATTTATAATAAGTAATGTAATGTACTCGTCGATAAACAGTTCCGAGAAGTAATGAAATAGTTCTGATAGTATATTTGAACTAGATAATATTTTATATAATCGTTTTTCTTTTTTTCGTTTTGCTCTGTGTTGTGTCCGATAATTATAATTATCTTTATGATCTCCAACGGTTGTACAGTAAAAACGAATAACGATTTTTATTTCATACAAGCATGTCTGTCGGATACTGCACAATACGTCGGAATTAGATTTGATTTCAATATTGTGAAAGAAAAACATAAATACAAATAAAATATATAATCTACGAGACAATATTAACACAATACTATGATCATACACTGCGCCGCGAGTTAAACGAGTTTAACACGAGACTATATTATTATTTACTTCAATAAATAAACAAAGACCGAATGTTGCCAGCACCGTAAACACCATTCGTTTTACAAATTTTAAACAAACAAAAGTTTAAATACCGGTATTCTTAATAATAATAATAATAATAATGTATACGAGTAGAACGGCATAATTTACGCGATACGACGAATGTATTGTTTTACGAAAGTTCGCATTGACAATAAAAAACGTGACATTAGACATTTAGACGACAATACGACGTTCGTATGTATATATATATATAATATATAATATATTATGTATAATTATATTGTCTCAACTCGCGCGTAACAATTACATAAAACATAATATAAATAATAATATACGTAATGTTTATCGGTTATTGTTTTCCCGTAGACTAACAATATAGATACTCGCGCACATGTACCCATTAACAAATATATACATAACACACACACACACACACACACTCATACACACACATACATACATACCCCTACGAGAAATATTATTATTAGACGTTTACGGAATAGTCTTGTATTGTAATAAATCGATCGTCGAGAAATGAATACTCAGTCAGTGCGCAATCGGCTGTACGAGTATACGCATAGACACTTATAATAATAAAATATAATATTGTTCATAGCGCGTATAACGTATAATATTTTGTTATCAATATTATATACCTATAATATATTATTATCATTAGTCATTCAATGAGTCAGTATTATCGAGACGCACACACACACACTATGACTATATAATATAGATGACCTTATTAACCACTAGAGACGGCTAATACGTGTAACTGTATTTTATGGTCTTTGATCGTGGAAGCGTAAAGAAAAAGTTAGAACTTT
The DNA here is from genome assembly GCA_036289425.1 of Rhopalosiphum nymphaeae. Lineage (NCBI taxonomy): Eukaryota > Metazoa > Arthropoda > Insecta > Hemiptera > Aphididae > Rhopalosiphum > Rhopalosiphum nymphaeae. Next base: position 754,769 of record JAZAQC010000005.1, on the reverse strand, counting down.
TTACAGCCTCATTTTATTATTTTTTTTTTAGAACTGTATACGTTGTATACGTAACCCCGTGCGTTATCGCAACATTACTACGATTCGTGTAACATATCACAAAAGTAAAATATATATATATATATATATATATTAATACCATTATTATATTATTATATTATTTCCATTGAACTCGGGTGCAAAAAGGTTTACAGAGAGTTTGTTGCCCTTTACTCGCGTGGTGGATGTGTCCGACCCACGCTCCTGCAGGTGTGGATGTATGCGCCGCATTAGTGCACTGCAATGTTAGGTATGCCGACTACAATAATGCTACAGTGCCGATATAAATATATTATAGGCAGTTGAATTCTTTTCTGATCGATCACGACCGACGATACTATAAAATTTAGTAATTAATTATATCGCTTAAAGTGTGTATAAAGATCTAGACAATGTAAATTATATAATACAATAATTGCTACAATACACTTCAGAGTTTATAATATTATAAAGTAGGTGTACTATACATAATATTAATAATAATTTATTAAACAAATCGGAAACAAATTAAAAGTATTAGATGATAAACATCTAGGTCTGTCACGAATTCGAAACAATATTACTGCGTAGTTTATAAAATATTACGTTATGTCACAAAAACAACGATTTTAATATATAAATAAAAGTTACGCGATAATAGCTGTTGTGATAAAACCTTTGCAATATAATAGTAGATAATACTACATTTTAAAAAGATCTATAACGTCATTATAGATAGGTACCTAGCTTAGTCCCAATTAAATGACTTGTATACCTATGTGCCTATGTATATAACAATTTAATACTCTCAACATTATCAATATTAATATTTTAATTTTAAATTAGCACATTGATGTCCCAGATCATAGATCATAGATTTACATATGATTACTTTGTTATTTTGTAAAAAAGTACAATATACGTGCGTTACGCTCGATATTATTTATTGTTATTCAAATAAATATATTCTTAAGTGTACAATAAGAAACATCCTACAACACAAGTTTGATTAAAATAATTGATATTATTTTCCTGAGTTTGAAAAAAAAACAACACCAGAAATCATCTGTATATTTATCTCACAGGACTCTGTATAAAGTCTTGTTGTAATCCTCAAAACAGTCAAAACCACAAAACAATACGATTGCATAAATCACACGCACACGATGGTCGTAATTGTATACGCATACGATGTATGATTTGTGTTCGTGATTCGCATAATACAGAACCAGTATCACACTATCATATTATAAATACTGTAGCAATTAATTAGTAGCTTTATGCTTTTATAGGACGTTTAACTAAGGTCTGTTGTCTCCGTCTTTCACACAGTCACACGTAAGACGCATTTATATATTGTGTATATAATGAGAACGCGTTCACGAAGATCTGTCATGAACAGTTATTCAACGCGGTCGCAATCGCCCTTCCAAAATTCCTCTTGAAGTCGCTTTTAAGAGCGTTTAAATTATTGTTAGGGTTGACTTGAAGTGTGCAAACCTTGTGAAATAACTTTACCATTGCTAACCATCAGAAAATTACAAGATATCTATAGTAGTGAGTATATAACATATTAGAGCTTGAACAAACTGATACATTTTTAGGTATTATATAATGGGACTGATAAAATTATGTATTCAACCAAAAACAATTTTTATTGCGTTCCACTTTAATCATATAATAATGTATAGCTATACAATGTTTTGACTCTCACTTCCCAGGCGTTTATTACGACGGATTTTCGTGAAACGTGTATTTTCAACGTTCACGCACGTACGAGAGACGTATAAGCAAATAACAACTATAAATTATGATGATAATTTATTCATATTCACATAATAGTCACACAAATGTAAATTTGAGAAATATTGTCGTCTGATGCTTTATCTTGGTCAGCTAAGTCCTTGATAAATAAATAATGTTAGATTAACTACTTTAAATTTAAATTAATTAAAAATTCACTCTTTACGTATTTTACGTCGTTACATCTCCTATTCATTGTCAACAATTGATATATCAGCAAAGAATGATAATTAGGTATATTGAAAAGCTTCCCACTGGTCGTTAGACGTTCACATTTAGGTTTTTATTTACCGTTACCAATATGAAGATAAAAACCACATTAAATATACCCATCCATGCTAAAAATCATTACTGTAATATATTAATATAGTTAGGTTTACTGGTATTGCGTAACTGAATCAATGAATCATAATTTTGCAAGCAAATATACATGTGAAAGATATAAAAAGTCAATTATGAATGTATAATAAATTGTCAAATCTTTGAAATTAAAGTAGTCCCACATACCACACACAATATAATTATGTATATCTTTAAATGAATAGTAAAATTGTTAGTCATTAGTGATTTTTTTTATTTACCGAAAATACAACAAAAATATAAGAAAATAATTTGTGAAATAAAAACCTGAAAAACAATTTTATATTATGCACCAATTTATTGATTCAGCAAGGTTTATATTACAAGTGCTCCACTTCGTATTTGATTTACTTAAATAATGAGTAAAAAAAATAAATAAAAATAATAATATAAATTACAAATATTTTTATTATTGGCAATTGCCTCAAGAACTTTTATCATAACTATTAACGTTAACCAATGATAAGATTTGAGTAACATTTTTACCTTTGAAAAAAAATACCACTATCACAAAACACAAGAAATTTAAAATTTTCAAACAGACATTAGAATATACTATGTGATATAACGCGTTGCATTAATTCGGTTTTTAATGTGAAATGTAAATTCATAAATCCTAAAAATTCAAAAAAAAAATTTACTATAATTTTCAAAATATTTCATATGACATACTCGTAATTTCAAGTATATAGCCTACTAAAAAATGTTTTTCTAGTTGTATTATTTTCCCAGTAATACAATCAGAAAAACAAAATACTGAAATTAGGATTGCAAGATTCATCTAATTTTCCAAATGTCACAAAGCCTATAAAAACAAACCAATAGCTTGTGGCCCTACGGCAATTAGATCAATTTGGCGTAGACTTTTCCGATTTCGTTTTACAACTTTTCATTGTCTTCGATGGTCATTCTGTAAAATTAAACTTTTTATTGATTGTTCTATAAATTAATTTAAAATATAGTAAACTTAGTGAGCAAAGCTGGGACTAAACAAAGACAATTGACTGGTAATCATGGCACCTTTGACAACGTCTAAATTTGGTAGCACAACATACATTAGTAAAACCAAGTCAAAGACGTGAAGAGTTTCCTGGCCGTGCCGTTTTCGGAGTACTGAAATCGCGCTAACCGATTTTTGTCACACGTGCGTTCTCACGTCACACTCCGAAAGATAAAATATAGGTACACGTATACACTCTCTACACATGCCCGTCCGTCACCTGTTGCGCGCATCTCGAAATCCATTACTCATCCCACGACTGCGGCGGTGGCGGCAATCGGGTGAAATAACAAATTGTGCGGGCGACTCATATAATAATATAATATATATATATATATATATATACATCATACACCTGTAGTATAAAATATTGTGTACGCGTGAAGGTGTACCTATTATACGCACACAAACACACTAATATAAAATTTAAATACATATGGTTGTATGTACCCGTGTGTTTATAATTCATGGGCGCACGTAGGTATATAATAGTAATAATAATAATAATATTAATAATAATAACGCGAGACAGGGTGAATACGATTACGAGCCGTGTACAACAAATAACGCGCGTGAACGATCGGTGCGCGCGATCGTATAGTAATAATAATAATAATGTATTATGGGTACGCGTGTAAAACGGTCAGGTGAGAGAAATAAAACGACGACGGCGTGATAAATGACGAGCGAAACAATATAATGGTAATAATATAATATTGTGCGCGCGGAGCATGTATGTACAATATAATATTATGTATATACGATATTATACACCATACATATATGTATATACGATATGGCCGTATTATAGGTATATAATATTATGTACACGCGCAGTCGGATAGAGACGGGCCGAGAATCCCGCGAGAGACGGACGCGTAGAAATAATATTCTGACGGGACTTCAAACGGGTTGACCTCGGGGCCACCTCCGGCATCGACGTGTGTAATGTTTTTTTTTTTCCTCTCGTTCTTCTTCTTCTTCTTCTTCGTCTCCGTCGTCATGTCGTCCTTCTTCCACCATCGCACTGTTATATTTTATTCTTTACTCGCGTGTGGTGTGATTACGATATATATTACGACAGCGGCGGCGGCTATGATTCTCGTCGTGTCGACGTGAATTACAACGTGTACCTATGTAATATGTATATACCTATATATATATATAATATGTTTATGTATATTTTTAATAGGTACACCTCCATGAGTAAGGTGTACATAATGTAATATTATAACTTGTAAGTATATAATACGAAAGAAATATACCAATCGACGACAAATTGAACGTTATGTTATAAAATGTTTGTTCAAACTCGTTGTAGAATAAATATTGCGATCGTTGAGTGTATAATGTATATGATATATTATGTTGATATATATATATAATACATATATTATGTGTATATACAATGACCTGTAATTACTGGTTGATTTACTAATCATGTTTAACTCCAATTTCAACCGTTCATCGGGATACATTTTTTGAATGTCTTGATATATTTTATAAACTTAAACTTAATCGTCTACCTTCTGAATAATTAAACTTTATTAAAATGGATAATGGTTCATAGTAATAGGTTTAAAATACAGTATTATTCAGAAATGATGAAGTAATTAATATTATTATATTAACATTTTATAATCTATGAAGATGTTCGTACACAATAAGTGCAATACTAAATACATTTATATTATATATTTTATATTGTATTGGTACGTTCTACTTAAAAATTCAAAAAGAACGTAGTTCGAATAAAACGCATTATTAATAAAGGATAAAGGAGGAAGAGTGAACCACATTGTATACGCGTACATAGATTATATATAAGGTGTAACAAGACTGTATAACAAACTACCATTACTAATGTTACTATATTTGTTAAATAGTCCTGTTTCACTCTGTATGGTTAGAAGACGTAAAAGTGTTTTCCAAATCTACAAACATAGCTAGGCGCAGCGTGTCATTTAAACGACTATAAGCCATCATTTGATGACTGACTTCACACAAATATTCCTGTATAAAAATATTCTACAGTACAAATATATATTAATATATATACAGTATATATTAAGACTATTAAACAAAATAATAAAACTCTCAAATCACAATTTTTTTTATGATTATATTGTTTTTTATTGATTTTAATGTTTAGGTAACTGCACAGGTACTTGCACTATGAATAGTTGTATAAAAGTATTAAAATAAAATACATAGAATATATTATAAGTCTTATAATACGAGACAATAATATTAACTTCAATTATTAATAGCGACTTAAACCACATTCTTATTTTTACATATTACATTTAATTTGAAAATATTACATAAAATATTCTTAAAAACCTTATTATCTAATTATACTTAAAAAAAAAACAGTACATATGTAATAATAAGACGCTCTAAATAATTGATAGTAAATAAAAAAATGTAATAATATGACTTTAAACGTTTTCGGCGTATATATTAACTACGAACCTACTGAAAACGGTCGACACCCTCAGCTAAGTAGGTATAAATAAAATAAAAACTCACCCACGCGTATAATTCGTATACGAAAACGAATATACATTTATATATATATATGTATTTATAACGCGTGTCGAATGCTCGAGACCAAAGAGCTGGAGCGCGCGTGCGTACAAATCGCATCCCTATTTTTTTTTAATAATATACAAATTATATCATCGAAACGCGCGCTATACCTATAGTTGTTTTTTAATCGAAACGACTTTGTCGGCTACAGTCTCGCGATTAAAATGTTTCGACGAGTTGAAAAAAATACCACGTTCGTTGACGCCGAGTGCATCATATTATAATGTTTTAGAAGTAACTCGTATAATATATACATATTGTACGATGACGTATATAAAAGTGGTTAAATATAGCGACGGTTATACGGACAATAATAAGCCTCGCGCAGATTAACAGATTTCCCGAGACGTTCATTTATATGTTAATGTGTCGCGCGAGCGAGTTTCTTATTATTTTTCCAAAGAAAAACAATCATTAAAATGCTAATGACTATTTTGTATAACACTGTAAGTCAGTAACCACATTACGCGCGCAATATTGTGCAGGTATATAATATTTATACATATATATATATATATATATAGATATCTCTCTATATAGATATACCGGCGTGTACTACCGATGTCCGTCCGCGCGGTGGAACTGATCGTTTTTTTTCGCAGCAGTACCTTACCCGACGTCATTATTATACTTTCGTCGCGTATATATATTATTATTATTATTACGGGTCGTTTGCAATTTGCATGCCGGCCCGGCGGCGGGCGTGGGCGAGGGGGTTCCGAGTCGGGTTTTGCGCTCGTGTTTTCGGTTAATTAACGATTTGTGAAGTTTTACTTCCACGCGACGGGCGGCAACGGGGTGACGGCACAGGTGCTCGGCGAGGATTTCTCGTTGTGCTGTAGCGGAGGACTGCATCCTGTGCGTGATCGCCGTGTATATATAGATAGCATACAGACTGTACGCAGATATTATTATTACACACGTCAGAACGTGGGAAAACATTCTTTCTCCCCGTTTGTCACATCCGAAAAATCGCCGTGCACGTACACATTATTATTATTATTATTATTATTATTATTGTATCTCCGAATGTGTGTTATACATGACGCGATTTCAAACAAAATTCCCAGTGACAGTCGGTGGTAGCGAGGGCGTGGGATATGGACTTTTGCATGATAAACGCTTCCGTGTTTCGTGTCCCTGCGGTCGATAAATAATAATAACATGTTTTTTTTATAGGTAAAAACCAGTATCGTATATATATAATTTAATATATTATTTACATCACGTTGATTGATAAACTGTCGTGACTCGTATATTGTATGTCGTATATTATGTTATATATTTAATAATATTAACTTGTAATAACCTTTCCGTAATTTTTATTATTTATTTTTAAAATTATATAGGATATTATAATATAAAAGTATTTTGAAAATATTTATTTTATCTAAACAATCAACAACATTTTCCGTGAAAAATTATATTATGATACTATAACTATAAGATAAGATAAAATTATATTTTTTACTATTCCTTATCATTATGATTTTATACTTTTTTCAATTACAATAGACGTAGATACCTACGGCGAGTAATTAAAATTTCACATTTTAAATAAAAATAGTTTCATGAAAATTCTTCATATACACAAACAATCAAAATTCTACTCATCGTTTGAAATCCAATATTTATAAACATAAACATTCTCGTTTAAATGTTTTGATTCATAATATAAAATTAAAAATATGATGACATTCAACATTGTTTAGTTAATCAAATGGAAAAACTTTAAAAAAAATAAATAAAATATGAAACTTTTTCAAAAACAAGGTTTTGAAAAATAAAATCCAAAACTAATAAACTTCTAGACAATGAGTGTCTATTGCTAAAATTATAATCTCGTTTTGTATATTTTAAACGTCTACTGATCACGGATATTATAATATAATTATAATATACCCTACAAAACAACAAAATTAAAGCAAATCCCGACACAACGCATTACGAGTCTCGAAACACTCCAAAAATATAAATATCAACTAGTCGCGAAACGTTGAATCATTAATTACGATTTTGAGTTTACATACTTATATGTAGGTGTATATCCGACGCTGATGGTTAAATTTTACGTACAGCGATGAGACCACTACGATAAAGAGGAAATAGTTTTGTGATAAAAATAGATCTAAGCTCATGCTGTAATATGACATTGTGCCCGTACAATACATACACGATAACACACACACATACACACACACACACACACACATAGATACCTACTTACGTTGTATCATCGTAGTGGTATTATACGAGGACGGCGTCGTTTTCGTGCGAAGCCGTGTCGGCACGAGCCGCCTTATCCGCGACGGAATCGAAAAGCGCAAAGTCAAACGCGTGTAATAAAATTTACGGCGGTGGTGATATATATTATTATATACTACATGTGTATGGGTATAGGTAGTATAGGTATTCGCGTCTCGGGGTCGACAATATAATACTATAAACGTCGTGTGTGTGTGTTTTTTATGTTTTATTATTATTATTATTATTATTGTTATCGAAACGATGCGCGTGCGCGAAATCTCTTTTAAACGACCTCGTGTCATCTATCCGATTGTGTGTGCGCCGTATTCACCTCAACACACCCTCGCGCGCGCGCATAATACATATTATAAACATTTATGTATTATATATACATATATTATATATATATATATATATGTCGATATTCCGACTTCTAGACGAGAAAAAAAATTACGATACAGCGCAGCAGCAGCAGCAGCATCAGCAGCAGCCACCGTCGGCGGAGGCGGTGGGATACGGTAGACAGGTCACATCGAACCCCTCCACTTCGCCGCTAGTCGGAACCGCGCGCAGTGCGGTGGACAATAGGTACCTATATAATATGATATTTTTACAAAAGGCTCGTGGAAGAAAAGCATATATTATCATGTGGGAGTGGGAGGAAGAAAAAAAAAATCGTGTACATGTGTGTGTTTCTTTTTATTATTTTCATCGCGTTTATACAGCAGTATACAGGTAGAGATAGGTACCAACACAATATATACTGCAACGCATAACGTATACGCATACACCGACGCGTGCGTATATCATATGTATATATACACATAACAATACGTCTAAAGCGTCGGTACGTACAGCACCACGCCACAATGGTACACGCGCACACGAGAGAGGCTGTACACACGGTATAGAGACGGATCGAGAGAGGGAGAGAGAAGAGAGAATGATTCGTATCTGCGGCGGACCGCAATTGTTCGTACGGCGCGGCGTACCGGTGGCGTCGACGGCGAATAGAAGTCGTTGGCGACTGTCGCAGTGGCGACGGCATTTACGACGACAGTGTGTGTGTGTGTGTGTGTATGTGTGTGGGCAAATCTCATCCGTTGGAGACGCTGCTGTCTCGCGGGGCGCGCTGTGTGTGAAGGGCGTTTCGGGTACCCCCCGGGTCAGGTCAGGTCTCCCCCGGATCTTCTACTTCACCTGCAGCTACTGCGTATATATTAATATATATGTGTAATATATAGCTTCTCGCCTACGACTCTACCGGCAAAAGTATAAATGTTATATATATATATATATATATATGTATATACATTTATATGGACGGTCGACGGTGGTGTGATTTATAGTATCCTTTGTGGTCGACGACCGTCCTTTGCAGTGTACACGACAACCCGATGTGTATAACAATGTATAATAATATTATACAGATGTAGCGAGTTGCGTCCGTTCCGGGTACGACATAAAATATACACGTACGAGGATTTTCGGTAATTTACATTCCGTTCGCCTTTAACCGCACTCCATCGCTGCCAAATATAAAAGTCCACCGTTATCCGATTTTTTTTTTTTTTTATCGACAACCTTTTTATCACGCATTGCCGTGGCGTATAAATTCAACGCTGCGACATTGTGCATTGTCTACATTTTACTCGCCTTTCGAGGAGTGCGAGCAATCGATTAACGACTACGTGCAGACAACACATGAAACCTTTGCCGACGTCAAGCGCCCGACGAAAAATCTGCTTTCGACGACAAATGACAATATTATGACGATCAATACATTGTGATTCGCAGTTTTCTAAAATACTTTGAGTACATTCAATTTACACTAAATATATCGAAACAAACCTCGTAAAATATTATGGTGACGTACGTCATCGATATTATACGCGATATACTTAAAATCCAATCGACGCTTATTATATAACGCACACGTGTATCGTCACGAAGTCAATATAACAATTATTATTTGGCGTTTCGTTCGGAAAGATAAATATTTTAATAATACGTCAAATAGTTGCGAAATACTATTATGAAAACTATAAATACTAGCTAAAATTAACATATCCTAACCGGTGGTCGTATTGCTGTACACGATTTCAAAACAGCTTTTTCCGTTTGAATTTGCCGCGTCAACTCTGTATAATATATTACGTTGCGATCCATAATAACTTATAGAGAGTGTTTTCGAGCAAAATTGAATTACGCAAACGGTTAAATACTTTGGCGCATACAGAAAACAGGCTGGAATGAAAATTAGTTTCGCCGACGCTGCTGCAGCCATATAAGTATTCATATTATCATAACAATTATTATTGATATAAGTATTAGTTAAATGCATATATCCAGCGAAAAACCTCACCACGTGTGACTAACATTTAAATAAGGTCACAAAATTAATTTCAATTATTATAATTTGTATTTATTATTACAACTTACAACTTACAAGTCCCAATTATTTATGAAAACATAAAAACCTTGGATCGAGTATTTGACTAAATATTGATATACGAGGTCGACAGGTCGTAGGAATTGCTAGTTAAGTCCGCCTAATACCTTAGTCGCGTGTACACAATTATCGATCGAGAAATGTTGGCGCCACGATCTTATTAAACGGTCAAAGCGAATTCAACGGGTCTCGAGATTATTTTATAATCCGACTCGCCCACAACACTTTTTATATACGTATAGACATAACCATAGTATAATATAAACCATGGACGTCGATAATGTACTCTTGTTTAGAATTAATATCCATTACAAATTGTTTCTGTTGTTTATTTATATATAACATCTACATTGTTGACTCATAGAATATAAATACCTTTACCTACATACGTACTATTTCTCCCTTTATATATATAGTTCCGTTGAAAATAAAATGATAATTTTAACTCTTTAAAAAATGAATAAAGATAATATATAATGTATATATTATAATTTGTAAATAAAATATAGGTATCATGGAAACAGGAAACTAGACTACCTTTTACAAAACAATAATAAATTAATTGTCAATGTTAAGCCCCATTTAATTTTAGGATTGTCAATAATCAATATGATACAACATTATATCCATATAAATAAATGAAAATAATTATAATTTTAATAAATTTGTCGATTTTTTAATCCAACCTTTTTCACGTAGTCTAATTGACTTATTTCACCATCCTGATATTTTTCCCATTGAACAATTATGTACAATATTATGTAATAACACAAAACTACTCACACACTACTCTAATCATATAATAAATCTACGCTATAGTTTTAAATATTTTAATATCTGCCATCTGAAATGAAGCATATACAGGCACTCAAATACCTAGGATTTTTGTACTTATGTACGATACAATTTTATTTTATTATAAGATTATTTAATCTTTTGGGGTCTTTAGTCCTATTTAACAATCAGAATAGACATATGACACTATGATATTTCACATATTTTATTAAATAATTAAAAAATTTAGGTCATCTACTCTTTCAACTGCTACGTTGGAATATCAGATTTTTAAATTTGCAGCACTATTTGAATATATAGTTAGAGTACACGTAATTATTATTAGCTTCTGGTGGTAGAATAAATTTTTTATGTATAGAGATATGTTCAAAAACCGTATTCGAAGATAATATTTTTACATTTAACATACGTGTGAATAGCGGCTATATTATAACGTAGGTACATCGTGCGAAATTAGGATACATTTATGGGTAACTGTCATTAATGTGATTAATGTAGTCATTCAATCGCGAATTTACCACACAGTCGGCAAATGCGGCATTAATTTATTGTAATGTACACGAACATAATTACGTGGTTAAATCTGAACGGGCAGAAGAAAAAATAACCATTAAAAAGTGATTTATTACGATGTACCTATATGCAGTGCGCGGTTTTTATCACGCGCAGGTATGTTATATGTATAGTCGCGCAAACTGTAATCGGAGCGCGTGTAATGTACGCCTATATAGTGAACCATATAGTGTATTATACATACGATAATAATAAATTGTATTCATTGTGCTGAAATGGCAATACTATAATTGTACATGAGAGGAAACAAAAGCCAGTGCGTCATGAAAACGATACAGCGATTCTAATAATAAAAGTAAAAAAATAATTAATGTAATAAACATATCTTCACGAAGATAAGTCCATATATAATACAGTAACTGATCTATATCAAATTAGATAACATTTAAATTGGTAGTAAAGGCATGACTTATTCTTAAAAAATAAAGTACCTATTTATAAATCAACTATCACTAATGTCATTATTCCCCTGCGATAACAGACGGCCCAGAATTTAGCAATGGTAACGTAGGTTATTAAAATATTACATAATTTTTGTTTTTTTTTCTATTATATTTCATTGTTTAAATAATTGAATTATTCAAAAAATTGTCTATGTGTAGCAATAAGTATATACTATCATTGATTGCCTATATATATATATATATAGTACTATAATATAATATATAATCAATAATACTATATAGTTAAGTACCAAGTACTTACTACTTACTACTTAGTAGTATGTGTATGTTTTTTTAAACGTGCTTTATATACCTTTGCTCAATATTAGATATACTTATGTAGGTATAAACTATAGTTGCAAATTTGAAACATTATTGCTAAGACGAGATTCCTCTTCATTTAAATTGTACACAATATTTTTATTCGCGTGATTGTATGATAATATAATATTAGATTCTTTATAGTATATTAATTCTAAAATGTTTTTTTTATTTTAATGTAATTTGTTAAACGTTCCCGGGTCCTGACTAATAATTTATCTTTTTAATTAGTTAGTGTATTATAAATATTATAATAATCTAAATACGTGGTATAAATCATAAAACTCATAATGTTCGTTAATGATTAATATTTTATACATAATAAAATCGTATAATCTTATATAATAATATAATATACCTATCTGAAATACAAAGTCAGGCGGTGATTTTTATTTCAGAAATGATCACTTTTATCATATAACATAATATTTATAACTTATATGTGTTATTACATGATAAGCTTTTTAATTTTTAATTTATTATATTTTAAGACGAGTTGGTAGTTTTACGGTTTGCCATAAAAATGATTTTTACTACCGAAATATGTATTTACTCATAAAATATTAATATAAATATAAAGTGTAAGACTTTGATCTTATTTTTGTCTCAACTCGGTTACTGTCAACAAACTACTATTGGGCATTTGGGCGACCACAACAAGTACTTGCATGTAATTTATACACGAATGTAATAAACAATCTGTCATTCACAATACCTATGTTAATAATAAACAATAATAATAAATATATTATGTCAAATGTATATTTACTTAAAACATAATTTCATTTTTAAGAATAAATATTGTATTAAAAAAAAAAACATTTAAACCTGTTATTGACTAAAATATAAAAAGTAATAGAATATAGTATGTAATGTGATGTAATTCCATAAAATGGCAGTAAATTATATAATTAAAAAATATCCATCTGGCACCTTTTCTTAGAATAATAATAACTAATGATAAAACAAAACTATGATTTGTACATCTTAAAGCACTAAGTACGTATCCTAAAGTAAGCCATGTAGTATTATAAATAACGTTCGTAAATCGCGAGTTAAAAAACAAAAAGTCATCGGATGGGCATTGGATATAGGTATATTATATTAAATATATTATATTTTATCGTATTGTGTATTAGAAAACTTTACAGTTCCAAGTATTGCCTTATACGTAAATATCAAAAAAAAAAATCTGTACATGTATATTATATATATATATTATACTTTCGCCTTTTGCAGCAATATATATATAAATATACATGTGTATATATTATGTATATGATTTATCTGTAATACGCGCGTAAAAGTCGAACGTGTGAACTGTGCCCGTGCGCGTTAAGGACACCGCCGTTATAGGCAACGGGGCAGAAGACCAGTAGCAATAGAGTGTGTGTGTGTGTGTGTGTGTGTGTGTAGGCTTTGTGCCGGAGGAGAAAAATCTATATAATAATATAATATATAAATTACGTGTAATAATGTGCGTGCGCGCGTGTGTATACGTGAATAGCGCAATACTTATTGCATCGGATAACGGTAGAAGTGAATAAGCTTTTTCACATAGGCGTTTAATACGAAACGGACGTGTTACAGCTAACAAAGCCGTTAGTATATCAGCGAGAGCGGAGGCTTCGAATTCGAGTCCAATGTGTGCAGACTCCACGGGGTTATCGATGATCTCGTGCGTACAGTGCGGCGGTTCCGCTGATAAGTATAACGTTAGATATTGTTTTTTTCTCGGTAAAATCCAATTGCCGCATAAATCAAATGCATATTATCTAATAAATAGGTGTATAGGTACCGGAGAAACTCGATAACACGAAACGTCCTATTATAAGCGTGCCTATTTATCATAATAATAATATTAATAGCTCAAAACACATTTCTATAGTTCAATTTAATTTCTTACCACGTTGTAATTTTTCACGAGTCGTAGTTGATTTTCATACGAAAAAATTATGCTTTGCCGTATATATCATTGGTTAGCACGAATATTTTGAACGATACGTATAATTAATAATAAATAAAATATTAAAAACAATCTAAATATTATGATATTATGTGTAAAACAAAAACAAAAATGCAAAATCGACGTTTTTTTTTATCTGTTATCTAAAAATAGTATTTAAAAAATCTCTGATGAATTTAAGACTGCGTATTTTGTCGTATGCTTTTTCAAACTATATTAACGATGGATAAAAAGGAAGTAAATAACATATTTTAAGATTTAGGTGATTTTAACGAAACTAAACTGTTACAGGGTAATGCAAATATATAACAAAAATACACAGTTTTTTAAAAAGAAGATTGACTTCTAACGCGATTTAAAGCCGAAATGTTTAATTTGTATGCAAGTATATCTTGAGACGGAATCTCGCGAAAACTGTTAAAACGTCACACTATGAAGTATATAAAGTGGATTTCGTATAATTCAAACTATAGGCACGTATGCCATTATTATTCTCTACGTAAACTTAACAACGCCGCACTAAACCCTCTTGAATTTAACTTGAACTAATAGATATCTATAGAAATTTAGTTAATAAATATATATATATATATATATATATATTGGAATTTTCCTTAATATTTTCTTTTTATACCGAAAAAAAAATAACAAATCAAAAGTATGACCTAGCTTGGTTTATACGAAAAACGGTCCAGATCTGATAAAATATAGTTTGCATGTTAAAACATTTGATTATATTATAGCAGTAGTTTGATCACAAAACTATTTGAAAATAATTCAAAAAATGTAACAATAATTTGTATTATATTACTAATTTTGCAATGTAATTTGTATATATATATATATATATATTATGTATACACTGTTCTATAATATTATAGAGAATATTTATTAAGGTTATTTGTGTTATTTTCTTACAATTTTTAAGTTAAAAATCTAAAATTGGGAAAATAATTTCAAAACCAAAGTACTCAAAGCTCATCGTAAGATCAATAAGTTCATAGCTTCACACTCTTTCAGAATATTGAATTAAAGCCACTGATACCCACATAAATATCGTGTACCTACATATACTATTATATGATACAATATAATTTATATATATACCAACCGTTCAACATTTTAACGTTATATATAGTTTTATATTATAGCTACTTATAACGGTATACCACTTGCGACGAATTATTATGGTCGAACCTATGTAATATTCCTTGTTCTTTCGTAAAACGAAACGTACACATAATACTAAACACTCGCTTTTCTCCAGACATTCGTCGATAAATGATAATAAATCTTTTTCTGCAGAAAATGGTCACCGAATAATGGTGAAAACTTTTTCTTATTCCGTATACGCAAGAGGTATATAGCGTACAATATATTATATTCTCTATGGTCGGAGGCGAGGAGGGTGTCGAAAACGACGACAATAACGCCGAAAAAACCACACCCACTCGATGGTTTGTCAAATTGTCGTTAGCGACAATGTGCGAGTGTCTGAGTGTGCGTGCGTGTTTTATTGCCCGCAACCACAGAAGCGCGTCTACCGCGTGTAATTGAGACTCACACGTGGACAACGACACAAGCAGCTGAAGCGCGAAAAATAGAAGAAGAAAAAAATATCGGTAACGCATTGCGTATGATTGATATCAAATTGTATAGGTGCACAACGTCATACTGTGAATCGTGAACCGTCTATAGGTATAATCACACTGTGTGAATGTGTGTTTGTGTGTGCAGTATACGCAGTGTGTTAATAACAATAATAATTTTCGCATAGTTATTATATATATATATATATATATATATATATATATATAATATCTGTATCGAAATGCTGACGTTTCTTTGCATTGCGGAGGTCATTATTTCCAATGGAGGAGGAGTCCGTCGACACCGCGCACTAGTTATACATAATAAGACGTTACCAAAATGCATTTGTTACGGTCAATCTGACATTTTTTTTTTTTTTTTTTTGAACATGATAATAATAATTGAATCCTACGCATGCCGTTAATACTATTTTTCACCGATACGAGTCGTAAAATACATTCTCGATATAATAATAAATATCCATAAAATACGGTCGGTATATAAGTTGATGGTACACCTATATAATATATTGTAACGGCAGCGCGCACATTTGCCACATTTCGAGATAAAATCCAATATATATATTCTTATTATTATTATTGTTAGAATAAAACTCGGATGAGACAAAGCGTCCGTTTAACCTTATCGCACACCGTGTGTTATGCCGCCACCGAGCAACGCTTTAAATCCTTTCCACACGCGCGGCTCAGACATTTTAATGTACTTATGTTTTTATCTAAATGTCAAATTAGTCATAAACATTATAGTAATACGACGGCTGCGGATAAACGCGCTACTATACGATCGCTATTGAACGTTTCTTTATGCGTACTTAGGTAGTTGGGTATTGCACGCAGAACCGGTATTCTCGTATGGAGTGCACTTAACCGGTAATAGACGATACCCACTGCCGATCGGTGGTATCGCTTTCATAAATTCAGTTTAATAGTGTGCGTTTTAAAATTGATTATAGATACAACTTTTATTTTTTCAACCGAGAAACGAAATCTATAGCGGTTCTGACCCATTCGCCTACTATAAATATTACACTTCGTTATTATCCATATACGTGTATACTGTATATACGTATATCGTACGTTCGAATATCACGAACTTTAGAGTTACATATCCATATTGTATAATAATACAATCAATATAGTCAATAGGCATTTTATAAGATCGGCAAAACAGATACTGAAACAATGTGATTGTAATATTATTATGACACGCGCATAAACCATTACTCGACGATTATAATAACAATATAGGTAAAGGTAAGGTTAACCTATTAATGATACACATAGCAAAAAGTGTAAACAGTAAGCTCTTGAGATATTTAAAAGTCTGCAGTGAAGACATATCTAAACTTCTAAATCCCTGAATACACTACTGTCTGTATGCAATCAAACCCAATATTTAATTATTAAGTACCAACATTATTAATAAATATTTATTTATATTATAAAGTATTAAGATAATATTATCTGTCGCATTTCATTTACCAGTAATTATTTAATTTAGTAAATAGCTAGTAAAATATCTTTATATGGCTTAGGTAAGTGTAATATTAATTAAAAATTATATTTATATACTTGCAAATTTTTTTAACTTCTCCAGTTTTCCTGTTTAAAAAAAAAAAATTAATTAAATGTTGAACTGAGATTCATAATGTATGTATAATAATAAAATATCCCAATAAAACATGAATGTATTCTATTGGTTTTACAATGCAGCGTAGCCGCGTGGCTATGTTTTTTTTTTTTTGTGTCTGAAACTCTTGAAACCCTTTTTCTAGTATAACAATGTTCTGATCATCGACTTCGTGTAAGGTTTTTGATAGAAAATTGTATGTAGTTTGTACTTAAGGAGAAAATTAGGTCAAAAGTAGAAATTTTCCCTTTTTTAAAATAATCTAGAATAATCAACATAAATAACGAACAATTTTTTATAATATAATAGCTATTTTGTTATTAAAATAATTGTTTTGTAACCATTTTCTAACTAAAGTAAACAATTTTCGATTAGAATCGTTTTTCATCATTTACAATAATTAAGATTTGATTTCAAATTTATCACGTCCATTACATTCACCCGATGTCTCAATGACGAAATACACTCGACTTAGCCAACTATTTATACGTGCCTACTTTTTTATAATTTACATTCGTAAACATTCTATGCAAAAATGCAATGAACAATTATTTTCATATTAATAGGACCTATAAAATGTTGTTCGTTATCTATACGTGATGGTATAGACTATATATTATATATCATATTTATAATACCTACTTGTTTGTTGTCTCTCCGCCAACGTACCATATTAAATTGATCACCCCATCATCATTTTATCGTCCGTCATACTACGACATTTTTTGTAATAGCGTAATAAAAATTTCAAATAATGGTATATAATAATTATAATATAAAGTAAAAAAAAATAATAAGATAGTTATTTAAAGATTCTTAAATATCACACATTTTATTCGTCTTAACAATACTTTTTGTTGTGTAAATTGAACGCCAATAATAAATATCCCGATAAATAACTCATTTAAATGTTTAATAATATTTTAAAACAAACTTAATACTGTTTGTAAAATATATTTAAACTTTAAATTGCAATTACATACGACATATAAAAATCAAAAACAAACTAACACAATTTAAACATAAGAAAATACCATTTAAAATATGATACATGAGGTATTTGACTTATTTTTGTTAAATCGATGACATACTACAGAACAACCTACACATATGATCGTAAAAATGTAGGGAAATGTTGATTATGAACATCATCGAATTTTAGATTTTGGATTAAATACAGCTGACGTTAGGTCCCTTGATAGCGGGATGATACATTTTATACGGATTGGTGGCGGGGCGCTAACAAACAGGCACCTGATAAATAGCATAATAATACGTCCACAACGATAGTCTAGACATTTCTTACAGCTCTGGCGTGAATAATATAACAGTATATTTTTAACACGTCCAACGCGCACAAAATCGACACCCCGCGACAGCGGGACGTTGCGCGCGAAATACTAAACGGATGTACACGGCAAGATCTTGAGATACGTGATAATAATAGTTACGACTTCTCGTGGGGGCCATTGTAATACGAGTATTGGGTTCGCCGCAGCGCAGGCTTGTCTTCCGCGACCGCCAGTTGCAGTGTATGCAAAGCACTCGAACGACTGTGTAGCGCACATAAGCAATATACGCACGACGGGGCAGCGCGGTCGCAAGCACGAACTTGTCGTGTATACCATCATGTAATACCATGCAAAAGTGACGGTGGTATAATGTACTGTCGCTTTTAAACAGCGCATAATATAGTTAGCTATATAGTATACGTGTCAATCAACCGCACTCGACGACGTGTAATTCCTTTTCCCTGCATTGTTCCGCCGAGCGAATCGAGCACAATTATAGCGCGAATCGTTGTCATAGATCTGTAATTGACTTCGATTTAGCTAATTATTTGTATAGCTTGGGTTGCGGTACGTACGAACGGTTTTTTAATATTATTGAGTACATTATTAATCATTAGCCGCGAGTTATTGCAGCTGAATCGCCCAATATATATATATATACGTTTACGCAGAAAACATAATATGCACTTTTGTAGTTTTAATCTCTTAAAGTTCAAACAATCCTTTCTAAATGATGGTGTAAGTCGAGGTATGGCGCTAGCTCCGCGAAAATTTCCGAAACGGACTGGTGCACGTCACTTTCAAAAAGGGTAGTTATAGTCAGCCGAAAGAATGCGATTGTTTACATTACGGACTTTCGAATTACCTTTCAAACACAACACTATATTAATTGTATTATTAACGTGTAGAATATAATATAGTATCCACATATATACGTTACATATGTACAATAAACCATATAATGGACCAACGAGTTTCATATACATATTTATTCGACGTGCACGTACAATATTGTTTTGGCGTGTTGCCCACCGGAATTTGCGGTGAGAAAAATGGTAAGGGTGAAACGATTATGTGGCGTATACCGACTATTTATTTGCATTGCACGCGGTCATATAGTACGCAAAGACAATCGGTGTGAGACGACGGTATATATGGACTATACGTGAAGTCTGCGAAAACGTTCGTCACGAAACCGGTGGCGTTCGTGGTAGTCTACGCTTTACGGGAGGGAGAAGAGGACGTTTGTTGTTTTTTAAATAAAAAATGTTCTTTTTTTCAATTCAATGCAAATGAGAAAAAAAAGCGCTTGCTGCAAGTATAAAGCTAGGCAAAAGCCAAAAAGGTTAACGAGGTCGTCCGAGCCGAGAACGACGATATATTATATTGGGAACAATATATATATAAATAAATATCGGTGGCCTCCCGTGTACGATGATAATAATATACGTAAGTATAGGTACATAATATAATATATATTATAACATATGTGCGTCGCCGACGGCCGGCATCGTATGTATATAGGCATATACGATATAATGCAATATTGTGTGCCCCCGGGACGACCCGCGGCTAAAGTCGCGCTAACAAAATTCTTTTTACCATTGTTCTCCGTTCGTGTATAGCGCCTGTTAAACGCCGAGACGCGTCTCTCATGCGATGCTGCACCGCCTCGAGTATAATATACACTATACGCGCGTACCTATATATAATATAATAGTATATTATAATGTGCACGCGTTTGCCTACACATTATATCAAATATATATATGGGGTGATCCATTTAATGTAAGACACACATTATTTCATAAAACACAAGTATTTTTGAAAATATTTATTTTACATAGCTGTAATGTGCTGTTATTACAAAACAATGTGTAACTCCGTATATTTTGTGTATTAAGTTAAGTGTTATGTGTAATTTATACAAACCGTGTACCTATATAATGCACATTGTTTATTATTATTGTTTAATATGCGTAAAGAATGATAAAAAAAAAAATTAACGGATTAGGTTATGTAAATTCATAAAATTCAATTTTTTTTCAGATCACCAGCTGTGTTGTACCTGTACGATTAAACATAGAAATATCGATGGTTTGCTCGATGTCGTATTCGTCATCGATATCGCGACGAAAGCTCTGATGCACCCCCGTCGAGTTCAATCTATATTTCGTGCTACAAATCACACCGTGCAAAACAGTCGACGATAAGACGCACGTCAAAAATATTACATTGGCATTTATAGTGATAATTTATAATTAATCTCTGTATTATGATATGATATTTATTATGTGTACGATAAATCCGACACTATACGTATTGGAACGACGCGAGAATTCACACGTCTCCCCGACGAAATATTATAATACTTGTCCGACGGATAGTACCTATACTCGTGTGCAGGCGGTCGCACATAACACATAACAGTATTATTATTAATAATAATCATGCTTGTTTATCACGTCCAGCGACCTATTTATACACCTAATGATAAATTATAATACACCGCAGTGTTATAGTATCTACGATAATTTGACATACGTCGTCCATTACAAATCACGTTTCGGCGTTTATCGATACAGCCGGTCCGGTCGGCGGTCAGCGTTGTTGTTATGTATTTCTTTCTTTTTCTAATAAGACATAATCGTAGCGGCGGCCCCCTACCGTTTCGGGTTATGGCCTGCACGTTTTCAAAATACGTTCGCATGTGTTGACGATAATGGTATCATACATAATGATTGCCCGTACGCATATACATATTATAATAAAAATCGGTAATTAATTTCCGCGTCCAGGGCCCACACAAGATGATATTATTG
Source organism: Rhopalosiphum nymphaeae (assembly GCA_036289425.1). Lineage (NCBI taxonomy): Eukaryota > Metazoa > Arthropoda > Insecta > Hemiptera > Aphididae > Rhopalosiphum > Rhopalosiphum nymphaeae. Next base: position 732,845 of record JAZAQC010000005.1, on the reverse strand, counting down.
TACATACGTTATACTTACGGGGCTTGTCGACGGCCAAGTCGGCTTAACCTCACCCGCGATATCTACGCACCATAATATATTATATTGGTATCGTCGTGCATATCATGCTCTCGCCGGATAAGACGCGACACGTGTTACGCAACGACATTAAAATGCATACGAACACCGCCGCGTATATATAGAGTGGGTCACGAAGATTTCACAACGGCGGTCGCGGTATGCGACAGCTATATACTCGTATATATATATATATATATATATATATATATATATATATATATATAAGACGTCCGGAAAATTGGATTTCGCACGACGAGTCATACATTATTCGAAAACGCTTCGTCGCCGACGACGACAATAATTTTATAGCATAGGTATAATATATAGTTCACGTCGGGCCGTTTCTTTTCTGCATTGACTACGTGATAAGCGGTACCTCGGGGCTCGACAAAGGTCGGTTAATTTACAAGACCGGATAAATTTTATTTTGTATATATGTATTATGTGTGTTATGCACACGGTATGAAGATATTATCTACACGTGTACGTTCGGGCACATGGATCGTGACACACGGCGGTAACTTACCGTCTATGCAGTATGTGAATATCGCGGTCTCCCACACAAGTGGGCCACAAGAATAACCAGACAGATCGCTATTGGATCTAGTTTACATATTAATATATTATTACTATTATCGTTGTGTACGAAGTCGGCAGTAGGTCGAGTTTGTCTAACACGCCGTCGAGTATTACACCTAACCTAACCCGCGACGGTATACGCACGCGTTTTACTGCGTAATATTACGATATAATGTAATGACGTCTGGTTCGACCAGCTTTCCGGTTGTACGAAATATACTGCAGCGACAACGCCTACGATATTACACGTCATATAGGTACCCGACGTATTTATACATAGATAACTCAGGCGGAAGTACGCATAAATGGTTTGCAAACAAACCTCTAAACGGGGTTTACACGTATAATACGAACGGCATTTTCCACGTTCGATAATTAATGTTTAACCGCAAATCTTAAAACACTGCAATATATTTGCTCAAGAATATTTTACTTTCTCGGATTGGAGATGTGAGAATCCGTTCGAGTCGTTCGACTCGTCACGACCACACGATTATCCCAGATTAAAGACGATTTGTGATCCTACGAAAGTCTTATTATTATTATACGAAGAACCCTACGTAGCAACGAATCGCCAATTGAGATCGTCTTTGATCGTTTCGTTTGTATACAAGAAAAATGATACAACAGCAATAATTATTATTGCGATGATAATAGGATATAGCTGTGTCAGACGCATTCCTCGTGGACTTGTAAATAGTAATGTATAATAAACGAGGCAGCCCTTACGACCATTATTCGCCTTTGGTCACCCCTCTCGTGCGGTAAACGTGGATGTACGTATATATTATAATATAAACTTAAAGGTGGCGGCGGCGGCGACCGAGGGAGAGAAAATAGAGGAGCCCGCGTGATTAATCCTCGAGAATTCCTTACACGACGATAAATGGCCTAAGAGCCTAATTTGTGGTCGCCGACCGGCGGTGGCTATCCCCCAATCATCATTATTAAGGCAGACGTCGCCCTCGCAAAAGCTGGTCAAATCCGCTAAAACTCGCGCCGAGGGGATGACGCGCGTGTGTAATTGAAAGTTGCTCAGCTAACCGCGGTAACATTTGTCCTTGTACACGACGTTATACCACGCGATGAAGACGATGATGATATTAATAATAATAAGAAGGAGGAGGACGGCCAGCTGAGGGACGAATGACGAGGAAAGGCTGTCGGACGAAGAGCCGACGTAACGAGCGGCAGTAGCGGGAAAACCATTAAAAGTTGTCTTCTTCTGCGTTCGGTGAATTTCACCAATAACTCTGCGTGCACCCTTCAATAAACTCTTGCCGTAGTACTATTTTATGATATAATTATTGTCGTCGAAGCATAAAAGGACACCACTGATGTCGGCTTTTTTATATCCCGTCCTATTATCAAAAATGTTGTATAATCATAGCTAAAATCTGCATAATAATATACTGTAGCATCTTACCTGATTTGTACTAAAATCTGATGACGTCTAAAATGTATAAACATTAACCGCAGTTCATTTTTCGCATACCTAGATTTAATAGGTTTAATGAAAATGTATTTTATTTTTTCCTTCAGTCATACAGATAGATAATTATCATTATTATAGGTTATATATAATATTAATATTATTATTTATTACCGTGTAATCTGTTTTACGTGTTATTACTTCGTCACGTTTTCAACGAGTATAGTATATAGTTTTGACGTTTTGTACATAATTTTGATGTTTTTTATTCTTTCATATAGATTTTGAACGCTACAATAGTATAAACTACATAAATGAAACGCTCGTGGCCAAGGTATTGAAGTGTTTGTATAATTAATAAAAAGGAAAAATAATAGTATACTCCGTTAATAAATATAATCATTTTTTCGCATTTGGAAATTCAATTCTAGCACGTCTTGTTTATTTCAGTAATAATATTAATAATGTGTTATATATGATGTTTATAATATATATTGCACTGTTTGCACTACTGCATTGTTTGAAAAATATTTATATTGTCTTACATAATTACATATCAACATAATTGATACTATAATTTATGAGAACTATGGTTTTATACTATCATATTTTACCTGTAGTGCATGTTGTAGGTGTGTACCTAAAAATTTAAATTGATTTTCCTACAAAAGTTGATAGTGATAAACTGATAAATTATACATGCAAGTAAATACGCAAACACGTGATCTGTTATTATTCAGTTAATTAACCGTTTCAAAATACCAAACGATTTTACAGATTTGAATAGGAACCTATACTCAAAAACAAATACAATATTATTATTGTTTCACAATTTGTCCTTGTGCCGAACAACCACAATATTATTATAGCCTATTCGTACAATTAATCGTTTGTGACTTGGAGTTCAATGTTTAAAATTGTTTTCTTTATAGATCTCTGTTAAAATATACCGAATATTAGAATACAACCAAAGGTCAATCACTCCGCGTTGATCAAAAATCGAATATTATGTATATTGCAATGTAAGTTAATTGTGAAAAACACACTGTTATTAAGTATCAAATAGAAATACACAATACGATAGAAAAAAACAATTATTGAAATATACAAAACTCATTGGTCTGTCCACGATTATATTTATCAGATAATCAATCAAAGTGATAAACATTTAGGAATAAAAAGTTACACTACATTGAGATTTACGTAATATTTCATGTTCAGATATAAATAACCATATTATATATCATAATAAGTGTAAATAACAGTAAATATAAGCATTCTGTTAACGGATAAGTCGTAATTTATGTCGCCATCGCATCGGCCGAATAGTTATATTTTTCGTCGTCCTATACTATATACAACAACAATCGGCCGAACAGAAATTAAAATTGTTTTCCTTACCAAGCAAACGCAGGTCGTATTTAAATCGAGCAAATACGTTATACACAGTGCCCGGCGTACAATAAAATATTGCGTTGTAAATTATTAGTTATTACTAATAAATTATAACGTAACAGCGGTACGGTCGAAGAGGAGGCGAATATAGCAGTAGCAGCTAGTAAGTATATATAAATAAAAGGATCGGACGTATTAAATCACAGACGACAACCGTCTCCCCGCGGTTGATTAGACGGGCGCCAGAGGACCCCACCGTTTTGCCAATTAACGATTTTTATTGGACTTAAACGGTGCACGTGGTAATCGCAGCGTCTTTAACGATTGTATATTATAATATTTACAACGTTACAGTGTCAATGACAAACAAATTACACTTCACGTGGTTTGTATTATCATCGAGTAAATATATGCGCTCTCAATGGTATTATGTGTATAACGATATAGCCATGACGAATCCTAACTGTACGCAAAGTTTCCGACCGAAAAGCGGTAATGAGATAGGGGTAGGACTGCTGAGAGATAGAACTTGTCGTAGATGAACGGACGGTGGTATAATGGTGTCTATGAAAACTATTGGCCAAACATACATCACATAGGTTATGTACCATAGTGTAAGTATGACGTGTTGGTTATACCTATGTACTGAGTATATACTATATAATATGTATAATACAGTATATACATTTTTTGTTGTATAAATAATGGTCTCGTGTACTGTACGAGAAGTGTAGTGGACGCGTATATGGTGAAATGCGTCGATATCAATCCTTATATCTTGCAAGTATTTCGGATTTCACACCAAGTCCGCTTTTGGAATTTTAACTACTTATACTTACGTACCTACTAGTTTTCACAGGAGGGGGGTAACTGGAATGGAATGACAAAATTTTTAGATGAAATTTACAACAATGAGATTGTTTTCATTTGTGTGTCTGAAGACACTTTTTTTAGCTAAAAAATATTCTGATTATTAACATCGATGGAGGTTTCTGATAGTAAATTGGATCTAATTGATGCCCTTTGACTTTTGAAGGTCAAATTTGAAAATCCTCAATATATTTTTAAATAACCGTGAAAAAAACAAACATTTAACGATAATTCATTAAATAAATGTGTTCAATAAAATGAAGCAATTCAAATACTATATAATATGTTCAAATAACTAAATTTAAGAATATCATTTAATATATTAGTTCTCGTTTTGTTTTTTCAATATACATTTTACAGTATGATTATATATACAAAATGTATACATTTTCAAAAGTTTAAAATTCGTACCCCGTCCATGCACACATACACACACATATACTAATAAAACGAGAACTCTGAGATGCTCGTTATTATGTTACGACTATTATAAATGTATAATATATTTTTGTAAATAGAACATAAAGCTCGCCTGCGCGGCCACGCGCACCACATTTATTGCAATATATTACAATATATTACAACAGATTATGCAACAGTGATTTTACATTGTTAAATTTTTCTTTAATTAAAACGATTTATATTTGAACAGCACGTTTCAAGAACAAAATATTTTCTACGGCGACAATCGATCATTTCGATCATTATGCTTTTGATAACTCGATGTAAAATAAAAAAAATAAATTAGGTTAAATCTACACACAATATGCAATAATAATTATTATATTATTGTGCTATCGTTGCCGATTGTCGAGTGTGCACGTCACGTGTATGTCTATAACCTATAAATAAATCGTACCTAATATAATCGTAATGCTCATCACGAGCAAAAAACGCAAAATTCCAAAAACCTCTGTAGGTATAATAATTTATTTCGACGGTCATAAACTCATTTAACAAAATCATGTTATCGTTTCGTGTACTGCACGTAACTACGACGAATCGCGTACACCGACCACAGACGTATTATAATAACGTAATAATGTAGAACGACAATCGAAACATACGAATATCGTATTATATTATACAGCGACTGCATATCAGACATCCTGCAGTGGCGATTACGACATCGTCGCTTACAAGGACCTCCTGGTTTCGCGGGGCTCGCGTGCGGTCTCCCGCATTGTTCGACCATATATAATATAATATGACATCCGCGCGCACTAGATTTCGCCGGTACATTATACCTATTATTGTTGTCGTGAAGCGTTATACTTACTGCATATTAATTCGATCCATAAATTATTATTATATCGTACATTATATCATATTTTTTTTTTTATTTTTTTTTATTCTATTTCAGACACGGCGTACACGATTCGGAAAGACTATTCGCCGTGCACAGTGCGCAAGTACACATAGGCATTATAATATTACATATATAAGTGCATGCAGTGGACACGCAGTAAATCATACGCTTATAAACCTATAAACGACGGTTAACAATGTAACGAAACATTAATTTATCTACTACCCTGAAAAAAATACGTAATCATTATACACGCGAGGTAATTGAATAATCGGTAGTTTAACTTTTCCCGGTGTGCATGCGTTCAACATTGATCGGTACTCGCTTGTCCGACGGTTGTATATAATAATTACTTATGAGTTTTGGTTCCAGTGAAATTTATCGAATTGCATAATATAGGTATAATTCAAACAATATCGACGTCTTGCTCACGTCCATTAATAGAGTAAAATAGATAGACTCTACATCAAAAGCAAATAATAGAGGTATCGAAGATTATCACGACGATAACGGTTACGTCTTGTCACCCGCGTGACCACGTCTACGACTGTCCCCAGTAAAAGTAGAGGTCACTGTGGATAGGAACGAAATATGATCTAAAATGTAACGGACATCAGAAAAATGCATAAACAATGTAAATCAGCAACTTAGAATGGGTTTTTCCTAAGACTCGTGCAAATGGACAACTATATACGTTTTCCCGTCACAACAAGCAACGGGAAAACGAATACGGAAGCGATGCACACAAACATAAAAATTATAATATAAAAAAAATAATACATACAAATTTTAATAATTGAGTCAACATTTTTTTTTTTTTTTTTGTAAAAACATACTTGCCATTCGGCCGTAGACCGACGTATATTATATTTTGGCTGTATATATAATACCTATGAAACCTGGGAAAATGCTAAATGCATTATAAAAATACAAACATAGTAAAATACTCGTAAGATTAATCGCGCATTCTTAAGACGCGATTTCAGAGGAACGGTAGGTATATGACGACCGTATTACACTTATTAGTTATTTTAATAGTAATAATTAACTCGGGCCAAGATCAGACCGACGTTGAGTATACAATACAATATCCGTGATGCGTATTATATGTTTACAATATACGTCACATTATAATATATGGTATATTGGATTAATGAGGGTATGTATATTATAATATATTTTAAAATATGATATATTATTAACGCGCCGCAAAATCGATGTCTGCGTCTGGTTTGCATATAACACAATATTATATAATATACACATCAAAATGTATACATATTATATATCCAAGTGCGCGTGCTGCAGGCGCTCCGCCGCTGATAACGGCCGTTCTCGGGGACGACGAGACCCGCCCGCGTCGGACCACGAACGACGTCGTTCGCAATTAGCATAATGTTATATAGGTATGTTTAATATATATATATATATATATTATATTAATATTATTATTATTATTATTATTATTATTAATTCGTTACTGCGCGGAAAAGATAAAGAACGAGTAGGGTGCCGCGTCCGTCTGTCTGCGCGCAAAGCTCGCGCGCGCGTTGTTGTTCCGGCGGCGGGCGGAAAATGAACGATTACGACGGCGACGACGACCGGATAGCGGCCGGATAGGACGCGGTCACAGTCAAAATACCCATACATCTATGCATAATATACCATGCAGTGCGGTCGCGATGCAACGGTTATTATTATAATATATTATTATCGCGGTCGTGAGGGCTCGAGATATTTTGATCTTTGAAGAGCCCTTCGATTGGAACTGGCTCGTCGCTGTTAAGTCCTAACCAAACAGTGATTTCGATTTTTGTTTATCGTCCTTTTTGTTTTGGTATACAGGGAGAGTGGAGGAACCGTGGCCTTTGGATTTATTAAAACCTTTTTTTAATATAAAATCAAATCATTTTTCAAATATTATTAAATTTTCTTGGGATTAAAAAAGTCTCGTCCACAATGATTATTACAAAATATAAGGAATATTTTTGTATTGGCGGAAAATTAGCGGTCGGAAACTGTGTGATTTCTCAAGAGTTTTTACGCTAAATTGTAATTTTTTCATAGTGAACTATTGCCGGTAAAACAGAGTGTTGTTACCGTGGGTAAAAATTAAAATAGTTACAGAATGATCAAGGAACAATTAATTACACAATAATGATGTGGAAGGATATATCACTCTCCTTGTGAATGAAATAATACTATACGGAAATATAATATCAGTATACTGAAGACGTACTGTTTAATATCAAAAACAGATTATGACGCCTCTTTCAGACTATTACGGTAGACAATCGTGCAGTTATACTCTTGCAGTGTTGTGTCTTTCGTTCGGACGAATCGGGATAAATAATTATCATTAATCGTTTGAAGGAGATAAAAATTAATTTGAAACATTTTTTCGGATGAATAGAGTTCGTGAGAATACGATGTACGCACTAGCTGTTACGAACTAAGCTGGCAGCAGATGACCGAGCGTCTCCCCTGCTGTACACGAGATAAGGTCAAACAGTGCTACAACAATCGTCAATGGAGATGCAGACGATTTAACGAGGACAGATTTTTGTATGCATAACACGCGTTAATATCGTTCAGCTGTTCTCGTCGTTTGAACGGGGCGGAAATTATACGTAATATTCACATAGTTAAAATATTATATTTTATTATTTTTATTATGTAAGTATGTTATTATTCAGTTTCACGTATATTATCACCACCGTCACAATAGTACAATATAAAATATTTTATACTATACTATGTAGAATATCTCATTAATGTTTATCTTCCTAAATATATCCCTAAGTAATAGACTAAATAGTATAATATTTTACTTCTCTGCCTGTATTTTGTTTAAAATTATCAAACTGTATTTAAACGTCAAAAAAAAAAATCAGTTTATATTTTACTTATACAATTTCCATAATAAATTGATTATCTCAGATTTTTAAAAAACAAACATTACTGATATTATACTTTAAAAATCGTCAAAAATGTTGTATGTAGTATATTATACATTGTTTTCTTAAATATAACATTAAGTGATTAGTATATTTAATAATAAAAATTTGATTTACGTTTAGTATCAGCTCTACAAAGTTTATTAGTGCTAATTATGTATAGGTAACAAAAAGTAATATAAATCGTTAAATTATTATCTTTAATTAGTTTTATTTATATAATTTATTATATACCTGTTTTTAATTTTTTTTTTCTCAATATTAAAAATGTATTAAATATTAATTTTGTATATACCTATCTAAACCTAATTGTTAATTGTTTATTATTATTTTTTGTCGAAACCTTCTAATGTTCTAGTATTTGTACATTATATAATTTATAAATTTAATTCTATGAGTATCTAAAGTAGAAATTTACCTATTCTAAACTGAATAGGTAAAATATTCGAAATGTTCGGACCTATCACACTTATTTCGTACGTACAATAGCTAAGTATAAAAAATTTGGGTCCAGGCAACATCATTAATAATACAAAGATGTAGTCACATTGTGTTGCGCATACGGTTTTAATTATTATAATTGTTTTTTGTACACGTACGTTAATCGACGACGATGGAATTCTGCAGTATACGTTGAGTTTAGTAAGTACTGAAAAATACATACTATGATAAGTCACGACATACACACTAATGTATGGTACGGGTGTTATACATATTATAAAGTCGTATGCCGTATGGCGTGTGCGGCTTCGAGATCACGAAAAACGAATCAATTGAGTGCAGTGCGTAATAATAATATAATAATAACCACTGGTTTTTAGACGGGCGAGTGGACACTATACATAGGTATATGGTACATAAAGTACTATACAGATCTATATATTCAAGACGGCACGGACATTACACGTCGGAACCGATCAACAGACGAGTACACTTATGTCTATATATGTTTTTGATAATAATATATCGTAATACTGCTATATTAAGTTATATATATATAATATAGATTCGTGTTAATGCGATTACGATTGCAGCAAAACCTATACACGCTTCACGGTGCACGCGTCTTTTGCCTTATATTTTAGCCGCGCACGATTTTCGGTTTTCTTTTCCTTTTATTATTACTTTTCAGTGCTCTTCTCGAGTGATGGCGTGCAAAGGACCTAAGTATTATTATGATGCATGTACGACTTCCGCGCACGTCGCAGTGGAGTGCCGTAGAAGAGTGATAGGACCTCACGCCCAAGTCTCGCCGGCGTAGTAGTTTATTGCACGTCGTGTTGACCTGAAAAATAAAAACCAAAAATCAATTCGCATCGCATAGGATAACATAAAAATATACTATAATAATAACCACAATACAATTATTGCGTACTATTTGCGCACGTCCGAGAACACATTACGAGTGTTACAACATGTTTAATACACATATATAGTCGGTATAGATAAATCTTTATTCACTCTGCAGCGATAAATGTAAAATATTATTACTTTAACAATACATAATATTTATAATGTTATAACCAAAGCTTGCGCTAACAAACGAGTATATTATAAATGTATAAAAAGTGTGCACTTATTTGATACTACGTAAAATAAATCAATAATTTGCTCATTTTTCAATTATATTTTAAAACGATATCATATAGAATAAATTATTTTCCGCCTTATTTTAATTACCAATATATCTAATTTTTGTATTTTTTCCTTGTTCAAAATTCATCAGTGACAAATTAAAAAGCCATTATACAATCGATACAGAAATTAGACATTTTGTCTCTTTTGCTTCCCGAAAAATACTTTTATTTAGCAGTTTGTCCATAGTACCAATCATATCAAATTTTGGTACAGTGTGTCATTACTTATTATAATGTGCTAATATTAATTATTTTTTAATGTTTATATAGGCATACTCGTACTTTGCATGGAACTGTTATTATTTACAGCCAAAATCTAGCCGCCGTTATCCCTTTGGCGTATAATAGAAATATGCGTCATCCGTATGACCACTAGCCACGTTATCGGAGTATCACACTTCTCATATTACCGTACTTTGGTTATAATGCTGAAATTTTGTTGGTGCACATATTACGATATTCATATCTATAGATATGAAATGCTTAAATTTCGTAAATATACGATAGTTATTTTTATGAATCGGTTTTGTATATCTACATACCTCCCAGGTTATTATCTACATGATTAAAAGAAAAAGTAAAAATTCTTTACACTTTTTTTTAATAATAAAACTGTATGTAAGTATCTGTTGTGGATAGATTAGGTGACCTTAACGTTTTTATGCACTTGGTAATCGCTCATGTCACCAACTTCTAGCTACGGCACTGTGTATATATATTGGTCCAACCAACGTTTTTACTCTGCCGATGTCAGTGAGTAATCGTGAAAAATATACTATTTTCTAAATAGCGTCTATCAAAAAGGTAGTATTCTTCCGAAAGCTTTTACAATCGAAGAATCAGATATTTATTTCGTTTTCACGAATCACCTTTACGCTCAAAGACGAAGCGGGGGCAGCGACTGTACGTTGGATTATTATGATTTTTTTTCTACGCTTCTTCTCTTTCTTTCTCTCTCTCTCTCTCTCGTCCCACCACTACTAACAACAATCCACAGTCACACGATCATAATTACTATTATTGCTCTGGGGCGTCTGAGAGAGAGAGACTAATGAGTTTTTAACGATAACTTAATTGACGCCTTACAGGACCGTGTGTGTTGTGTCTTCTTGTTCGCGGTTCAAAAAAGATACAACGCGATTACTTGATGCGTGAAGTGAAAGAGAAACCGTGTTTAAAATAAGAAAAAAAACATGTATTCATACTACCTATGTCTACATTGTAACAAAATGCGCGCTTAAGCTTATAAAAGCCGCCGCTGCAGATCAATCGTCGACGTGTATAACGAACTACCTAGCTGGGCGACGTACGCTAAAACGTCGAAATGTACATACCTACCGGCGGTGTAGATAGTAGATAAAGTAAAAATAATATGTTAACGTTGTTAAAACAAACCAATTCGTTTTTCGATTTTAATCGTCCAAAAAATCGAAAAATTGATTTAATTTCGTTTAACACGGAAATCGTCTGAAAAGTAATAAGACTAAAAACTAGTGCCGTTTTAGAGTAAAACGACTCGACGAAATGATACAGGTCAGCACCTTCAATAATATAATCGACGATGAGCCACGAGTCAAATTATGTAAACCGTACTGGGCACAAAAATATATTGATGTGTGTAAATAGTAAATATACATATTATGCGCAAATATATAGTGACTTTTCCACGCGGTTTCAAGTCCAAAGATTGATTTGATCGTTCGCACGAAAGGTTCGACGAGTGCCGAGTGATGTAATATGTAGACATATAGAGCAATTTCCGCGGGTACAGCCAGCTGAGAATAACAAATGAGAAAAATTATAGATCTTTACATACCGCCACGAGATGTTTTTCGCAAGCCTCGGTGATTTATACTGTCGGAAACGACTATTTACGCCTACTACGTACGCGGATTTATGGCGCAAGAGATACGGGGTGCGAATAATACTTTGTACTGCAAACACGCTGGACCAATAATTCTGCTCTGACACCGATTGATCGGTTTTCTAACGTGATCGATACGCATATAATCATATATACCTACAGTGTACCTATATATACCTTTATATTATACGAGATGATAATCCATAATCAAATGGTTGGGCGTTCTACTTTAAGCCGATTTCTATGCTTTTAAAAAAAAAAAAAAAAAAAACTCAAATTATTTATGTTACCTAATGATCTTTTAAATTTATGATTGTGTGATACATAATTTATATATATATATATATATTATACGTTATGCATAATAATATAAAAGTGTGCATTTTACAGATGAACGATGGAGTAAAATCGTGGAAAAGGGTACACTAGAAAAGTTGTGGTCTATTACTCAACTCATCTTGATTGACACGTCTGTTTTAATTAACACCTGTTAATTATTTATTAAAAATAAGAAACTGCGGTACGTGAACTTCAAAAACCTACTTTGAATACCATCAGTATACTGTACATGTAATAGTCTGTTGAAACTAAACGTACGATATTGATCGGCATTATTTGTGTAACGCAATACTGATAACGTTCAATACAATAATCCCGATACGACTTTAGAATTTACACTGTGTTATTTTAAGTTTAACAGTTCAGATCGTCAGATCTACTGAAATGATATTGTGATGACGGCAATGACGACCGACCGCGCGCGTACGCAAATATATATTACATTGTGTTTCAATCGTCGTCTTTAGTTTGAACTATTATTATAATAATATCCGTCTACGCCGATGCCGCGTGCTTACGCTTTTGGGTACGCAGGAAAACAAATACTAACGACCCACTGCAAATACAAGCATAATAGGTACAATACCAATAACGACGCGCGATTATACCACAATAATAATAATAATAATAATACATTCATACTAACACACTATATATATATATATATATTGACGTTGAGAAGATCTTATCGTGAAAATGTGTGCCACGACACGTATAATATGTATATGTACAGAGTTGGGTCGGAAAGGTGGGAACGATGAAACGGGCGCGCGAGCACATTGTAAATAATATTCTCGGTACGGTTTTCATACCTACCAGATGGGACCTACAAAAAATGCTAACACCGTTTATTGTTATTAGCATTATATTATCCGATCTGGTCTCAACAGAATGTGCGACTTTATTATTGAGTTTCGCGGTCGTGCCTGTAAATTTAATATTTATAACAGATTGTTATTATAACGTCATATTATAATATAGTAGTTGTTGTGATGTGCGTCATGGTGAGATGGTATTACGAAGATGACGTGCGAGTGGTATCTTTGATCTTAAAAATCGTACACGATTGTGTAGAAAGAAAAAAAACGGCACCGTAGAAATACGGTTTAAAAAATAATAACAAAGACTGAGGGGATTTCCACGGTGAAAACAAAAATAATTCGAATAAGCCCTCCTCACGACGATAAGCCTGCTACAAAATCATTTTTTTTTCACCCGACGTCGAGGGGATTTCGTCAAACCGAATATTTACCGATGATAGTTAATTCCGTGTTATCAGAAGGTATTATCGAGTAATTGCAGGTTAGTACACCGCGCCGCGTCAAGAAGCATACACATAATATATATATATATATTATACGACAGTAGGGAAATATCTCCCCTATATTGCCATATTTTTTAGCGCCCGAGTGGCGGGCATAAAATAAAAAGAACAATATTTTTCCAGCAGGATAACTCAATATATGGAGATTTTTATCGACCGTAAGCCACAGCGCAGGACAGCACATTATTACACGACCGTGCTTGATTCTAAATACACAGCGCCCGTCAACAATTATAATTATTCTTCAGGTGCATAATATTTACTATAAATTTTACGCACAATGTTTAATTATCATATTATTTTTAACGGATTACATTAATTTGTTGTTATCATTATACCTATATTAAATATTGTACGAAAATATTTTTAAAATGTATCAATGAACACAACAAAAGTTAAAACGTTGGTAAAGACTTGCCGCCGTGAACTCGATGACGACGACTAGATGCATGCCGTGAATTTAGAATATTTAAATATTTGTTAATAATTATTGGCAGATTATTCTAGTTTCCGTTCTTCTAATATATACATGATGATTCACCAAGCATATTCGCCTCATTTTGCTTAAATAATAAAGTTATTCAAAATTTGATCTTTGGAATTTTTAAATATACATAAAAACATATTTTCAAATTCATAAGTTTTTTTCAATGCATAAGCAGTATTCTGTGAAAATACAAACTTCTATTTTTCTATTGATGAAAAGCCCCTTTTATATTATAAATCATTACCTACATTTTTTTTTGCTATCAAAATCAAAATTCGAAATTATAGTTTTTGAATTATTTAATTTTGTGTACTAAAGATTATAGATCCATGATAATGGTTTTAGAATTTATGAGGACTGTAGTTAGTATAGTAATATTTTAGTAATTAATATTAATTTATCGTAGCATTTATAATTTTTTTAAATGGTCCATCTATAATAATTATCAGATCCAAATATATCTAACACTACATTAATCTTACATTTTTGCAAAAACATTTTTAAGAGCTATTACCTTAACTTAATAGAACTCTCAATTAGCTACATCAAAATAATAAATCACTAAGCAAGTTACAGTTAAAAAGGGGCTTAAACGTTTGAAATAGAAATAAAAACATGAAAATATCTTCTTTAAATATATTTCAAAATTCCAAAAATCAAAATTTGAATAAATTTCTTACTAAAGAAAACATGGGGGTGAGCATGATTGGTGAATCACTCTGTATAATATGATCTCATAGATTTCCACAGCTAAATTTAGCCTTTTCACAATTCATAGATTCAAACACTGCAATTTTATGCTATTAAGTATAATATTTAACCCAAGACTCCGGGGATGGTGTAATAATATGTCGTAAAAACAGTATAATGAATAGTAATAGGTATTATAATGTCATTGTGAACATAGGAATAACGAAAACGATGATGACCACAGAAATTATAATAGTAATAAACGAGTTTTACGTAAATCTTCGAAAAACCTTTCATATAATGCGAGAGTAGGTACCTATATACGTTTTAAATTGCAACTAAAATTAAGAACAACAGAACATAATACGGTCAAATTAACCCCATTTTTACTGCTGTATTATTATGTACTTATCAATTATAATAATAAGGTTTTAATAATACAGCAACAGTTTAAAATACTTAATTTTATATTGTTACCATTATAACGCGCCGCCCGTACACTGAATTAGAAACACGCGAATACAAAACTAATGCGTATACATAACATAGTAAGTCTTAAAAAATATTTTATAAGTACAGGTGATGCAAACGCAACAGATCGACAAACTAAAATATAATAATAAAATCACAAATCCCAATGTCCCGATTTCGTCGACGGTTTATTGTTTTTGACGGCAATAATTTCTACAGTAATTACTATTATAGTATATTATATCTGCGCGCGGTGTATTATGCTTAAAATGTTAACGATGAATCGAATACAAGCGTAAATCGTATCGAAATTAGCTTTTTGCTATATTTCTATATAATAAAAGAAATAATATGTATAGTATTTCTGATTTTGCAATACGATTGAGCGCTACGGTGTATATTATTACAATTGTTTGCACAGATGTAAATTTTTGCGTTTGGGGTATATTTATCAATTTTACTCTCGCGTGTAACGAAAACATACCCCTAAGGGGCCGGTTTAACGTGAAGATAACGGGGTGGGAAAAGCCAAAAAGGATGTAAATCATAACTGTCCGAGTGTTTCGAGTATTTAGCATCCCGAAGGGTTGCACGAAACCTTTTCGGGGGATGGTGAAATTATATACGTTTTGGAGTACATGGGATTTCGAGTGTTTTACTGCAACGTGCGCGTGGGGACCGGAAGCACACCGTTTTCGTTGTAGACACTTGTCACAGGATTGAATTTTATTTTATTTATTTATTCATTTTTTTTTTTTTTTTGAACTCGAGAATATACCTTTTTACACAGCCCTTATTCGTAATTCACAAATGTATATACATATACAATTTGAATATACGTATACATTGCATAGGATTAAAAAAAGAAGGATGATTTTACTCTCGGAATGGCAGGAATAAAATTATTATAATTTATAATTAAATGTAAAATATTTTAATATTATTAAATTATTATTATTGAGCATAATTGTATTAAAAACAAGATCTGAAACCATACCGAAAATAATCCTTTCTGAAAACGGAACGATCTTTTAAATAATCGAAAACATTAAATTTGTTCCTGACTTTATTCGTTTTGAATTGTTTGATTAATTTTTTTTTTTAGTTTATAAATTATGTTGGAATTGAGTTGAAATATAGCTAGAACAGTTTTAAACGATTAAACGTATATATGGAATTATAGGTCGTAAATATAGTATTCTCGCAATTTGCATACAACGAATTGGGTGTTAATAGTTCGCAATAAATAATGCACAATGCGTAGACAACACTTTCAGTTCGTAAATCACGTGTAAAAACCATAATAATAATATAGTCGTATTATTATCCGCGTCTAAGCAATGATGAAACATAATTTAATAGAAAATAGTTTCTAAAACGTATACGTACGATATTATTAGTATAGTCATTCGTACAAGTTCTGACCATCACCCGAGGAGCGGCGCATGATTTTTTTTTAACCCGTTATATTTCACGTTCGAAAACGAAATTCTCTCTGTGCACACAGAATATAATATATTATTAAATAATATTATGCACAAGCGATCGGCAGACCTTGTCGCGGCCAAAGGACGTCGAGGTACAGTGACACGTCCTGCATCACTATACTGTATATAATATGCGAGGCGGTCAAACGCGCGGGGCTACTGTGGGATAAAATATAATATATTATATCGGTTAAAAACCTCTCGTACAAGTATAATACACACACACACACACACAAACACACGCACGCACACTGATCCCTGTAATACTCGACCGTATAAGCATGTATAAGATATTTGACCATATACATATACCTACACACGCGGCGCGGTATACATACATGTACAAAAGAAACCGTGGTCGTGGTCGTCGTCGCAGGGTCCCGGGCGAGAGGTCTTCCTCTTGACCCCTCGACGTGCGTGTGTGTTCGGTGCGGTGTACGACGTGCGCATAAGTTATGCGAGACGCGGTGCCTCCGGGTGACCAGTGGATTTATGGAAATAACCCCAAGGCCGCCTCTACATCCTCTAGCAGCCGTACGTAAAGTCCCTTCTGTATACCTACGTGTGTGCGCTAGCCGCACTATTTATCATATCGCGCAAATGCGCACGGTATGTATACACGCCTAGAGGTCCCTCTGTATAAATATATATATACACACACACACACACACACACACACACACACACACACACACACACACACACACACACACACACACACGAAGTCACGCGCATACCGCCCAGCGCCTATTATATTATATTATGTGTAGTGTACGACGTGTATTTTATTCGGGAACCGTCGTCGTCGTGCAAAGGGTGGTGGCAGTCGTCGTTCCCGCCCGAACGACCGTCCAACGATTGTTTAAATATATATATATATATATATGTGTGTGTGTGTGTGTGTGTATAATAGAAAGGGCACCTGCGAGACGTGACTTTACAGCTATACCAAACACCGCTGCGGCCCTGTTCCTCAACCCGTTGTTTGGCGAAATACCGAAAGGAGGTGTGTGTGTGTAGAGCAGCAGCACTTGCAGCAGAGTATGATATCGTCGCGGTGGGCGGGATATTGAAAACGCGGTGCAGCGATGACCGCCGGACTTTACCTACACAATACATGCGATTTACAACCGATTTGTACGTTCGAACTTCGAAGCATACTTACTATCTATAATATAATATATTACTATTAACCTCCGTTTTCCTTCGACGCGCCGCCTGCCAAAGACCTGTCCACCGCCGAACGTTTATTCGCGCGGGATCGATCGGCGAACACTGATTTACTTGCGATTTTTCTTTTACCAAGCGAATGTTCTGTTTTTTGTTGTCGTTTGTGTATAGATACTAGAAAAGCCGGTGTTATCATGTTACATGTGTCATTATACACCCTGTTGTTTTATTACAACGGATTAGTATTGGACGAATTCGTCTTCGTGCGAGATAAATAATATACGAATTCAACTAAACCTATAAAATACTATACTTAATAACGTTTATCTTTATTGTCCGCGTTAAACGATAGCATAAAACAAAAATCAACGCGTATAGTGTTATCACATCTGTTTTACAATAAACGGCAGTTATAAAACTGTTATTATGCACAATTCGTTAATATAGTGTATAATATCGTTCAACGTTTTTAGTGTTATTGCTACTTATTATTATAATTTTAATACATTTTTAAATTTTGAATCAGAGCTGATTCATATGTATTGTATACAACAAAAATACGTTAAAAACCATACATTTCTTTTTATTATCGTGCGTAGATAGCACCCCATCATCAGCATTTGGTAACCGATTTTAAAATGGTTATTTTGCTGTTTTCAATATAGAAAACGTTTTATAGCCGTTCCAATATATATATTACACACGTGTTACAACACGTGTTGCACGTAAAAATTTATCTTGTCGAAAAAATAAAATATAAATATTATGCCTAAAATTTGTTCAAAGACCTCATAGAGAGACCACGTGTGCCACTGGTTGAACACCCCTAATGTGTATATAAATATATGAATTATGGCTACTATCAGAATTAATTTCAAAATCGATAATATTATGTATCTATATAGTTTATGTGTCTCATCGAATCGAAATACCCAATATCTAAAATATTTAATACTAATGTACTTTATATTTATGTCCAAATGAAAGAGTATTTATCCAACGAACTGCGTGTATTATACACACATCGGTGGTGACAAACTTAGATAGGTATTAAAGTGGCACTACTGTAAAATATATTCTATAGCTGCTGTAATGCATTACTGTTTAATATTTCAGATAGCACAATATCTCAATGTAATACATCTTTTTATACGTCAAACCTTCTCGATGGAACGCTCACATTAAACAACTTCTATGAATTACGTTTTCTAACAATAATATTCATTTTTCATTTTATTTAATTCTAATTTGACAGTTTTACTTACTATATAATAGATGCAAGTTAAACACATTAAAAAAAAAAAAAAAAAAAACACCAACCCCGGCTCATAAAAAGTGGGAAATCCATCCATAAATTTCTGCAAGAACTCCGCTAGCATCAACTATGCAAAAACAATATTGATATTGTATAGGAATACATTAAACATACAGTCACAGCACCTATAACTGCACAATATAGTTTGCTGAGCATATTCGATACGATTGCAATACCGAAAACGCGTCACTGACACCGCGGCAATATATAGAGCAACAGAGTCATTGCAGCGCGATCGAAATCTTTAACGATAATAACGCACTCAGTATACATGAAATATGCAACATGCATTACCGGATATTTGAAATGTTTTGCCGTATTTGCGTACACGAGAGACGGTGACGTATACACGCCTTCTATCACGAAGAATCCTTATAACGTGAGCGCATCCACGGGACCGATAGTTTACGGGGCTTCCTCGCCGCTGCAACACACGATTTTCGCTACAGCTGATGAGTGCGACAACGTCTGCCGCGGAACACCTGGCACGGGAATTAACATAAACGCGCGCGGGGGAAAAAAATATCATAATGACGATACAATGACGCTACAACGATGTGGTGACATATCATATTATATTATCGTATCGTTATTATTCACATATCATCCTGTATAATAATAATAATAATAATAATATAATACAAATAATAATCGGATTTGTTATATATAATAATATATTAATATCGTGTTCTATTCTATTCCGGCCCGCGGTGGTGGCGGAACTACAGTAAACTTTTCTTAATTAAAGGCGCACATATTATACGACGACGTTCGCTTTGAACGGGATTGAGTTTCGGTGAAATTTTATCATATATATATACGCGCGACATCATATATTACACGCGTGCTTGTGTGTGTGTGTGTTTGATCGTGATCCCTCGCTATTTTGGACCCTCGTCTCTCATCGTCGTCGCCGTCCTTAACCGTACTAATGACAACCGTCGCTTTTATGTACACACACGCACACGCTAGAAATCTCTGTGTGCATCCCGTGTAATATTAATTAACAAGCGCGGTACGTCTTCCCTCTTCCGAACGCTATGCGACCACCCCCGTCACTCGTGTCGCGGTAAATTTAATTCGCTAATTGATACGTCGACGATCCGACTTTGTCACCGACCGCGACACCGCCGCGGTGGTATCGCTCAGACATTTCGTAATAATAATAATAATAACTATGATTATTATTATTATTATTATTATTATTATTATTATTATTATTATTATTATTATTATTATTATTATTATATTAATAGGTACCTATAGCAGATATAAACCTCCTACGTACCTAAATATTCCATTGTGATCATATATTTCATTATTACTCGGTGTATATATAAGTACACGACTACAAGGACATGGTAATTATAAGCACCTCTATGTAGAAATTTAATTATTGGATACAAAAAAAAAATACTACCTAGTTATCATAAAATGGAATTGTATGCGATAGAATACTTCAGTAAGTACCAATGTAGTGACTATATAATACAGGATGTATATAGGACAATAAATTGGCTATATAACAGTCCTAACCTTGTTTTTTCGGTAAGCTATATTTTGTCATACAACATATTATTATAATACGCGAATGTTGCAGTAAATTAAATTGACAAAAGCGTATATATTTAATCGTCCAATCTATCACATAGTCGACTAGAATGTAATTTTCATGTTTTTCATCATAATATTTCATGTGTTGCATAAGTCGAGTTCAAATCAGTTAACAAAAAAAAAAAAAAATACATTAGAACCGCTGTTTCCGGATTAGTTAAAAGGAAACATACAAATAAATTCCCAGTGGTATGTGCTATGGATGATTAGGTATATTGCATTACCTAAGGCCTAAGCTATATAAGAGAGAGATGATGAACGGTGTGCGCATAATACGCCTCAATAATGGGGAAGCCTATCCCGGAGCGAAATGGGTCATAACTCGTAATCATACGGTGCTGTCCGTACTGCTGGTGTGATGACAAAAGACCAGTTTTTGTTTCTGCGCACTCATATTACATACGTGTAATTGTTCAACGTGATTTCTCTTTCACTAGTAGAATGTAAAATAAAGCTTATGGTAGGTGAACTATTATCAATTATTTGTATTAAAAAATATTGACCATTATTTTTAATTGTGTAACAGATAATAAAATTAGGCTATATACCAACATTTGGTCGTCATAACTTAAGTCACAAGAGATACTGTGAATTGTAAACTACAGAAACGTTGTCCTTTGTATTTTTAAAAATAAAAACGTACTCTATTTATTTCAGGACGAACCCGTAGAAATGTACAGTCAATATATATATGTCATAGGTACTTAATAAGTCAATATAATACTAATATCGTATGTAGTTTTGTAAAGTTAAATAAATTATCATAATACTATATGTTTGAACGAATTAAATCACCACGCAGGAACACCTGTACATAATATTATATGTTATTGTACTACGCCAATATATACGTAGTTTTAATTTTGAAAAATGTCTGTGCGTTTTACGAAGGAAATACAAAACCGTTTTAAATAATTAAGTGGCAGATTTTGACAAAATACGATGACAAAAAAAAAAATGTGACAACGGTTGTTAAATTTCACATCGGTTAATCCGATGCAGGTGATTCGATTAATTCTCACGTTTACACGTAAAATGTATAATATAATACCTATATTATATTATACGTATATTATCATGTATAATATGCGGCGATGACGATTGACGATTGTAATTAAACAGGGGAAACGTACGTTAACCGAAACCACCTGCGCGTTACTATTATAATATAATATAATATACAAGTATTATAGGTGTATACACGCGCACAACACGACTGTATCGTTTACATATTATAACTGCATATTATAAAATATTATTGTTTATTACTATTATTGCAGCGCAGTGACCGAGCGAGAGATATGAATCTGTTTTGCGCGGTCGCGGTTAAAAGTGATGACTTCCTATCCGCTTGTAGCGGACGGGACGTTGACAATATCATTATAAAACACACTGCACGTAATATTATTATACATATACGCGAAGTATGTTATAATAATATATTATAATGTCGGTGTGCGTACATGTCATATATTATAATATATAGTCGTCCTTAATAATATAATACATAGCTCTTATATAATAATACATTATATAGAACACTGATCACGCGGTGGTCATTACAACTTACAAGTGCACAATAATATATTACAATTTTAACTATTTTAATATTCATAATATTCAGTTATCATCATAATTATATAGTGTTATGATAGAAAATTTTAATTTTATTATTCAATTAGAAATATAATTCTCTAACCTAGTAACTATTCATGCTACGTGTGTAACGAGTCTATTTTAAGCATATTAATACGTTTATACGATGACGTTCAAACGGTTTTAAATCAACCGATACACTTTTATTATTTCTGAAGGTTTGAGTTGTTTTATTTACCAGTAAAAATATTAATACCTGCAGCAGATGTGGACTAAAACCACTTTAATCGTAATAAGTATAACGATCCGTGTACCTGTTGATTACAACTAAAATACTACTTGTCACTTTAAATATTTTGAATACATTTTTTTAGTTACAGGAATAAATGGAAATTCATAGTACTTAAATTGTGCTTGGACACATTTTTAAAATAATTGTATATTTTATGTTCATTCGCATCTCTTTCGCAACATGATCCTATTCATTTTCGCACAATACTGGCAGTGCATTATTTAAAGAATTTTCACTGTATGACAAAAAAAATTCCTCAAAATAGTCAATTATAGTATTGTAGAATTATTTCACGCTTGCCCAGTCTTTAAAAATAAAGTTATCTAGACGATAAAATATTTTCACTGGGTGATATTTGTGTCGCCTAATTTACTTGTTTAAAAAATGCACTAAATACCCGGGCATTTTAAACAGCAGCTCACTATCATTGATCTTAACTAAAGTTTTTGTTTTAATATTTTTATATAAAGTTTACCTACTTTCACATATAAGTATACACAGATGATAAGTGCGTTGTTTATATACTTTGTCGATTTGCAAATCCACATCCATCTCGATTCTCTTATATTAGATTACAGTTTACTCGTTTACCGCTAAACGGACTACCATATAAGACCAATAATTAAATTCAGACGGATCGCCCAAAATGACCGGTGAAATCTTACCTTTAACGACGCGTGAAAAACGGACTCATCCGTGTCGACTATAATATTATAATCGTCTCTAGTTATTATTATAGTCGTATACCCCATATATCGACGGGGACCTGCAGATCGAAATAAACGCACAAATTCCCACGTACATTTACGTACAATATAAATACGCATATATTTCATTGCGAATAAAACGTCGATATGACGTTTCGTATTATTCAAACGTTGTACGGCGGCGGTTTCTATTTTTCGAAAACCGGAATTCATTATGTCCCGCGAGCGTATCCCGCCAAACTACGACTGTGTGTGTAGTCGCGGCCGTTTTCGGTAAACCGGAACGGATATACCTCCTCTACGTGCATAATAATAATAATAATGTATATTTCGTAATACCTACGTATATACACACACATACCGTGGCCGCCGCTGACGGATTTTTGGGGACGAATATATTTATTATGCGATCTCGTATGACCTACGTGCATAATGCCCATTAAACACATTTTTAGTTTTTAAAAACGGTGTGCGCCCCTTATGCAAAATTTTCTTCGGATGTACGGGCACATTGCAGTTACAACGCGGTACAGCGTATACACTGTATAGGCACATGCACGCACACAGACACACAGTGCTGACCGTGGGACAATGGGAGGCCGCCGCCGGGACGTAAATAAATCATACACAATGGACAACGG
Organism: Rhopalosiphum nymphaeae; assembly: GCA_036289425.1. Classification (NCBI taxonomy): domain Eukaryota; kingdom Metazoa; phylum Arthropoda; class Insecta; order Hemiptera; family Aphididae; genus Rhopalosiphum; species Rhopalosiphum nymphaeae. The sequence continues at coordinate 708,609 of JAZAQC010000005.1, read as the reverse complement.
TCTCTCCTCGTCGTCCAGCCCCGATCGTATACGCGCGCATTATAATAATATGCTGTACCTTGGCTGTTCTCCCCGTCGTCCGGCGCACATACTATGTATGTATAATGGTAATGGTAATAATAAGACACTGACCGTTTTGTTGTCGCTTTGTGCTGCAGCTCCTCCGGGTCGGTCGTCGTCCGGCGGATATTTTCGCATATTGTATCGATTGGATTTTATTCAAATGACGGGCACCGCGATATAATATAGTAATACCTATATACCCAGTATCATACATAATAATAAAACATATTATTACTTCTTTACATCACTCTCTATCTCTCTCTCTCTCTCCCTGTTTCCCGTTCTGCCGCAGCACTTACAGCATTTCCCAGGGTCCCGTGCAGGCTGCGACAACCAGTATTCCCGGCCGGGATAACCGCTACACCGACACTAAATTATAAAACATATAATATACTTACATTATACCTACTCCGCTGTACCGCGCGCGTTTAACATTTTAATAATAATATGTACGACACAATGGTGCATGCGTTTCGATTTTATTAAATCCGTTTTCCGTGACCGATCCGCGAACCGGTCGCACTCGTTTTCGGACCCGTTTATCATTAAGGTCTGGTCCGTTGCATCCTGCAGCACGGGAGAGGGTCACAACTATGCTTTTATCGGTCATCTGTCGCCGGCATGCGGACGCAACGTGTCGCACCGCAAAAGTCTAGTTGACGACAAAACATTTTTGTTTTCAATCGAATTTTCGGCATCGATTATTTTGAGATTTCGGATCGATCTCGATAATAATAAAGCTGGTATGCAGACGGACGTCTTCGCGACCGTCGTCGTTTGTTACAATAGGATATTATTATATTCTTTCCGAAGTATCTGCGTCGTTACAACAATAATTAATTATGTGGCTGACGTTATGTATACGATATTGAATGTCATATTATATAAGACTATTGTCCGAGCCCCTCGCGTTCAATTAATGAATAATAACTTTACGACTACGGCACGATGTGAATTTACACTATAAATAATGACAATATTCGACTACAATACTAACATTTCGCAGTTTTGACCAATAATCGAACGCAAAAACATCGAAATTCTCGTAGAGATATACGTTATTGGCGGTCATCATTAACAAACGAAATCGAGTTTTAATATAGGAAGGCAAAAAAAAAAAATGTTAATATTTGAAATATTTCATTCAAAAAAATACGATATGCTGACGATTTACATCACAGTGTAATCATCGATTTTAATTTAACACGATAAATAATTACGACCGTAGCGCATCGAGGATCTATACAATTTACAGATACACCGCACATGCCGACAATTTCACGTTTATAATCGTGTTTAATTGTTGTATACATAATATATTATAGTCATCAATTGAGTAACGTCCAATGGGTCGTATTGCACATGTTGTGTATTATAATATTATATTATGCGCAATATACTCCTAAATTGAACCAATAATATCAAAATCGAACATTTGATAATATTATACTGTACGCTAACCTTTCGAGTGTGTATCGCAGAACATAGTATATATAATAATATAATTGTGCGTTACGATTATTCAAGTCTGAAAATCGATAAAAACGTCGTAACAAAATTAAGCATCATAAAAATCATATAATTGCATCCAAAGGCTTACTAAAATATGATAATGCCCTTGACGTATAATAGCAGTACGCCGTTATGCAATCGAATTCAGTGATTTAATAAAGAAAAACGTGTTTAACGGATCTTGTCACGTTATTGTTGCTATAAGTAAATAACAGCTATAACACACTACACAACTACACAATATTATAAAACTATTTATTACTTTATTATGTTTCGAGAATCGTGTATAATATATTATAAAAGGTATTGTTACACGACGGAAACGTTTTGAATGCCCATGAATATTGATAGACCTGTGTAGTTTGATATATATTATAATTATTATATAACTATGTATTTTTTATAAGCCCTGACGGTGTCGTTGTTATTGTTGGGTTTTAATTAAATCAACTGTAGCCGTTTAAATGGCATTAATTAAAAACAAACACACACCAACTTAGCTGCACGTGGCTCAGTGACCGACATCAATAATATAATGCTTCGGTTTAAATAGGTATCCACTAAACTTACGGTATACGTTTTAAGTTATATTAGTTATTTAGTTATAATATTATGCCTACTTAATTGCGGCCAATTTGGCAAAACATTGTGCCAACTTAAGTATTATATGGTATATACTCACTACAATTTAGTAAATTTGTTTGACAATAATAATTATAACAATACCTATTAGGATTACAAACCTGCATTTATGTACTAAATTCTGGTAAACTGATATACATTTCTGAAATACTAATAAAATTTATCTTACTTGCAGAGGATCAAACTAAGAAAATTAAATTGTTTGTACGTTGATATAGACATATAGTTATAGTTAAATGTCCATACTATAATGGTGCTGTCCATAAGGCATACATTTTACGCATCGAGTTGAATTAAATGAATTTTCGTTTTTCTGTTTATATAAAACGCTAACTAAGTGAATTAAAAAATATTTTAAATTGTCGAATAATTAAACGTTAATACCAATACGAGTATTTGAAATTAAAGAGAAAAAAAAGTGATACATTTTTATATAATAGCCGATTCTTCCTCAATACAGTTTGGACACCGTTTCGAGTTAGTTTAATCTGTAACAAATAACAATAATACAACTACAAAAATTCAAACGCATATATAAATTCAATTTTTCCGATGTGGATGGCGGATATGATTTATTTCAAGAGCAAATGATAATAATATCTCGTGACGTACCCTCCGTTAGCTAAAAGTATGTGCCGTGAAGCTATAATAAACAAACGGACAGTTAGCAACAGCGGCAACAACACGTCACAATATCATTATTGTACATATTTTTATAGAATCGTAAACCTGTTTTTTACCCTTCACACAGACACGCTAAACGTACGAATTCTTCACACTCACTGATCTTTCTTAATGCCTCGCAGGATTCCTTTTTACTTTCGGTCTCGCGCGCGGGATTGCCCAACGGACACATGTTTCGGTGGACACAGTCAATGCGATCGTATTGTCGGCATTCAAAATCTGCGCGTCCGTTCAATAAATAATAACATAATACTACGATACAATGCTGCTACTGTACTATACGCGCGTGATGGTAAGGCGGACGGAGAGGAGCACATCGGATATTCTTTTGCCATATTATATAGTGTGTTTACCGTACAAAATATCATATCATGTTTTCGGAAAACATATTTTATTATACTTTTTACTCGCGTAAACGGCCGTAATCGGTCGTGTCTCGGGCGGTCCTTATTCACACGCGGCGCCTTCTCGACCTGCACAGACGACTGAGATATACAATTTTATTATTGTCATTGTAATACACCGCACGCTGCCTATATATAACTTTACATAATGTTATATTATTATACTCGCGACAACATAATCATATCATAAGATGCAATCGTTTACCGCGTCTTCGTGTCGTGACGTTAAAAAAATTCGAGATTTGAGAACCGCGATGGCGCCCCTCTGAAATCTCATTAAAGTTATTATTAATAGCGTATTTATTTCCAATGAAATGAGAAATAATTTTCGTACGACACAATAACTTTTTAAACAAAAGTTATCTCTGAAAACTCGAAAAATATTTCAAGTTTTAAAATCGTTAAAATATAATTCACGATGTAGATAATATAATATTAAACGATAGTAACGAGTAACAAGACAAAACATCTCATAATGTTTACAGGTATTATCATATTGTCTGTCGTAATAAAAGAAAAGTACAATACTTTTTTCAGTCATATTGTGTTTTTCAAATTTCTCAATACGAATTAGTTACACTCCAAAACGTTTACCGTTAAGATTTATACTCTTGATAAAAACTATAACACTTTTGGTGTAAAGAAGTTTCCGTTTTCCGCCAAAAGTGACCGTCGTTTTAATTAGAATGTATAACAGACTACATTCATTTTTCACCCAAAGTGATAAGAATTAATTCATAAGTTCCGTGTTCATCGATACGAAAACAAAAATTTTTTTCTATAGATATCTTGATTGTTATGAAATATAATATTATATTCAAGGACGGTATTGGTGAAAAACAAACACGTCCGTCCATCATTAGACGGCATATTATACACAATGATAAAGAAAAATGCTGACCTCAAACGCGTATATTATGTTCTTTAATATGCATATTATTCTTTTGTGTATTTGTGTGTGTGTGTGTTCATATTACTATTGTTTATTCTGTTTATACATTTTTTGTTTGAATTTTACCTGGCCCTAAAATATAAAAATGTTATTGACTAAAGGGAGCCGCTAGAACGCGATGTTAAACACCCGTCCGAATGGGTACCATTTGTACTAACTAACAACGTTAGGAATTTTTCTCAATCCACTGCGTCTTATCGGAAGACCTTTAAATTATAAATAAACCTACGCAAGTCGTCTATTAATAAAACAGCACTTTTAAAATCACACAAATCTACAGTTTATAATTTATATTTAAATACTTTTTTTATGTTACTTAATATCCAAGATATAAACCAAAATAATTGTTTTTATGTAAAATTGCGACTTTCGAGTAGGTACATGTGTCATATTTACATAATATACATAATCAGTACACAAACTTCATGAAATGTCTTATTGGCATTCATCCAATGAACATACAATTTATATATTGACCAACGATTCGATAAGAATATTAGGTACTAAAAAAAATTTATGCTGTGTGAGTATTATACGATTTATTAAATAAGTTGCATGTTAATACGAAACATTCCGTAGTAAGCCTAATGTAAAAATAAACAACCTAAATAATTGAGAATGAATATGAAATGTAAACATTTCAATATTTACAAAATTGCATAAGTACCTACATATTTTTATTTATTAAACTTATGGGGAAATCTCATAAATCAATGCAAATGATAAATCTACGGTAAATAGTATTACTAATTTATAGTTCTATTGCTAATTCATTTTTCAGAAAGTAACGAAATCATGGTACCTAACTTGATACTTAAAAATAATAATTGATGATTTATGTTGAGTATTTTATGAAATCATCATAAATTTTTTGAAAACTGCTGATAGAATAATAGTACTATTTCTAATACACGTTTTTTTAAAAATCTAAAGACATGACATTTTAACCGGAGCTATATGCATCGAATAGGTTGAAAAATGTTATCAGATAAATCGCTTTTATATTGTTATGAAAAATTCTTTTTCAAAAAGTGTTTTCGTCCATAGAGACGAAGATCTATTGCTCGCGTATCAAATAATATATTGTCGTAACTCTGCCACGACCCTGTCCTGGTTACTTTAATTTATGGCCAATCAAAATAAATACTCGTCAAATAATATTAGATGATATAATACCTATATTCAGCAATTAATATTAAAATATTGACCTTAGCGATTTGAACATCGATGCACGCGTTTTAAAACGTCTACGAATAATTAATGACAAGAGTACCTATCACATAAAAAAAAAATACAACTAAAATAAGAACCGTTTGGATCATTATGCAGTGTGACGGGAAAAAAAAGTGGAATATTAACGTTATTATTTTCGCGTCGCACATCCGGCATAGGTACACTAAAATATAATAGAGTGAAATACCATTATTAGTAATATTAATTTGTGTCATTATAATAATTATTGTATGATACTACTATGACATCGCCAAAGTCGGCGGAATGTTGTGCTGTGGCTGCGGCGGCGGTGGAATAAACCCGGGACCCCTAAAACAAATAACTGTTTGCAGACCCGCAGAGTCACCCTCTGCAGTTTACCGGGCGAAAACGACGACGTTGCCGTGTTGACAAATTCATTTTACCGCGAGTCCCGCATGAATATTATTTTAAAACCATCAGACGAAACGTATATATCATTGTTTACTCGGTAAAGTATATTGTTTATAAATCGGAAATCGCGTCGCCGTTACACGTGTATAATATGTATATATACATCATATAAATACTCGAACTCGACGTATCGTTCAAACATGCGGAAGCTTCCGCCACGGCAATATCGTATTATTACCTATATACCGTGTACATCGTTGAGCATCGCTGTACTGTTTGTTTTGCATCGAACCCACGCCACAGATCGAATTGAAAACTTTTCGTCACGCCGTGTGTAGATTTAAATGCGTTTTCGTACACAACAAAACAAGATGTATTATTAGTAATATTTAATTGCACGCGCATACTACTCTTCGGAAGATCAATACGTATTTTTTATATTATTTTACGAGTATATATTATATATTTATATCTGCTAAATTCAAAATCACCCTGCAATATAAGGCTCGAAAATGTATCTTGTGTAACGACATACAGATGTCAACGGTGTCAAGACTTAGCCGGCCTATCAAGAAAAATATATGTACCAACTGAATAATATTTTTAAATTATTCGTTTGTATATGTTTATAGAAACATTAGAAATAGTACAACAAGTGTCAAGCAATTACACGATGTTTCGGCTTAAGCCATTTTAGTCAAATATCAAGAAAAAAAACAAACCGAGATGCACTCATAATAATTATATATAAATAATATACCAACTTTCTTATGTCTCTCGTCTGTGAACTAGACACCAATATTACATTTTGTCCCGATTAGTGATTTCTAAAATTAATTGATCCAAAAAACGGACACGTGACGTTAGATGTTTTTAGTAGGCATTTTTTAACTCGGTAACACGGTAATATCGTAATTGAAATACATTCATTGGAGAGTTGGTTGCAGACAATAAATCAGTATAATACAGTAAAATGATATTATTATAAGACAGATAGTTCCCCGCAAACGTACGAAATCGTCATAATATATTAAGGTATGAGTAGCGATTTCATAACTATTCGTAGTCTGCTATAAAATAATCATTAATTAAGTCCGCGATCTTTCGTCGACTTCCTATATGGGTACAAGCTCAGCTCACGCCACTGGCGTGACGACGGCGGCGTTTACGGACGGTTTTAGCGATGATTTCTGCACACGTTCGCGTTGGGTCGTCGACCGTCGCCGGCATCGTTACACATACAGTTACGAAACGTCTGACGTACGACTTAACGGGTGGTGTACGATATCGTAGTACGTTATATCGGTATTGTCATATCGCGTTCAATTCGCACGCATTATATATATATATATATATATATGTATATATATATACGATTGTGTACAAGACGTATTGCGGGCGATTGTAAGACGGTCGTCGGGGACACAAAAGCGCGACATTCTTGGCGAGAGCTATAACCGACCGCGGCGGCGGCGTGAGAAAACGATTAATTACCGTTGTCGTTATTATTATTATTATGCGCGGCACACCGCGTGCGAGAGTGGATTAGTAATTAATAATAATAACACTGCGGTATGATATATACACCGGTATAAACGGCACTTCTGTAAATCTATATACATATACATTATAATATCTGCACGCGTGACGTGTGTGTGTCGGTGATGGTGGACAGACGGCGGCGGCGGCGGCGGCTTCACGATGATTTATTTGGCGCGCGGGCGTAGGGTAGTTTAGCCGCGCAAAGATATACTTGTGCATTGCGTAATTTATGGACTAAACTCGCGACCGACAACCGCACAGGGTCCTCGTCGTCCGTTCTCGCGTCGTAAGCGAATGTAATAGTGTACAATAACAATGTCCTATATCTATATTTATTAAAGAGTGTGTGTGTGTGTGTGTTAGTATGATTATAATATATATAATAACGTAAAACGAGTACAACAACAACAACTGCACTCGCCTGAACTCGACTTGGTGGTCGCCGCAGTCCTCTCCCCTAATTTATTCAACGACCAAAAGAATTAATGGCCATTCCGATCTCGACCGACTTTGACACGATATAAGTACTTACAGCCTTTTAAACAATTTTGAGGTACCTCTAGTACGGCGTTTCGGCTAAATCTTTGATCATAAAATAATATGTACAATTGTAATGTGATGTACATACTAATGTGTATATATACTCCGAATAACGTGTCGGAATGTAATAAAAATTAATACTGCAGTTTAGGCGTACGATCGCAAATTGCAATTATTATTGTCTAGGTCAGCACGGAACACAACCGAACTCGACCTACGCGGTCGCCCACCTCGTCCGTCCTTATGCAAAAATATTTATTTTGAAAACTCAACGCAAAACAAGCAACGCTTGAATGTAAGCCGGTTATGTAGCCACAGTTTAAACTAAACAAATATAATATTATAATTTACGTTATAGGTACAATATTATACTGCGTGTATATAAAATTATTTTTTATTTGTATTTTATTTTATAATTTCAGTTTATAAAGATCAGCAATAAAAATCGATTTCTCTTTAATGTGTATATAATTATTATTTTTTTCGCGATATCCACACTAGTCGACTACCTAACAATAAGTGCGAACGCGTGTGACAACCGAGTTCCGTCATAAATGATATTATTATTATTATTATATCGGGGTAGCAGCCGTGGTCTATATCTGCTTATTATACTCCGGGACGTCTAAGCTAATAAAATCCACGGAACCGTTCATAACCCGATATTATAATACTACACTTATTACGTACCTACACTGCCACCACTACATAAATATATATATAGCACTACTACTGTAGCAGTGTGTGGCCACGGGAAATCACACAGTCGACCGCATCATTTCCCCAGGGTATGTATAAAACCCAAGTGACCTTCGGCTATATCGCAAATCCAATCTGGACCCCATATCCCGGGCGTAACTTGATTAAGGCTACAGAGAAGTCAAATTAAAAAAAATAAAGAGAGAAAGAGATAGAAACAGAGACAGACGGCACGATATTATTTGTTCGTTCTTCCTTTATTCATTTTTATTCACCGCACTCTTTTTTTGCCTTTTTTCTTTTTTGTTTGCCTCGGAGCTGTACAAATAATGCGACAGTCAATATGGTACTGTAGATATGTATATGTGGTGTGGAATACTCTCACAGATACATATAAAAATGTTAAAATCCTTTTTTTAACACTTCAAAAACAAAAAAAAATGTTATACCTTTTAAACATATCTAAATGGAGTTGCTATAAACAAGTGCACTGCATCGCAAAATGATGACCCATTATTACTATTTATAATACATACTATCTTTCACGCAAAATCGCGATGATACAAATTCACTTAAATCAATAAACGTTACATTGTCATATTATCGTTGGACTTGTCTAGAATATCAGTAATTATATTATATTTAACAGTATAATACATGTGGATTTTAAAGTCTTATTGAAGTATTCTATACAGTACACTTGTGATTATGTTTCTAAGATTATACAGTAAGAAACGCTTTTTCTATTTTGTTGAAATCATATAGCAACATATAAATATAATATTTTTTTATATAAACACTAAGTATTATTATAAGAAATAATGATCAATAATGCCTGCTGGGTAAAAATATAATAGTATCTCTAACACATAATACGAATATAATTGAAACAACTGTTGTTAACTAGAAAGTGATCTACTTAAGTTTACATTCATAATTTCGTAAGTTTTTATTTTATTTTTTTACATAATTTGATGTCATTACAAAATATTATTTATACAATTTTTTATACAAAAAAAACTTACATATATGTTCACCACTCCTCAAAATCTAAAACTTATGCTGTCATTAAAAAAAGAAAATCTTAAAAAGAAAAATTATAAAATATGAATTTTTTAAGAAATATTGTTTTGTATAAATATTCAATATTATTTAAAAATAAAAAGTTAAAAACTACGAAATAATAAGTCTAGATACTCTGTACATCAACAGCCTATACACTGTTATTTATTATTATAATAGTTATATTATGAATACGTTGATTTATGTAGATACAACTACCAGGGAGGGATTTACATGAAAGAACACTTTTTCACACGTTCGGCACTTCGGAATTTATCACATATCTATTGACGTAATCGATTATATATTATATCGGTTAAGTCCAAACAGGATAAACGCGTTTTATGTATATTTTAAACTTTTAATAAATATTACAATATGATATAAATGTGACTATGTGAGTAAGAGTACAATAAAAGTATCTGTAGAATGTATAGATAATATTTTGACTATGCCGAAATAATCTCATACAATGTGGAATATTACTACGATTTGCTGTAATAATATATTAAATGAACTATTATTAATATTATCGTTATCGCGAGTAAAACATTCGTTGTCGACCGACACGAATACTGTGCGACGATGGTTTAGGCGCGCTAGAGGACAGGCGGCGTGAACGAACGAACGATACCGCGGACGATGGAACGTCTGATTGACAGCACAATAGCAGCGTAGTTGTCCGTATTTTGGAGACGTGTATCCAAATAACATTATATATAATATACACGACACGAATTTACGCGTATATATTGTGTATATAGGTATTACATTGTATTATTATATCATATATGAAATGGGTGTTCGGCCGAATGATTAGTGTTCTGTTGAGGCCTGTTGATTAATGGGACCCGTTTCTGCTGCTGCAGTTGTTGCTTGCTAGCTCAATATGACTCTCGACGAGTCTCTTATAGGACGAGGAATGCGCGCATACCGCCGACCGCGAGTAAACCTCTCTTAGTCAGCTTGGTGACGTCGAGATATATAATGTAAATAATAACATAGTGCATATCATTCTCTCTCTCTCGCTATAAATATAAATATATATATATATATATATATATACAAAATATACGCACACGCTATAATATAAAATATAGTAATATACTCAAGTTATACATATGTAAGTTCCGGACTCCCGTGCGTTGCGTGCTCACGCGAATACCGCCATCAAAAAGACACATTTAAATACGTTGTACACGTATTGTGTGGATTATATTTATGTGTGTGTGTGTGTGTGTGTGTGTGTATATATATATATATTAGAATGTACCGTATACAACCGCGATTTGGAAAAAATAAAATAAAAATGCTAAAAATAAGTTTAGTGCGTTTAAAATTTTGGACACGCATAAAAACTCGTTTCATATCGCAAGGGAATAATATGAGTGTTAAAATTAAATCGAAAATCGTCTTCGGTGTAACATTTCTTTATTCTTATGTGCCTTGTTCTTTTAATATAAAAGTTTACATCTGTCGAAGAAAAATAAAAACGACGAAACGACAGGGGAATAGCATAATAAACACATAAACAACAAAAACTTCGCTCGTTTTTTAATTTTTTTTATAGAATTCCGATTTCAAAGCGTTTCTGTTTTACATTAGATTTAATCAATAACAATCTTAAAAATCATTTTTCTGTAACTTTTATCCACATTATCTTTTCACATTACTAGTCAGCAATATTGAGTGTAAGTTTTAGTCGAATAAACAACAAATATATTTTATCAATTATTAATATTATGAAAACAAGAAGATAAATTATAATGTATATTGTATATAATTGCTTTTATTGTTGCTCGTCAACTTTATGATTACATATAAATATATATATACAGGCATTTAAACATGAATCATGTTGGCTCCTACTTTAAAATACATATTATAGAATAACCTGATAGCCCGTGCTATTGCCTATGTAAATTGAATAATCAAATAAATTCGATTGATGTAAAAAAATAAAACTAAAGTAAGTACTAATAGTAATGAATAACATATAATTTATGAATGATATAATAATATAATACACAATAAAATATATTCAATACAAATCTATACCCATTTCCATTTCGCATTTGAATACGAATATAGGTAGGTACTACAAAATATTGCTCGTAGTCAATTGTTTTAAAAAAAAAAAAAAATACTGCCCAATGGCCCACGGGGGTCGTATAACGTTGCAGTGGTTGCCCCACATCTGTCATTGATGCAATACTATTGTCCGATTGCGAGATTTCGAGTGCCTAAGACACAAGGGTGCACCGATATATGGGGGTACGCATCTGCCACAGGATCTCACCCTTAGGCTATGCATATACACGATGGCGTATTACATGTAGGTCGAAATCGACGGGGAGCAAATTGAACTCGGTAATTAGTACTGAAATCGTACAGGTTGTTTTTCATCGTCGACGAGTTTCGCAATACATGCGTTATATATAGGGTTCGAACCAATAAAGTCGTTAAAGTGTCACTGTATGTCTATATAGTAGAAAATAATGAATAGTTACCTGCTGAGAACGATTATTCTAGGGGCTCCTCTATTATAAGTACGCTTTGAATATAGCAGCAGTAAAAATCTTTATACGCAATGAAATGAAACCAAAAATCAATAGAATACGCTGATAACTGAATAGACATAATTTTATATCATTATTGCTGTATCAAATACTCTGAAATCAATTTCAATCGCTCTTACGAGTTAGCAACAATTATAATACCACAGTAAAATTATTATATTGTACCGTTCATCATTAAGCCTACAATAATAAGTATTCAAAACCATAAAAATTATAGTAAAAAAATCCTAGAAAATACTTCATCAATCCTATCTATAGCGAGTAAATTATTCAAAATATTTTTTTATTAATTATTAGTTTTTACGATCACATCATGTATCTCATCTTATTCACAGTACTTAATTATTTATTGTTTATTCAGTTAAGTTTTTATCAACAATAATGCATTTAAACAAATTACCCGCCAAAATAATAAATATCGTTTAAACCGATAAACGCAGTTATGAAAAGTTAAACTGGACATAAAGATTAAAAATAATACTACAGCTGTATAGAATGATGCATAAATCACTAAATAAATCAATAATTCAATTTCGAACGATTAAAAACTATTCAAAAACCATATGGGAGACCTTTTTGGCCTTACACCGACACGTCTTCGTTACTACATAAAGTTATTGATTAATGACTTTTATCTGTTTAAAGATACGTAAACGACTTAGATACGAAGGGATTAGGTGGAACTAACATTGCTATAACAATAGATATAATAATATGTGTGCGCCAAAGGGCATCAATGTATCCATGTGCGTTTCTATAAAATACATCCTTACATCCTGTAAATAGATAATATAAAATAAGTGTAATTAAGATTAAAATATAATTGTACGATTGAAAGTAAAGAACGTGTTTTATCTTATATTAACATGTGTAATAAATAATCTTAATAATTAAATTTATAAATATACGAACAAAATAAAAATATAAAATAGTATTCGTTTTTATATGATAATTTAATACTGACATATTAATACCAATAATAATGACTCCGTTATTTACTAATAATTTCAGTGAACCAATTAATTTGGACGCAATGAAAAACAAAATATTATGAGAAATCGAGAATAATAATTATAAAATATATGATATATAAATAAGTACTATAATCTAAATTTTAGTCATAAATTTATATAATGTTTGCATAGAGCTGAGAATAAAATTTAAAAAACGCTAAATCGTTTATGGTTTTCTGCGTAGTTGTAGAAATAATACGAATGATGATATTTAAACAAATCAAATTACATTTATCGTACTGCATTTTATCGGTTAAAAACCAAACTCGGCATTGTTATTTACTATGAATATTAACATAATGTAGATGTTAATGACACATTAAATTCTTTAGATAAAAATACCATTATTTTAGTATTAAACATATCCATACGGTGGTTTGAAAAGTGGCACTTTCTCATCCCGGGAAAACGAAGTGAAATTGTGTAAACAAATACTGTTTTTGGTATATTACTATCACCATCAATCATCTGTTATAGATTTAAGAAGATGAATTTATTAATTTAATTTATAAACCGCAATCAAATAATAATTAATTGGTTAATTTATTGGTTTATTTTAAAAGTATATATTTAGGTTAAAACCCATAAAGTATAGACAAATAACGTCTGGCTTACAATCTGTAGCATTCGAGTTTGTCGGAGACATCAAAAAGAGTCTAAAAATAAAAGAACTTTTTTATGATAAAAGATTGGAAAACTGAAAGAATCCCTATACTATATAATAAACATCCAAATAAAGAATATTAAAAATAATTAACTTTAAAACGTAAAGTCATCGATCGACATATTACTTTAAGTTTTAATTTGTAATTTGTGATTAATTTTTTTTTATATGTATAAAAAACCATTATAATATACGATTATGGTATGTCAATTGATGATTATTTTAAATACACTATCCATTTATATAAATTTGAGAGTTTTTAAATTATTATCGTCTAACAAAAGCAATCAAAGGAAAAGATTAATTGCTATTTTATCTCTTAAAATACCTTACCAGAGATTTTTATTCACGAATTATAATTTATAAATTCAATTACTATATTAACTATGTATACAACTATTAATCTCGTAAAATTTTATAAATATTGTGTTATTTATATATAATTCCATTTTAGATTCTGAACGAAGCTAATCTTTAACTACTGGTTGAACAATACGGTTAAGTGTTATTTTTTTTTTTTTTTTTTAATATAACATTTTTTTTTTTGTATCTTTGATGACACAGCTGATCTTATTAGTATTTTTAAGAGGTCAGAAGTAGAAATCTCCTAGTATTTTGGGGGTAACTAGAAAACAAAAGAAAAGGGAAAAAGGAATATTTTAATTTTCCACTTTTAAATCAATGCCATGTGTATCTGTGTCATTATTTATATTATGATCATATACATCAAATTCCGTAGTGTATTAATGCATCATCAATATAATTTTAGAAAACAATTATACATATAATAATACATAATATTATTATCATAAAATATATGAAAATATCTAAAGTTTTAAAACGGGTAATATATTGATATAATACATATTGTGTGTGTATAATATGCGGACATATAAATGTGAACAAACGCCATAAATCATAATACGTTAAATTTACGCGAACGTCTAACCCATTTATAACAATAATATAATTTATAATATTTTTATACGTATGTGTGTGCGTGTGTATATACACGTTGTACGGTGTTTTTTTTTTTTTTTTATCGGGATCTAATGAGAAACGGCACAACGGTCGTGTACCTATGTGCAGTAAGGTTTATGATAAAGTATAATAACCTATGGGAAACTATATATATTCATGATACAATATTATACGAGCCTCATTTGATAAAATGACCAAAGGTGCTTGTATAATAGTAGTGTGTATATATTGTACATACACATAAGCGTGTGTGTGTGTAAATTATACTGCAGGAGACGGACACGGGCACAATGACCGTGCAACGATGAT
Organism: Rhopalosiphum nymphaeae; assembly: GCA_036289425.1. Classification (NCBI taxonomy): domain Eukaryota; kingdom Metazoa; phylum Arthropoda; class Insecta; order Hemiptera; family Aphididae; genus Rhopalosiphum; species Rhopalosiphum nymphaeae. The sequence goes on along the minus strand of JAZAQC010000005.1, from coordinate 693,358 downwards.
GATGACAGTAAGCAATACTTCACCGCGCTGTCAAAACTCTTTCGCCCGAAAAACTCACCCCGTCAGACTTCGGACCGACGTGCGGGTATCGACAGCGTGCACATTACGTTTATGTATATATATATATATGTATACGCGCGCATACCTCTTATGATATCGTATAATATTATAAACGGACAACGGCTGCGCTGGACATAATAACGCTATGCCCGCGAAACCGGACCCGGAAAGAGGCCGCGTCCGATTTTGCAGCGCCGACGACGACGTATACGCGTTTCGTATGACAATGGGTCTAGGCGGCGAGTGTCCAGTGTGAGAATATAATATCGCGTTATTATTATACGCACCGGGCAAGAGAAGACGTTCGGCGTTCTCTTCCCCCTCGACGTTACTCGCACAACCCGTTCCGATGCCCCCACGAGATCCTATTATAACGACGTACCTTTACGTACATAATATATACATATCATATTGTTTTCGTCATTGTTTATTATTGTTATTAATGGCCATATCATAACGGACAAAATTCTGACGGCCTACACCGAAGAGGGTAAATATACACCGTACGTATTCGTAGGCAATCTAACGTACGGGAACCGGAAAAAAAAACAAAATATTATATAAATATGAATGCGTCTATTCGGTCATTACGTATTATACGCCGTGGTGCGTATAGTAAATATATTTAATAGGTAAACTGTATGGCAGGCCTTCGTCAACCGTTCCGTAAAAACAAGTATTTTGTCGAGCGAGTATCGCACACAATTTATAAACGGTGTTTGAGTAATTTTTCTTTTTACTCGACATCAAAAGTACCATTAAAACATGTGAATATTGATTAATATAATAATTATCGACCATCGACGATTTACTTTGAATACCTAATATTTAACGACGCATCACCACGTCTGGATTAAAGACCCATACTATGTATAGGTATTGGAACATCATGATGGACATGTTAAATTTAAAATATTGTAACTCTTTTCTTTACATCTAAACAATTTTAATTATTACTTATATGTATATATTATATTATATATAATTTTATTTCATTTGAAATAAATGTATTAATAAGACGAACAAAATATGGGTACGATTACTCGATACATTTAAAAACCCATAACAACAGATAATAAAAAGTAATTATAACTCGTTATAATAAAAATAAAATCATGTTATAAATCATTTGTTAATTTATAAACTTTAACATAATTTTCGCAAACATTAATTTATTACAATATAATTAAATAATTTTTCATGATATATACATTTTATTTTTTAGAAATTTCTTTCAAAAGTTTAAAAAGATTCGTGGAAAGGATTTGAATTATCGTGATAGTATTCTTGGCTCCCCCTTTTAATCCAAGTTTACACATCATTATGTTTTTATGGATTTGTGATGTGTTCATAATGTTTATATTAAACAATAGTCGATATAGTATCATAGAACCAAATATTATAACGGATTTCTCTTGGGTAATTTTGTATTAATTAATTAATAAATAAATATGTATTTAATTAATTAATTTTCACTTTAAGAGGATATTAGCGCACTATTTTTTAATTTATCTTTCTGATCCGTCCGGAAAAATGGCAAATTTTCGGTCAGCAGAACCAATCGTCTATGAAATTTTCTATTATCGAACTTAAAATGAGAACATTGTATGTGTTAATACTTTGGTTCTTAACGATATTTTCTGCTATATGTATAAACTAATCGTTTTTAAATTTTAACATTTTATACACATATAAACGAGTATATATTCCAACTAGCATGAAAATTGAAATGTTTTAAAAAATCTAACATACTATATCGTCTATCACAAATAATACAATTCTAACTTTAATAAGTTTCATTTACTCAGAATATTAAACACAGAAGTCTGTCACTGGACACATAATTTTACTCATATAAATTATTGAACGCATTTTATATACATATATACAACGCGTAACGCGTCTACCGCAGTCTACTTCTGTACATAATATATACAAACTGTACTACATCCTCATAGCACCAGACCACCTGTGTCTTACCCTCCTGTCGTCGTGTACGACGTGTAATTATTATAATATAGACACGCGCCTATATATCGTCATCACTCGTGTGGCCGTGCTCTAGTGGCAAACATTTCATATACGTACTATGTACATCCATTAATGATATATATTATATATACATATATCCACCCGGTAATAATTTTAACGCGCGCGCATTGTCTTAAACACGCGGCGGCCAGAGGGTCGTCGTTTCCGTATAGTCTCGTGCGCGCGTATTGTCAGAGTAAAATAGACGAAAAAAAAATCGTCTGTGAATGCCGACGCACACCGCCGTCGTGTAATAGTTCTCCGCCGGAACACGTGCCCGAATCCCTTTTGTTTTTGGTTTTTTAGTCTCCTACGAATCTCATTATAAATTAAAAACAAATATTTTTATCCCTTCACCGCCGGCGGTAAGTCTTTGAAAAAAAGAGAACGAGACAGCGACGAGCGCTTGCCCCCCTTCAGCGATGTCGCTCCGCTCTGCAGTGTATATATATATATATATATTATAATATTATAGGCGTCCATTACCCTCCACTTAACACGAACACCGTGGCCTATATATTATAATATAATATGCGCACTAATCCTCTCTTCATAAACAATCGAGTCGCACTTAAACCCTTGTGTTTTTAGTGCGCCGCCTCTTAATGTAACGCTTTTTTTTTATCCATTTTCATTACCGCTACTTAACAAATTATATTATATACACACTACTACGGTTACTGCAGCCATTAAAACGCGCGTAAAATTGCTGACTCTTCGTCCCCGCGCGAACACGACCCGCGACGACCCGTTTTCGAGTGTTCCGCTGTACCGCGAAGTATGATGTGGACAGAAATATAATATTATATAGGCGCCTATTGTGCGAACCGCGGCTTATGTCTAAGTATTGTTTTAAAGAGAACCTGTGCGCGTTTCTAAACACGATCTCGGCACGACACAAAATGTGCATGATCATTTTAATTTTTTTTTTTATTATTATTTATTATTGACATTATAGTTGTCACATTATATAGGCACTTGGAGTGTTGCCTTTTACCTACGTCGACATTATAATATCGTGTTAATATAAATAAATATCGTTCAACATAACATGTACGTTGTACAAAGAACACTGCAGCACAACATAAATGTATTGGAAAATCTATATAGTTGTATAAAAATAAAAAATAAATTTTAATTTTAATTTATAAAATATATTAAACAAAGTATCCATGTATTGATATTAAGAATAATACCTTATTGGGTTTGTCATTTATAAGATTTCTAGCTTAATATTTCCGGATAAAATAAGTCATTATTGGTTTCCCAAGGTTATATTGGCCACGAGTGTGATGTTTATTTATTCGTTCGTGATTAAAGATTTTCCAAGTGAAAAAATAAACAGTAGTCGGTACAATTTCTTATGGAAATCAAAACGAAGGGTTCATTAATATAAAATATAAATTATAGATATTTTATTAATTCACTACCTGTTAAATCTATTGTAGTTATAAACAACGTTATTAAAATAATGAAACAAAATTGGCAGTAAGAAAAACTATAATTGTACGACTCATTGTTCACATAAAGTATTTCAATAAACTTATACGAAATAACATAATTCAATACCTATAAGTGTAAGATTTCTTTTATTTTTGATCACTGGTTCTGATCTTATTATTTACAATTTTTCAACAATAACAAAATTATTGTTTTTAAATCGTCTACTTTTATAGGTACTACTTTTAGCATATTTGCGTTGCATTATATAATCTGTGAAATTCATAAAATAATATAAAAACCACTTAATTACTTCATATATTATAGTTAAATATAATAAATATTCAGTATTCATATTAATATACCTAACCTATATTGAGAATATTACCAAGTCAATAATATTCACGAACCTTAAACAATATTACATAAACGTGCAAAACGAATCTAAATGCAGACATGGAATTATTTGATTATTAAAAAGTGCATAAATATATAGATAATTATTTAACATTTGTATGGAATTTAAAAAAAATATTTTATTGAGACGTATTATTATAATATTTCTAAATGATAATGGTCTATATTATATATTTCATCATAGTTGGCGGTGACCATTATAAATACCTCCGGTCATTATGTACAGGACTTGTTCTATCTACTGTTTAATTGTAAAATTTAACCAAAAGTGTAAGATTCAGATTTTCCGGTCTCGCTTACCATATCATTCAATACCACTATTAAGTTATTCATAACTTCAAAAGTACAGACTACTCTACATAAACTATCCCTTAGATATAACTATAGAATTAGACATATTTTTCCGGACATACTTAGTATATATATATATGTATATATTATACACTATTTACAGTGTACGGTCTACGAATATCGTATGCGTACAAGCGTGCGCGCGTGTGTGTGTATATAATATATGTTTAATAATGCAGTCGCGAATATGAATTCGCAGACGACATATCCAAAGCCGGCGGCCAACGAGGACGCGTAAACGCGAAATTAGATTTCGGAGTTGCGGGAAATAATAATAATATGTAAGGGACATTACGCTCTATAACCCGGTCCGCGCGCGAAGGAGGTGATCTCTCACGCGCGTCATTATAATGTACGGTCGATCCGCTACCGGCCGCCGCGGGCTATAAACAGACGGTGAAATAGAATATAATACGCGTACTTTAGACGGAGGGAATTTAAATCAGGACCCGATCCCGAATTACCATATTGTTGCGGCTACATGGTGGCGGTTTCAATGTGTGCGCTCTCTAACCCGCACGACTGTCGTATACTATGCGCGCGTAAATGCGAGTAGAGTTGTACTCCATATACGGTCCTACGGGGTTAACGAATAAATTATCACGGGGTATTGCACACGCGCCTATACACATGCATTACACAATATACATATAATAATATAATATACGGGTCGAATGTCTTAATTGTTTCAATTGGTCGCCGCCGCCGTCGATGCGGTTGCATTTGAATTTTTTTTTTTACTATTATTATTATTATTATTACTATTATCGCGGCTCTCGTTAGGATATTTATTTATTATTTCTTTTATAAACAGGCCATTGACTTCTATATGCACCACGCATCACTACACGTGTGCGAAACGCACAGAAAAAATATAATTAAAAACCCTTTCTAGATGGTGACAAATTGAATGATTGCCTATATTATTACATTATACACGCTGATGCCTATATAGCTAGGTTGCGCGTGCGTACAAAACACACATCTGTCGTGTGCGGGTTCACTGTACATATATCTGCTACAGCAATAATACATCATTTATCGTATTCGACTATTCTATTTCGGTCTTAACGATACATTTAAACGGTGTGAATAAAAAACACTCTTACATTCGATTGTGGACTTAATCGAAATCGGCAACGAATACCCCCCCCCCCCCCCATTCACCATTAGTGGGGACGGCACACAATCTATATAACTACACCAGACGTGTCAAAAACGAGTATCTAACGACGACAGTCTGTTAAAATCTTCTATACCTACAATTGACAAGCTTGTAATATTATATATTAAATAAATTACAATATTATATATACTATGTAAATATAATTATAATGCATTTGCATACTATGTATATATTGTATATGCATTTATATTATGTGATATTTAATTTACTGAGTAAGCCAATTTGAACAACCAAAAATACCTATACATGGTATATTATATTAAGCATATGTATTTTTAGATATACGATCCATTAATTATATAAAAATATTCACGTGATACATATTATATTATTATTATTATTATTATTATTATTATTCAAGCATAACATTTTAATTTATGTAAAAGAGTTTAAATAGTTAATACATGATTTAATACATCTATAAAATAATATATTGTGAAAGGAAAAATATGCGGTTGCCTTGATGTTATAAAATACAAACGTACGATTACATCAAAATCGATCAATAATTACTTCTGAAGACTTCAACAATATCAATTTAATTTTAAATACGATATACTTAACGTACATGAATAATGTATATACAACTTTCAGTTCAATGGAAATTAAATATACTTTTACTCTTTTCATTATTTGCATCGTATTTATATTTTATATTCTGTGTTCTTCAAATTAAATAGTTATTGAATAGATAACCTGTCAGTATTTTAACCTTAATAACAAAATAATTTTTGAGTTTGAAATGTATTAAGTCATTCGTATTAAGAAAACGATAAATGCTTTTTAGAAAAAATAAATAACAAATGTTAAGTATTCATTGATCTTATTAAATGCATATTTGTATTTAATTATATATTGTTTTTTGACAAAAGAACATCATCGATGCATTGCAATGATCTGTAAGACTTGAGTCTATTTTATTTTATCATTGACTGTGGTGAATACATAGGTGAAGTTATACCTATTTGTTTATTAACGCCAAACTGTATCGAAATAATAAAAAAAAAAATCAATGATGTAATAATATTATCGAGTCTCTAAACCAAACCTGGTAGGTTACCAGGTACCTATAGTATAATGGTTTAATCGAGGATAACATTTTTGTGAAATACAAAGTGAGTTGTGTTTGTATTATACCGTGTAAATTAACTATTTTATTTTAAATATTTAGGGAATTTAAAAATATTGCGTTTATGCCATATTAGTTTTGTGAATTAATTTTCGTAACCTTAAATAATTATAAATAAATTTTATTATGCTACAGAAATCAATAAAGATTACAGTTTTGGAAATAAAAATAAAAATATTGAATTCACTGTAATATTAGGTATTGTAATAAAATGAAAAATAAATCATTTAATTATTTTTATCTATGACGTAATCATTATAATTATTATATTTTTGAAAAGCATAGGTAATTATTTCAAAAGAGCACAAGTATTGACGTATACTGTTGAATTAACGATGTGTCGGTTTAAATCAGGGAATTTACAAAAAAAAAAATATTATGAATTTTATAATACAACTATAAATAATATTTTAGTATAATAGTATACAGAGGTGCCTATATTAAATCACGGTACTATTTGTGAATCACGCTGTATATAATAGTGTATAATATAATATATTAAAATTATAAATTATAATATACAGCCGAGTCAGAACAATTTTTACGGTTAGCCTTGCAGACAGTTTTATTCAATGATAAATGATCAAGAAAATAATTATGCTTCACCGAACGTTCCACTGATAACAGACCAAGTCTGAAAAACATGATGCAACTTCTGGCAGGGTCAAGCTTTGGGGTTATCGTAGCACACACTCCACTCTTCATGTATATAACTATAAATGTGTGAATATTTGTGTTACTATTGAGTATATATTTCGTAGCATAATAATTATTATAATAGTTTGAAAACAAAATGTGTATATTATAATATGTACTGTATTCTGTGAAGTGTATACAATTTAATAATATAATATGTATATTGAAAATATTAATAAATAAAAATTACTGTTATTGAAACATTATTCTCAGTAAGTGGGCATAACACAATAGAAGTAAGTGTACATTAGGAACGAATTGAAAATCACTAACCACCTTTCTGAACTTCTGAATCTCTTCGCACCCAGAATCAACCTATATGATATCTTCAAACTACTAGAACCCTTAACGGCAACAAACTTCATCGGTCAAATATAATACCTATGTATACTTATAAACTTTTTAAATGTTTATTATCTTTTTATAAAAACTATATATCGTATTGTATAATGTAATCCAATAGATCAATGCATTATGTCCAATAGCCTTAGATATAGTTCTATAGACAGTCTATGTAATTAGATGACTAGTTAGATGACGTGGATAACATCTAATATTAAAAAAGTAAATTTTAGTGTTGTAATTATTAGTAATGTGAATAACCGTTTTAACTGTTGTATGCCCATTGGCTTCAAATAAATTTATAATTTGGACTAATAGCTTTAATAACGTAGGTACCTATAATTAATAAAAAAATAATTATTTTTTTTTCACACACAGATACAAATAACTTTGTTGATTTGTTCAAGTTGTTAGTTAAACTTAATCGAGTAAGAAAAGTTAATTGTATATATTGAGTAGCTTATAATTGGTAAATAATATTATTAATAATAATCTAACAAAACAAACTATAAATATATATTAATTGAATTAATAACAGCTTCAATATTCATACTTAATAATAGTTATAAACTTATAACTCTTTAATAATTAGTAAATAATATATTAAGAGAGTAACATTCAGTAATCTGAGAATACATTTATATATAACTATATACTTGAATTAATCATCATCTATCGTTATCTATCATATTCATAATTCATAGATTTAAATAATCGTTAACTATTATAAGCAGTATTTTAACATATACAAACGAATATTATAATTTATAATATATATTCGTGTTTTTTTAACGATAAAACTCTACACAACGTTGAATAAGAATCCATTATTCCTATTAAAGTTAAAATTATATAATGATTATAGCTATATGATTAAAATTACAACTGTTATAAATAGTTATAATGTAGATGAACAGTATTTGATAATGATAAACATATTTTACATTAATAATGTTCCTACCTATTTATTTTGTAATACACTTTTAAATTAATCGCTATCTAAAATAGATAATAGTATATAGTAGCAGGTAAATTACGTCATTAAATACAAAGATTAGAAAAACAAAATAATTGCACTTTACTGAACACAAACATTTTCTGGAAATACTATTATTTTTATTGATAGTTTTAATATTCCAATAGATGTGTATTGTGTACAAGGGTTTTAATTTTTAAAATGTGTTCAAATACTCTTATTAAAAAAAAAAAGGACTTATGTTACATATAATACTATGTACTATATAGGTATATTATTTAAATATAACGGATCAAAATTAAACAAATTATACCGTACTACTATAATGGGTATACTATATACCATGGCATAATAATGTTAATTATTATAAGGAACGATTGATTTCTCCCCCTCCAACCTAAAAAAATGTATTAACGTGATTTTTTTACATATTTATTTGAAGATTATATAACGCCTATCATTGCATAATATTTATCATTATGTACTAATTAAGTATCTATAAGAAATATAATATTATTGAAAAAACTGAGAAGCATAATGTTTTAAACATTTGTTTTAATGTCAATTTCACGCTTCATACTTCTAATAATTGAAGTATATTTTGAACGAAAAATAATTTAAATCATAATGGAAAATAAGTCTAAAAACGAAAGGTTTAGTTAGATGATCATAAATAGAACTATATAATTTAATGTCGTTAAATATCCCAATTTTAAATCTAAGATATTTTTTTATACTCAATAAGTCTGCGTTCTATATATATATATATATATATTTATTTTTTTTGTCATTCGTTTTTACTTTTTATAGTAAATTACAACATCCATAAATAAGACCGGTGATTACGATATCCAATCTTAAAGTAGTGTTAAAAACTAGAAAATGCATTTCAATCTGCATTCGGACGATGATCATGTAGATAATATACACAACTAAACAAGCGAAAGCGTTTTCACGACAAACCCTTTGGGGGCGCGCTGAAGAACAATTTTTTTTTTAATCAAAAAAAGTCACTATAATGCTCTCCCTCACCTCTCTCCTGTCTCTTTTGCGGACAGCAAAGACAATAGACTGCATTGTATGTTTATATATAGTTTTGTTTTTCAACGAGAGTTATATACGAATAATAACTTCCAAGTATATATTCATAGACATACACACACGGGGTGCATCAGCCGCAACAACCGGTATAACGAGAAAAAAAAACCAACACCATCAACAACAACAGTACAACCCTCGGGGAATCCACTGACGAGGAACAATCGCCTTTGACCGATCAAACGGGGCGAAAATGCGTACACAACAGATGCACCACATTTATACTTCTATATCTATATATTGTACGTGGCGTACTGCAGCGCTTAAGGTGCATCGGAGACTTTATATATTATTCGATATTTACACGCTATCGTCCGTTTGATGTGCAACAGACGTGGTTAAGTCTTTGATTTTAAAATAAAAAAATAAGAATTTCTACAATGCATATAATGTAAAAGCACTCATTCATAAATGATGATCATTCAATCCACGACAGCAGAGCGAGTCAATTAAAAGGCTTTTAAAACAAAATCGGTCTTGGTGGCGTGATACTCGTAATTTATTGTTTGCGTTTATTGTTTGCGTGTATTGTTAAGTATTATTTTATTTCTATTTAAATTGTATAATATTATTATTTATTATACGTAGATAATAATAATGTTATAGATACGTGAAAATATACATAGTCGTTGTCTATAGTCCACATTATACGAGTCATTTTGAAGGATGCTGAGATGTAATAGTGAATTTGAATTTATTTTTTGTAAAACGTCTTCTTTGGCTTTCTGAAAATTAAATTAAAACTGCAATTTATATTATATTAAATCTGATTTTGAGTCAGTATTTTGTATTTTTTTGTACTGTACCAAAAAAGAAATTTAAACGGTAGGTACTATATGTCATAATAATATAATTATATATATATATATATATATATATATATATATATATAGTACTTTTTAAATTAAGTAAATTAAGTATTTTGATATCAACAATTAAAAACTTAAATCAAAAGGCTGGTCTGCGTAGCAGACACGGCGACGAATAAACGTATTTTACCGTAGAACTATGCTTCAATTAATCCGTAAAGTAAAACGAATATATAGTCGTAATATTTACATATTAAATAAAATTATTTATATTTATTACACAAGGTGACCAAAGAGATGACCGTACATACATTTATTGTAATATATTAATATATTAATTATTTATGATTTTAATGTACAACAAATTTACAATAAATATCCCTAACTGCGCATTCCATCTGTATAATGTAATGTATATGCTTTAGCCACTATTGAGAAGATCGTACCATGCAATCTTGTCGTTGTATAAAATAAAAAAGGGGTTAATTACAAAGGTTATAAAAGTATGAATAATTTTGGGGGAAAATAGTTTATAAATAAGACGACGCAGGTACACAAACTTTTTTGGCCACATAGCAGACGCGCCATCTTCGTGAAAGATAAATAGAGGAAAATAGTGAGGGAGAGAAAGAGAAAGAATAAAGTACGTCTGCCGTGTAAGCGGCGTGTATACGGTTTAATTTACTAACGTGTGCAAAAGGGATGCTGAATTTCTGCGTTTTGAGAGCTATAAGATTTATTTTATCCACCATCAACCCTTTCGCCACGCACGCAGCCACGAGAGATATGCGTATAATAATTATTATTATCATTATCATTATCATTATTATTATTATTATTATTATTATTATTATTATTATTGTTATTATTATTATTATTATTATTATTACACTGTTTACCGGAGACTTTACTTGGGGGAATCTGAAATCCATACGTCTGTGCACCTGCGAAACACCGGAAACTGAGGCACTATAAGGATCACGTGTAGATACATAGGTGTATAATATGACATAATGACACAGGCATATATATTAGATATTATACATTAAATAGTAAATAGTATATACTTAGTGCAAACACACGCGAAAAACGCAATAAAGAAAAATATCAATGTTCACATTTTGTATAGACATTATATTATTATATTAATATAGAACATTATATATTTTTTCGTCAATCTTAAACCAAATAAGCATTGTTATATCAACATTATTTGCACATATATTTATATTATCATTAAATATATCATATAATTATACCAATATAGCTAGGTACATATATTATACATTATAATATAATATAATTATACCATACTATACTATACTCTGTATAATTGTATTATACAAGTATACATGATATACTATAGTATAACAAATATATAATATATGTGTCTCTACATAGTAAAATCCATGTCGAGTAACCAATGAATTTTAATAGGTAGGTAGGTATATTATGTAAGCGTTATAAATATTATTAGTTTTATTTAAAAATATAATATATGAACCGTTAGTTACGGATGAGATGAAGAAAGCTTAGATATTTATTGATTAAAATTTGTTCGGTGTTTGATTGGATGAGTCATTATTTTATCATAAACGATTTGACCTAAGAATTCAATTACATAAGGTATTTAAGAATAATTTCAAAAATTAACTATAATATTATATTAAAAATTATTAGAGATACGCACATATCACATAAGTATTATGTATAGGTACTGTACTATGTATACATATGTGTGTGTGTGTGTTTAGGTGTGTGTGTATGTATAAACCTAATGTTATAAAAATATTTGAATAATCATAATATTACATTTTATATACACATGTAGGACGTATAATATATAATATGACATCTAGAAAAAATGGCATATTTTGTACATTTTAAGAAAAATATTTTGAAATGTTAATCAACTGTTGGTAATTAGAATTTATAAAGTATATAAAATATAAATACTATAAATTATACATTTGTGTTATATATTTATAATCAAGCACAATTATTTTAATTTTAAAATAAATAACATTTTTCATTTTACATAAAGTGGTATATAACTAAGTAATTACTATTGTAATGTATGTATGTGTGTATATATGATGTTTACTGTTCAGTGTTGATGACAAATGAATAATGTATTTTATTTTTTTTTTTTTTTGTGACTATATATAGTATATTTATAGCAACGACGGTTTACCATATGTATTACATATACGATATACTAAAACACACAAACATTTACACATACACAGTTTTGACACAGTGTCACGTAGACACTTTATATAATACACACTAAATATAGGTAGCATATAGGTACAATAATATAGCAGATGTACAATATAAATAACAATAATCAGTCGACATTTTCATAATAATTAGAATATGGCCTTAGCTCTCTACAGGTAGGTTTACATCCCCTGATATTATTCATCGAGTTATTCGATTTTTGTCGCTGTTTAAAAAACACATTAGTATAATTTTTTAATTAGGTATTGTCTACAGAATAATAATCGATTACTATTATTCGCATATTAATTCACGGAAATCAAAAATACAATTGTGCCACATACAGTTATTATTTTATCGGGTCTACGAACAACGCAATGTTTTCACGGTTGTAAATTAATTAATATAATAGACTCGTATTAATTCATCTTTTAAATACATAGCTACATATTTACAATACATATATACACATAATATACTAGGTGTATTATCATGTTCAATAGAAATTATTATTTTGCCTCTAAATAAAACATAACCACGATAAAGAAAAAAATATAAGAAACAATCTATACAAATATATTATTATTTAATATATATACCTATACTGTCTATACTGCACAAATATACATACTTACTTGTACCTATATATAGTTTAACGACACCACAAATTTAATGTAATATAGTATAATATACAATAACAGTGTAATTTTACGTGAATTACAGATCATTATGTTCCACGCCAAGCATTTTGATATTTTTCTTTTGAACTTCATGTAGGTATGGTATACACGAACTCAGATTACAACAATAATGTCATGTAAGTACATTATACGCGAGACATAAAATTTGACACATTGAAGAAAACCGTGAAATTGATAATAATTTTTCTCTGTAAAATTTTTTTGTGATACTATATTATAGTATTATATAATATATTTATACATTAGGCAACATATTATAATAATATCATTTATATAATATGAATTGAGAATCAGTAAATATTATACTTTGGTATTACATAGAGCTCTACCAATGTATACTTTAACTTAAACAGAATATACCTTATAGATGTGTTCCATTCTTATAATTGGGATAATTTGACTATTAGGTATGTAAAAAAAAAAAAAAAAACGACCAAGCATAAAAAGACGTACAGTCTTATGAAAAAAGATAAAAAAATTCTAGTTGATTTAAATAGTTTTGATAAAAAGTACGTATGACGTATTTAATAAGTAGGTATAATTAAACCTATAGCTATAGTATATTCTACAGCATATATATATAAGTAATTTCAAGTTTCATTATTATATCATAATTTAAAAAAATTAATTTTATTGATTAAATATTATAACTTGTATATTATAACAATAACGAAATTTAAGGACAGGATAGATAACTATTATTTATACTATATTCTGAAAATTATTTAGATAGGAAAAACAAGCCTAAAGTATATGATGATATATATTATATTTTTAATTACCTAGATTTAGACAATATACGGTAAAATAATTATCTTAAGAGCCATTTATTCTATCTGCAGTACACTACATCTTTATAGATATGAAAAAATATAAAAATTCGTATTCATCAAATATTTTAATAAATATTTACTAATTTATTTAGTTAGGTATATTGTATAGACTATACAAATTATAATGTAGAGGTATATTATGCAATTAAGGTTTACAAGGTATATACGATTTATTTAATCTTTATAAAATAATAAGAACATAATAATATATATTATAATAAAGCATAAAATAGTTAGAAACCTCAAACTAGCTATACTATTATATCTATATGAATTATATATATGTACATAGAGCTCGATGATTCTGTATTTAGTATAATAGCTTATTAGCTTATATATAGCATGAACAATACTTATTATTCATCAAGAGTAAAAATCTTTATGAAAATTGTATAAGTTATATAAGTAATGCTAAGAACTTCATACTCTATAAAACCTAAAAGTATGCATACATTTTACACTCTTAAAAATTATCAAATGTTCTACAAATATGCAAAAATGTTAAAATATGGTCTTAAAAATATTTTATTTTTTATTAAAAATCATAAATTACAAATTTATCTATTACTAATTTATTATTAAATAAGCCATTTTTCTTTAGGCATATTTATTTAATTTTCACAAAAAAAAAATTGTATCTAGTCCAGGATATTATACCAACTATAACGCAAAATACATACGATACGAACAGACAAATTGACATCAACTGACACTAATCTATGTACCTATTCCTTACATTGACCGATTTTATGTTTTTTTTCACAACACACAGAAGATAATTTGGAAAACACATGATAGATGGATTACTTAATAATTTATATTAAATCATTTCAATCTATTTTTTCCAATATCTAAAAACTTTATATCAAATATATTATATAGTTTGTAAAAAATATTATTCTCTATGTCACATATTGTATACTTAAATAAGGGAAAAATAGAGCTGAATCTGCAAAATATGCAAAGTAAAAATAATAATTTTAAACTTTTAGTACTATTAAACAAATTCCTTTATTACTTAGCTATGTATTGAATGATCATTCAAAAACATGCAAACTCCTATAAATCTCTAGTCCTATTTAATATTTTATAAAGTATCAACTATCAATAAGCACTGAAATATTGTTTAAAGTTAATAAACTATATCAGCACTTTAGTTGTATAAAATATGGTTACATAATATTTCTTACATGGAATCTATAAAGTATAATTAAATTTAGATAACTTTAAAAATAACAAAGGTAGTTGAATACCTGACTATTTGTAAAATTATAAGATAGTAATGATAAGTATAAAGTTCAGAAAATTATGAATTATCGTTATTTATTTATTTTTTGGTTCCTCTCGTGGACAGTATTTTCTTAC
Organism: Rhopalosiphum nymphaeae; assembly: GCA_036289425.1. NCBI lineage: Eukaryota > Metazoa > Arthropoda > Insecta > Hemiptera > Aphididae > Rhopalosiphum > Rhopalosiphum nymphaeae. Next base: position 677,701 of record JAZAQC010000005.1, on the reverse strand, counting down.
CTACATTTTTTTTTAAATAAACATACATCTATCTTTATAAATCGCATATTTTTATTTTGAATTGTTTGGCTTTATTTTAATTACTAAAAATAATATGTTTTTCGACATTACAATATAAGTATTTTTTTATATTTTTAACAAATTTCCTATCAATTACAGAAGACAATTTTTTTTGTATATATTTTTTAAATTGAATTTACAATTAAAATAAATTTATATACTGTTTATTCAATTTTAAAATATAAATAAAATATTGATAAACTTTTTCATTAAAATTGAATTATACGTATATTGTCATGTTTATGGAATTTTATTATTAATTTCAAACATTTGATTTATAAAAAATAAACTAAGGCTATAAGTGCATTAAATTAATTAGAAAAGTATAATATAGGTAAATATTATTTTAATATTATTATTTATTTCAGATTTGGACTTTTTAAACCATTATATTTAATATTTTCTAGGTCATCTGCGACTACTGAGACTTATTGTATGTTAACTTCTAATATATTTTACAAAAGGTTCTATATTTACACACATTTGTATTGTATAATGAATAGATAAGTACCTATATTATTTAGGTACATATTTATATAAGTTGCGTTATTTTTATTATTATATATTGAAATGCAAACAATACTACAATATGCTAAATAATATTTCAATAAGTTTTATCACCTTCAATATCTCATCCATATGTGTTTATCTCTATATCGTTTATATTTATACACATTATACTATATATAAAAGTAGATATCTATGTTTTAATGTAGGTATATATACAGTCTATATTTAATTATATCTATATCTGCTAGGTACTTACTTAACACATGAATATAATATAGTATATTATAATTTAGTCCCCTATTTTGAATCAAGATACCTATTGTTATAAATTATACGACTTATAATGCAGAGAATCCCAAGAAAAATCGTTATAATAATCGTAGAAAATATTAACTATCAGAAACAATATATCAAAAAATACAAAAATATTGTTAGTTTAAATTCTGCATAATACAATAAAGAGTATATATTAATATATAGTATAATTTTAATTAAGTGTAATAACAAATAATAAGTATATCTATACGTAATTGTGAGCAAACGACTTAGAATAATTATTAATGGCTATATACCTATAATAATAATCATATATAATTTATATCAGTAGAGCTGATAATTACGTTATTGAAATAATATATGATATATGTTCTCGATGTACAATAATGGTCATAATGTATTGCGCAAATCATATCAAACTCAAATATACCTGATTATAATACAGTATATTGTAGATAGGTATACCTATAATAGATCTATATAGCCTTATTGGTATATGTATTAATATGATTATACCTATTGCAGCATATCTGAATATATGTTGAATATACGGATAAACTTAGGTAAACAAAAAATTCAACTGAGTTACGTCTAAAGTTAATAGGTATACGATCGAATTATATATATTATATTACAATACACACACATATATATAATAATAATGACTAATAATAAGCGTATACGAACAGCAATAACCGCTGAATAAAATATTAGGTAGGTATATCCATATTTTTTGTATGAATATATTGGGTAGGTACTATATATACATCATATATAGGTAGGTATATCATATTCGTATTGTAGTTATGACGAGGAAACGGTTTTTGTGTCGGTTCGAGCGAAAAAATATGTTTGGAAATTTCGCGCGCGTTCACCTGTGCACGCGCGGCGGTGCCGATGGCGGACGAGCAGAAAATCGATGGTGGGCGGCGAGGAGAAGCACGTCGCTCGCCGCACAATAGAATCGCGTTGTCCCGCGCCGCGAGGTGTGGCGGGGGAGGCAGAGGAATATTGCACTCGAGTTAATTATTGCGGTGAAACTGACGCGCAAAAAATAAAAATACAAAAAGGGGGGCGTCGGGGTGGCAGCGGTGTCGTCGGTAGGCGCGTCTCGGGCGGGGGAGCGAACATAATATAGCCTAGCCGGGCGCCCGCCACCGCCGCCACCACCGCACCGGCCGACGGGGTTTTCCTCTGTCGCAGCGCGCGCTACGGTCTGTGTCACCGGGGGCCGCGACCGCGCGTGTGAATTGGTCAGAGGTGGCCGGGTCGGGAGCCAATGGCAGCGCACCGGGCGCCCCGGTCGCCATGACAACGGCGGTGGAGGGGAGCGGCGGCAGCAGCACCGTCGCCTTCGCCGTCGTGTACGCACGCCGCCGCCGCCGCGCACCGGTCTCCCCGGTCGGGTCTACTAACCTAACCCGGTGGCCCGCGGGTCAGTTCACTCCGATCTGGGATCGCGGCCGCCAGGTCTCCGAAAGGTCAAAAATCCGAAACGATCGTCGTCGTAAGCGTCGTCCGTGCCGCCACATTACGCGCGTGGGAATTTTATTTATCGTTCGAAATCTATTTTTTTGTTTTTATTTTTTGTTCGTCTTTAATCGGAACGAGACCAGACGAAAAATAATTGTTAACAATATCGGGTAATTTTTTTTTTTTTTTTTACTCTGTGCCGTATCGGAAAAATAATATTCGTTGATTTTATATGTGTTATTGGTAAAACAAATAAAAAAAAAAAAAAAAAGGTTTGTTAAGTGTTTTTCCGCCGACGGTGTAACAGTTCGGCCGAACAGCGGGATCTCGTGCTGCGGCACCTGGCGGTTTACCGGTAAGCGACCGGCGCCACCACTGCCGCGAAGTCGGGCCACCAGCCCGACAGTCTCAGCGGAAGCTCAGGTTCACACCGGCAAGCACCATTATTATTCCGCATAACGGCCTCGCGGTGTGTCGCGCGGCGGTAGGCGGACTATGCACAGTGTCCGGTGGCGGAGGTCCCGGCATGACGGGCGTCGGCGGCCCGACCGGCGGTTCGGCCGCACCGCCGTCGCATCAGGGCCCGCCGCACGGTGGGCCGCCGGACCTGCTGACCAGTGGCCACCACCACGATCTCGGCGGGTTCACCCGGAGCATGGCGTTGGTGACGCCGGCGTGGCGCGACCCGCCCGGCGGTGGCGGCCACCATCTGGACGAGCCGCAGCAGAGCACCACGCCGGGAACGGCCAGCTCGCAGTCCGGCGGCTCGCTGGTCACGCTCGGCGGACAGTGCGACAAGAACGGACAGAACATCGAATGCGTCGTGTGCGGTGACAAGAGCAGCGGCAAACACTACGGACAATTTACTTGCGAAGGTCAGTTTCTGTACAAAATATGCATATTGTTGCGTATATTATTATTATTCATAACGTGTCTTAAAAATAATATTATTTTTTCGTTATTGTAAAATATTAAGTGTTCAAAAATTTCCGTAGAAAAAATTCGTATGACGAGTAAATAATTTATAAAAATAAGTTCAAACGAAATTATATCGACGTGAAAAAAAAATAATAATAATTTGACACCCTAATAAGTAATAAGATTAACAAATAAAAAGATAAAAAAAATATCAATCCGGTGTAGGCATATTTCTATAAAAAAAATAAAAATTTTTTCTTCGACCGCGTGCGTGGCGAGAAAACGCGGTAAAAACACCATTTATAATTCGATTGAAGTTTCAACAAGCCGTCTGCCGACAAACGAGCCCATGCCTATATTATTAATACTATATATTTTATTTTATTACAGTTCCTTCAGCTCGGTTTTTATTTTACAGTATTATTGTATAATATTATATTAATTATTCTAATTTAATATCCGCGAGCGGTCGTCTCGACTGTTTTCGACTCCGAGACGGAGGACGGCCGTAGACAAAAATTATAGAACGATAAAAAAAAAATTGATAAATAATAAAATTGCTGAACCCGCAATCGGCGCCGCACGCGAATTAATCCGCACGCTATTTGCGGTAATCATTAAAAAATAATAATGATAAAAATGATAATAATACTATTTAATACGGCCCGGTTGTTTCCGATCGCGCGCCGGTGAGCACCATAATATAATATAATATACACACGGACACGCGCGCGCGAACGATGACTGTCCGCGCGCCAGAACCGGATTCCTTTGGGTCAACCGGTCGGCGGGTCATAACCCGACGTGTGTCTGCTGCCACCGACGCCGCCGCCGCCGCCGCCGACTCATTTGAGTGGGTTTGTTTTTTTGTGTTCGCGCCCGACACCCGCCCGCGATGGATGTGTATATACACAATAATATAATATAATACGTCGACACCGCCGCCACCGCCCCTCGAAAATGTAAACATTGCGACGCGCGCGATGGTCCGCGCCGAGCCGACCGACTCCCCTGTAGTACGTATATGTATAGCAGGTACCTAATAACATCATAAATAATATCGCGATACGATTTGCGTATAATAAAATCGGAGTATTAGGATAATAATCACGTAGTGCGATAATCCGAAACGATGAATATATGATATTGTCGTTTAACGTTCAAAAAAAAATTATATCAGTACTAACAGCAGGCCATAGTTGAGAAATAATTATAATAAGAGGAGTTGTGTTCACCGAGTCGAATTTTAATGTGATTTTGTAGAAATAGGTTGTGATGATACGCTATAGGTATAAGTAAATAAGTACAGCGTGTGATAGGTATACAGTATCGCAAATTTTCCGAGTCCTCCGGTGTATACTAGTGGACAAATAACCATCATTTACACAATGTAATGTAATATAATATGTATCATGTATATACACGTGCAGACGTACTTGTATGCATAAAGTGATTTGGAAATTCAAAAATAACACACTTAAAATTTTATGACGCCATCATTTATTGAGAAACGCGTTTTTTTTTACTACAAATACTGCAGCCAATTTAAAAATTTCAAACACATATTATTACACAATAATAGTAATAACTTATATAAATAAAAAAATTAGCATCGGTGGTTCTTTCGTCTGCACACTAAAATTACGTTTAAAATAATATTATGTTTGAATACTTCAAGATCTGTATGCAAAGTGCATATACAATGTATCACACCCGCAGTTGAGATATCGATTAATATACAATATACACCTATGGGTGTATTTAACATAAAATTATTTTATAAATGCACATATATAATTACGGACAGACTACTGCACGTTACAGCTAGTTGAGGAAAAAATTGCACATTCAAACAGTATATTTATACATATTAGTAAATACAACTTTATTGCAAAATCTGTCACGTATACATATATACCTACATATTATATACGTATATTGCGGTATAGTAAGAATCGCGTTTTAAATGTCTCTAAAAATGAAATGTATACCTTTTTAAATATCAATGTTCCTATAAAAACAATTGTGTACATGTTAAAATATTGTACATATTTTTTAAATTCCATTGACCACACTGACCTAGCTGCAATCGTAAGGCACGGGCTAGCAATCACATCTCAGTATTTGTACGCACGTTAAACACTGAATAACAGTGGATTAAAGTGTATAATTGACTAAACGATTTTTCTAACAGCGGTAGACCGTGTCCATTTTATCATCATAGTTATATTGCTTTAGTTTTATACAAACATGCGCCGTTTCCATTAATACCAACCATATTATAATAAGCGTATGTTATGTTTTTTCTGTTTTACGCACGGAGGGATTTATTAGTAAAATCTCAAAATACCTAAAAAACGCCTCCGCGGTACACACGTAGACACGAGCATGATGGTTAACCGGTTGTCTCGTTGATAGGAGTCAAAATATAATTATTCATGTATGTTTGAAGTGTAATACTGTAATGTGTAAAAATTTAGAAATATAGCTAAAGGTAACAATATTCGATCGTATCGTGGTTAGACAAGTCGTCAAAGCGTTGAAAAAAATAAAATCATCGGGCCGGTAATGCTTATAAATTTCCATATTATGATAAACCGATTGATTTTTTAAAACGATTTTGAATTGATTCTGTTCATACAAAAATTATTGAAATTATATGTTTTTTAACTATGTAATGTGCTCGAAGCACCACAACTCTTCTAAAATCCCAATTGTATATTCAATTTATAATCGGCTATTGATATCAAATATCCCCATCCCTCAAAAAAAAAAAAAAAAGAAAAGTTAAACAAAAATAATATGACTACAATAAATCCCTTGTTTTGTTTACAAATTAAAACTATATTTAAGGACTTGACGTATATCGCATAATATACCATATTATATGTATATTTTGCGTAAAATTACGAACATATTATATTACACCCCATGAAAACTATTATCATTTTTTACACACATAACATATATCATACTCGGTAATACACATAACGCTCAAAAACGCTCCTGCGGGGAGGTGATATGGTGTTTTGCGTTATACATTTATACCTGTTGCTGATGTATATTATGCACTGTGAACAACCCCTCGACAACGATGATTTGTCGGTTTCCAATGGAAATGTTAATTTTCGCATTAACCTTTATATTATACTCGCAACAGGTGCACACACTTTAATATATTATGTGCATCGGCACCTATACTATAATTTAATGCCACATCACAAATCAAGAAATCAATTAGATTGGTTAAATATATGTTTTATCTACAGAGCTAGCTTAGCTAGGTAATCTAACAAAAACATACAATTGCTCTAGACATTTTATTAAACAATCATTATGTTTTTTTTTTTAAATAAAACTATGTTTAATTTAATTTGTCAATGTAGTATGTACCAATAATAATATACGCACCAATTGAATATAAAATTTAACGAAAATATGCAAATAAGTTGGACAGTTATATAATAGTGTAAATAATAACCACTTGAACACGTGCTCTTAAAAAAAACATACAAGTCCAGTTTGTTATAAATATATCGTGTTACTTGTAAACGATACCTGCTAGTTTACAAATATATAGTATGTACTATATATGTATATTTATGCGGTATTTAAAATATTCTAATATACAGGTTCATTATTGGCAAAATCTAAGACAGATGAAAGTAAACGATTGCTAGTTAAATATATAAATCGCGTGTTCAAGAATAATATATTTTTACTTAATTATTATGTTTTCATTTACACGCTGATTATTCGTGCACATACGCGATCTGTATACCACCTTGGTTGTAGGGTTACCAGATTTTGAATAATATAATATTAGTATAATATTAAGACTGACTCGCACATATATAGGTATATTTTTCTACAAGTATATAATTAAACACAATATGAAATTATCTTGTCGTCCGAATCTAACAGTCCCCAAGACGATTTCTATCTAAAATAAAAACCAGCATCCTTATCCGCGAGTCGTGTAATTTTATACTTATTATCATATTATTAACTGTACAATATAATAGTCGGGGGGTAGTTCACACTACGTTTTTATTAAATAATTCGCCCCGTGGAGATTTTAAAGGAAAGTGTGAGAAAGAAAGAGAAGTAAAGTGGAGTGATAAACAGAAACAAAAAAACCTTTTTACCCCCCTTTAAATGACCACGTTTCACAACGTTTTTACACGTCCGTGCATAAGTATACACGAATATTGTTATTGTTGCACCACCGACGCCGTTTCATTTACAATTTTTTTTTTTTATTTATACCTACTCCCGTTTTTTTTTTTTTATAATGACCACGCCGAGAACGACACAAATGATAATGACGATAATATAAACCGCATTTTAGAAGTCAGGCCGGTCGGTCCGGGTAACGAATCCCGCACGACGCGGTGCGGCGGCAACGGTGCGAGCGTAGGCGCATACCCTTCATTATCACAAAGCAGCAGTTCATTTCTCTCTCCACCGTAACCTCTCTGTTTTCCGTTTATTATTATTATTATTATTTTTTTGTTAACGTGATATTTTTTTTTTTTTTTATTAGTATTTGTTCCCCCTCGTGTCTCAGACCCGGGCACGAGTCCGACGCTCGCGCGTACCTTTGTATACATATATGTATATAATATATAGCGTGATGTGTACCACCCGTTTTGTTTGTGTGTATATACGACGCGTTTTAATTGTACTATATTCTGTTTTGTCGGCGACGGTGGTGTCTCTTAATTAGCTGGTACAGTGAAACTATCGTGTAATATTAAACGCCTCGCGGGCGTGAGGAGTGTGATGTAGCGGGGTAGAAATAATAAGCCATGGGCCGCGGTGAAGCGGAGAGATGTGAAAGACTGCTGCTGCAGTAACCTGACCGCGGTGAAAAAAAGCGCAAAAAAATCGGGATAAAGGGTCACGGTGCGTCTGCAGAAGGGTAAAGTGTACGCGCGCACTATGCCCATCACGGCGTCTGCCGCGCTCCAGAGATACACGGTATACAATAATGCGTATAGTATATATATAGAGACAGACAGGTAGATGGGTGTTATTAAAACGAGTGCGTAACTGATTAAAGAATTAATTCTGCGTAATCAAACAACGGCTCGGCTGTATATTATAATATATGCGGTAAATACGCAATGCACTGCACCGCGCGAGATTGTAGAATATATTATATATGAATAATACGGCTTTAATGTTATTATACGCATATACATATTAGTACAACGCGTAACATTATTAATATTTTATAAAAAATAAATATATATATTTTATAGGACAAATAAAAATTGGCAAAGAATTTGTTGAGTCATAATATGTAGTATATTATATGCTGTGCTGTGTACACACTGTAGTCACATATATACATACATATATGGATATATTATATTATGTAGTAGAATATGTTTACTTCACAAAATATACCACGAGTTCGCATATACACCGAGCGATGTAACTTTTTTTTTTTTTAGTTTCACCTTCAACACGAGAATATTCTAAAACGTTAGTGGACCTATATAATATTCGATACGGTGAAGTATATATATACATAATATGATTTTCGTTTTTCGGTAGCGCGCGCATAAATCAAAATTGTTATCGTAACATTGAATATTCAACGACTTTGTATTGTGTGTATAATATAATGTTTCGCGTCGTAATGTGTATATTATATCTACACATCATTTGTATATTATACTGTATAGATACTAATGTGTAATATTTTATCACCGCGAGACCTTTGAGAGTATTTTAATGGAACAAGGTCCGATGGTATTATAATTATTATTTTTTATACGTCTTTTAATTAATATATTTTTTTTAATATTATTATTATATGAGTATATTATCTGTAAATACGCACGTCATCCAATATTTCACGTATTTAAACATCGTTCATCTAATTATATAATTATCATCGTATGTCTTATCATATCGTATTTTAAACGTATAATAGGTGTAATTGGGTAAGTATACATACATATATAGTCGTTAAAACATACATATAGAAATCTCAACTGTGGCGCACAGGAAACGCCTCGTGGCCCGATTGATTCGAACTGATTTAACTCGTGTATACATATAGCTATTATTATAATATAATACTATACTTATTATATTCATAATAATTCAATCTATGATACGTGCTTAATAGACGTCAGACACAGCCGCGTAGTTTCCTAGTTACATCAGATATTATCTAAGAGCGAATACAAACGCGTTTCATAGATTTACCTATGTATAAATATATATATAGTACTTAAATATTGTATATTATTTTCTAAATAATATTTTATGTTTTCGTTGATATAATATTATACGTACCAAGTGTATAAATTAAATTCTTATTAACGATAATATATAGTCTTATAATTATTGACCGTGACCGTGATTATTAAATGGAATTCGCACGATGTACAAAACGTTAGGATTTTATTCAATATTCGTAAACCTATAGATTAGGCCTCTAGATTAAAAACATTTAAATAAAAAAATTTGAAAATGTCTTGTATAGTAGTTCATCATCAACAAAGGAGAGAGAGTTATAAATAATAAAATGTAATATAATAAGTATGTACGTATCAATGTAAATATTCCACCCTATTTATCGCTCAGAAATGTTTGTCATTATGCTGCAGTTCATCTCTAACATAAGATTTATTTTTCTTTTGTTATTTTGTGGAGTTAAAAGTAATATATTAGTGTTACATTCTTAGAAGGTAATACTTGTAAATTTAACAAAAAATAGTCAATTATATGACGTTAGTAAATGTATAATACAACTTAAAGTGACGTAATTATGAGTAGGTCTTTCGCATATTAATTATATACCTCGTATAGGTGACATTTTTTTAATTGTCACGTTAAATAGAATTTTGTATTTTAAGAATGTGATACAAACAATTTTGATCGGTTATCCATATTTATTACTTATTCATATTCCATGCGATAATATAGTACATACATAGATATAAATATATTCATAAATCATAATGATGAGTTGTTAAAAAATGATTACTAATCGTTCTAACGTAGTACAATAACATAATAGACGGATAGAAGTGTCATTAATAATTAATATAATAGATATAGATATAGGTGCCATCATAATAATGAATATTATAGTTTTAATAAAGGACGTGCATTTTTTTTTTTATTTAATAAACGTCATTGAGCATTTAAAGCTGGCTAATGCACTGTTGTCATTTTTGAGTCGAACTTGACCCATCAGCAGTTATGAGTATTTAAAATTTAGACGAGCAGAGTGGGATGACACGGGCGGGGTGGACCCGGCGAATAAATGTTAGACCATTATTCATTTGCTCGGACAAATCTTAAATATATTAAACTACTATAGGTATAATAACTTATTCGAAATCCGATTTTTGTGCATAGAGTTTCAGGAAAATTAAAAATATATGCTGGTATATTCAAAAAAGTGAAAATGTTAAAAATGATGACGTTAAACGAAGCAAATATTTCATGATACGTTTAAACTATTCGAGAAATATGTCGAAGCAGAGTACCGTTTGAAAAACCACAGTACAATACATTATGTATCGGTTCCCCGACAATATGACGACAAACAAAATCGCTCGTACGGGCGCGCGCCCGCCAATTCGTTAATCCGTCTCCGCGTGCATAACAATATAATAGTACCTACCTGTGTATATATAAGCATTATAAGATACACATCAGACGGCGGCGGCGAAGGCGTATAAACCGCTATTGAACGCGCAAGCGCTATGCGGTCTCGGAGTTTCGACGTCCTATATGATATTAATATTATGTTATTAGCCCATAAGTATTTCGAAGTCGTATAGTAATTTATATCTTTCTCCGACGCGCGCGAGTATCGCCGCCGCCGCCGCCTCGGCGGACCTGCGCGACTGTAAACTTATTGATATATTATATATTGTCGCGTTTAATGACGATGTTATATAGGTGTACAATCCAGCGATAGGACGGCGGCGGCGGGAGGGGAATGGTGGACGGAAAAAAAGTGTACACGTAATGTACTGCGGAGGAATGCGACGGGCGATGTGTACGAGAAGTGTGTGTGAAAAAAAAAAAAGATAACAATAATAATAAAAAATCGAGAGAGGCTTATTGTTGTCGGCGACGACGACGACGACGACGACGATGGAACGAAGCGAGGGCGTTTGTGAGGATAGCTCCTCGCGCCGGACCGTTTCCTCGATAATGTATTAGAATAATATTATATTGTACAGTCGTCGTGTCCACGTCTGCGTGTAGTATGCATAACAGCCGTAACGTACCGTATTATTATCACTATTATCGTATAATCATTATCATTAGGTATCGTTATCGTTATATTATTATTATCACTGTTGTCGGTCGGCGGTGGCTTAACCGCCGGGACGACGACGCACACGCGCACGCGAGTTCGCGTAAATCCGCGCGCGCGTAAGCGCACGAGTGTGTGTGTGCGTGTGTGTGTGTGTGTGGCGCGAGCCCCAAAACCTGTTGAGGGGGACGAGCGGACGAGCGCGAGTCGACGAGAAGAGGAGACTGGGCGACGGCGCGAATGATGCCGTGGGAACCGGTCTCCGCTCGGATCCCCATTGTGTACGTCTTATTCCTGTACACACACACACACACACACACACATATATATATATATATACAGGGTGATCGGAATGTGCGCGTACTGTTATTATATTGTATATATATATATGTGTGTGTGTGTGTGTGTGTGTGTGCGTGTGTGCGTGTGTATATATGGACACACGTTATTTACCGTCGTCGTACACCTATAACATAATACGGATAGGTATACATACAATGTGTGTAAGTGTATGTGTGCGCGTTATAGTATCGTGCCGTCTATTATGACATTATGCACGCGCGCGCACAAAATGTTTGCGTATATTATAATATCGCGCGGATGATGTGTGTGTGTGTGTGTGTGTGTGTGTGTGAGTGTGCGCGGGAGAAATCTTAGAACGAACTTGGAACGATTCTGTACATTTTTTTTTTTTAATCGTAACGTTGATGGATTTTATTTTGGTCGGAACGTCGTTATACTACGTGATTATAATGTTATACTACACGTCGTATATGATTAATGAATATATATATATATATATATATGTGTGTGTGTGTGTGTGTGTGTGTGCGTATGCGCGTGTACGGCTCATTCGCGCGGCACTGCGGGGTAATTATATTTCTTGTAAATATAAAGCTCGCCGGGAAATCGTCCGATATCGCACGTCGTACCTCGTCCATTCATATGCATAGTATTATTATAATACGTAAATGCGTGGGTGTACTGGTATATTTAATATAATATAGGTAGATACGCGGCAATGGGTATATATATATATATATAGGTGCACCACCGGTAAAGTCGTCCGATCTCAATGTCGATTGATCTCGAATATTCGGTGATGTGATTTTGAGGGGTAGTAATGGGGGAACACTAGCGGACCGCAAAAGTACCTTTAATTCTATACAGCGTTTTATTGGTATTATTATTTACTACGCTCGTCGTCTCCAATTCACTCACGCAAACAACTATACTTTATAGATCAACCTCACCCGACCCTCACTACCTACCCCTATAGAACCACTTGTGAAATCGCTCCACCCGGACTCGATGATGTGTGTTATATACGAATCTTATTTTAACGTTTGCGTTGTTATTTATTATAATGTTATTTCCAACAACTCTTTCCTCTAACCTTTATAGGATCCTGATTACTGTACTATAAAAGTTTTAGCAACAAAATAATACACCAGACTGCGAATTTTTATTTTATTTTGGTAAAATCTTACAAATAACAAAATTAAATTGAGCTTCGATTAATAGAAGGACATTTTATAGTGGACAGAAATTGATAAAATAAGACTATTATAAGCAAACCTATAAAAAATATTATATACTGCAGAGTTTGATAACGTTTTTGCTTCGAACCAAATTCTTTTTCAAAGTATTATAGTTTTTAACATACTAAGACCAAATTCACTTTTTAAATTAAACGTTTTGAATTTAAACTCCATATATATGTCTATTGTTTTAATAAAACATTAGATGTTATAATACAGGTACATATTATATTTGTGTGGCATTAAATAATTATGCAAAAATGATTAATATTCTCGATTATAAACATTTTAGCGCGTAAATATTGATTTACGATCCAACCACGGTGTTTGACATTAATGAACACATAAATAAAATTTAAATACAAAACACTGTCGATTACCATATATTACAGTATTCAAATTGCATTTATTTCAATTCACGAAGTAGGAAATGAAATGCAATGCAATTTAACCTATATGGCGTGTAATTATTTACTAGTTTTTTTTTTTTTTTTTAAGTAAAATGTATAGAGAGTAGTTATGCTACAGATCTCGATGATGAATAAGAAATAATTTCATAGTACTATTACTAAAAGACATGCTATAAATGGATGCTATACAGAAATCATATTATACTCTATGTTTGGGTATCTAATTTTTATATTATATTATAACATTAAAGTGCACGTCTGTTAGTCGGTATCAATAAAAATTTCAAAGACCCATACACACATACATATATATATACATATTTGTATGTAATATTATCATACATCAATTTTAAACATTGACGTATGAATCATTATAATGATCGGGGTAAATAATTCCAAAGAAATGCATAATATGACTTATCATTCCATAATAATACTATATACTCAACCACTATACAAAACCCGTTTTTTATTTATTATAGACACCCTATATTATGCTAATGATTGACATTTAAAAGATAGTCATTTTATTTTCCATCAATAAGCACAATAAAGTTACATTATTCAACGAGGAATATTGTTTATTATATCGGTCAAAAACCCTGTAGATATACAACTTTATTATAATTTATGTAGAATTGAATTTAAATACCTATATACCTTTAAGATTATAATCTATTTTATTGTTACTAATTAGATTTCACGTTTAAACGATGTGTATTTTAATGTAGTGATAGATGAATATTAGTTATCCATTAAATGTCTTAATCACAATATAAACTCAAGTAACGGACTGGTTTATAACAACGTAACTTGATATAGTTGTCAAACTACACATACAATATTATGAAACGATTGCGAGTTATTATGCGATTTATGTGTAAACAAATTTCCAAAGAAAGTTCATTTTATGATAACTGTTAACAATATATTAAATTATTATTATTATGCATTTAATACCTGTTGATTGTCGATAATCAATTTAATATATACGACTTATAATAATAATATGTAAACGTGGACGTTAACGGTATTCTGTTTTCTGTTTTTCAGGCTGTAAAAGTTTTTTCAAAAGGAGCGTCCGCCGGAATCTCACGTACTCGTGCAGGGGCAGCCGGAACTGTCCCATCGACCAACACCACCGGAACCAATGTCAGTACTGCCGGCTGAAAAAGTGTCTGAAAATGGGCATGCGCAGAGAAGGTAGGGAAAAAATAAAATTATAAATTACCGTCCCACGACGGTAATAATTATTACGTTATAAGTTATAAAGTATAGTATATGATGATAATAATAACGAACGAACGAACGAACGATAGACGGAAAGGTGGAAACAAAGAGTGAGACGGACGGCGCAGAGGACGGGGTCCGACCAAGAGATGCGAGTAACGTGAATAGCAATTATAATAGAGATCCGACCGTCGATATAAAGACACACCGTGTCAAATCGGCGGTCTATTGGTCGTCGTCTTCGTTGTCGTCGTTTTCGTCGTGTATGGGTTTCAATCAAATCGTCTCGTTGAATAATAACAACGTGAGAACTAAAACATAATATATAGGTAATGACATAGTAGTGAAATGCACGTATAATCGACTGCTATATCGCGTGTGTAAAATTTCGTAGGAATAAAAATAACGTATTTCTACTTAGTATAATATTATAATGTTATTGTAATGGGAACCTATATAGCGAGAAAATTTTAAAATATCGAAATTCTCAAGGCCAAGGACGAGACTGCACTTCACGGTAGCGGGTCAACGCATCGGGTTCCGTCGAGGTGTTGCGGCCGCATTACACACGGATACGTGTAAAATAATATTAAAATAATATTACACTGATATCGTAGTAGGTATTGTAGTGTATATATAGTCGTGCCTACCTTTATGCGTAAACCGTATCATTCATCTGAAAAAGGATCCCGTGCATAATATTTATGGCGTAGAAAAGTTTTCAACGAGTCATCACATACAATTTTTTTTCGTTCCCTCTACGCTGCAACCACCTCGCGCCACAAAACATAATCGTCCGACTATGGGTACCATAATATAATATTACATATAACGCGTGTATTATACGATTTCACGGATTCTCTGAGGAACGGGGCGAAGAAAAAACGTGCCTATACGTATTATGGACGAGATTTGTTTTTTCGACGCGCATACACATTACGGCACCACCTCCGCCGCCGTCATCGTCCGCCACCAATAACCGATGTAGCCACACCGTCCGCCACGGTCTGCTGGGACCCGAACACGCCGATCGAGGGCAATATCCGTGAAATCGTCGTATTCGAGAAGGTCAGCCGCGGAGTTTGTGCGTTAACGAGGGAAGAAGTGGCCGCGACTAAACGTGCCCGACGCCCGACTCATTCACTAATCAGTGTTTCTATGTATACGATATGATATTACACGTCTTCTCCCCATCGGATGAGTCTGACCGCCGCCGCCGCCTCGAGCCTAAAACTATAATATGATATCGTAATAGTATGTATATATATATATATATATTATCTTTAATAAGTTTTACTCTTTCTCCCTCATCGCGGACACGTTTCGAAAAAAACACGAAAAATCGTGAATCGATATATCATATAAATTGAGTTTGTAGTATTTTTTTGAAAACGCTATAGGGTGTACTACACAAAACGTCTCAATTACAATCACAATACATCGGAATTCATCGTATTTATTTGCGCGTCGCGTTAATTGCCGTTATAATACATTTTTCCCTTGAAATTTCGACCGCCACAATACCGTAGGTATATGGTAGGTGTATGTTTAAACATATTACTATGTATACAGGCGGATAGCTATGGGTAGGCACGACGTTATAAGCGTCGTGTTTTGGCGTGTTCGTCGTAAGTACCTATACCTATATAGACGCCGTCGACGGTCGGCGAAAACGTGCGCACGCGGCGTTCGAAGACCTGCAACTCTCTGGGAAAAGTATAGGTATAACGTTAATACGAGTATACAGGAATCAAAAGACGATAATAGACGCGCGCATTTTACATATATATATATATATATATATATATATATGAGTATATACCTATGTATACGAACGCGTAAGAGGAATACCGCGGCGGATCCACAAACAATCATTTATTAATTTTCTTTTCCTCCTCACCACCGGCGTAATACGTATATCGTCGTCTGGCGCACACGATAGTTTACCGCGGTGGTACCTGCAATGTTGCAAGTATAAATGTAGGTTCAATACAGGTGGTATACGTATATTATAAACGGTATAATATAATATTATGTACGGCCGTTTCTCCTTATCCGCTTTCCAAGCACGACCGTCGCGCGCGCGTCTTCACCGTGAAACCAATTACTGCAGCGATGTGCACACACACACACACACACACACACACACACACACAGATCTCTGTATAATATATTATTATATTATTTTAATTATAATGTGTATATATATATATATATATAAGTGTACATAAAACATACTCTCGAGTAGAGGATATAATATACACGTAGATACACGAGTATTATTTTCGAGAGCGCAAACAAACACCAGCGACACAGACCGCGATTTGTGAAAACTCTGTATCCGTACGATTTTTTATATTATATACGTATTCGTGTATATAAAGTTAAGTATACGTTAAGTATATATATGTAATCCGTTAATTGCTCGAGTCACGCACACATATACTCGCATATAATATATAAATATTATATTACGCGTGTTATCCGTACACACATATACACACACTCACGCGAGCGCTCAATACTAATGTCGCCGCCGGCTAAATCTAATCTGTCTTGCGGTCTCCGCCGAGTATGTGTATATAGGTACGGTGTATATAATATTGTGGACTTTTACTCGATTCGCACGGGGCCGGTCTCGCTCTCCCTGGGGCATCAGTCGCCCCCGCGGTCGATCTTACTCCTACACGACCCGCCACCGCGGCATACCTTACTACTGGCTTCTGTGTAATATACCTACCTAGCCATATCCATAATGAATGATAGCGTGTACGAGCCAATAATCCACACATACACACACACACACACACACACATGAAAGATATTTTATATACGGTATACATTACCTACTATATTATATATACCTATATAATATTTCTACACACAGACACATTGTATATCGGAATCGAATTATCTGTAAATCGTATACCTACATACGAGGTGAGAAGGTGAAAAGTAACGCGATAGGTATTATATGTAAAATCGACGACGAGCGGTGGACAAAGCGAATATTATGATATCAATATAATATATGCGATTTTTTTTTACATCTCGTTTTTACGCTTGCAATATACTATATAATATATATTATATTATAATATACATATATTATGCGTTTCAACCTAACCTCTCGCCGACTCATTTGAATCTCTCGCGCGGTCTCTCCGGAGTATTATTATATTACTTTTTGTTTTTATTTTATTTTTTTGCCCAACGGTCGTGACAGAAAAACGGTATTGCGTCACCGTCCGACCGACCCACCGCCACAACTCTACGGCGTATTTGTCGGATGAATCGTTTATCGTGCAACCGTATCTCACTATATCTACTCGTGTTTATGTGTGTGTGTGTGTGTGTTTGTGTGTCTGTCTATACATATAAGAAATTATTATTATTATTATATATTTCTCTCGTGGTGCATGCACAAGGTATAGCTGAAAAGCGACCGGCGGCTGCGGACTTCGAGTATTGCGTATTATTATATTTATTATTATTACTACTATACTACTATATGACTATTGTACACGGCGTTGAGCAACCATCGAACTCCAGTCGACCACTCGGCCAATATAATATATATATATTATATATTATATAGATACATGTGTAATTTACTAATGCGTGGGCGATATTTCGTTTATACCGTTACGAGGCATACGATTTCTACAACGCTGGTCTGCGCGCGATTCTAGTTTTGTTAACTCGGTCAAAAAAAACAGTTACTTATTATTATATTATATCTTATTAAACACTTGTTTTTTCATTCACCGACTCGTTTTATACCTATAAACAATAATTATTGTTATTGTAATATGTTCTTATTAGTACCACAAACTGTGTTTCTACACTCAAACACTATACGCATAGGTATATAACTAATATAAATATCTTTGTATCGTGGTCGGCCGTCTGCCAATTGGTCCGTCTTATACGATTTCACGATATCGGCGTGGGCGCGAATAAAGTGTTATCGTGTACACGAGATCGTATATAATTAAAACGTAGTAGGTATACGACCTAGTCGCAAAGTATTTTTATTATTTATGAAACGATATTTATATGTGCGATGGAACGACTACGTCTCAACTCGATCAGAAATCAAATCTTGCGTAATTATTGCGACCGCATATATATTTCACTTATTATATAGGTAACTACAATTATATAATATTATTCGGAATAATCTGTCGCAGTACTCGCGCTGTGGTTACACGCATATAATAAGTAGATCCGTGATGTTATTTTAATATTAAATCATTCTACGCTGCAGCCAATGGTTATATAGCTGAATTATATTATGCGTACAGCGATAGTGTGATACTGCGTTACAGAGGTAGAATAATAATAGTATAGTAATCGTAGTGATACAAATATTATAATCTTTCAAAAACGCGTGTTTGGCAAAGACACCACGAAGTGTTTCCGAAGTGTTTTGCAATATCTATAAAAATAATTACATGTTCGGAGGAGTAATAATGTTTTGTTTTTTACAATTTATCGACGATGAGAGCGCAATGTCATTTCGCAACCGTAACAAGTTAGTATACCTGCCTATAATAGTACTGTGAGGTGCGTGCAATGCAATGTACATAAATTTCGTACGCGGAAGATTTTTAAAATATTAAACGCCGCGTAGATCCCGGGGCGATCGAGCAATATACGACCTCGTTCGTGGCGCGCGGAGACAATATTATTATTATACATTATTATGTACATTTTTACGATACTCGAGAGAGTGTCTTCAATATACTGTAATGTTTTTGAATTTATATCATCGTACTGTCGCAGTAATCCTCGCGCGTTTAAAATTTAAATTTATCGACGACGACGCGTTTGCTTGGTTTCTGATCAACGATATTTTATGACATGACGTCTTGTTGGTGTTGTTATTACAATATTACTTATACTTTATACAGTCCGACAGTCGTATTTATTCGAAAAAGACGCGTTATCATATCTCACAGATTTCGTTAGCACCGCTCCGTGTATACTTATAATAATAATAATGATAATAATCAACGGTAATACAGCTGTGGGGTCCAAAAAGACTTTTATCTCGTGCAAAGAAGATAATACCACCGAAGAGTGGTGCGCTCTTCCTAATTCCGGTTCATTAGGCCCTCGTTTCGTGGTGAACGATAACAAATACGCCTGTTTTATACGTATATACAATAAACATCGCGATATATACGTGTATACAATAATAAATTTCGAACTTTCGCGTATACATTAAATTACAGCCGGTCTGTTTGGCTTAAATATTGTTCTATTGCATACGGCGCCGCGGCACAATTGCATTTATTATTATTGTGCTAATTTTTTTTTTATATAATTTATTACAGTGATTGTCGAGTCCTTCCCGTTTAAAAGTTTACAACATATACTATCATTGTCCAATCGACGAAGTTTCAACGTTCCGTCTAGTAATAATACGATCGTCTTATTAATCTCATCGTCAGCGTAGGTACTTGTGGGTATCGACCTAAATAACATTATAACGTTTCGAATCGCTTGTAATCATTTTTACCGAACTTTATTAACAACCGACGCTATTATTATTATTCGGTCAAAGTCTCTCTCGTAGCTACGGAAATCGGGCGTTGCGTGTCCTAAATAATTTACCTACACGCTTTTCAAGGCGGTGAGTTATGTCGTGCGGCTTGTCATACTGCCCCGTGAAATCGAATATCGCACACAGATCTTCACGTTTCCACCTTCAGAACTCGGTATGGAGACCCACAGCCACCATATTATAGTATCTGTTGAGTCGGTGTCATTTCTCGAGTCCATCGATCAACGCTCGACCGGCGTGTAACACAATACAGTATAATATCAAACAGTACGTAAACGCGTGTGGAGTGTTAATATTATAAAATGTATCGGAATTATAATCTCTAGAACTCTAAACAATGCTTACAATATCGGCCGGTGATAGTGGCGACTTCGGCGGACTGTATATAAAAACGAGAAAAAAAAATCGAAAGTGATGATAATATATGGTCGGAGGTAGCCGCGTATCGCACCGCGGTTGATCGAGTGACGGTGACCGGGGAGGAGAGGATAGTTGAACCTGTTTGTGTGTGTATTATACATACGGGAATACGAAGGTGAAGGCCGCCCCGCCGATGTACGCACTCTCGCACACTGCACGCGCCGGCGCACTCGTATCGTCGTCTCGCAGACGTGTACCTTATGATATTTAGAAAAGGAGCCACACGCATATAGCGGTTTACTCACGCACGCCGCACATACTATCATTATACACGGATATATGGAAGTATGAGGCTTGTATATTATTAATATCTTGTATGTGATATTTAGTTATACAGGTAAAACGCAGTGCTCGAATTGGTTTTGGGGTGGAGGTTGGTATTTTTTTAGTACCTTTTTCTGCTTTTCTATGACGGGTAAGGAGGTCGATATGAGCTGAATGAAGTTTTTCAAATAGGGTTTCATATTTTTATCAAGTATATTTTTATCAATATTAGATTGATATAACATTGTAGTATAGTTAACCGAATCGTGTACTATTGGATTATGGATACTATATAGTAATTTTCTATTAACTATATTAATTAATTGGAAATTTACTTTTAGTATACAGGTAGTGTAGTTGTTTAGTATATTTGTTAACAGTATTAACACGCTATTATATACATGTGCTGCAAAAAGGCAGGTGTTTCATCGCAATCTATATATTTCTTATGTCGATCGTAGTATTTTGAATTTTAATTTATTACAATAATTTTTGAAATTTGAATTGAGTAATTAATTTTTATCGTTTCTTGTTTGTAACCTGCAAGTTACCACCAGCTGGTCAGTTTTTGTGTACTTATAAATGTTTATCCTAGGTCGAATATAAATTTAATACATTTGTATAATTGATAAATGTGTCGTATGTATTAAAATTTATGTAGAATTATAGTATTAAATACATTTTATAGTTGATTTGTGATTTTATAATTTGTATGTCATGATCGTGTACATTTAATTTTAGAATGCCAATTTTTTTATTTAGCTCCAGAATTCCTTCTATAATCTTTCCTATTTGAGCTCTATTACTGACACGAAATTCGTTAAATCGTTTCGCCGTTTTATCGTTATTATTATGGGAACAAAATAGAAAACGCGAAAAGAGACGCGTTACAATAATAACAACAATATTATAATTTATAATATAATTGAACAATTATACACGTCATCATCGCATCATCGTCGTATTATTATACTCTCTTATTCAGCCGAACGATGTAAGTCCTCTCTACGATATATATGCTATAATATCTCTCACGACTGTGTCGCATTTTCTCGTCACGTCCATATTATTATATTGTCACACGTCGTCAACCGGTCGCGGTCGTCTCCAGGCTGTGAAAAATGGATTCTTCATGCGAAAAAACGAACCGTCGCCCGGGAAAATTAAAACTCTCATCCGATATACAATATTTATAAATGTATACATTGTACATCGTACATGATGAGAGCGTAGGTACTCGTAATGTGTCTACATGTTATGTGTGTACGTCATCGCCGTATTATGACGGTTCAAATGAGATAAGCCCACCCATGGCGGCAATGCGGACGACGACGACGACGTTATATGGAATCGATTCGAACACGGTGTATTACACGTCCACTTGATACCGAAACGACACGTTAATAGGGCTGTCCCCCTCGGCTGGCAGCCTACCCGCGCGCCTATCAGTCGTCGTCCGACGAAAAACGTATTAACGCCACCGCCTCAGCTTCGCAGCCTCCGCCTCCACAAGGACCATATAATATATATATATATATATATATATATATAGTTATTAGTAGTTATGGTATATATGTGTATAATAGGTAACTGCATGTCAAGTTTCGTGAGCGTGTGTCCGGAACAAATCGCTGCATTCGGTCAACTGGGGACGTGAAATTTCGCCAAAACTACGTCAACGCCTGTGTGATATTTGATTACGTGTGTTTTGAACGTGTGTACAATGATTATCGGTACTACGACCATTATTAACTACATAGTCTGATTCCTCCACGAAACACATGTATTCAATTTTTTAGCCCGCGTGGCTTTTAAAAGATATTAAATGAATATAATATTTTATGTCCTACCTAAAATGTTTTTTCCCAATAATATAATATTATTATGTGTAGGTACGCGCGAGTAGTAATAGGCGTACGTACCAGTCGCTTTTTCGAACATATAATAATCACACAAGCACGTTTTTTGTTTAATTTTTTTTTACTATCCATTTTATTGTTGTATATTATATATAATATATATCTATATTCTATATAATACCGTCAAAATATGAGAGCTGAGTAGCTCTTATTATTCCCAGCAAATAAGACGTATGTAATAATATTCTGCCTCGTCGATGACCATAACGACTATACTACAATTTATAAGTGTACGCATAATACGTATGTACGACGATATAATAACGCGCGTATATGTGTAAACGCAGACTTTCATTAGCGCCATAAAAAGAGGTGGTGTGGTGCTAGAGAGACGCGCGGGAGGTCTTACGCATATTTTTACAAATGAGATAGCCGAAGGGCGTTAAAATCGCGCGCGCAGACTATTGTCCGTCAGATACTTTTTAAATATTTTATATACACATATAATATACATTATAATAATAATATTTTTACCGTCATTGACGTCGACAGTCTCGTTAAAAGTATAGAGCGTGGGTAATAAACAGAGCGGACCTTTTTTGGCGGAGTCTTGTTGTTCAAATATTCGTACACGAATGTGCTTCGACCGTTTCACGACGACGATCATTTTTTTCGACCATTTTACATTGCTCAATAAAAATCATTACATAATACTGTGCGAGTGTGTTTGCGACTGACCGGAAGAATGAAAAACTTAAAAATAAAATAAATAAACACGCGGTGATTGAGCATATTTTCTACATAATATATGTCTTCCTATTTATAGTGTATACTGTATAGGCGTACCTATGTTACAGTTTTTTTTTCATCGTAATAATCGAACGCTTGTGTAAAAAAAAGTGGTTAACATTAATTGGAATCATGACTATAAGGTTTTTGTAACTTTATGCAACTGCTCTAAACCTGTGGAATCTATTTTAGGTATTATAAACGATTTTGGTGCGGGGATTGTCCAAAAATACACGACAATTATTACACTTCTGGGCTCTCAAATTGTTATTTTTTTTTTCCAAACGTTCTATTGTTTGCAAAGGATAAAATAAACTAGTTAAAGCAAAATAAAAAAGTTATAACTGTTTAACCTAACCTGTTTGATAATTTTCTAATTAACCTAATAACTGAACTAGATTAATTGTCCATTGTAAAATAACAGCTTTTTCGGTGAATATAAAATTTAATAGTAAAATAAAAAATTAAAGTCTATGTTTATGTACAAATTCATATCTCGTTTAGTTAAAGCTAAAAATGTAATTAAATATATTTTTTTTCGCTGTAGACAATGATTATGAATAAAAATATACAAATAAATAATATTTCTTGTTTTAAGTTTTTTTTATCTTAAAATTTAGAAGAAACTAACTTATAATTGCCCACGTCACTTATATAATGTAAGTGTAATAACAAGGAATATAGTTGCACGCATTTTTAATAAAATATTAAATTCTATAAAAAATTCCCAAATATACCGTTAACGTATCTAGGCATGGGATATATAATGTGATTATATTATACTGTTATTATGACTTATCCAATAAGATCCATTTATTGTTCAACGTTAATACAAGATCGTATCCAAAAAAATAAAATGAAGTATATATATATATATATATATAATATATATGCGATTATATATGTGTATACAATTTTTCAACTTTCGATCCTTCCGGGACTATCGGTCCCACGAGAGCTCAGACTTTAAAAATAATAACTATATCCACTGATACAAAGTTTGACACGTTAATTTATACACTGTATGGGGAGATTTAAAAAAAAAATCGTAGGACAAACGACGTTCTAAGCCGTCGTCGCCGCCGGAGGGTAGCAATGACGCTCAACAACGGTTTTTTCGACGCGTCAGTCCCGGGATGGCGTATAAAATGTATTATCATAACCACACAAGGGTCGTCTGCGACAGATGTCCTGAGCATTCGGTAAGGAGAAGGGAGTGGCGATTGAGATGATTAATTTAGAATTTTTCTTTGCCTTCCAACGGATTTGGACGAAACTCTATCGGACCGATCGGTGGTGTATTTAATATGAGTACGTACGTCGGCCCGTAAAAAGAAAACAAGTTTCGTGAAAACTTAAACAAGTAAAAAACCGCCACCGCCACTGTCACTATTTCGCAGGGGCGCAAGAGGTCACCACCCCGGCGTATGCATGCGCTATATAATAAGTGGGTTAGTTCCGTGGGATCGATAACTGGATCTAAACGGGTTCGGCAATTGGAGAGAATATTGGTTCGTTAATATATTAAATTCCCATACGGGACATCTTCACACGGGACGACTTGGACGACGTCGGTCAAGGGTTTGAACTCGTTCGATCGGTTTTGCGCGGTGCATACAATAATGATAAATGTTAATATATGGGAATCGACACGAAAACCGGACGCTATCCGCAACAACAGCTGCGCATTGTGTGTATATGTATCGACAAGGGTGGATTGTTACATTATTACAATATCGCGTGTATTATTTTCTACCTGTGATCGCCGCGGGGGTATTACGATGGCGGCAAGTGTCTGAGTGTATTATATGCGCGATTGCGTTTTATCGTTTGACAAGTTTTTTAATAATCTCCATTAAAAGTTATTTGGTAAAAAACGAATCACCCATAAATATTATTTATCTTGGTAATTGAGCAAGACACTAAACAAGATTTATACGTGTAAACAATAACCTCTATAGGGACATTTTATACAATTACTATTATCATTCGACAAAATATGCAGTACCCAAATATCTGGCGCATTATTATTTATGTTAAGCCATTAGTACATTTTCATGTTAAACTATAATGTACACTATTATCATTTGTGAATTATGATGGGTAGTAACTCAGTGGTTAATCGATGGTCGACAAAAAAAAAAAAAACAAATAAACCAATAATTATATAATGTCATATTGAACGCTGAATGTGTGCGTCGTAACTGTTTGCAATAACTCGGAGTCTATCCCAAAGCTCAAGAACTTGCGAAAACATTACATATAATCATGTAAATCGTATATATAAATTTATACAAATTCGATGAGTTTAAAATCTGTTGATTACACACAGTAAAAATAGCATATTATTTGTATGATGAATCGTTCTTATGCAATACTATAAATTATTGCACGAATGATGGCCTATTCATACGAATCGCGGCCATATTAATATTTGTTATCGTTATAATACGCAAAATCATTACAAACAATTACATAATATTACATTATATTCAAAACACCGGAAATCCTCCTAAATTGTATTTCGTGTCATATTATTATAACCCGGTTGTTAAGCGGTATGCTGCAGGCGAAGTTTATCCAATAATTATGTAACCGTATCAAACCATTTAATATAGAATATATTATGTTTAGATTGGTACCTATTTTTTTTTTTTGTAGTTAAAATTATGTTCGGCTAATGTTTTGCACTACCCACCGAAATCATATATTGTATACAATATTGTCATAATGTCATGTGATATTGAAGCTAATGTGTATTTCTGTACGTTTTTCCACAGCCGTGCAGAGAGGTCGAGTTCCGGCCAGCCAACCTCCCGGGCTCACAGGACTTCCCGGTCAGCTGTGTCTGGCCAACGGCGAGGCAGCCGCAGCCGCGGCAGCCGCCGTGGGAGCCGTAGGACTTAACGGCCACTCGTACCTGTCCTCCTATATATCCCTGCTGTTGCGCGCCGAACCGTACCCGACGTCTAGGTACGGCCAGTGTATGCAACCGAACAACATCATGGGCATAGACAACATTTGCGAGCTGGCGGCCAGGCTGCTGTTCAGCGCCGTCGAGTGGGCTCGAAATATACCCTTCTTCCCAGACCTGCAGGTGAGCGATAATGGCTTATAATCGAAAAATTCGGCAATCCTCTCTTCCGGGGCATTTCCCAGTTAGAAAAATAACGCTGTAGTCACTTAAGGTACAAAAAAATGACTTGCAATATTATTCGAATTTATTTCGATTAATCTAAAGATATACACACTTTATTACTTACGTGTTATTATTTGTGTATAAAAATTACAGTTATAGATCGTATTCACATTTAAACTGACAGACATTCAAATGTAATAAATTAAGTATATTTTTAAAACCGACGAAAGTTGCTTTATAATATCTACTCGACACAAGCGAGCTTGTCGCTTTTGTACGACAAAATTAAACGGTATTGTGTGTGCTTGCCAGGTGACTGACCAAGTGGCCTTGCTGAGGCTCGTCTGGAGTGAACTGTTCGTATTGAACGCGTCACAGTGTTCGATGCCACTGCACGTTGCCCCGCTGTTGGCCGCAGCCGGGCTGCATGCGTCTCCGATGGCCGCGGATCGTGTGGTCGCTTTCATGGACCACATACGTATATTCCAAGAACAGGTGGAGAAACTCAAAGCCCTTCACGTAGACGCCGCCGAATACAGTTGTCTGAAAGCCATCGTCCTATTCACCACCGGTAAGTCTCGCCTCGTTATAGAACTTTGACGAACAATAATCACACATTCACGGGAAGAGATAATTTGGTTTTGATTTTTCGAATTTTTTTTTTCACTTAAAATGTATGCGCGACCCCATTAAGCCCGGCTAACTGCATCCCTGACGGTGAAATACGTGGTATAAGCATAATATACATACATACTTCGTATAATAATGGTACACCGTTGTAACGACATGTAATTTAGAAAGTATCCCATAAATTCGTTTTTTCCTCCGACAATATTATAATATATTATATTAAATACTGTGAGTTGCAGTATTCAATGATCGGCCGTCACGTAGCCCAAAGTCGTAGGAAACGATAACGCGCGCGTCGCGTGTAGAAAGTCGCGAGAATACCGTTTTAACAATAATGCACATTAAATGTACCTATTGCATATACCTATGTAACATATATATAAACAGATTCGTCGCCGTGTAGTCTTCGTTTAGCCGACGGGCACGCGAATCGTGTCCGACCTGTTCTCGTGCAGTATTACAGCTTTCACTTGGGCGGCAAAACGTCATCCCGAAAACGATTCTCGGTCGGCGAGTTTTTTTTTTTCATCCTCTCAACGCGTCTCCTCCGCTATCTTCCTCTTCGTACCACACGTCGTGCGCTTCTTCTTCCTTGCGGCGTATCCTTATACGGTGAGTTTTCCACCAACCGTGGTGCATATTTTGGATTTTTTTTTTCTCCGCGGATACCAGAACTGAGTTCTTATACGGAGTGATTCAACAAGCATGCTCACCCCTCCTTTTTTATTCTTCAACAATGCAGTTATTCAAAATCTAAATTTTGAATCTAAACTTTATTTTTCAAATGACAATTCCCCTTTTCTACTGTAAATTATTTAGCAGATAATTTTCCTATACATTTTAACGTATCAGAAGCAAAATTCGAATAAGTAGTTTTTGAATAATTTCACCTTGTGTTTAACTAGGATAATAGGTCCATGGTAATTGATTTGGAAAATGTGAAACTATAAAGTAATTTGAAAGTGTTAGTGGCGTGTAAAATAAATATTTGATCCAACATTACAAGTATTTTATAATTTTATAAATCCCTTTTTAATGACTATTATCCTAAGTGCATTGTAATAAAAGAAAACAAACGAGAATTCCAAATTACTATAGTAATCGAATGTATTTAAAAATCCCGATTTGAATGAACGGGGGGGGATGTGCGCTGCATAGAGATTCGCCCTGTATACACTTCTTCTCGTGTATAATGATAATGGAATATCATGCGCGCGCGAAGAGACGGCCGGTCACGACGAGGCGATTGCCGACGGGCTGCACGTCATGTGCACGATATGATGATCGGCGACGACGACGACGAAGAGTGGACGTTTTGTGTAATACGCACACGGCGCTCGCGTTATCGCCGTTCGGGCGGCCGGACGATTCGTCGTGGCGGCGGTGTGTGCGTACAATAATAATACGCGCGAGCTCCGCAGACCGCCGACCCGCCCGCGCGGCACGTCCTACTTTGCCGCGCGCGCACATCCCGGATCCGACGGCGGCGGCGGCGGGGACGACGAGGACGACGGCGACGGAGACGGAGATCGCAATCGCAGCCGCGTCCTACATAACAAAAACGACGATAATAACACACGCCGATGGTTTAATTTTTCCCACGACCTACGCGCGGACGACCGGGCAAAGGACGTCGGCCGCACGGAGAATTGTTTTCGTCGGGACCTGACCGCCGATCGCCGAAGTAACCGCCGAGCCGTTTTATAGCCGCGAAGAGACGTCGTTCGCGGTGATGCCGTAGACGGATAATAACCGCCGACTCGCCGAACTGCAAATAATACTCACAACAACAACAATGTCGTATAAAATATCGGCCCACGCGCGGACGACTGTTAATACTGCGTCGTATTGTCATTATTATCGTCATCGTTGTTGTTAGGTAGGTATATAACGCGCGCGCGTTTAGTGAAAGCGAGTACTGCAGTGTGTACTGTAATAATAATAATAATAATAATAATAATAATAATAATAACAATAATACGACAGACGGCGTACCGCAGACTGACCGACGGGGTTATACGGTATCGCCCGGCGTAAACGGCCGTAAAAGCGTTCGCACGATCGAATTATATTATATATATATATATATATTATTATTTTTTTCAATTATTATCATCGCGAGCTCGTGCGAAACCAGTTGTCGGCGTCCGCAGTCGAGCGCCGAGCGTTGTTTATCCGGTGACTTGAGCAACAGACAACTTCGGCGGCGCGGGGTATATCGTAAAACATCGTTATATTCCGTTCTCCGCGGTCGTTAAGATCGGTCGAAAACTGCGCGCGTCCCGAGTGTGCACGCGAGTTCTTTATAATATACGATAACGAGGTCCGTCGGCCGACGTAACGCCCGTACAGGCGTGATAATAATGTCGTATACGCATTTGTAACCGCGGCGACGGCGGTCTGCACACACGTGCGGCGAAGTCGACGACCACGAGACGAACCGAATTTTTCAACATATTATTCGTTCAGTTTGTTTTCGGCGGTGTAACGTGAGATTTCGCGGGCCGCCAGACCTACCGCGTCACGGTCTCCGCGCGCCACGGGGTTCCCAAAGTCGTCGAGCCGCGTTGGCTGATTTGTATTCCGGGAAATTCTTCGATAAACGTCGCGGGACGATATTTTGAAATTTTCTGTACGAGATCTGTATCGCCAATCACTTCTTCTGACGATTAAGACCGAAAACACGTTATCGAGCAAACGGTCCGTTCTAAAATATTTGGTTACAGACAAATTTCGATTATCCCGTGAAAAGTTCTATTAACGCGTCAAAAATCGTACGTCGCCGTTCGTTCCTTCCGGACGAACGGAAAACCGTCGGTGGCCAAAAAATTAATCTCTTCCCAGCCGTTGCTAATAAGACACACTCTCACTGCCCGATAATCCGGATACGCGCATGATTAAAATATTTATTATTTTTTTTCCGAACGATTTCAAAACGCATTCGCATACAAGCGAGCTGTTTAACGGTAGTATCGACCGCGTCGATTGATTAATCGATCGGGACCACGGAAACGTGTTCGCGGAAAGAAAAGCTCGCGTTTAAGTACCAATAATAGACATCAGGCTTTATCAACACGCTAAAACCCGTCGGCCGGAAACACCCGCGGTGGTGGCGGCGTGAACACGAGTCTTACACCTCGTATACGCAAACACATTTATGCATATTATAATGTTATGTAGATAGGTATATTACAGTAATAAAACGCGCGTTGTGCGTTTTCTACTTTTCGACGCTTCGGGTGAAAAACGACGACGACGGTCGTTAGCAACCACTGCCGCGGCGGCGTTACACGATAAATCCTTGTGACCCAGTGGCCCCCGTCCAGCGGCCGAGGTCAACTCGGCAAAACGGACGCGTGGGCGTATTAGGTGTACGGCTCCTGCGCATTACGCACCTATATAATATAATATACTGTATTATAGATCTATATACGTGTATATTCGTGTCTATACATGTATTTATGTGTGTGTGTGTGTGTGTGTGTGTCTACGCGGGCAAACGACCCGAGACCGTGCGAGCGCGCTAACCGTTAAATATATACGAGAGTGGTACATGTATACGCGTTTACACGCGCACGCGCCGGGTTCGTTGTTATTATTATTATTCAATTAAAACGGATCCGTTTACCGAACGGTATATGTTTATAATCGCGTACATGATACGATATAGCAAGCCGGGCACGCGCGCGGAGCACGATAAATATCC
This sequence comes from Rhopalosiphum nymphaeae, assembly GCA_036289425.1. Taxonomy (NCBI): domain Eukaryota; kingdom Metazoa; phylum Arthropoda; class Insecta; order Hemiptera; family Aphididae; genus Rhopalosiphum; species Rhopalosiphum nymphaeae. The sequence goes on along the minus strand of JAZAQC010000005.1, from coordinate 646,605 downwards.
TATTCGTATGCGCGCACTCGGGATTTTCCGGTTTTCCGACCGGTTTAGATTTATACGACGTACAGTGATTATAAAACCATACCCTTCACCTCGTCCCGGAAAACTGTTTCTAGGGGTTGTTACGATGCTCCGGGAGCCGTGGACACGTTCCGTTTTGTGCGATGCGAAACGCCATCGGAGACCTGAAATGCTCGCGCACAACACGGTCGCGCCGCTGGTACGACCTCGCCGGCGACCCGTGCGCACGCGCCCATAACGAGATACTTATAATAATTTTTCTCCGTTTTGGTGTTTATAACAATAATTCACTGTAACGATAGCTATCACCGTAACGATGACGAGTAATAGCTTCTTTTTTATTTTATTTTTTTAATTAATATTTAATGATCACGCTTTGTGGAAAGCAACTTAGGAATATAATTCAAATTGGACGCCACCTCGATTTCGTACACGGGTATAATAATGTGTTATAAAGCGAAATACGTACGCGATATTTACATCATGACCGTTATTACACAACTGGGGCCTATGCGGTATATGCGCGATGTCGTCTCGTACCGCAAACTTCCGAAAACGATAATAATTCTAATTAATTAGTTAATTAGAGCATTTTAACTTCCAACAGGAATGTATCATACAGCTGTGGTTCGAGATCAGTTAATAAAAAACATCATTTTATAAATTAGTATTTGTGTAAGACTCTCGTGATCAACCAAGTGTGATCAAGAGCGGCTATTATCCCGTCAGATTATTTACGGTCAGGTCGTTCAAATCTAACCGATTTACGAGAAAATGTGTTAATATTGACTTTTTTTCTAATTGGCGGTTCGACGTCTCGGCCGACAAACAGTGTATACGTATATTTATAAGTACTTATATAATAAACACCAGCATGAAAAGACGATAGGGAAAAAAACGGAATCCTTTCACCGAGACCGTGTACTAGCTACGCTCATTAAATACTTATTATTATTATATGGTTCGCAATCGAAACGCCCGCCGTATAATATTATTCTCTCTTCGAGTCGCGCTCGCTCTTCTCATATGTATCTCATCCAGACGTCGGGACGGCTATCGTCACCGTGCGTACACGTATAATATAGAGAACCGTAAGTTTTGACGATGACGATCTACTCAAGACAAAAAAACAACTTAATGCCAATGCGTGTTTTGGCAGCAGTAGCGGCAATCGAGGTTAATTGATACAACGCTTACGAACCGGCGCAAAAAAGAACAATATCGCATATATATGATCCGATCGCTAACGCGAGTTTCCCCGAACTGTTGGAAAACAGATTCGGGCTTCGCGGAAGAAACGCCCCGTAAATCGCTGACGTCGTTTTGAGAAGCTCGACCGTTGAGACCTTACATATTTACTCAAAGACAGGTCCTACCTAGGTATATTACCAAAATTATTAGTCGTGAACCGAAACAGAGAGCGGTACGCACAGTGGCGTATTTAGACCGAGAGCACAGGCACTAGAGCCTCCAAAATATGTCCAAATTTGGCCCTCGCAAGACAAAACATTTATTTGTTTTTTTTTAAATTTAAATTTATCTATGTCGTAAATTCGAGTATTTTGATTTAAAATACGATACACATCGTATACAGCATCAGACTATCCGTACCATCGTTACGGATTGCTCGTACACGGGTACTTGTTTTTTTTTTTTTTTTTTTTTGTTAATAATATTTACGCATACGTATATACCCACATATAGCTAGCCTATGTACGCAACGGCCGGCACCATCTATATCACACGCATCAGATTCGAACTCACTGCAGGGCCGGTCTTGATGTTATGATAGTTGCGTATGTATAACTACGACACGAGGTCCATATTACGCAATTGCAGCATTCCTCTCGCGGTGCATCTGCGTCCGCCGGGAGAGACGCACACGATCCTACACTGCTGCGGCGCGTACACGTAATAACACAATATGCGTGCTCTGTACGCACACGCGCGTGATAGAGAATGGGAAAAATGTGCAATTTCACGGAAGAAAATAATGATTTCACACGCCCACGACGACCGACCGACGCCGACGGCGGTTCGTACGGGGACGCGAACAATGCTCGGCCGCGACGACACCATGCATAATATATGTTATCATTATTATTGTCGTCGTCGGATAGCACGTCAAGACGGACGGGCGTGCGCGCGTGTGTGTGTGTGTGTGTACGGATGACGACGACCACGATACACGTGTGTGCCGTCCTCGGGGCTGCGCAGAGTACTTATACGAAGTCATGTATATATGCGCGTGTAGATACATCGTCGTCGTGTACGTGAAAAAGGTCACGTGTACGTCCGTGTCGGGAAAACGTATATATATATATACGCGTACCTATATATTACACCTATGTAGAAAGAAAGATGTATTATTATTATTATTATTGTTGTTGTTGTTATTCCGCTCCGGTCGGACGAAAAAATAAATCAACGAATCGGGTTCTCACGATGTGGTCAAATTGTTTGGACGTGTCGGCGTCACGGTGATGTGGCCGGCGTATAAGGCCGGCGGCGAACGAATCGCGGGCGCGTTAACAACGGCTCGCGGTCGCCAACAGCTCCTCCTCGTCGTCGTCGTCGTCGTCGTCTGGTGACGTGTAGAAGAGCGGCTCTGCCGGTCGGACGGACACGCCGAATCGGACACGGTCGCCCCGCAGACTCGCACAACATATATAATGATATATACGCCGTAACGTGCGTACTATAACGATATTATTATTATATTATACCGTCGTCGTTATTATTATCGTTGTGTTGGCACATAATATTTGGTCGTCGCGGCGACGTCCCGGCCGTGTGCCGATACGCGCGATGATGACTAAATCGGCGGCGGCGGCGTCCGAACGCGCGGCCCGTAGTGTTTACACACGTGTGTCTGCGCGTACACCGACAACAACAATATTTATATTTTATTATTTTCGGCGCTGTACGCCGTGTGTGCGGTGTACGTGTAACATAATATCGTTAAAATAATATTATTACCGTGCGCGTACAACGACCGCGGAAACCGGACCGGTCGCGTACGCGCATGATGTACACGTTATACCGCGGATACCGGCCGGACTACTCAGCTTACACGAGCGGCTGTGGGTCCGGCGAAAGCGTGGGCGTAATTGCCGATTGTATTGCCGATATTTTGATAACAATTTATTTTTTTTTGCGCGCGCGCGCGCGCCCGATCTAAGAGTAATTAACATAATCCGCCGCCGCTGTCGTACGGGTCGGGTCGAGATTAATCACGCGCGATTAGAGCGGTCAGCGCGCGCGCGCCACGGACGAAGGCGACGCCGGCGGCGGTGACGGCGGCGGCGATGACGTCGAAATGAAAGTCACACCGGTGCGCGGAGGATACGCGTTTCCCAGTCCATCGGCGTACACGCCCCCGCCAACGTCCGAATCACGTACATGTTTTATAATAATACGACATGGTCAATAATCTCTACCGTTTCTTTTCTGTACATTTATAATTCACTATGACTAGTGGTCATTTTTTTTTTCAATTTTTTTATTTTTTTTTTTTTTTTGTCCAGTCCATTCACGACTAGGTAGGTATATCGAATACGCTCGGTCCGCCCGATAACGAACTCTTTGCCGTCGCCGATACGTGTTCGTGGACGGTATTTTCACACGTGTACTCGCGACGTGTTGATTATCGAGTAAACCGTGTCAAAGCCGTTCGTCGAAATAAGTTAGTATTGACGATAGGTATCGTCGTCGACCAAGACTGTTCTCATACGTCATAATAATATGGAGTCTCTACGAATCCCGGTAATCCCCCGAGACGTTTTAAACCCAAATGGTGTCATGACCTGCTGGATACCCATTACGATCTAAACAAACAAATAAGTCTAAGTAAGAAAACTAAAAGTAGGTATATCATAGTCGGTAGTGTCATCGACGGATGACTACATCCGTCAAACGATTCGTCTATAATTACTCTCAATCACATATATTGTTCCCATGCATGATCGTACATGTCTTTCAGAAATAAAAAAAAATACAAGCATATACTTTTTTGATTTCGCCTTTTATTATGACGAACTATATTTACCTACTAGGTATATACACGCGTATTATAATATAATACGTTTATAATATTATATTATAGGTCGACCACATCGACATTACGTTTAGTATTCATTCGAAGCGCATACAAGTCATTATACATCGATCACGACATACGCAGTTCGTGTGCGTACGTAATAATATAATATTATAATATAGACGCACTTTGTTCCGAAAACGCCGCCGAGTAGAAATCTCGCCGACCGCGTGTTTTACCCCTCCGAAACGAGCTGCGCGCATTTAGGCCATTTGAATAAAACCAGTGAAATTCTTCGCGGAATCGTAAAACGAGGGTGCAACATGCAAGAGATAAGACCTTTTCTCCGGCGCGAACCCTTCGACCAGATAAACGCGCGCGACGACCCTCATCGTCGTACGCGCGTAGTATAGTGCGGCCGATAACGATCCCCTTACACTAAAGGATGCGGTCATCTCTCGGTCCCCTCTCTTCCTGTGGTGCGCTTCCTTCCGGTCCGACACTTAACGTGGTCATAACACAAAAGCCAGTTTTCATAACCGCTCGACGCGGCAGTGGTGATGCATTATTATAATAACGTACCATATTATATATGTATATATTATGTAAACGGAGGAATATATTATTTGTATACGCACATATTATTATCTGACGTCAACGACAGTATTTTTATTTCTCACTATAGTTATTTTATCGTTAAAAAAAAAAAATTACAATCCGACTGAGTGAAAATATATTTACGTTGCATATTACGTATATTTATATATTTAATATATGTATATTATTATGCACCAGCTGCTGTCGGACAGCGGCGGCAACAACCACAATATTATATTCGGCCGTCCGTGTAAATCTCTCGCGCTGGATCGGTCACGATTCCTCGCGGAACCAGTTGCTACGCGTTATATACCCAATGTGTGTGTGTGTGTGTGTGTGTGTGTGTGTGTGTGTATGTTTATAACACTCGTATTACAAAATAATATAACGTTTAGGCGTATTCCGCGTGGAAACGATTCGCGGGGGACACGCTCGTTGGTGTACATTATACGTATTTTATATCGAATGTAATAAGTTGTAGGTGAGACGTCGTCGCGGGTCGAACAAAGAACAAACTTAACTCTCTTTGCCCGTTAATACATTATATTGGCCACAAATAGAAACAAATTAAATGTGCCAGCGGCGCATCGCGTCTTGCCGCAAGCCATACCGAAAAGTATTGGGCGCGCGCTCGTAAAACGTATAATAATATTTCGTCGCGGAAAACTGGTATAGGTATAAGTATAATAATAATATAATGTTTCGGGTTAGGTGGGTCGCAGGCAGTGAAAAAAGGAGTCCGTATGACTAGGCAGTTTGTGTTTTTTTAGGACGCAAAGAAAGCCAAAAACACAAGCACGTAGTATATATTATCTTTATAGTATTTTTAATGGTTTCTATTCGGTGTGTACGAGTACGACGTCATATTATTGGATTTTGATATTTTCACTCATACCCATTTTTTTCTCTAATCTATTCATTTATTAAAATTCGTATTTTTTAAGTAGATTTATCTACTTTAAAACCGTATTATTTTCAAAAACTCTAACTCGGTACATAACATGTTTAACATAACAATTTATACCAATTTTTAAATCGTAGAGAGTACCCACAATAAATAGGCACTAGCCTAAACATCACTAATATTTTATAATTTAAGTAAAAATATTATTGAGGATTATAATATTAGTCCTTAGAATATAAATATAAATAACTCAAAAACTAGGTACCTGATAATTTTAATTTTAATTTAAATGCATTAAAAGGCTCAATATACAAATTAAATGAAAAGTTTTATTCAATTAAAACAAAAAGTTTAGGACACATTATCACGATCGCGTATCTATAATATTAAATGATTAAAATACATTTTGTATGTATTATATAAATATTAGACACTTCTCGCCTATCGTATTACAAATTACTATAATCGTGTACGATTTAATTATAGGTACGCAAACAAAAAATGTGTTAACCAATACACGTGTAGATAGATCGCGATAGAACATTATCGTGCGTGTCTCCCGATACGATCGTATCTTACGGTTATGTTAATTTGATGTAATCATAATAACAACAATAATAGTATAGGAATAATGTACGTTGAAAAGTCGAGTGCGCGATGATTCTGACGGCTACAACAAAATTATGAATAATAGACACTTCCGTGTATATGTCATTTTCTATACATTGTATAAGTACGCGATCGTCACTGCGATGCGGATTGCAAACACAACGATCACGCGGGAAAAAAGTACCTCGAAAAAACATCGCATGCAGTCGCGTGCCCCGTCGTAATGTCGGCTGATTATCGTTCCGAGCTCGGTATTATATTACATTTGTATATTATATTATTTACATTGTAATTCGACTTTATTTTTCTCGACCGGGCCCCCGCGCATTTCGAGAGGCGTCTCAAACGAGGGATTTCGCGTCGTTATTTTATATTTCACGTCGCGGGCTCCGATAAATCACCGCGTCGACGTCGTTATCGCGTATACACAAATAATTACAATACGCCGAGTGTCAATACACGCACTAATAATACTACTACTATACTAATATACCACCACCACTACTACTGCAGTGACTCGTCCGATAATCGACGACCGGAGTTTACGAATGAGTACCTTCTACCCGTACACAATATATATATATATTATATATCCGACTAAAACGTATTCTCAACCATTGTCGTACACACAGCATCGCGTACCTACCCTCGTGTATATAAGACGCTGTTTACACACACGGATCAGTAAGCGCATCATCAACGTGTCATTGTGCACAGCGCCCGTCGCCGATAGGAGTCACACACACTGCACTCGCATAATATTATTATATTATGTATACGTAACTATACGCCTCTATACAAACGAAAATAATCACACCTACACACGCCGCTCGCGACAAACGGCATCGGTAGCGGTATATAATAATAATAATAATAATAATATATTATAATACGCGTGTAAACACGCGCACACGTCGTTTTGTGTGCAAATAATATAATAGGTACCGTCGTATAGCCGTCGTCATTATTATTATTATTATTATTATTATTATTATTATTATTATTATGTGCAGAGGAAAAGGACTAGCGACGACGACGATCATCTGCTACTGCTGTTGCCGCGGTTAGGTCTTCTTCTTCTTCTTCTTCTACTTCGTATATACAAACATAATATTATTATTGTTATTATCGTGTATACATACGTGGAGATATCACGTCGCCGGGTGCGCGAGTACAACAATGGGTTCGCATAATGTGTTATAACGACGTCTCGCCGCGTTCAATAGTGTGTAAATAACGCGCGGTGCAGTTTATCTGTTAAAGTTTTCGCGTTTGTATTATATATATATATACATACGTTCATATTAAATTAATAAATACCTCTTCGGCGGCAGAAGTGTGATGTCATTACGACGCGGTTCGGAGGAATGCTGAATTCGCGACACCGCCGCCGGCGTGATTTGCAAATTACCTGCCCGAGAAGCTGCACAACGCCGTGTCTGCAACCGTCTCTATGTCTGCAAACGAATTATTGTGCAAAGCGGATAGCACTTATTACCAAAAAAAAAAAAAAAACTAATATTTTTTTATTATTAGGTATTGACATTATTATCGTCATTAGTTCCTATTTACTCGTGTTCGATATTCAAGACACACGATTGCGTAAAATGAAATATTTTCTAACCACCTATGCGTTGATGAGAGCGAATTATTATTTAAGAACGTCTATTTTTTCAATTCAACGTTTTGCACCATACATAATCTTTTTATGCCATTGCAAATATATAAGATCTCGAAAAATCGAAAGTTTTCCGAAGCCGATGAGTACTACGCCGTAGTATTATTAATAGGTATTATGCGGTATGGCCGAGTTAAAATTCTGGACGTTGATATCGTAATATCGTTTCTGAATCAACTGGCGATTTGTGTTATAATTTGTCTATCAGCCTGTAGTCATAACGCGTTCTCACATTATTATGACGTTGCATACATGCCAAAATTGTACTCGAATCACCAGTCACCGAGATCATAATTACGCGCGCCTGTAGAAAAAATCACTTCTATACATACATGAAAACAGTACGCAACTGATTTGACGAACAATGGCTATGTAGTACCTATTATAGCGTACATATACGAATGAATGTATAATCATTTGGAAAAATTGAAGTCGACCTCATGTGCTATATTATACCTATAAATTTCTTATACCATACTCGATTGCAGATGTAATATATGTGTTGTGTACCGGTTGGTGTTGTTAAGTATAAGATACCTATATATAATATAATATATTACTCTCTAAAATAATTTGAAAACCGATAAAATATTTTATTTAATATTAGTTCATAAATGCTATTTACATATTATGAAAAATATCGTATAATGATTACAGATTAAAAGTTTTATTATTTATACTCGCATAATGAAATCCGACAAAATTAATGAAAGGCTCCGTTTCTCAAAAACGCGACAATGTCATATCGACAATAAATAATAATACATCATAAGTCACAAGTCATAACTCACTGCCAGTGAACGTAGAAAAATACTATGACACACAAGAAGGCATGTAAGTTTTCACGAATCGTACATAATTATTTGAGTAGTTGTTTACCTATAAATAACCGTAGAAAATATTGTATTCGCTATATTTATTATGGACGTATCCAATCTGTTGTAAAACGCCATTTCGCGTGTTTCCTGACAAGAAATATTACCGTAGGTACGCTGCAAAATATACATTATTATATTGTTGTTAACCAAAAACACCGCCCAACGTCCTGTGTATGCAATATAACTCGGCCGAACACACACATGTAATATTTTATACATAGTTTATTTCGCGCCATGTCAATTCCGATGTCAAACATATTTATTGTGCTACGTATTCGTGGCCAGTTTTTAATACGACGCGAAATTGGCTTTGTTTAAACCCCTTCACAAGCGGTTATAATATTGCCGCAGTGTACCTACCGCGCCAAGTGGTGGTGGGCCCGACATGTGTATTATGTTTATACATACATACCTGTATCATTATATCACATATGCGCACGCAAGTATTATTATACACGTATACATTATTAGGTATATATATATATATATATTATATATGTAGTTATTCACGCGTTCGACTTTTACGACGATGCTCATAAATTCGTAATCCGAAATTGGGCAATGCCATTTCACTGGCTGGGATATACCATATATATGTAATTGGCAGAATAATATTGCGGTCTGACCACCCACTAACTCATTGTCAATATTATATATATATATATATATATATATATGCGTGCGTATATATTATACGATCGTATATACGTACAATATGACGTGTGTGGAAATAATAATAATATAAATATTAAATATAGCGTTAAAAAAAAATATAGTCTGGCAAAAATTACATTATATTACGGCGAATTTCGGTGCATGCGCGCGTCGACGTAGGTATAGGTACACTGCAATATATTATTAATGCCTACACAAAACTTCGCGCAATATATTACGATACGCTTGAAAAATTACTATTCAAATTATCTTCGTTGCTATTGCTCGGAAATTGCGAACTTTGCTACGTCTAACAGTATATATAGTTATATATTGCCGCCGTATAGAGGTTATAATATTTAATGTACCGATTGAGTGTAGGGCGCGGGACGATAACATAATATAATATGATATCGTTCCAATGTTTATTAGATGCGAACAACTAACTGCGTATTCCAGCGTATTATCGTGATGCGTATATATCACAAACGGGATTTCGTAAAACCACTTGTGGACAACAATGTCTTTGTGCGCACATAATATATAGGTACTCGCGACTTCGCCGTACATACAAGTTACAATAACTTCAAACATTTTAACCGTGGCATTTAGAATAGCGCTGCATAATCGCGTGTAACTCCGAGAGTAAAAGTATATAATATATCTATATGGTTCGAACACATAATATAATATAGGTATGCTCGCGCGAATTGCCCGGAGAAAGGGAGTCGGTCGAGATTTAGAAGGATAAAGAATAAAAAAAAAAAGGACAATATGAATTGCAAACGCATACGTGTTATCTGGTTAATTGATGTATATTGTAGTCGATTCGCATGGACGAACAATGCTCTGTGACTTATTGTCTCGAAAAAATAATAATAACAACGCGCATACCGATCATTATAAATTTGACGAAACCGCGGCTATTCTTTTGGTCATCGTATAAGTATTTCCGAATGCGGTTTGACGTTCCATTGCGTCCGTAGGGTTCGCCGCAATGACCGTGAAGTCTATAACCTACTTTTTTCTTCGCCGAGAAACACAAAATTCATAGAAAAGAAAATGAAAACCAAACCACATTAAAATATATCATGTGCGTACATTTCAAATCGTATTATAGACATATCATTGCTGAGTTATTACGCCGCGGTCATACAACTTAAACTACCGTTTTGAATGTTTTGATTTAAAATACGAGTCTAAACTGTGTTTGACGATACGTGGACATAAACACGCACACGAATATTTTTTTTACATTATAAATTGCATCGAAATTATTCGTGGTAATGCGGTCGGAAAATACGAATTCTAAATGGCAAAACGGTGGACAAACACAATATAATATGTACATGTATAATAGGTGTACAGTACACCCGATTTCGTTTCGCATCGACACCGTACTTTACGACGTTGTTTTTCAAAATGATCCGTACATACTCTTTATACACGTACCTATAGGACGGGCCATTTAAAATTTTTGTTTTAATATTTATTACGCTGCTCGTTCGGAACGTGACCGAAAAGGTTTTCGTTGTAATCCGAGAAACCGTGACAAAACCTCCTGAAGGGTCAAAGTGTGTTTTATAGTGGACCAGATTGTTCGTAAACAGTGGGGTGGTATGTGCCGCGATCGACTGCGGAGGGTGGGCGCTGACGATTAGCCGACAGTTGGCCGAAATTGAAATTTCTCGAATTACACGGGTCGTTGGTACGTCGTAAAAAATAATAATAATAATCCCTGTGCGCTTTTTTTTCTCGCGAGATTCGGGACGGCTAAACGTATCAATCATAAACGCCGCGAGATCGCCGCAGGAATAATAAAAGCACGAATATTATAATTTCGGCTCATTATCCAAGATCCATATGTGTATATATCTTACTGCGTACGCGCGCGTGCAGATTATGTACACATCGCTTTAATATACACGATATATAATATTACCTACCTAATGTTTAAATTACTTATACATAGGAGATTGTAATATAAAGCTGCAATAGCCACCGTATATAAATATTATACATAGGTATACGGCAAACGGCCCAGGCTTGTATGCATATATTATCTACTCGTGGATATATATTATACATGATAATATGATATATAAATAATGAATTGAATGCGATAAAGATTAATACAATATGTGATTGTTGTGTGAGCGTGCGCGCATATACGAAACGGTTAATTCGAAGATAATTGAAAAACAAAAATTTTTAATATGCGGTTGTCGTGCATATATAATTATTGAATTGAATAACAGAAGACGATATTATAAAAGCGGGGAGATCGAGGCCGATATTGTACTTAACTCGGAATTTGAATTCAATTAACCACAACCAATTGACTCGGTCACACAGCCCATATGCATCAACCCTTTCGCGTGGTGTATGTATAATATTATATGGGTTCGTAATCGGCGGATCGACCTCTGACACACAATCGCACACGCACTGTTGCGGCGTTGCAGCACCTCGAGCACCATATATAAGTACAGCAGAATGCGGGCTGAACTGAATAATAATAATAATAATAATAAAAAAAAAACACCCCCCCGAGCGTGCCGTTGTTATTAACAAGTGAGAATCATTATGGTAAAAAACTGTTTAATTTTAATACTCGACAATAAATACAACGGACCTTATATTATATACTGCAGTTGCGTTTACCAATTAGCCGGCCTGCTTATCTTGATGAATACTAATAAAAAAACCACAAAAATGCGCAAATGGTACCTACCACTGCACGTGTATATACGGATCGCATTTGTGCCTAAACTCGTTTTTTAAGTGGGTCCTCTTACAGCATGTATATATAAAATACAACAACAAAACAATTAACCAAGGGAAAGGAAAATGACGATAAAAAAAAAGTAATAACGAAAACAATTTCCGTAATCATTTTATGAGTGTGTTTCGCTGCGTGTACGTCTCCACGTCGATTCCCGTCCATCACTCAATTGCCATTAAAAAACTACTATTATACGGCGAGATACTGGTTTTTGATGCTAAAATTAATCATCGTTAATCTGAATGCACGAATCTCGTTGGAAATTATTTTTATTGCGCATCCATATAAACCTATACGGTATTATTTATTATTAACATTATTAATATTATTATTTTTTAATGTACGATTATATAATTTAATCTTCGTCATACGTGCAGTTCTGGCCATTTCCTACTCTGTCTTAAAATCGCGACACGTATTGTGTATGAGTGATCGGCGATTCATAGCATAGCAATGAACACAAACCAAATCACGTCTTTTTAAAAATAAATCGATAAAAAGCCCATCACTAAAGTATAGCAATAATGAGTTATGATGCAATATACAGACGAGACAGTGGTCGATGAGTGGTAATACGAAAAATTTAATTTAATTTCACGCAGTCCACAAAAATTGTTCAAACAAACAAAACGAAAACAACTAAAAGCACCCATAATACCGAATATTATATAATTTGCCTTTAAATTTGAAAATTTTAAATTTCTTAAAAATATTATTCCTCTGCTACTCTTAACACTATTATACACACAGGTGTGGGCATTAATTTGTTAATTATTTTTTACTACTTGTAAATCCATTGTAACAACTAACTTTTTTCAAGTTGATTTAAAAAAATTATACTAAGTTAAAATCATATGTTTTTAAATATATCTAAAACTAACTACAACTGCGTATATACAACGGTTTCAAGTAAAAATAAACAAATTAAAATATAAATACCTCTTGTTTTTATAATTTAATTGAGTAGTTGTCATAAACATGTAATTTCCTAAATCAATATAACTATTAGCTAAGTAATTAAATATGAAGGAATGGTATAGATAATAGTATATAGTATAGTATTTATTGTCAACAAAAAATTTAATATATTAAAATTTAAATTGCCAAAATCGCTGTGTAGTTATTTAAAAAAAATGTTTCTACTTCTTAACTGAGTTAATTTAATATTTTAGTATTATATTAGCTTCAAAGTTTTATAATTATATATATAATTTGTTAGCTATTCAATTATGGCTTAACGTTGACTTAACCTAAATAAATAATTCAATTAAATTGTTTTCATTAATTGGCTACCATTGATTATAAGTGTACACTAAACACACGCATCATTAATAATATATTATTCTCATCTCATGGACGATTGATAATATAATATTATAATATTAAACTAATTAAATCAGTATAATTAAAAAACGATGGTGTATTTTTGGGTTCTACCGCAGTTCAACCACCCACTGGCCAAAAAAAAATAATAATCTAATGATTTTTATGCCATAAGTAGTATAAATATAAATAAAACAAAATCTTACCTTATCGCTTTGTAAGTTTTATCCAAAAGTTTACATTTAAATATTACCCAAATTTTTTTTTAATAATATGATTTTATTATTATCTATGATTTCATTTTTAATTATGTTAGATAATAACATTATATTATACTTAGAAATTAAACGTTTTATGTCAACAAATCTTTACACACTTTTTTTTATATTTTATAAATCTATAGTCATTATATACATCTATACTCTTTAGACAGATGTCAACAATTAATAATCATATTACTACACATTATACATTATCGCCTTTTGCACAATCATAGTATTTTAATTTAGTTGGTAATATCTTACTATATAATGTGTATTAAAATAGTTAATATTGCAGTAAAAATTAAAATTATAATTTGCATTGGTTGTATATTATATATTTATATACTTAATACAAATACTCGATATAAGATTTTACCGTGACTTCTAATTGTTTCACGTTTCACGTTCCATTATAATTTATTAATTTGTTCAACTGTTATTTTTTTGATTATAATTAAATTTGCATTGATAATTAAACAATTTTCTTATGATAATTTCTAGAAAAGTCCTCAAAATATACCACTACATATCTATGTGCATATGCGATCCACTCGTAAAGCTACATATACGTCACGCATTTATTCTATTTTTTTATCAATATTATACATATATAATGCTTCAGTGGCAATCGTTTGGGTGAAAACTTTACGCGACCCGTAAATGAGCTTTACATGTGTGTTATAGTAGGTATGTTGTATGGCAGGGTTATCGTACAGAACAAATCGTTGGCCGGTGTAGCGCGGAGAAAAGGGACTCGCCCTCGGACGAACACCACGCCTTAGCCGTGTAAGCTCCGGGCCGGTGGCAAAATCCCGTATCGTATTATTACACATACGGCCGGCGTGTTTAAGGGCTCGTTGCCAAGTGCTGATGGTGTGTACATACTAGTGAACGTCTTCTGGCAGCCGAAACAGCTATGGTCGCCCACGAGACATACTATACACCGCAGAAGCATATTCCCGACAACTATAATGCCATAGCTACTATACTGCTGTCGCGGTGACGTCAATTGATTAATTCAATTCCGAAAAAAAACCTCCCCGGGCAAAGTTTTTGTTTTAATGTTTATGCAAATCGCATTTCGGGTTATTAGCCGTGCGCGGATAACGCGGCACCGACGACGTCACCTTGCGCGGCAAATTACTATTCGCCGCGACCGGCCAAGTTTTGAACTTTGCCGCGGGTTTTCGCGCCTTTCGAATTATATTTTAATAATAACAGTAATAATATACATAATATACAACGACCCTTCTCACGCAGTATACCGGCGTACGTATAGATATATATAAACACGCGAAATTGCACGGGTTTCCTCTTTCGCGGTATATTGTTTTTATTCTCATTTCGCAATTAGCTTAAAACGCTCTCGCCGACTTTGGTACTTATATATATATACATTATGTTATAAAGTCTCGAAACTTTTGCCGCCATTCCCCCGAGTCTGTTACGCCTTTATCGCCGACCTAATTGACAAAGAGTCGAAAGTCGATGATTATATATATAAATAAATATGGTACGGAAAATAACCCAGGGCTCGGCCTTCCCCCGCGACTGACAACGGCGATGACTACTATTATTATTATTTATACAATATTTTTATATCAAATGCTCTTTCTTCCCCAGATGGTTTTTATGTTTTCATTATATAATATATATTATATCGTGCGGACGACCGCGCAAAATCTCCCCGTGACGTGAAAAATCGCCGTAACCGAAAAAAATAAACCAAATAATAAAAACGCGCAAAGGGGGACATATACATGCACACACACACAAACTTTCACTCCATTTCTCTCTCTATCTATCTATATACTATCGCACCATAGTCGCGATTTGACGTTTAATAAAAACGGTTTTCGTGCACGGTGCTGCGTCGTATATAGGTCGTACACACTTGGGGCGCGCGACATTTGCGTTATCGTACGATATCTAGAAATATAATAACGACGACGACGTGCATTATATTATTATATCGGCTGTGGGTGGATGAGGAGCCGTGTAGCCGGTGCGGCTGACCGCACGATCAAATTCGGGAGAGACCTTTATGTGCTGCAGTAGTCAGCGGAGGGGTGCAGATCTGCGCCGCCGGCGGGTCATATACGTATTGAATGCGTATAATATAGATAGGGGACGAGAAACAAAAAAACTAATCGTGACAGCCCGCGACGAAAACAACGCGCGCGCCTTTGGTATACGCCGTTTCCGAAACGACCCCGTTTTTCCTATCCCCGCGCGATGGTAATATTAATATATACACTCACGGCAACGCAAGCGATTCGATTATTATTAATACTCGCGTAACCGCGATTTCCGTACAAAACTCTGTTAACGTTGTAGCCATTACCGGGTGTCGAATTCTCAGATAGATGACGAACAATCTTAGTATACAATAGGTATTACACACAACACGCTCGTGCGGAGTAATGCACACCGCGTTCAGGGCGAACGTGAAAAATCGCAACAATATTTATAATATTTGCGTCGTCTGCGGTTATCTGCGCCGGTAAAACGACCTCTAGACCACATGCACACACATACACGAGTTTTTATAAATATTATAATATTATGTTTATACATTGTACACGCGGCGGCGGTGTTCGATTGACGAGACTCGAGGCCACGTGACGCGATGACGTTTTCTCATTTTTTTGGCGTACTAAACCGTACGATAATAATATATATATATATATATATCATGTACGTATAATGCACGAACGTCTTCACCACGGTCGTCGTATATTACGTTAAATGTAACGTTTTCGTTCCTCTGCCCAACGATAATTAATGGGCCCCGTCCGCGAGCGTATATCATATGTATGCGCTGCAGCAGCAATTGCCACGGCGAGATACTCTCTCGAATGACAAACGTAATAATAATATGATATAAGATAATAATACGCGCGCGTGTACGGTGACAATTAAAATAGAAAAAGAAAGAAAAAACACTTCCAACGAACGCGATGATGTTACGGTGACGGCGTACGTCGACGTATAATAATATGATGTACGAAAGAGTCGGAGCACGAGACCAACAGTAAGAGTGAAAAAATGATACGTCGACGCGATCGAATGGAAAAAATACACACATATATATACAAGAAGAGATCGCGCCCAGCACGCGCGCGCGTTATTAATTTAAATAAACTACGCGTTACGTCATCAGCCACACCGTCGCGTATACAACGCTATATAATATACCACTATTACAAGCACACGATATCATAATGGGTACGAAATATTTGTGCGAGTACCGCTCCGCTGCAGCAGCACTGCAGGCTGGCCAGGCCGCCCGCCGAGGTCAAACGGTCCATTAGGTAGGTGCTCGTAAACGACGGAAAACGAAAAACGTCCTTCCATGATGTGCGGCGGCCAACAATAGAAACTGCAACAGTTTAACGTATTATTATGGTATAGACCTTGCCGTAGAGTATATCACCCGTACCGCGAACATAGATGACGGACTTCCAACGAAATACGATTCCGAAGTGATATCAATACATGTTATGATTCGATAAAAATACAGTTCCGACGTGTGTCGAAAGCATGTTTTTTTTACATTAATACTTTTCCCGATCAATGATGTCAAAGATCAATATGTACGATATTATTATATCGCCTTTTAAATAGGCACCGACTTGCGAGAAAATACTCCTAAAAAAATAAAATATAATATTTAAACGCAGTTTTTGCGAATACCCGTCGACCGAACGGGAAGAGGACAAAAACTATGCACTTTTTTTATGTATACAATTTAAATTCTATGTACATCTAAAATATCGTATATTATTATGCTCAACGATGACGACCGTGACGTTTCGTGTGGAAATCGATGTTTTCGGGGTTAGTGTTTTTTGCGAGGGGAAGAGTTTGAATCGCTCGACGCACACGAGTTGTTGGCGTTTTAAGACCGGCGGCGGCGGCGGCGTCTGTACACCGCGGGGATGACGCGCGGCGAGTCAGTCGAAAGGGCAAACATTATTATAACGCTTCGCCGTATACACATACGCGTACGATACAGTCGCGTACTCGCGTCCCTCTTATGCTAATGCCGACTGCAGCGGGGCCTAATTATAGAATCATCCCTCGCGTGCGGGGTCGCGGCGTGGTGATCGAAAATCAAAAAACAAAACCGCACGCTGAACCAAAAATTAAAATATATACACATTATAACGCACTCGCGGCTACGAACTCTGCGGGGTGTGTCGTGACGTGTCGGCCCCGACGAGTTCATATTCAAACAAACAGTGGTGCGTGTTGTATTATTTTAATAAAAAATTGTTATTGCGGTCGAGTATATAGAGGTGCAGTACGCCGCTGCAGTTTTTTCCTCGGCGGGGATTAACCGAGTATTACCGCCGCGTGGTTAGGTCGTCGGTCGAAAATACGACCAGTCGAGTTGAGCTCAAAAGTCGCCAATAAGCTAATAAAAAAAAAAACTTAAATAGTATTGCGGCAGAGTACGCCTTGGATTAGTCTCCGACGTTTTTTCTATTTCTATTTCGTGTTGTAAAGAAATAAAACATAATATTTCAGTCTAAAAACCGTTAATGTTTGGTGGTCTTTTTTTAAAGCGCACTTATAATCGCTCGTCGTCTATTATTTACGATAATAATATTCGAATCACCCGTCGCGTCTATACGTCGACTTAGCCTCTCCCTCGCCACGTTTTCGACGCCCTTTAACGGAACGATATCAGATATTATATCTTCTCCAAAATCCGGTATTCGTTATAGTATATTTCAACACAATATACGGATTATAATAAAACAGAAATCAAATTCATCGAATTCTTCTGACTATAAATTATGTATAGATGATGTAGCTACCCACAACGCATAATGTACTTGGCTAAGCAACGAATTAAATGTGTTTCGATTTCGCGCGCCTGTGACTCAATGAAAATCGAGTTAATTTCAAATCGATATATACGTCAATTTCCCAAAATAAAAATGAGTAATTATTTTTTATCTTTGAAAACACTATGATAATAATACGCATAACGATGTGCGACCGGTTTTGTTGTTCTTGATATCAGGACAAATGTAAACTTGTGTAAAATAGTTATTCACGACGCATCCTCATAGGTTTTTTCAATATTTTAATTTTAAAATGACGACCACCTGTACAAGATAATTGAATAATTTAAGACGCACACTACGCGATTTAAATTTAAAATATCGAAAAACGGTGGTTAACCGCAGAATTTTTCCTGGAACCCACTTCGATACAGAGATACGTATTTAGCGAGAATAAGGTTATCTGCTCAGAGCAGAACTCTTTTGTACGGACATTGGACGTATTTAGGTTAATAATACTTCATAAAAAAGTAATGTCATTTCGTCACAAAACTGTTTTTTTTTTTTTTTCATATTAATCTCGTCATCGTTACACCGTCGACAGTCTTGTAATAGGAACGTGTAACGATAAACGAAAAAGCATCGCGTGGAAAGTTGGAGGAGGCCGTGGCACAACAATTCCGAACAGTATTAGCCCGCGCGTTTCTGCATACTACCGTAATATACGACAGCGCCGCCCGTTTACCTATAATATAACGAAAAACGATAATATTATAATAACACTGTACAACGTCTCTATTTTAAAACCGCAAACGCATTGCACGCACTCGTAATATATATGTAATACAATATCATTTTATAATATCGTGTTTGTCGTTTTTTTTTTATTTTACAGACGCGTGCGGGTTGTCGGACGTGGCGCACATCGAGTCGCTGCAGGAAAAGTCGCAGTGCGCGCTCGAGGAGTACTGCCGGACGCAGTACCCCAACCAGCCGATCCGGTTCGGCAAGCTGCTGCTCAGGCTGCCGTCCCTGCGCACGGTCAGCTCGCAGGTCATCGAGCAGCTCTTCTTCGTCCGACTGGTGGGCAAGACGCCCATCGAGACGCTCATCCGGGACATGCTGCTCAGCGGCAGCAGCTTCAGCTGGCCGTACATAAACTCCATGTGACACTCCGTCTGGAGGCAGATGACGGGCACGCCCGCCCCGTTGTGATGCCGCGCCGCCGATTATTCTTACACTCTCCGCCGACCGTGTGTTGGCGGCGTCGCTTCGTAAAATAAAATATTATAATGTTGCGATATGGAGACGATGTACGCGACATCCGCAGTAATATTTTTTAAACGCGTGGCCGCGACACGCGAACACGCCGAGGCATCACCGCCGGGTACCGGGCGTATGCCGTCACCTTTACGCGCGCCGAGAGAAGACCACCACCATTACCACCGTCTCCGCCGCCGCCGTCTCGTCGTATCACCACCGATAATAATATTATTATTATATTGTAATAATGCACACACTCGTCCGGTCGGCACAATACGACCAAACGATAAACGTGTCGGACGCGCGATGACCTATTATATTATTATATAATATGTTACGGCATCGCGCGATTATTATGATATATTTTATAATTATTATTATTATTATTATTATTATTTATATGATATATTACCTACTTATATGCGTTTTATTATTATTATTATATCTTTTTTTTTTCGTTTGTTTTTATTGTTTTTATTATTATCATTATTATTATTTTTATTATTTTTAATTTTAATGTCCCAAAAATTAGGCCCTAAGTGCGTTTTAGTCTACACGTCACTTAGACGACCGGGAGAGTTGCAATAAATTACGATTTTATACCGTAAAAAACATTTTTTTCTCGGGTCACGCGTTATGAAAAAATAAAAAAACCATCGGTTGTACATTGAACAATTTTAATTTTATTATTATTACTACCTATTATTTTTATTATATCAACTGTATAGTCAAACTCGCGACTGTAAATACCTATTTATAATTATATATAATATAATACACATACATGTACAAATGCTTATGGGCTGTACACACATATCGAACCAACCAAAAGATATACATATATTATACACGTTTAAAAAAAAAAATAAAAATACAACGCCCCGTGAGAATAATAATAATAATAATAATAATGATAAACGTTTTTGAGTCATAGTACGATAATATTATATTGTTTAGGTTATTGTTTTGTTTTCTTGACTTTTTTCTTTTTTTTTCTTATTTATACTATGACATTATTACGCATTTATGTATAATATTTATTATTAAACTATATTAACACGTTTGAAACCATACCTTATTACCTGTATTGCCTAAACTAAACACGCCATTTCTCTTTTACTTGAACTGTACATATAATACAACACTGCGTATATTTACGCATAACATACAATACATTATAAGCTGCAGACGCACGCCGTAAATACATAGTTAATAATAAATAATAATGTAAGTTTCATCGCTGCACACGAGTATGCAGTGTTGTTCTGCTATATCTTCTGGAATTCACGCATACACACAAACACGCTTTTATTTATCTTCGACGTTTTCGAATGTTTGATTGTCTAAGTGGCATGTCTAGTTAAATTGATCGAGGCGGTGGTTATATAGCTACACCTCGTCAAGACCATATTATTATGATCATTTTAAAGTTTGTTTTATCTATATAGGTATATATATGTATGGTTTTTCAATGATTGGTTTTATTTTTGTTTTTTATGTTACCGTTAAACATTTAGGGTATAGATTTTTTTTTAATTATTTCTGATTCGGTCACCGAAATAAATGTTTATCATTAAATTGTTTTTTTTTACTGTAGAAGCTATATCATAATAGGTCCATTATAAATATTACAACAGAACTACGTATATAAATAATATGCAACAACATACTTGTATCCGCCTGTTTAATTGTAATATTATTATGATGTCGCGAAATGTGAAAAGAAAAAAATTATATCACTCGATTACAGCAATATTAGGATGGCATCAGACACGCATAATGACATCATGGCGCTTCTGTAAGGGATGATGACTATATAGGACGGCCGCAATCCCCTCCCCAATCCCACCTGTCAACCAAATATTATTATAATATAATCGTGCCAATTCATTATGCATACAGATACTTTACAACGTATATTATATAATATAATAAATCAACGAAATATAAGCGTGATAAAATCGGATGCGTGCCTATAGCTGTATAAGACATCTCGTCGTCGTAATCACGTACAAATCGATTTTTAATTTTTTAAATCAATTAACAGAATTCCGAGTACAAATTCTTTCGTTTTGAGTCGTTCTTAGTATCTGACTTATAGACTTACCCTATAACCTGACATCTTATTGTACCTGCACGCATAACCGCAATATTTATATAATAATTATGTAATAAACGATTATCTACACTATAAAATACGCGAATAGATTAATATAATATATGAGTCAAATAGGTAGTTAATAAATGGGTATACAGAGCTATTATTTTATACGTGTTATTTCTCGCCGTAATGATATTATGATAGATAAATAATTCTGGTTGTATTCTAATCACTAAATATAGACGTAAAGTGTTACATTTTTCCCGTTATAAAAATCTGTCTGTATGAAACTATTATAATAGATACAATTATAATTTATAGTAAAATTATATTCCTAATGATTACTGTATTATAGGTATGGGAGATGTTGACCAAACCACATTTCTATCTTAGCGCATATTCTATAATACAATTATGTAAGCATAATAGAAATATTAAAAAGTGTGTAAATTGTGTATATATAATATCTAGTTATGAATTTACGATGATTTTTTTTTATTATTATTATTCTATAATATATAATATATAAAATGTTAAATTTCGCATACAATTTCGTAGTCTGTACTTGTTTTACAACTCGACCAATAGTTATTTGCGTTAAACGTAAATCCCATAATAGATGGTATATAATAATCTGGTCGTATATAATAATAATATATTGTAATATTATATACATTATGTTTATGTACAATTTATATAAAATTAATTTGCAAAATGTTATGATTTATTATGTATATTGATATAATATGATGATAATAATAATAATAATATATATACTTGTAAGACGAGTGTTTTCACGCGGAAAATTTTTTTGTAAATATTTGACTATTTTATGTGTATAGTAAAGAATGCCATATTAAAAAAAAAATGAATTTTTTTTTCAATAATTATTTATTGATAATTTTTCTTTTGTATTTTAATTTCAAACGACAATCGCTATATGTCTATATATATATAGACAATATTATTGTATAAATTATACAAATTACAATAATTTGTGTTCATATAAATGGATACGATACCATTACCGTCATACTAATGATATTGAAGTAAATAGTCGATATGTCCTGCGGTAATAATTGAGTTTTATTGAAAGAGGCTACTATAATATTGTGTATCTCATAGGTTTCGTGAATTTAATTGCTTATTCGATGAACCCAAAACTTGATTTGGAAACAAATGCAGCAGTGAACTATCTACAACGATCAAAAAAATAAATAAATAAACATTTTGTGCGTGATATTTCGCATTAACTATATACACATGAATAATTGGACCGATGATACCAGTTTCCGAAGTCCGATATTTCGTAATCCACCCCTTTTGTTATGACATATAATGTAGTGCTATACACACACACATATATATATATATATATATAGCTACCACGCATAACAGTTCGCACACAAACGGGTGTAGAGATGTCAATTGACATCTGATCAAATATAAATGGTACGGTGACAGAGGTGGGCCAGGATGATTGTAGTGATTACAACGATGTCGCGTAGCAAATACATTTTATTTTTTTTTTCATTCAAAACCAGTTAAACACATAATGACCAACAGCCCCGAAAGAAGTTAGTGTTCGTCGTTGCGCTCGTAATGGTCGGCGAGTAATGAATGTAATAGTAACACTTGAACAGTTCATATTATAGTTCTATGCGTGTGTCGCATACGTAAGTACTCGTATATAGCTATGCACTGTGCATTTGTGCGCGTATAGTTTGCGGCGCGCGTTCGTCAACCCGATGCAATATACTGGTGCTGCAGTGTTCGCAGTCGTACCTATGCAGGTAAATTGCGAGCAAGAGAAAAACCGCGTTGTGCATATCCGCCCGGCCGTCGTCCATTTACATATTATCGCGATATACGCAACCGACTGTGTCGTATAATAATATGTGCCCGTGTGCGTATGCGAAATATCACGTTTCGCATTTTCGTCGAAAGGTCATTGCGGACCGTGTGCGCGTGCACGATGCTCGTGTACATGCGAAGTGCATACCTTTTAGAAATTTGGTTTCCGTTCGGGAACCTTGCCAAAAAAAAATAAAAAAATCTACAGATAAAATACTTTGGGTGCACGAGAGATTCCCCGTACCCGAAATAGAAAACGGACTGCACTGCAGTTTGGCCGACCGATAGACCGGTGAAATTCTTTCTTTTTTTTTTTTTCTGTTCTTTATTCATCATTCGTTTGGCAAAGAGGCGGACGAGCGTATTTCGCACAACGACGACCAACGCTTCACCGAACGAGGAATGAATGAGACTTATTTTTAAAACCATTGTTTAAAAATGTACTTACGATTTCGTCCTCCCTCGTTTCAATCATCTCTTTGTTCCTTTTAAATTGAACGTATCTTCTTCACGGAATGAGATAGAGAAAAAAGAAATTAGGTATACGCTCGTTCAAAATAGAATCGTTGACGCGCGTCGCGGCATCTTGGGTGTTCCGACGAGCATTTTTTTAATTTTTTTTTTTTTACCATACTGACTGCACCACTACTATTAATATATAATATATGCGTGTGTGTATGATAGGTGCCTAAATTATGTACAACGGCACAACGCCTGCAAGCAGATGCTAATTATTAAAACATCGGGGATGACATTTTATTTAAAGCGCACGGTCTGCATGTTGACAGCACTGGAAACTACATTACCATACTGATGTTAATTATTAAACGCTAAATAATATACCACTGCAAAGATTATTAGTGTTCCGTTGGGTATTAAAGTCCGCATGTATAGGTGAAAATTGGCAGAAATTCAACACACAGCCCATTCGTCCTCTCCGCAACTGCCGATGCCATTGATCTATGAATTATCACTTAATAGTTAACTTATACCGTTGTATCAAAATAAATTAGTGTAATACCAATTGAGAGTATACTTATAAATATCCTCTACTATAATATTTTATAAGAGTAAAATTATACATTGATATGTTATAAAAAGATTATGATTTATAGATAAATAATAATAATATAATAATCATAGATGTGGGTATTATACCTATTTACTTATATCTGTTGTCGAGACATTACCATTTTGACTATTTGTAACCCTCACATTATACAGTGACACCTGTAAAAGCAACAAGATCATAACAATTAGGTTCACTTATTTTTAATGTACGATACTACTCGGTTTATTTACCTGTTCGCGGTGTGTGAGCTTGGTAAACTACATGCACGTCATATTTAACGTGCGTTTGGTAATCCTTGTTCAATTTTTAGTAGTCTTACAAGAATTCCGTGAGTTTTTTTGCAAACAAGACGGTAATTATGGTTAGGAAAAAGATATAAGTAGGAAAAAATTATGCTAAGAAATAAAATCTGCTTGCGCCGATTGTCCCCTTCGTTTGAATTTATTCTTATACACAATAATTTTCAGGTCCAGATTTTTATAATACTTTATGCTTACCTGCATTATTTTTTATTTGACATTATATTCTATGACAAAATATAAAGTTTACTTAATATTAATAAATATAGTTATTTATAAATTTAAATTTAAAAAAAAATAGAACTTACCATATCCTCTTTTAAATAGCTTAAATATAATCAAACAATTTTGAAAATTATAGCATGTAGGAATGAATGATAATATAAATATTTTGGTAAAAACTTCAAATATCTACGAATGTTTGATTTTTAAATACAAAAAAAAATCGATTTTGACGAAAACTGGTTTTTCGTAAAAATTTCCGTTAAGTTTTTAAAAAAATACTAAAATGTTCAGCTACTTATCATCTGCGTATCGTCCGTTTTACCCGCTCCAAATTATCATACATCAAATACGCATCATTATTCTAATCAATAGATGGGTATAAAAAATGATTTTTAGTTGAAAATTCAATGATTGTCCTATAATAAATTATACAACATTAAAAATAAAATGGATTTTTCAATTGAATTGTAGCCATAAACTCATAGTAATACACATATTACATAATAGTTGCAATTATACGTCTTGACATGTCTCTATTTTACTACTCAGTAATAAAAAAGTAAAATCAATAACATATATACAAAGATATGCGGTTGGTTAATCGCTTTGCCGACGATCCCGAGGTGACGGACTCAATTCTTGTACAAGTCGGCAACGATCATTTTAATGGACCCACAATTATCGGATTGGGTCAGCGGACACCGTGCGTCGAGCTTACACTTTAAGGATGAGCGCCGTTGGGGGTAAATGACGTAGAATTTGGGGGCCCTGAAAAGGGCTATTTTAGACTTCCCCACGAGAACACCGGGTCGGGATTAACCGCCCGGCAGGGAAGTGAATAATCGTCGATGGACGCGCATTAGGTCGTTGGCGGGTTGCCGTGGACGTCTGCAGCGTACACCTAACCCTACGCGACGGCACTTCGAGAACGTTCGTCGGCCGTCAAAGGTATGACGATCCCGATAATCGATTAGCTCTGAGCGGTGCACGTCGATAATATAATCGCCGTCGGTCGCACAGTGTAGAGAACACATCACCGACAACAGACACGTCGTTACTGAAGTTCGCAGTGAATACTGTGCCGTCTTATTCTGTACTAGTCCGCGACGTATGTTCGAAAATTCTGTCTGCAATATCTTCTTGGCGTTAACGGTGTAGTCGACGACGTTCGTCCGTTGATCGGTATCCGCTAACGGCAGGCTTCCGTCCGGGCGCTCTTCTCTACTCTAACAGGTCTGATTTTATAACAGGACAGGTTGCTGGTCTTGCTTCTTCTTTTTCTTCCGCTAGTTTTCTTAGTTCTTGACAGTTTAAAAGTCGAGAACAGACTGACGATTTTCGGAAAACGCACCAGTATTTATACCCGTGTGCGTCATTTATTAGGACGTTGATTAATCTAGCGTTGTTGCTATGACGATGAATTAATGTATTATTCACACATCTCACAAAATATATAGTTAAAATTATGCTATTTTTCCTAGTAATTTTTTTTATTCTCTTTAGTGTAGAATTGTATGTCTTTTATTAGCTCTTCTACACTAGTGTCCTCGTTTTACTCGTCATACTCGTTCAATTTTCAAATCTCCACGATTAATATTTTTGAATTATAACAAAGTTATTAAAATTGCTATTCTTTGTTAAAATATTTTATTTTTGTCTTAGTTTAGTTAAAATGCGAAATGTCTATAAAAGAAAATGGTGCTTTTATGAATTACTTATGAGGAACCTACTATTACATTTTCATATCCTAACTAAATTTAATAAAATTGAACCTTTTATACATTTGTAATTACAAATTAATTGTAATGAATGATAAAAATAATGATCATGTACCTAATACCAATTAAAATAATTTACTGTCTAGCCATAATAATTATAATACATGGCACATACATAGTAAAATCTCCGAGACGAGATAAACACACGCACTCGTCGAACTTTTTCATTAAATTGGTGATTAAAAATAACTATATTTTTGTTGTTCCGATCGAATTCCGATCAAAACGCATCCAAGCTTAGACACCCCCCACCCGTTTAACATATCGACAACAACCGCGGTTGACCTATAATTTTTATTATTAGATCAACGCCGACAACGTTCGCTTCGGTCGGCATTGGTACCTACCCATATTATTATATTATATTGTTATTAAATTACGATCGACGATATACGGTTAAGTACTTCACGTACCCACCCCAAAGGATATGGCAGCCAAAAAGTTCCGGTCATACCTTATTGTTGTTTATATCATGTGTTTACTGCTGTCGTGTACTCCCAAGTCCCAGAGAGTAATACAGACACACGCATGAATTATAGAAATTGCGACGCAGACACGCCGGTTGCGCCAACCACCGATTAAAAAGCTTTTTATACCTAGAAGGACGCGAAACAGATCTGCGCTCGAACTGTATTAAAGGCGTTTGTCCGACACCATGACAAATTGGGTTACACTTTTTCTTTCCATCGATCCATCGTTTGGGGTTTAACCTTTGAAGATTGGATTATGGTATAATATATTATACACTACGCGGCCGATAATGACGACTTTTTCTTAAAGAACGAATCGTACTAGGACCTATGGGATATGGGGCAATATGGAGTTAAATGCAATAGGGTACCTACTACCTATACACATTATTGTAGTGCATACTCGCTAAACGAGTGGATAAGGTCTTAAATGGAAGTATGGAGAACAGACGTTAAACGATATTAAAACATACCATAAGTTGACAGTGCCAAAGTCTTAGCGCTTATTAGTTAGTTGTTACGCCATACGTTTGCTATTGACGCATTAGTAATGTAATAGTGCGTGATTCAATAGTGTGACGTCCAAAACGTAGACACTTAAAGGTTGAAATCCGTGGTCCGATTACAAACAAATTTTTACATTTTTATCTCGATTTCAATAGTAGGTCAATAAATCCACTTTAATATTAAAGTCATTAACTCACTAATGCAACGACACAAAATCGGTTTTAATGTAAATGTGCAATGTAGTATCAACTAACTCCTTAGTGTTCGTCAACTGTACGACATCCTTCTTACGGCAATAGTGTTAAAGGTTTATGAGGGGTGTTTTTCGTATAGATTATTTCGGTCACACCGCGCATAGATATCCACACGGTGGTCAGTAACAAAATATATTATAAAACCAATAGTAACACCCTAGAAAGGTAGAATATCTTTAGCAGGAGCCGCAGACTATGATGAATGAAACGAGCGAACAAATAAAAACGGATGGGTGATCGGAAATGATTGGTAATAATAATACCACATGTCCATGACGTTATCTCATCGTGGTGTGATAATAACATATTATCGTGATAATGGTTGAAGTTTGAACCGTGATAGTGGCAACTGGCAACGGGTTCGGGATTCATCACAAACTTCGCGCGTTCGAAGATACATTATAATATCTTAACGTCGATTTGCTTCCGACCGGTGGAATCGCTCGATTTGGACGCGTATCGTGTCTAACGGATCCGGCCACGTCGAAAAATCCGGGCACTTCCGGTCGCCCGACGTTGAACTGTCGAAGGACCGGCCAAACGGTTCCCTCCGACTGACTCTGTTACTTTTCCCACACGTGATTCCTGGACAGGCCTCGAGACATGTCGGCCCGATGCACGAAAACGGCGTGGCTGTCGTCGAAACTCAAAGAATTCGCGCTCGACGAGGAGATCTATTTAAACTACATCGAAAGTGTGTTGGACGGCGAAGAAGATCGATGCGAAAAAATCAGTGCACTTGAGGCGATTCTCGGAGAAGTATTGGTAAGCATCGCACACTACTTTACGAGGGCTATCGTCCGATATGTGGTCAATCACCGTTTTGTCACCAAATTAAAAAATATTATATGCTCTTAGTATAATGCGGTCTACCAATTTTTTTGTGTTCTACTTTAGCTGAGGGGGATATCTGCATCGTTATGATTATCGTTTATTCTTATTATCTGCTCGTAAGTCATTTTAAACCACTATGCGTTTTATTTTTGCATCTCCCAAGTCCCAGTGATAATGTTATACAATCAATGCTATGTAGATTGTCCACTTTAGTTGTTTAGGTATACCGCATTTTGAGAATTTGACAATACAATATTCTCTTTCTAAATATATAAAAAAAAATAATATCTAAACAACCCGAATCAAACACATTTTTATTATTATTCTATTCCACAGAGTGAGAACGAAGTGAAAACCCAATGCATGGAAATAATTGACATGTATGACACACAAGATGACAGTAGCGCTAGTGAAATTAAAATACCCATAGAGGATACCGAAGAGGCTTTGGTTAAAATGTTAGAAAACAATATAAGGACCGTCGTGACTGTTCCCAATAAAACCAACAAGTTAAATTCAGACGAGGAAGATTCGGATTTAGTTAAAATTAGAAAAAATATTCTAAGTCAATATGCACAGGTATGTCACGATTAGGGTCTGAATTTTTAGGTTTTTACATGCCATTAATTAACATGTGTAATTTCATAAGATTAAAAAATGTGAACAATTTGTTTAACATAGTATACAGAAAATTTTTTCTATATTTTCAAGGGTTAGTTACTTTATTTTACCTTAAAATATTTTGTAAACTGTAAAAAAATATTGATATATTTTTATTTTGAGACTTTGACAATTTTTTTTTATTTATGGTACAACAAATTTGTGTTCTATTTTTATGATTATTTTTAAATTTTTCATGAATAAAAAAAAACAAGTGTGAATATGCAATAATTTGCATATTTTGATATTAATTGATTAATTCTGCATACTTTTTGTATGTTTTTTCAGAGTATTAAAATCATATTTCAACTTTTTTTCTACTTAAGAATCCAGATACTTGTCATAACTATTGGATCAATAATGTTTTTAGACCTATGCCATAAAAATATAAAGCGTGTATAAATTTTTATGCATTGATTTGTTTGGTTTAGAAAGAAGCTAATTCAGAAGAAGAAGAAAGTGACGATTTAGACATAGAACATAATACTAATGCTAGTTCTGTATTAGCTTTAAAAAAAGAACAGAGAGAAAGAGCTAAAGAACAAAGTTTACGGAAAAAGGAAAAAGACAAAGAAGACAGGTAAAATTTTGATTTGTACATCATCATTATAAAGATATTAAACTATGGTAATACTTTTTGGTATTTAAATTCATATTAATCGATAAAAGCTTTGAAAGAGCAACACTCTTATATGATTATCATCACTAAAAACAAAAATAAAAAATGTGTTGATTGAAATTAAAATTTAATTTTACAGAGAAAAACAAAAGCAATTGGCACAAGAGAAGAAAGATGCTAAAAAGAAAAAAGCTCAAAAAGTCGAAAGAAAGCGTTGAAACACTACAGTAACAAGACTTTTGTGCAGTTTGACAAGTGTATTTTTCAATTAATCTAATTAGAATTTAGTTGACATTTAATGTTGGCAACGAGTGCTTATACATTTTGAAATATTTATCAATTTATGTGTTATGTTTGATTATTTAAAACAAAAGTGATATTCATTTTGTACAAAGACTGTATTTTAAAAACATTAACACCTAACTTATAGAGCTTTATATTCATAAAATTAAAAATGGTTAAGAATTAATTGTATTTTTGTGGTTATAATTAATTTTAAATTCTACTAACATTTGGTCCAATTCTGATATAAAACATGTATTAATAAATAATAGTTATTAAAGCTCAAGTTCCTTTTTAATTGGTTGACATTTTTTATAACTATTTCCTGTCTCTGATTTGCTTCAAATTTGTATTGATAAGTAGATAAGATTGTTTGCAGCAGTGAGATAGATTCCAATGGATTAGTGAAAAAGAAGCACACTAAGTCTAAGGTGGTAGAGACTGGTTGGATTTTTACATTGTAAATTTGTTTTAGCAAATTGGTCAGGCTTAGGAGATAGGACTAGTCATCAAATTTAACCCAGTGGGACAGACTATATTTTAGTAGATTGGGTAAGATAGATTAAATTTTATTTGATGTATTCTGTATTTAAATATTAAACTTAATTTTTCTAACTCGTTTATGCAGATTTTAAAATAGTTAATATTCTAAAATTTGTTAGACCAGTTATCTAGCATTGATTTTAGTAACCCAAGAAAAGAATATATTGTTAATAAATTAAGTTTTATTGCTAACGTTTTTTGTTAACAAATAGTCAATATAATATTTAAAAAATACTTTTTCTGTGTCATAATATATATATATATTAAATTAATTGATTTTAATTTATACTTGTAAATTACATTTGTAATTTGTATGTAAGCTATCATTAAGAACAATTTATTTCATAATTATTTTAAACCACTACAATACAGTTGAGCATCTGTTAATGTATCATAAAACTTTGTTCTCTATACAATCTTAACGAATATTTAACAGATCTGTAATTATATTTATTTTATTTTATTAACATTTCAATTTATTCTGATTGTAATTCATATCCAGGACCAGATTGGTCTGGCGAGTTACCGACTAAAACTCAGAAGCTGCTCAAAAATATGAGCAAGTTTTGAGTGTTTGGTCATATTTTTCTTTGTTATAATAATAAAAAAGTACACAGATAGAAAATATAATTGATTTGAATTATTTAAACCGCACAGTAGCTGTAGCTGTAATAAAATGTTAGAAATTCTAAAACTCGATAGGCTGATATCTTGCGAATTTGGCGCTGTTCATGACTTTAATATATTTGGACAGACGAGGATGTTGACTTTCAGAAATATGGAGACGACTTCACCTTTCAATGGTCTAAATTAATAGCACTTTCTAATTAATTTTAAAATAAAATAACTGTCAAAAAAATATATTGCAATACATAATAAGTTTAAAATTTTAAATTTCAACATCGATTTTATCATTTACAAATTATAGTAATTAACATTTAAGACGAACATCTAAACAATCAAAGACAAATCTACTGAGATTCCAGAACTGCAGTAGCAATATCAAAAAATAAATTGCAACAAAAATCAAAATTATAACTAATTCTAAAAGACAACAATTTATGAATTTTACATAATCAATTATTTTTTTACATTATAATTTAAAATTATATATATATATATTTATGTTTCATTTGTGCTACAATGGTGTTTATTAATTTAATTTCAATTAATTAAATATAACTATCAAGTATAAATGACTTTTAGTCACTGAATTAGGCGTTCAATCCAATTATTATGAGTTATAGTAAATATTCACTGAGCAAATTAATACTACAATTACAAATAATAATTAGCAATTAACCAACAATAATGGAATGTTAAGTGACTATGAAAGGAATACATATTAATGTGCAATTGACTAATAAACAGATGACAAATCGAGTGTTAAATGACGAAGTAAATTTGAACGATTCACTCTGGATGTTTTGATTTCTTGCAGTACCATTGTCTTACAATCTAAGCATACAGTCATTTGTGCACTATATTTGGTTCTGAAACAATAATTATTTATAAAAAATAAAATAAAATTAGATTTTGACATTTTTTAAACATTTTTTAACATTTTTCTTCTATAACAATGAGTTAAAAAAGGTAAAAGATTATTACCGAGTGATGTTTTGTGTGACTGTAGATGAACCATGGTAACTTGCAGACATACTATTATTGGGACAACCAACTGTCAGTGATTTCTGAGGACTAGATGGAGCACTGCCCCAACTACTTTTTGACCACCAAGGATTTTGTTCCGATATTGCTACATTTGGACTGAGTGCTACAACCGGGATTTGGGACAAATGATCAGTAGGCATACGCATCTATATTATAAAAAAAATGTTAATTTTACAATATAAGTAGTCAAAGATTCTGTATAACTATAGTATATTAGATATGTTACCTTGGTACAGCATTTCGAACATATTGTACGTTGGCACATTTTGCATTCCTGTCCCCATGGACCAAAAATGCCAAATCTTGTTTTCATACACAAGAAGCAAACCTAAAACAAAGAAAATATTTATAATCATGTTTCAAATTTTTCAGTATAAAATTAATATGTACTTTTCGATTTTCAACATCTTCTTTGAAATTTCCTTCAACTGGTAAACTTTCTATCTCTGCTTTGGTAAGTACACTACGAATATGTATAAGCTCTTGCAGAGTCAAGGTCAAACAATCACTCTATTAATATATTTAATATTTATTAATTTATTGCACTTAATTTATAACAATATGATTAAATTAACAAAAAAAATATTTTTTTTTTTTAGAATAATAGCATATGAGAAAATAACTCAAAAATTAAGAATTCAGTCACCAAGATGATTATTGATCACATATTTAATAAACAAAATTACAAGTTAACGCCCAAAATATCTTCAGATACTATTAGATATAATTAAAAACAATGATAAATATTATTTAATCAACAATTATGAAATTATGAAGAATTTAAACTAAAAATAAAAACATTAAAAGAGTATGCTAAACCCACAAACATCTCACTCACTCTTACAAATGTACAACATAGTAAATTAGTTTGTTGTTAGATTTTAATATTATTAGTTAATTAATCCTTAAGTTAATTTTTTAATTTAATTAAGATTGAAATATATTCATCTCATAGGTTTCTATTGATATATCAATTTGAAAACAAGTTATGAGTATTTTAAAACTAATTTTCAAAAACTAATTTAAAAATAGTATGACAAAATAAATAGCATAAAATAAACTATGATATTAATTTCTCAATATGCATGACATCGTTTTTTTTATTATTATCGCCAGTTATTAAATATAAAGACATAAGGAAAAGAAAGACTTACAGTAGGCAAAGTGTTTTTGAACATAGATTGTCTGCGAGTTTGCTTCCACAATCCACTCATTGGTTTGATAAAAGACAAAGATGATTGATCGGCAATTGTGTGCCTTCGTTGCTGTTTTCTAATTGCATGGATATTTTTATTGGGTTTTGTGTCAGGAAGTCCATGTTTTTCTTCTCTTCCTACAATCAACAATACCAGTATCAAATAATTGTACATTTTAAAAATATGTTATGATGCAAACAACAAAATACTAAGTATTTATTTCAGTGTCAAATTGCTCAATTAATTAATTTTGTTTATTCCCAATTTATAAGTTTAGTTGAAGATTACTTCATTCAACATTAATTGTTAAGAAAGCAATTTAATTAAAGCATAAACCATAATCACAATTAATATTATAAAATAAAATCGTTTTAACACTTGAATATATATAATTTGTGTAACATAGAAAAATAACTAAAAACATATTTGTAATTATGCATTGTTAATGATATGTAGATATTTTTTCACTATAATAATAATTGTAACATGAATATAAATCTAATTAGTTACAGTTACATAAATTATTTTTGATTTATTAAGTGTTCCAACAAATACTTGATTACATTTTATTTTTATACCAAGGATTTTTACATAAGTTAATAGTATATTAATAATACAAGAGGAGTTTTAATAATAAGGTTAAATGTTAGCAAGCATAGAAAAAAATCTTAAAGCCTTAATTTATGGATGATCAAGTAGAATTTTACCCAAAAAGGTAATGTTCAATTAAACTTACCTGTATTTTGTACAAATAATTTTATACTATTCTTTTTAGTATATATATAACAGCTGGTCTTTTAAGTGTCAACATAATGTTAAATTCTACAAAATAAAATTCTGTACCTAAATAAAGATTTATAAAAAAAAAAAAAATCATAAACATAAATTACCAAGACAGGTGAAGCAAAAGTGTTGATCGTGGTGCATTCTAAATTGTGAATGTGGATAGTAAATTTATTAGAAAAAAATAATCCTTAATTTCATTTATCAATCACCTCATATTTATATACAAAATATAATACAACATTTATAAATATTTTTTAAGATAGGTATGAATAAATTTAAGATTTAATTGTAACAATATTTTTTTTCTTACTTGGCATTATAATATTATTTAGTATTCAGACTGTATGAAAAATTTATTTTAAATAATTAAGTAGTTTAAAAGGTCTTATAATGTTGAAAATATGACTGAGTGGTACAATGACAACCACAACACAAAATCACAATGGTTAAATGCTTTTAACATAAACAATAAAATGACGAAATAAAAAAAAAAAAAAACAAAAAGAAAAATTTAAATAAACATAAAAAGAACTAGGAATGTTACAAGAACTTAAGGTAAGATAAATTATCTTAAGATATCACACAGGATGAGGTTGGTGATAATGTTTTTAATCGAAAGTGCAAATCACAGTTGTTTGATTGGGAATCACTACCTTGAGTGGCCACGCCCAAAAATGTGGGTTCTTCTGTTTTTTCCACTGTAGTAGTCTTGAATGAGTTATTTTCTTCATCATCATCAAAATCATCTTCAGAATCAGAACTCTGAAAATTTAATATGAAGACACATCCATGAATAACAACAATATTTTAACAAAATAATGTATTATTAAACAAACATACTACTAGACGTGCTAATGCAGAAAAATCCACTTTTATAAGCTTGCGCTCTTTAGTTGTATCTAGCATACTTTTGATAGATTGGTTAGGCATATATTCTTCTTCTGAATTGTTTATAGATGAATTGTCATAGTGAACTAAACAAAAATTTAAAATTAATTTACAGAGAAATATTAAATTTTGAACGAATAAAATAATTTACTTTTTGATTTATTGTTACGAGAGTTTGGAGGACTCGACATTGATCTCGATGATTTAATATTACGGAAAGGGCTTTCTAAATAAATTTAAAAACAACTGTAAATTAAAACTGAACTCATATAGAACAACATTAAGTAATTCATGTAATAATAATTAACAGTAACAGTATTATCAACAATATTAAAAAAACAAAAACAAAAACAAATGTGTTATATTCATTTTAAAATTTAATGGGCTTACTGGTTAATGAAGTAGAACGCAACTTGACGTTTCCACTTTTTATACACTCCAATAAATGTTCCCTTGGTGACAGTTTATCTTGTCGACGAGGAGCTAATTTTCTTGCAGCAGCCTATAATTAAAATTAATACTTAATAAGTAACGTAACAAGTAACAACTTTAAATAAATTATTAACATGACAAAATAGATAGAAAAATATTTATATAAATTATTAATCATTAATATAAATATGAGCAACTTGATTATATTTAACAAAGTATTAAAATGTTTTAAATATTAAGCTTATCTAGAGTTTTAATCATAGTACATTAAACTGAATTATTATTTATTGTATATTTATATATTAATATAAGTACTTTAAAGAAACAAAAATGTACATTCATTTCTATTTTTCTTCCAATGAAATAACTCATAATATAATATAAGAAACATTGTTGTTATAATATATATTCATAATTAAATTCACTATTTCTTAGAACAATATCAATGACCATATTGACATTGATTAATTTAAAATATCTGTTAAAACAAGGTCATCAGACACAACACTATTTACAAGTATAAATATAATTATGTTGTAAAAATGTATGCAAAGCTTTATAAATATAAAAAGCATTGATATTATTAAATATTTTCTTATTGATTATATACAACTTTGTAAAAATAAATTACTACCTATTTTAACAATATTTGGTGAATCGACAGTGATAAAATATTTGACACTTGTCAAACATATGATCTAACAAAAGTTTAGAGCAATAAAATAGTAATTAACAATACAAGCTCCATAATTTTGCCAAATTATAGGTTTCTATAGTATTAAAATCAATGAATATAGGTAATAAACTTGCTGCACTAATTAAATAATACCTTTCACATTCATCTTTTATATATATTAAAATACATATCCTTTATTTGAATACTGTCATTAATCCCTAACAAATTTCTTTATTTAAAAAATAAAAATAAAAACATACAAATATAATTTTATTATGAATTTTATATGTCTGTATAAATATATGTCATTTGCCAAACTTTTAAAAATTAAAAATAATAAAATTACACAACATTTGTATATAGGGTGATTCTTTAATCATTAAACAGTCATTATTTTGTCAAGTATTCATTTTTTTCACCCTTTTATTTATTTAATTAATAAACTGTACTCACACTTTTTAATGGCGGCCTAGATCTAATAAATTCAAGTATTGCATCGTGGGCATCTCTTTGAATTCTGGCAGGAATTTCTGGGGGGGTAACTCTTTTTAAAGTATATCTTCTAGACCGTATGTCATCCATTAACATTTCATAGGGGGTTAATGCATATTCAACAAATTCATCTCCAGTACGAGACCTTTGATCAACTTTTTTCAATTGTACACCACGTCGTAGTTCCCGTATTAATTGTATCCATAGACGTGCCTACAATATTTTTTTATAAATAATATTATTTTTAATTTTTTAAACATGATATTATTATATTATATTATATATTATTACATTATTGTATTATTTGTATAGTGAAAAACTGTACAATAATTAATAATTATTAAAATGTATATTGTAATATAAAAATATAATATTCCAACTAAATTCAAATGTTAACATAAACTACAAATAAAAAAAACACAGTACTTGTTTGTTATTTTACCGCACCATATAAAATTGATCACCTTACCATCAAGTGACGATCCTTTGTAGTTTGTATATGGTAATTCAATATGTGTTATAAAACTACCAAATAATGGTAAATAATAATAATAATAAATTGATTACATTTAATAGTAGCATGATTATGAACTAGTTTTTGTAATCACGTACAAAAAAAAAAAAATCAATTTTCAAAAAATCTTTAAATTTCACACATTTTATTTGTTTTACGAATAATTTTTGTCTTAAAAATTGAATGCCAGTATTGAATATTATGGAAAATAATTCACTAAAATGAATTTTTAACAATATTTTTAAATGAGTTAATATTATTTGTAAGGTAGATATGAATTTTAAACTACAATTATATACAATATAGTGACAAGCAATCAACATACTAATATGATTCAAGCATAACAAAATACAACTCCAAATATTATACAAAGTATTACTTTTTTCATGAAAAGATCACATTAGACTAACCAACATGTAAAATATCATAAAGATACAGATAAATATTAATCACGAATAACGATAAAATCATGATTTTAGATTTAAAATTCAAGACTGCAAATGTAAGGTCACTTAGAGGTAGGGTAATAAACTTTATACAGGTTAGTGGTGAGGCGATAACAAACAAGTAACAAAATTACTTAAACCTATATTAACTTAGAAATCAAAATTATTATTTGGAATTATAATAAAATGTAATTTGTTTTACTATAATCTAGACATACTTGTAAAATACTCCACTTTCTGCGGTTGGGCTAACAAAAAGTAACACAAAAAATGTGTTAGTTTTGATGCCATAATAAATATAAATAATACAAACTTATAAATTCAATTCCTAAAGCCATAATACTGTAGGTATTACTCACAATAAAACTTAATTATGTGAACACAAATAAAAATCAACACTACTTTTTAATAGAGACTAAAAAATTAGTTTTAAGATGACCAAAAGTTAATTTAAAAAATAACTGCAATGATGAATATTCATTAAGCATTTGATAGCTTACCCAATCACTGTAATCCAATGTTATTAATTCAGCTGAAGTTGAATTTCTGTGTCTTAAACTGACAGATCCATCAGATAATTTATCTAAAAATGACGAAAGTTCTAAGGCCTCTGCCACTAATGCTCGGCATACAGCTTTATAATGAGTTTCAGAACCCAATCCTGACACACCGATATGTCTACTGCATTCCTAGAATAAATTTTATCCAAAATATATATACAAAAGTAAGAAATATTAACAATAAAATTGCTCAAAATATATTTTTCTAATTGGTATGGGTTTGGAAAATATCAAAACACAACTTCCAGGTTTTGGATGAAGACATTGTTTATACATTTTAAACAAATTAATTAATAAATAAATACAAAAATAGATTGAAAAGGAAGAAATTTGAATATATCAATATTTATCAATTCAAAATTGTTCAAAATAGTTAAATGTATAATATACATAAGTGATAAGTATTGTCTAAAATCAGACTCAAACATTATGTAACTACTAATTACTATGTAGGTACACACATGCAATGCTTCTTAAAGATCTTGAACGTTGAGTGTTTAGTTTTTACTATACCTATAATATTTTTATATTAAAATATAGTTTCTTTATGAAATGAAAAATATTGTTGTTTTCTTTAACAAAACAAATTTCCTTATTTTCAATCTATAAGACCACAAAATTAGAAAATAATTATTTCCCTAATTTTGAAATCTTGAACAACTTTAACTTTAATGAACATTAAAGAACTATTAAGTAATTTTTATTTTTTTGAAAAAAAAATAATATTTACCTCTAACACATCATCAAAAGTAGCAAAATTATTTCGTGATATTTCTTCACATTCAGCAGAATCTCTTTCAATTCCTTCATCGTCAGTTTCACCTGATTGTCCATGGTCCATAGATTGAGCATGCAAACCATATTCAACTAAAAATTTAAAAAGAAAACTTGATAATTAAAAGGAGGATCCTATAAAAATTAATCTATTGTTGATTGATAAAAACAAATGTATAATAAAGCAGTTAATGATGAATTATAAAATGAGTCAATATAAAATCAAAAAATATTTCTGAATAAAATGTTGAAAAAATAATATTTATTTAAATGAGACCCATAAGGAGTTGAACTGTGTTGACTGAATTGTTCAAGCTAATACCTTTTATCTGGAAACAGGTAAAGTAGTATACCTAGTAGGTGAACAGGTTTGAAAGAGAACAAAGAATATGAGAAAAACTGTAGAATAGAAAAGTTTCTAATAAATAATATGCCAATATAGTATGATACATACAAACTTTTGGGAAAAATAACTGTAAAATTTACAAAGAACATCAATATGTTTGAATGTTTCTAATAAGAATACTGATTAAGGTCACAATTTTTTAATGGTCAAACAATTTTATAATATTCAAATTTTTGACTAGATTCAAAAAATAAGAATCAATCAACATATCAATTTTTATTGAATAAAATCTAATTTATTCTATAAATAGTGTTTAAATTAAATTTATTAATATAGAACAATTTAGTAAATAATAAATATAATTTATTTATTGAATATATTATATGTATATATTATAGGTATATCATATACAACCAAAATGAATTATCAATAGGTAGTTTAATGTTAGCTATAAAATACTGATAAATATATAGTATTTTAAAGGAAAAGAAAAATAATCCTCTTTGTAATGGACTACTTTTCATGGAAAGTAGTGGCAATTGTAACACACTTCTTTTAAGTAGTCAGTACTCAGTTCTAACAACTGCTAGAATAAGTAGAAGTGGATAATAGTGAATGGAAAGTTTGTACAGTTGAAATGCTATGATTATATTCATCAGATCATTAACAATAAAATTACCTTATTCATCATAGAAACTATTATGTATAATAGGTATTCAATAAAAAAAAAACTTTTTTTAGTAAGCAATTTTAATTTTAATTGTCACAAGAATAATTATTAATGATAACTTTTATTTAAAATATTATATGTATCACTTTATAGGCACACAATATACAGTTTCCAGCTTAATTTAAAATATTTTAGAATTTTAAAGGTAAATAAATAAATACCTAAAATATATAAACTATTATAGTACAACAATAGTACAATTAAATGTCAAGTACTACACTATTTAAAATAACATAGTACAAACTCTAATTATATAAATATTTTCAACCAAACTAAATTACCTATGAAAAGATTATATAAGTTTAAAGTGTTCAATAAACATTATTATACTTAAATGACATAATATACATAACTTAATCTCTTTAATGAGAATAAACATTGATTTAAGAAATATTGAAGTCAAAAACCTCATAAAAAACTATTTTATAATCAAAAACTCAATAAATAGATAATTATATAACAATATTAAAAATAATGACATTCATAAAATTTATTTTGGTATTTTTAGAAATGTTTCATAATTGATTGTTTTTTTTCAATATTTTTGATTAATGCATGATGCAATTTTAGTTTATCAGTAAAAATTCTAGAAAATGTAATAAAAAATTCATTGTATACAGTTCTCACTACTAAAAAAATGTTAAATATTTAACTACAATTTTTTTATACAAGCATTTAATTTTAAAATTCAAATTTTTGATTTTTATACCTAGGTTTAAAAGTTTAACACTAGGTTTTTCAAATTGTTTTTATATAAACCTTAAATATACAAATAATCAATTTTTCAAAGGAATTTCATGTTCAAATTACTATAATGTATTATTAAATTAAATTTTGTTGTAATTCCTAAAAGATTGTTATTAAGGGGGCTTGAGAAATTTACCACTATATATATTGTTATTTTATTTTACACAATTGTAATATTCAAAATATTCAAATTAATTTTAAATTATTTACCTAATCACAAACCTATTCACATAGGAATACAGTATGTTGGTATTTACTTAAAAGGAATATATGAAATTATATTATAATAATTATCATATGTGATTGTTTTTACCAACAGTTAATTCAACTTAGCATATTAATAATATCATTATAAATATATAATATATCTAATATCCTTTAAAATGTTATTTGATAGGCTATACACATAGAACTTTATGCAATAATTTATTGTAGCATTTAAATCGAACACATCCATTACTCAATGACGAGATTTACTCAAAAACGTGTGTAATAGACACATTAAAAAAGTTCTATGATTTTGAAAATTATCGACATTTGTAAAAAATGTTCTGATAAAAAGTATAAGATTCTTATCTACCAAATTATTTTATTTAATAATTGTACTTATTTACTAAAATGTATAGTATTTAGTAGTTGATATTAATATTTACTTACATGAAGCTATCATTCGTTTAATTAATGATTCCAGCTCAGGATTTAATGACCTTTCTTCATCTTCATCAATTCCAAAATCAAGTACTTGAAAAACAATATATCCTAGACTGGCAATCACCTACATAAATTAGTATTATGTAAGTATATGACAAAATATAATTTTTTTAAATATTTAAATTTATAAATTTGCTTATTTTAAATAAGTTTGTTGTTAGTAAATGTCAGTACAGTAAACAATTTTTAACACATTTAAAAATATCTTATTATTTTATATACATTTTGAATTTTGATCAATAGAATTTACAAAACATATCTTTTTCAACAAAATTTGTTTAAAAAAAAAAAAACAAACATGATTAGTATGATGATTATATTTTTTATTTAAAAAATATTGAATTAAGTTTCATTAGATTTTTATTTATGAACTTATAGTCTTTATATTAAAAGTATAAACATATAGGTAATATAAAATTAATTTTATATATTGCACAATACATGGTATAAAATTAATAATTTAATTTAAAAACAGAAAGTAGGTATATTAAAAACATAAGGAAATGTGTTTTAAAACCAAATATAAAATTATATAGTATATAAGGACTACAGACACTAATTGATTTAAAAAGAAAAGAAAATATTTTAATTATTACCTACTTATATTTATGCATTAAGAATTATGTTAATTTGTATAACAATACACGGTTCCCAGAATACCAAAATGAAAATGTAGGTATTTATAAATTTTTAATGATATATACCTATTGAATTTACTGGATAATGTAGATATTATAAAAGGTACTGTGAAATTAAATGTGAATAAAATATTAAATCAAATTAAAACTGTAAATATTTATCAGAACAATATACAATAAAATAGATGTGTTTCTAAAATTACTTTGATATTTTGATTACCAAATAAAATTTACCCAAATTCATTAATTATTATTTGAAAGAAATTTACAAATTATTTTAGTAAAATTATTTAGTTATATAATTACTAAAGTTTAATAGTTAGGTAATTTAAATTTATAATTACTATAACCAAAAATTATTATATGTTTGCTCATTCTACATTAGTTACATTATTTCATGTTAAAAATAGAAACTTAATACTTACATGATGTTGAAGTATAGTTTTACTATCATTTTCATTACTAAGTTTTTCAATATTTTCATGAGATTCGGCTGAAACAAACATAAAAAGGTATATTAAAATTATTTTCTAGTTATAATAAAATATCACACAAAAGTATTATTTGTACAAAAATGTAAATTCAATTATCTAGTAGACCAGGTGCATAAAAACAATAATTTTATTAAAAGAGGGAAGAGTATTTTATACCTTTATTACAAATTAATATAAATTCTATTTAAAATAAATTAAAATGTATATAATTATATAATAAAAAGAAATCGAAAACTTATTTTACCAGTAGGAGAATTCACTAGGCAAGTCTTTAATTAAGTATGAGTAACTTTAAACATGAAAAAAGTAAATATAATTATTATACTATATTTAATGTACTATTAACTTTAGCAATAATATAATCACGTATATGGAGGGTTATTCACCAAAGAAACAGGGATCCTCTTTTTTCTTTAATAATGGAGTTATTAAAAATATAATTTATGAAATTTTTAAATTCATGAGATACAAACTTATGTTTTTAATTTGGAAACCCTTTTATTTTCTGAAAATTATAGAACAGATATTTTTATTTTAAAAACATTTATTGAAATCAAAATTATAAAGAGTGGTGGTTTTTGTGTTATTAAACTTCAAGTATAAAAGATAATGATTTAAAACTATAGCCTAGAAGAAATTAATCAGCACATAGCTTATATTTACAAAATAGGTTAAATAAGATTCGGTAACCAGGTTGTACACACGAACCATTACTTTTTATACTTAAAGTTGACACTCTAAATGTTATACATTTGAATTAACATACACTATAATATAGAGGATATTTTAGAACATTTTTGAAGATACATAAAAGGGAGTTAATAAGATAAATCCTAACTTATTGTTTAATGTTA
This sequence comes from Rhopalosiphum nymphaeae, assembly GCA_036289425.1. Lineage (NCBI taxonomy): Eukaryota > Metazoa > Arthropoda > Insecta > Hemiptera > Aphididae > Rhopalosiphum > Rhopalosiphum nymphaeae. The sequence goes on along the minus strand of JAZAQC010000005.1, from coordinate 602,345 downwards.
AATTAGCTAGTTTTCAAAAAATTCACCATACAATAAATCATAAAGAAACTTATAATATATATAAAATTACATAGGTAAGTATACAAAATTACTTTTGAAAACATTTTAAAAGGAGCTGTTGTCTATCTTATATTTTAGTCCTCGTTTTTGGTAGTATGTTTGTATATCTATATAAAAGTATAATTTTATATTTATAGTTCTTATAGTTGATAGTTCAACAATAATCTAACATATAGTCCATATGACATATAATATCTAGGTATCGATATGGAACAGAGAAATTCAAATTAGGTTGTAAAATTAGTATAACAATAAATCATATTTATTTATTATTTTATAACATGTGTAGGTATAGGCAAAATTATTTGTTAGTACTTGTGCCTAATAAATATTAATAATTTTTTATTCATAAATTATAATCATATAAGTAAATACCTAAGTCTAAATCAATGTTTAGTAAACATTATAAACACTTTAATAACTAATTGGATCTAGATATTAATTATAAAAGTAATTACCAATTAATTAGTATCTTTTAAATGTTTTTAAAACCATACATAAACTATTGCAAAATGTACCTTATACACCTGACTACTAACAAAATTATTTGGTTTTATTGTAACAAGAATAAAAACTAAAATAAATTAATCAATGTCAATTGTTATGTACCTACATAAAATACCCCCGTAAACTATACACTGATCTAATATTACTTTTAAAATTTATTATGATACAAAATTAATGATGTTTACTGCAAGATTTACATTTTATAGTATGGTTTTTTCTGGACTATAACAACAATTTAGCACACTTGTATAAATATATTTAGGCAAAATAAAAATGTTTTCTATTTCTATAGTCATTACTCGATAACTACCAATACTCTTTGAGTCAACACTAAAATATGAACACATTTCCTAAATAACTTTGGAGAAAAAAATTATTATAATGATGAATATAAATTATTATACCATTGAATGCTTGGTTGAATGTTTCAGTATATTTTAATTTATTGTATAAGTATAAACCAACCTATTTTTATAAGTACCTAATATTATTTAATTTCATATGACAGATAAATATAGGCACACATTAACTTAAATTAGTTTAATTTACATACAAGAAATTAATATATATATATATATATATATTTATGCAGATTGATAAGTTTCATAAAAATTGATTAATTTAATAATTGTTTACTAATATTTAGTGGAAAAATCACAAAAGACTAAATCATATATAGGAAGTATTAGTTTACTATTGTTGATCAATGATTAAATGTTAAGTGATTAATTATATAAATCTGCAATAATATTTTTACAAATAGATACACATTTTTATAACATATTTTTTATTTTTACTGTCAAGTCTCACAACTACTATTTATTTTTGTCTTTTTAAGTTCTTAATGTAATTAATGACATTTGGTATGCATAGTTGAAATTTATATGATTATTATATTGGAGTAATTCGATAGTTTTTTTAAATATTTTTTGTTTATACATCTTTCATAAGTATATTGTATATTATATGAAAATAATTTTTATTTATTAGAAGTTGGGTATTAATATATATATATGCACTGGAACAAAAACCACAAAAAAATACATGCAGTCAACATGTTAAGTTTTATAAGCTTGTTTGGTTATTGACAATACATGTTTCAAAACCTATTACTTTTTTTAATATCTTGAAGTAAATGGTTATTAAATTTAAAGATTTGATAAAAATCAAGGAAGAAAATTGTTTTTATAACTATTGGATAAACTTGTTTTTATAACGGAACCCAATACATGGAAAGTTCATTATTTACTTCAATAGACATAATTTTGGTTAAAAAAGTTGACAAACAAAAAAATGTATTACATTTAAACAATGTATGAAACAAATATATCATAGGTACCATAAACATTTCGACATAAATTCAGTAGTTAAATTTTTTACCTGTAAGGTATGTAGAGCTCTGCATAGAACTGATTTTTAAAGCCCATGCCCATCCAAAATATTTTTTACATAGAATTAACTTATCCAGTCTATCTTATGAAAAATTAGCCCAATCTGTAACCTTATTTTTATCTAAAATTTGATATGTTTAATGTTTGTGTAATAAAAACAAACAATTTTTTTTTTTTTATTAGAATTTGATCTTAAAATAGGTATTATCTATTAATAATTTTTCATTTTAGAATCTATTTTTTAGGGGATTTAGGAGTTGTTTAATTTATAACCCAAATACCCAGACTGACTTGTGTCACAATTGAAAAATAAGGTTGACAGCCCAGCCAACTCACATTAAGTGCATACACGAGGCTGGATAAAAATTGGGCTCTAGTATATACCTGCTTAATCTTAGTCCATAGTAAAAGTTTTTATATTATAATACGAGTATATTGCAAAATTAAAGGATTTTTCTGATAGGTAATTAAATAAAAAATAAAACCTGAGATTAAAAAGGCCTTAAAACAGATTTCCAGCCTATAAAGGTACAAATATTACATAACTACTTACCAAACGGTTATCAACAAAGTACAGACACTATAAATTATCAATATATAAACTACCTATGTATAATATTGGGCACAATTAATTTATGTGGGCGTAATTAACTATGAATATAGGTACTTAGGTAGTAATTATTTTAAATATAGGTAATACTAACTATTTGATAGTCTTATATATATGATAATTATTTTAGGGTGCGTACATGTCATCAAGGCTCATTCACATGTACAACAATATTTAAGTAAATGTATGTAAAATTTAATTTCAAACTGAAAATAATTTTATCTTTGTCGATTCTAAGGTTCACAGTAAAAGAAAAAAAAAGAAATAAAACTAGTAAATCAATAAGTTGCTATGCATAGTTAAATGATAAGCCTAAACCAATACAAAATTAACCTATTTATTTGAAAACTTAGGGTAAAAATATAAGTGCCGATTGTACCTAATTAAAATTTGTAGTTATTAAAAATTAGTGTGAACTATCATGGTAGATTAAATAAAAACTGCACTCCATAGTATTTAATTTAATTTTTAAATTCAAAACAGTCAAATAAATAAATTATTTACAAGACATACCTTTTTCTTCAGTGTTCAAAATAGTACTTGGATGGATGAATCCATCCTTATGGATACGGACTTCTTCTAGATTCTTGACCACACGACACCTGTTTGGATCACGTTCAAAAGCATTCTTGAAACACTTGGCACACTGATAGCACAGGGCCCATGCATGTTCCTCGCTTACAGGTGTGTTGAATGATTTGATTATATTTACGAGCGAAACACAATCATTTTCATCCAATTTGCAGAGGTACGGCTTGAAATTGTTTGGGACATCCATGTCTGTTACTCACATGAGCCTGGTGTAGTTGCAGGTCGACAAATAACACTTTAGTAGCCGACAAGATACACTGGAGACGGATGAACGCGTCATAAAGAGATCCGACGAATAACGAATCGTAAAAAAAAAGTTCGTCGTAAAGTACGAGAACCTATTTCATAAACGATCGTGACGTTTCGAGAGCAATACCGACACGGTTTTGGTAAACAAAAACGCAAATAAAATAAAAATCTGAACGTTTCACAGAACAAAGGTTAACGAAAGTCGAACGAAATCGCGACTCGCGAGATATTGTAATGACTTTAGGTAATAGAGGTACTCAGGTACGTAAGTCGTATACAATAATGCCACTTACGGGGTACCAACGAGAATCACTAGACCGCCGATTTTAACAGTTCGTAATTGTATACTTGAATTGTGTCTTATATTATGATGTCGGATCGTACATTCACACGATAAAAGTTTAAACGATGATAAAATGAAAAAAAATTACAAGAAAAAAAACAAGCGAACGAAAAAAAATAACACGAACCTTCAGCGATGATTGCGGCGATGGTAACTGGTAGACGGTAGTCGTCAGTGGCGGTGTTCGCGGTGGTCGCGGTCAGTGTTTACTCTGGTGGAATTTTTTATTGTTATTAGAAAGGTTATTAGTGTGTTAACGGACAGGTGTGTGCCACGTGCACCGTCTGCGACAACGACACTAGTCCGATGCTGAATCACAATCTTTACCCCTAAAGCCCAAAGGGGTACACCGTAAGCCATCATTATAATTTATAATAATAAATAATTATGAATATTAATTTAATATACAATATAAATAATATAATTATTGAATTTATCGGTATTGACTATTGAGCGGGTGAACCACAAGTAAAAATATTTCAGACAAAAAAAAAATTATATTTATAAATTTATTTCTTACTTTTTTTAATTACAAAAATAAAAATGTTATTTGTATAAATAATTGTACATGTTTCTTTTGATATACGAAATATACTACTATTATTATATCCAAATATTTCTGATTTAATAAAAAAAAAAGTACTATTTACCAGAGGCCTACTATACTGTTTGATACCCGTTGTGGGCCCGCGGCCATGGCCCCTCCTGCCCCCCCCCCTTAATCCGCGCTTGAATCGATACCGCAAACCATATTGATTTTGTGATCAAATATCGTTAGTGACGGTGATATTCGTATTTTAAAATTAATTATTTATCGATACTCTACTAAAATAATATTTTATTTAAAATACAATAAAAATTATATTTTGGTGTCTAAGCCATTGGAATATTGGTAAATCCGTTATATTTTTAAACCTAAACTCTAAAGCCATGTGGCTTTCGTTCATTTTTTTATCAATGTATTTTTTTTTATTCCTTGTAATAAAAATTATTGGTTTATTGACTTTATGGACTTGTGGTTATTATAACTAAAACGTCTAAAACTATAATAATTAATTACTATAGTATAAAATGTTGCAAAAGGCGGTTAACCTTGTATTATAAATATAATATATACAATTTTAAAATATAATAAATACATAAATTGTTATTTTATTCGAGAAGATAATAAATTTTAACAAATATATATATAATAATAATATATTTATATATGGGCACCTAATATCGTATAATTAATGATTATAAATATTTAAATAAGAAACAAATTTTGTTTACAGATTTATCATGGTTTTAAATTATATGTTAGTATAATTCATTCATAATATTCTCAGATATTTTTTATGTATAAATAAATAATATTGAAATTTAAAACTGTAGGAACTTAATATATAGTAACCTAACTTGTATTAGATATTTATCAATTGTCTCAGTATAATAGGTATTTAAATATAAAAATATGCAACGATCAAACTATAAAAGAGATTGGTGTACATACACTTTTAACTGTATAACCTTTATAACCGAACATAGTTGACATATTTTAAAATTACCAATTTCGTGTTATTAAATATATGCATATATCTACCTACTTTTTTGTAAATTTTAATTTCCTAGATGGCTAGATGACCATCTGTAGACTGCTTTGATGCCCCTACTACTCTCATAGTACCTGCGACTTATACGGTTATACCTATAGGTACCTATAATACCCACATGCTACATTGCTACACATTATATTTATACACTACCTATATAATAATTATAATGTTTCACGGTCCCCCACACAAAATCTTCTTAAAGACTTGAAAAATAAATAATAAAATAATATATCAACTAGACAACATAATTATTGTCAATAACCCAATCGATATACAGATATATTAATACATTATGTAGCCAGCTGTAGTCCTAAAGGTACGGTGTATGTTGGTTATATGCAGTTATAGTTTTATGGCTTGTAAGTTATAACTTATAAGTATGCAAGGTCAAACAACACGTTTAGAATGCTATTCTTGATTCCTTATGCAAGTATTAAAACAATATTTATTTTAATTAATACAAAAAAACATTATTGTAATATTGTGTAACATTAAACCATAAACATTTAGTTTTACTAAACAATATTATACTACCTAAATGCACAATCTTGTACTTTCTCATCGTTGTGTTATCCATCATAGTTTTATATTATAAATTATTATAATAATGATGACCACTTAGTGGTATAAAAATGCGAAAATATTTTAATTGGTTTTTTTTTTATTATTATTATTATTATTATTATGACGTACTATATTATATATAAATGTACTAGGTACAAAAACATAGTATAAAATCAAAGTGTATAGCAAATAACATATGCTATTTAATATAGGCATTTAGTTTGAATGAAATTAATGTAAAACTTCATACGAACAGTTAATGTAATTTTAAACTTTTGGGTAAAGATTCGTATTTTATGAAGGCATGCCTAATCGAAACCATAATAATATACCCATGTATAGACCACAATGCAAATATAAAATTAGCTCTCCGAATGTTTTTCGGTTTTAGTGTATTGTATAATATTTTTTTATGATTATTGATTAACTATTGAGTATTAAATATTAATTAGTAAGTTATAAAACTTGTGATACTTAGATATTGTATACCTAACTAATTTACTAATGAGACGTATATAACAAAACACGGACGAGAACTTAAATTAAATAGCTAAAAATCGTTTCAACTATAGTAGGTATACTCAATAATAAATAAAACAGCTGAAAAAAAGTAATTATAACGTATACATTTTAGAAAAACAATAAACAAGTAAAACAATTCAATAATTTCAAATATCTATAAATAATATAGCTTAAAATAAGTTTAAATATTTTAAACATTTCATTTTACCGTGTTAAGGTATTATAAGGTATTAGCCATTAGGTATTGTTAAAATATATTGATAATAATTAATGGTAGAGGATTGTAAAAAAAATTCCCTGGAAAAAAAGCACCAAACGAAGAACCTCGGAGGTTCGGAAAAAATCTCCGAAATAAAGTATTATGTTTCGTAATACTATTATGACAATAATGCGAGGACTTTAAATGCTATTGACGCGTACGGTGTAGCATGTACCTTTGATAATACTACTTACAAGGCAATACACGGAATACACCTGTCTAGTATACCTTAGTCAGGTTGTCTGTATAATGGTCTCACCAACACGACTATATGCAAAGACCGTGTTTTGGACCGTAGACCTATTAATACTGCGATAGGTATTATGACTTGGACATTCGCCATCTTAGAATAAATAGGTATGAGTGTATGACTAAAACGTTCAAATATTGCACAACACAATGAAAATTTGCAACGATTTTCAGTAGACCACAGTATACCAGATAGGTATTCAGCAAACAGCAAACATTCCTGTTGTAACGATACACAAACGAAATAAGTACCGGGTGAACGACAACGGCATGGACATTTTAACGCCGGTGAAAACGATAAAAGCGTACTGCCAAACTCGAATAAATGAGAACGAGTGACGACGGGAAAAAAGATTGATGGAATCGCTTTAAACAATATTGTAACGTTCTGTACCAGACTAACGAGTCACAATATTAGGAAACAGCAATAATTAACTGCACATTCATTAACTATCGTTTAATAATTATTTAGTTTTATAATGTTTTATTTAACATAATATCGACCGTTTGAAACGACTTACATACTATACGCATGTTTTCTACGATGAAGTAACTATTAAAGTCATGATTTTATTTATTTATTTATTTTTTTTTTTAATATTTTGTGTAACACATCTGCGCACTGCACATAAAGTAAAACTTTTAAAAATACCTCCTAATAATCATATTTGTTACAGTTGATAAAAAATAACATGACTTACATAACTGCTATTTACCTTTGTATTTATAATTAAACACGATAATATTGTTGATGTTGTCAGCGTTTTAAAAATATTTATTCAATCATTTGCAAAACACGGCTGTGCCTCTGTGAGTAATATATTGTATTCTGAGGAATTTTTATACCGTTTACTGGTTTTATTCCGCAATCCGTGCGACGTGATGGGCTATTATTGGGTACGTAACAACAATTCGGATAATACAAAACATAATATTTAAATATTTATTTGTACACGCGTAGAGATGCCGAGACGAGTGTGAATAACAGTGCAGTGTATATCATGTATATGTACAGCGTTCAAGGAGTTCAGAAATAGCCATTATAGACGGTAATTGGGTCTGATAATCGATGATATTATGTATGATATAATCAACGAGGTTATTAAACGGCTTACACAATGACCGTGCAGTTGTGTTATCTGTTATTGCTCTGTTGTGTGCCCGCATATGGGTATTTGAGATTTGCGTACAATGGGCAATTAAAGTCTCTTCAAACTTTTCCAACAGCGCGAAATATATTATATATAAACATTAAGTGTTATTTATCACATTTTGTACGGCTTGAACGTGTATTGATTTAAACGACAATAAACTGTTAATTCGATTACTCGGTGCCCAATATTCTACCGAAAAAGGCGGTTCGCCGCGACAGTGTCCACTGACCCGATTCGCGAATTCGGATAGTAGAAAACGTGTCCTAACGCGGCGACGTGTAGAGGCTCGTCGCAGGCGATTCCTACTTAATCGAACGAAAATAACAACGAAAAAAACCGAAGACGGTAATAGAGTTACTACAGTACATCAATATCACAGGGGCCACCGGGCTATCGGGTCAATTACTATATCGCATAATAACAATATAGTAACGCAACGGTGTGTGTGTGTGTGTGTGTGTGTGTGTGTGTGTGTGTATTATGATCATGACGAGTAACGTGGTAAACACCGTCGCGGCGTCAGTGTCGAGTATACTCGTACGCTACACCCAAATGCCGTGTTATTCGGGTGCATAATTAGCAACGATATTATGCTATTGGTTGAGCGTTGCGTACGAATCTCGGCGGGACCCGTATGAACGTTGAAAACAGTGCAATAGTAAAACGTCTCGTTTCCACAGCGCCGCGCGTATCGCACGCGTGCCCGGTTGCGCGCGCCAACATTATATAACGCTCGCCAACGTTTCAACCGGATTCGCAATAACGCGTAACGACAAAACTGTGCGATAATAATATATATCATGCGGTTATGCAAATATCGAATACCGGCCTTCTACGCCGTTGTCGCGGGCGCACATACCGCAGCAGCGCATGGCCCAACCTACCTAACCTATCTAATAACGATATTATGAGCGCACTGCGCGTTGAGCGTTATCGTCGTTGCGTGTGCCCGTCACTGGTCGTCGCCCGACGCTCGTTAGCGCCGTTGCGTGGGCGTTGGCGGGCGGGGGGAGGGGTAGGGGCGCTGTTATAGGCGCGACCGACCGCACTGTATAGTCGGTGTGCGACGTACACGCGCAACAGCGGAATGTGGATCGCGGCGCGGAAGAGAACGACGCGACGGCGTTGGACAAATAACAATATAATTATTATTCAACGGCGAACTGCCGCACAATAAACACGTTAGGTACAATCAATTGAAATAGGTATTGGCAATTGTTTATTATGGGTAGTTTAAGATCAAAATCTAACCAAATATGCGCGAGACGTTTCAAAAATATGTATTCCAGTCCCTATCCCCGTATACATCATAAATAAATGTGAAAGAAATATACGGCTTTACCAAATCTATTCGCTCGATATTGTGACGAAATGAGTATAACGCATCAACCGCGCTGAAACAGTCTATAAAATATAGTTTTTTTTTCCATTATTTAATCATTCATCCTCTACTCTCTTCTTAGATTTATTGACTAAAACATTAACAATACAAGTTATCAGGTTATCAAGCACGTATCCGTGATTAATTTTAAGAGGGGGGTGAACCCCTAAAACCCCCCTCCTGTGGACGGGTCTGGAAGTTATGATTAGATGCCGATGATGTTTAATCGAGGAAAAGTTATCGATACGTAATAATAAATAATTACCTACGTATTATTATCATTATTTTTTGTATTATCATCGATTGGCCATTGTAAATTATTGTTAAATAGGTTAACTTATTCAGTTAATTTTTTTGACTACATTAATAATTATTGCCGTTTTGTTTTCTGGTTTGAATAAAAATACATAACACATTAGTATATATAGGCAAGTATACATACATACAACAAATCTATGCAATTAAACAAAAACAAATTTACTTTTATAATGAAAATTAATTTATATTATTTAAACGTTAACAGATAAATTGTGCTGCCAAACACTGAACACGAGTTTTAAAAACTCAGAAAAAAATGTTCAGGGTTCAAACATGATAACACCTTAAGTTTTATGAACGCCAGTGATTTAGACAGATTTTTAAGCTCTATAAAATAATTACTAGTTTAGACCCAAACCTTATTGTCAGCCGACAGCGCTATTAAAAAAGTCAGCATGGAACAATTAGAAGAATCAGCTATAATAAATCATCTTATGATGAAGTAGTTAATGTTTCTCCAAACGACTATACATTTTTTGACATATACGATCACATTGAAAGTAAAAAAAAAAAAAAGTACACCTGAGCATGACTAAAATCGAAGATCTAGTACAAGAATTTAAAACGATAAGCTACAAGGCCATACCCAGATATTTCTCGTGTGAATCTATGCGTTTTTTCAACTTTCAATGTGATCATATATATATAAGTAAAAAATGTATAGCCGTTTGGAGAAAACTTGACTACTGCCATCATCGGATGGTTAATTAGCTGCTTCTTCTAATTTTTCCATGCATAACTTATTAAAATGTTCTTTGTCTAAACGTTCACCAAATAACAATTGTTCTATGCTAGCTTTTTTGATAGCACCGTCAACGTTTAGGTCTGAACTTAAAAACTAGTAATAATTTTACTTTTTACACATAAAAATGTTAAAGGGTTTGTCTAAATCATTAATATTACAATTTTTATAAAACTCGATTCGTAATAGAAAAAAATATATGTAACATTTTTATAAGACTATATGTTATATAATAAATAATTAAAACAATTTGTACACAAAAAGTTATTCAAGAACATAATATTTTTTTTTATAGTTTCGCAGATTCAGTAGGTAACCAAACTGGTTTTAAATCCTGAGCGGAACCGGTGGGTTCTACAACATTATGTGTTTTTTATTTGTGTACCTATAACGAATGACGTAATCATTTTTAATTTTGCCCTTTTTGGCAGAAAATTAGATCTAGTATTTTATCTTTATATAGTTAGTACTTTAGAGTTTAGAGTTTGGGTGGCAAAAGTGAAAAATGTCCAGTTTTAAAAATAATTGAGAAAAACAATAAAACAATTTGGGAAAAACGAATTTTTTTTGAAAACTAGATTTTATCTAGATTGATTTAGTTTTTATTATTATTATTAAATTATTAACTGCATGTAGTCTGTTTATCATCAAATATTTATTATATTAACATTGTCTAGACATGATATAATAATAGAAATTTCATAATGCTTTATCTTTTTGTACTACTTGTCTACTTACTTTTACAAATTTCAATTTTTTTAACTTTTTTTTGGTTCTAATTCGAATTATGTATGATTCAATTTTAATTTGATTATAAAATATCAGAAATAGTGTATTCAATCACGAATTTGTATTATAAGCGTTTAAAATTAAAATAACAAAAATATGTAAATTATTTTGAAGTTAGAAATTCGTGGTTTTTTTTTTTTAATTTTAATACTTATAAACGTACTAAATCTTGAAAATATAATTCATGTTCTGTTTCACATAATAATAAGCTATTTAAAAAAAGTTTAGCGTAAAGCCAACATACATTTTATATAAATGCTCAAGGTATAAATTTTCACGATATTGGATATTCACATATTAGATAATATTTTTTATCGTTATAATTTTTTTTTTATGTTTTTTGAACAACAAAATGCATTTTTAATTTCATATTCTGAAGTAAAATATTTTTAGAGTACTTTGATGCATAAGAATCATGGGCGTATATAGGGGAGGGCTTAATTAATTAATGTATGTGTCTTTAAACATACCTACCTATACTAATATCAACTTTATTTTTGCGTTTTTCGCACAATGTAAACAAATATAATGTTTCATACACGTAATAAAAGAATAATAATTAAAGTCTGTTGTAAACACCAATAGAAACAATAAATAATAATTTAATTTAAAAAAAATTGCATAAAAAATATTTTTAAGAATCCAGTCCATAACACTTAAAAGTATTTAAAATCAAGGAAAGTGGGATGAGGGTGATATACTAATACCCCGCGAAATGTTGATCTATGCTTATAAACTCCACTCAACAAAACTTTAAATACTTTAAATAAAGTTCGGGACTTTATGCACTTAAAATCATAAAAATATTCGTTTACATATGTATACAAAATATCGAAATATGGGCTTAGGTAAATATGTGTTTATTTAAAAAATAATTTAATTAATTTTTTTAGACGTACTTAATTAGACAAATTAAATTTAAAAAAAATCTTAAGCTAACTATATTAAAAAATAGTACCAAACTGTTGATCTCTTAGGATTTTTTTAACATTCAGTATCTTATTCTATACCTACCTAATAATTAAAATTAATTAAATTAATTTCTACACTCAGGTATATTTTTATGTATAAAAAAAAATCATTATTATATAATTCTAATTATGTGCTTAATTTTACACTGGATAATTAAATGTTTTTTTAATGTTTTCGACTTTGAAAGATCTTCTATTATCTGTTAGTAAAGTTTTATAGGCGAAAAATGAACTTTATACGCGTTTACCGATGTGATTAGGGCATATTTAAAATATGTCAGATCACTCAGATCATTAATATCCAAGTCTTCTGATTCTTTCATGTCAATTAATTCACCATTGAAAATATTTTTAATTTTCTTTAGTATAAGACCAACATTTTTCTTCCATACATTTTCCATCTTTGTACAAATATTTTTCTCAGTTGTCCCAATAAGACGTTTCATTGCAACACTTATATTGTCAGTAATTTCGATTGAAGTAGTCAAAGAAACTACTTAGGTTTGTAATTTTATAACCGATGTAGCCATATAGGAAGAGAACAAATATTTGATATTATGTAGACTAAATTATTTTTAATGTGAGGTTTTGCCAAGTATTTTTTTGCATTTTTATTACCTCTTCTAAATCCAATTTATTTAAAATATTAAAAATTATCTAAAATTTCAACAGTAATATACAGCTACGTTTATCCAGGTACCCAATTGTGTTATTACTGCAGGTAAAGGTAAATCCGGTGCCTCAGTTTTAAAAAGGAGACAAGATAGAGCTTTTTCAAATATTTTTTGACATATTTATAACGCGCCAAAAATGAAAATTTTACATTAATATCAATAATTTTCCTTATTAATCGTTCATAAAATTAAAAAAAACATACAAAATATGTAATTAAAACGAATAAATCTTTAATCTTTATAATATACACGTGAAGAAAAAAAAACAAAAATATGCAATAAAAAATTTGAAATTCTTGTAGCCAAAAACATATATGTATCGAGTCCAATTTCTCTCATCTACTTCTCAAACAAATATGCAAATGCATAAAGTCCCGAGCCTTGCTTATAAGTTATTACTCATAAATAATTCGTCCGAATTTCGATTTTTATTTATCTAAATATTCCAATAAATATTCTGCTTAGGAATATGAAATTAAAAATGTATTTTTATTTTTAAAAACGTTAATAATATTATTTTAAAGTAATGAGTGTTATTCGATAAAAAAAATCACTCAATATATTCCTACATAAAAATACTACTATTATTCAAAGTGTTGTGAATCTTTTGTTTTCCTTAAATACATATAAACACATTTTTAAGTTGTAATAATTGTTTATCACTTTTTCTCATTATTAAATTTTATTTTATTTTTCCGGGTAAGGGGTGCTCGAATGCTAAACACCAACAAAACATTGAAGGGGGGGGGGACAATTATTCTACATACTATTTCATACTCAGTTTCAGTTTGGAAAAATTATCAAATAGTTTTGCTTAAGGCAGCGATTTCCAACCCATGGTCCGCCGGCAGTGTGAAACTGGGCCGTGGACCATATAATTTTTAACATTAATACATTATTAATGTATATATTTAGTATAATATTGTATATTTTTGTTATATACCTAATAATATTATATATATTTTATTTATATGTATATAGGTGATGTGCTTTTAGTCATTAGTGAGCCTCAAAGATTAGAGAAACAAGAACAAATATTTCATATTTATGGCTAGTAATGTTGATCTAGTATCATTAAGTTACATCTATATGAATATACAGACAGGGAAAAATTAGAAAAGTGTATGGTGCAGAAAGAAAAATTTTTAAGTACTTACCTTAGAGTTAGGATGATCAAATATATTAGGGAGAGGAGCTGAAGCCTCAATATACATTTTTGATGTATCATTTCATGGGGGGGGGGGGGCTTTTTATTAGCTGAACGAAATAGATAATAAATAATTCTGGGGGAGCTTAGCCTTTCTCATCAAGCTACGCCTATAATATGTATAGTATATTTATCTAGTTGGACAATTTTAAGGATTACAAGCAAGCAATACTAGTAAGTAAAGAAATATTTGAATTTCAATAACTTAAATTAATACTACAATGATTAGTGCGGGAGTCAATATCATGCTTTTTTAGGACATGTTTAAAAAATTTGAAGATATACATAAAAATACTTATAATTTGCAGTAGTGGTTTGCCAAAACATTAAATTTAATAATTAAATGCAGTTAACTACTATTATTTTAATTGAAATACTAGATATCTATGTGTGCATACACCCGGAATGTAATTTACAATCAACTATTAATGACGGAAACTGGAATTTGTAGTGGACTTATTCCATAAATCATTGTATACAAAATGATCCTGTTCAAAGAAATATATAGTGCCAGATTGGCAAGGTATCAACCTACCGAGTTCTAGAATTTCTAATGTTTGATTATAGCTATAGCTACTGTATAGTTCAAATTATTCAAATAAATTATATTTTTTACCAATATTTTTACTAATTTATCACTATAATAATAATAATAATAAAAAAATGTGATTCAAAACCGGAACATATTTTGAGCGACCCACCGAGTTGTACTCGGTAACTCGCCAGGCCAATCCAGCCGACTATATACGTATAGTATCATACTATGTATGATCATATTTTTATTTTTTTTATAGATTACACATATTTATTGAATAAAAAAATTTGTATTTTACTAATACAAAATATAAATAGACATTTTTAATACAATTCTATACTTTTAAATAGCATAAAATGTGTGTTTACTCATCAATACATTTTTCCATTAACACAAAAATTGCTTGTACCAAACGAGGATCTGAAACGAAAAAAAATAAACTATTAATAATTAATATGATATGAAATATGTATTCCATTAATAAATCTGCGATTTAATTATTATAATTAAAAACTGTTTGTTTCAAGTCATTTACATTCATTATGTATTTATGATACATTTTTTTTTTTTTTTTTTAATGTAAATTTATCTGAAAAGTAAAAAATGAATTATAATAGTTATAAATTTGTATATAAGACATAAGTTATAAAACAAGATCTGAAAGTATTACTGTTAAGTAGTATTCAATTTTTGTTTAAAGTATCTAAACTATTGGCCATTAATATCTGGATATAACATATTTATAGTAGGTTTTTATATATTATTTAAAAAAAATTGTAGTAGTAAGTTATACAGTATTGATAGAATTAAAGTGCATTACTAACAATTTAATTTATTTTAGCATTTAGCATGTTGATCATGTTTCTAAAGAGCTTCTATTAGTGCTGACCCCAGTGTTTATTCTGTATATTGTGAAACACAGTATTTGCAACATTTAGTAATATGTTTGACTATATTTATTTCACGTGTTTTGAATAATATAGATGATTCATTTTTTGCTACAAAGTAATTAAGAATTGAGAGTTGAATGTGTCTATCTATAGGGAGTTAATTAGTATAGTTTTGTTCAAATTTTGCTCTTTTTGAGACCTAGGTATACTATATATTTTGAATTATTTGAATTTTATTTTTTTCATTGTTTTTGTCATTTGTAGTGAAGTGTAATTTATATATTTTTTTTTTTGCGTAAGTTTATGTTTAAGAGTGGAGTATTAATAGAGGAGATTACATGAGATACATTTTATCGAATATTTAAGTAATTAATCATTGTACTCATTTATTCTAATTTTTTATTACTGTTTTTATAACCAATATTATTTTATGGGATTTATTTGTAAAATATGAAAAGAATCATCATTTTTATAGATATTAGTTATAATAATTACATGGTAAAAGAATATTTTCTACAGCCAAATAAATATTTAGCAAAAATTTATTTGAATTACTCAAAAATAGGAGTACAATACAATTTTATTATTTTAAAACAAAATTTTAATAGTAACTTATTAAATGGAATTAAGTCACAACTAAACATGAAATCAATTTTTTAAATTTATATTATTTATAAATATCTATAAATAAAAATAAAGAATTATACTTATAAGTTAATATATTTTTGAAAAATTAACTAGATAAAGGGGAAAAAATAATATTAATTTAATTGATGCCAGCCCAGAAATCATTAAGCTACTAATTAAGAGTTGAGCTCAGTTAGAATTTTAGTACCTAGAGCCTACGGAGCTATTTAGTATTTTCCCTTGTATTATTTTCTAATAATATTATACTACACTAATTTACACTGTGTGCCAATAAAAGTATTAAATAAACCAAGAATTCGTATGATTTATACCTAAAAACATATCTATGGTTTCTCAATTTTCCTCACAGAGAAAAAATATCAAGTAGCATGCTCCTACTACTACTACTACTTTTGTTTTTATATATAAATGAATACTTGGATTACTGAGCTTCTTAGCAATTTAATTAAGAATTAGTTTAATTAATAATAAAACATAATTTTAAAATTTAAATATAAATCTCACCATATTTTGACATTAAATCCTCAACGTCCTCTTGAATACTTAAATCATATACGTGTTCATTTTCAATATCGTTCTCCTGATTGTCAAAAACATATAATTCATTACTTCGAAGATAGATATCATCATCTTCAATGAAGAGGTCATATTCGTCATCCATAATTTCATCATTTGGAAATTGTAGAACATGTATTTCCTCAACTAAAATCGCTGTATCATCCTCTAGGATTTCAAGTTGAATCCACTTTTCAACTTTTACAGCTTTATTAGTAGATATTGGATTGAAATTTGATCCATTAGTGGAAAGATGAGAATTCTTAGTCAACATTTCTGATTCAGAAGTAATCATAAAAATGTTCAGGGAATTAAACCTATAGAAAAAAACTATAGTCAAAAAATTAAGGATATAAAACATGTTTTTTAAGGTGCTAACCAAAATACAACTTTACAATAATTGGATATTAAACCGTGGTTAGTAACATTAAATAAATATTAATACATATATTAAAAATTAAAATCAGAAAAATTACTTATTCTCGCAGTCGATTGGGGATCTCAACACACCGTATGAACAAGTTATTTCTAATCCCACTGCTATCCACAAATCTTCTATAGTTTTGAACATTTTATCTTGGCCAATTTCTTGAATAAATTTACTATATAAATTAAGTAATAATACTACTTCATCATCTTGCCATTCCACTGAATCCAAGATTGAAGCTTTGAAAGGTAAAATAATTAATTAATCAAACAATTAATACATATATTTTTATGCAATAAAAAAAGAAAACTGTTATTAAATCTATGTACTTTAAGCAAAGAAGGACCAATTATTAAGGAGATCAAAGAAAAAATTTCTAAATTAGTAAACTCAAGAACACTGATTATTTGTATAAAATATACAAAGTTGAAGTATGAAGAACACATATTGATAAAATGTTGGTTATTATTGCTACTAATTTTATTATACTCAAAGAATTTAGCAACTATTGGATTGGTTTTTCACATAAAGTTCCAAAATGTATAATGTTCTTTTCAGATTATTGTATATAAGAAGAGAGAAAAAATGTTCAGACAATAAATTGCATTTATCAAAAAGAAGAAAGAAACTTTTATAATCAAGTAGAATGCCAGTACATTTCATTTCATATTTAATTGGGAATATCCCAAAATATGTATTTATATATATTTTTAAATCAAGTTATTTTAATTCTTTACTGTTTTAGTTACCAAAGATGTGAAAGTAAATTTAGTAAAACATAAAAAAGGAATAAATTTAAAATATAATAGTAAAATGGATCATAAATTGAGTAGATCGCAGTATAATTAAGTTACCAAACTATCAGTATAAAACATTATAAGTAGATAAAAAAAAATCAATATTATCATAATGATCTACCTATGATAATTTATTATTTACACTTAAATATCAAAAATATGTGATATTTATTTTTCTTAAACAATAAAATTATGGTTAATATATAAAATAAATAAAAATATTGTTTAGAATACCTTTTAAATTTTTATTAACTTTTTTCCGTGCATTATGTTTTTTCTTTTTAATGCGAGGTTGGTCAGGATTAAGACTGTTTTTAATTTCATCAATTCTTCTTTTATGAGTCATTTCTTAAACAATAAATAAATAATGGCTACAATGCAAAAGTAAAATACAAAATATATTAGTATACTTGTTGTATGTGTATGCGGTCGTCTACCACACACTTGCCATCTACAGTCATTCCCACCAATTTAACAGCAACAATAATTAAAATTTATTTTAACTTCTATTTTAATTATATAACTCGGGTTTAGCAATAGATGTGACAATAATTGTAATTGTATA
Source organism: Rhopalosiphum nymphaeae (assembly GCA_036289425.1). Taxonomy (NCBI): domain Eukaryota; kingdom Metazoa; phylum Arthropoda; class Insecta; order Hemiptera; family Aphididae; genus Rhopalosiphum; species Rhopalosiphum nymphaeae. The sequence goes on along the minus strand of JAZAQC010000005.1, from coordinate 583,749 downwards.
AGATAATCAGTTACAATTTAATATATTATAAATTGTAATAGGTAGATATAATACAAGTTTTTTGAATTTAGAATTTAATTGAAAAATTATTGTATGTATATTAGTGAACTATTTAAATATATTTATATGGTGTACAGTTGTATACCTTGGAGTCATGTCAAGATTCTTTTTTTTATAAGGTATTTAAAATCTATTCACACATAGAACAATAAGCAAATGTGAGGAGAGCAGTTATATGTGAGGCTTTTGAGGGTAAGAAACCACCCATTAATGGCACAACCTACTTCGAGTTTTTATTTTATTTATTTATTTTTTTGAGTTTAATTATCATTAAGCAGATCATGACACCATTTTTGCTTTAGACATTTTGAGAAATTACCTGGGATGGATAGTGTTGATAAATTTATTATAAGGGGATAAGAATGAAGAGATAGTTTATTATGAAATCTTTTGTAGAAAAACTTCACTTCATCAAGTACTGTAGTTATTTTAATGTCATTATGGAGTGTAAGATTAGAAACACAGGGAGGGACATTAATTATTTTTCTTAGGGAAATATTTTGAAAAGTTTGAATTTTTTTGCACTACCCCAGAGCTGGAGCCCATAAGTCCATATGGGTTTTAAGAGGGTCTTGTATATTTCCAATTTGATTTTAAGATTTTTGTGTAGCTGTGTGTTTAGCATGCGTTTGTCAAAATTCTTAAATTGGAAATATAAAAAATTATAAATTAAGAACTAATAAAAATAAGAATTATAACTTAATTTTTGTAGTATAGGTACATAATAAACTCAATTTTAACAGAAATTTGTACAGTTCTAAACTGTATGTATCATATTTTAACCTAATATAGCATATCTATCTAAGTACATACATGAATTAAAAAATTCCTTAATATCCTAAGAACTGATGATAATGAACAGTGGCAAATCTGATTTTTTTTGGGGGGGAGGGGGGACAAATTTTTTTATATTAATATATATATTATCATATAATTTTGTAACACATTATAATTTGATATTAGGTCTTAAAATTATAATAAAACTGCCAAGAAGGGGGGCACCCCATTGAATCTGCCACTGATAACCAATATAAATATCTATATGAAAAAATTCTTAAAGTATCTGACTTACAAAGCATAGAAATTCTATCTGTCAATAACATAAAAGTATGTTGTAAAATTTAAAATTATAGAAACCAACATTTCACTTTTAAGAAAATAAAAATGAAATAAAATACTTTGTGTTTAATATAGTTATTAATAAAAATGTATTTATTATTTAATTAATAATAATTCTAATATATATTCTCGAGGTCAGACTTGGTCAAGAAACCTTACATATCATTGGCTCAGTTAGATATATGATTAAATTTAAGTAAACCACATTAGACATTGATATTTTATCATAATAATTCAACTTAATAAAGATAAATTAAATGCTGAATTATGATTAATGAAAGCTCTGGAACATTTAAAAAAAAATCAACAACCAAAATAATTCATAATTGGTTGCAAAAATTAATAATTAGTGACAATCATCCTAATGTACTCAAAGCACTATTCAATTTTTTGAGTACACCATTTACTAGCTGCTTCTGTAAGTTGTCATTTTCAGAAACAAATATTATAAAAATAAAATAGATTAGATTTTATAGTAATGATTTTCATGGAGCATGACCTCGCAACTTTAATTAATTTTATGAAATTGAGAAGTTAAAAATATTAAAACCAAAATAAATATCAATACATTTAAAAATTTAGAATATTTTTTTAAGTACCTATTATATATTAATATAAAATTATATTTTAAATATTTATAGGGATGTTATATATAATTACATACATTGTAATTTTTAACAATAATATGAAAATATTGATAGGTACCTAGTACCTATTTATTTTTAAAGGAATTTATGTTTTGAATAAAAATGTCGGAATGATGGAGGAGGGGGTACACAAACATTGTACTAACACTTGCCGTGATAAATGTCAATCACGCTTATGACGGGCCGTTAGAGACTTACGAGTTTAGGGCATATATTAGACACTAACTATTGTTCTAATTGCTAATAAATACCATTAGCGATAGACCCGTTTCTCGATTCAATCGGTCAAGTTCATATATTATTCGCTTTACCGACGAGGCAAACGCGTCATGGTCGGTCGGGCACGTCACGCGTATGATCTTTGAACAATGTAAACGGAAACGCGAAGTACGAAACGGGCCTAACAATAAAGGGGTGCGTAGGGACATACACGCACACACAGACACTACCTAAATACTATAGTAGGTACCTGAATCTGATAGAATAACTTGACCAAGTGCGGCGTCGGTGTAAGTTAAATTCTGTCTGTATTTATAGCCGCCACGTCTTCTACAGCGTTTGAATGCGAATCGCAGGAATCGGTCGAAGAGGTGCGTCCCTTACGCCGAGACGCTCGAGACAGGTGTACTAGGGTGTTGAAAACCAACAACAACGCCAAGTGCAAATTAATAATGTCGAGTCAGTGCGAGATCTACAGGGCGCTCAGCGCATCACACACCTTCGGCCTTGGTAGACCGTTGACGGTAGTGAAGCCTTATGGTACCAACAGGCAACGGCGCAACTGGTTGAAAACTCGAAAGGGATTGGTCGATAGAAAAACGTGTTATGCGCTGGTTAATGGTCGACGGTTGCCGGTTAGCCACGATCGGCTCTTTATTGCGTAGCGCTGTGCTTCCCTCGCATCCCATTGGTCCAGCCCGTGACGTACCGGTTGCCGTGCAGAACGTTTCACTGCCGTAATACCGTTACGTGTATATATGTGTGCATGGTCGTTGGTCAACGCGTGATAGTGAAGAATCGTTTCGTAGTATTTTTATGGTCGTGCCTCGTGCGCCAACTATTGACTGCGTCGCGTGTGCTCGACGAGTAGATACTATTAATGATTTAAATGGCAAACAAAAAATTATACATATTTGTACTATAGTTTATAGTTTTTGAGTTCAATCAATTGGTTGAGACGGGTCAGTGTACGGCGGTCGTAGTGCCGTTTGGGAAATGTTAAACTATTTCCGTTTTCATATTAGGCAGTTTTAATATTGAGTAGCGACAGACATAATTAAAAACAGAGATTTTCCTATATTTAAATATTAATCTAGTTTTTAGTTTTACATAATATATCAATTAGGTACAGTAAATGTTACCTTCAATAATAAATTATTTTATTGGTTTAAATTGAATATTGATACTTATATCCTGAAAAGGAATTGGACGTATTTATGGACGACCGTCGAGTTTTACATCATAGTGTCAGACTGGGCCACTGGGGCGAAGAGGCCCTGTCCGTGATTGGGAATAAAGGTCGAAATTGTTTAAATATGGTGGGGGGGGGGGGTAACATTTGATAACAAATGTTTCGATTAGCCCAGAAAATATAATACGTATTAGTTTTAAGAGTGGTTAATGTTTAGTTTTGGTTCAGAGTAGGATTCGTTGTTAAAAGACGGATTAGTTTTTTTAAATGTGTCATTAAAATTTTTATTTATTGAATTATTGTAATGCTAATTATTGTAGTTATGTAGTTAAAAAGTGTAAAATGTACAATTAAGTTAATTATTTATTTAATTTTCATGTATACCACTTTTAATAGTTAGAACACTTTCAGGATTTGAGCAAATACTACAATTTTTGAGTAGTTCTGAATTATTACATTTTTTCTATACGATTTATTACAATATCAAATATATAATTATATGTTTCTACCTTACATCTTTTTTTCTGTGAAAAAATCAAGTCAATTTTATCAGGTTTTATTTATTTTTACTAAACTTATTCTTTAATCTAAAATCTATATTATTTAATTCCAATACCTCATGTAATTTTGTTCTATAGTTTTTTACACTAATAATAAGTTTATTAAAAAATGTCTCATTACTTATTTTCTTTAATTTTTTTTTAATTTACCATATTAAAAGCTGTAAAATAATTTAATGAGTACAATAGTAAGAACTTTGGGACAAGAGAACTTGTATTAAAAAAATATAAAGGCAAATTACTGCAGTTATGATTACTTCAAATATAGATAAATTTCATAAAATTGTATGAGCAGTATATTTAGTTTTATATCAAATATTAAACCACTAAAAGTTATAAATAATAAAAAAATATATAAATAACAAATACCTAAATATGTTGAACTGAGAAAGAAGATTGGAGATAATATTAGTTCATCACCTTGGCATCCTGTCACCCCAACATTTCTTGAATTAATTGTAATTTATTAGTTTGTTTAATGGTAACTGAACATACTTTCATTAATTTGTGTAAATCTTAAGGAAAAGTAGCAGATTAATGAACTATCTAATACAAAAGGAAATGCAGTGTTTTTGCAACATTTAGCTGAATTTTCAATTACTAAATCTAAAATATGACCTATACATAGATAGTAATTAGTAAGTATATTGTTTATAATGAATTTACATTTTTCTTTAAATGAGTGTGTAAGTTATTAAATACATCTTTTATAATATTATATGGCCCATCAAAAAAGTAACCTATATTTTTATATACATTTAAATTTAATTTTAAATCTAATTTGTTTGTAATTAAATTGTATAAAAAAATTGCACTAGAATCATATAAGCTACAGTTAATTTCAAAAGTTTTTCATTAATATGTTTTTTTTTAAATATACCTAACACAAATGGCTGGCTGATCTAATACTAAAACATCTAATGTTTGCTAGAATACTAAAACTTTGAGCTTCTTTTAATTAATTTACTATAACACCGTGGTCTCCTAGCACCTCATAATTAAATTCTACTTGTTTGGTATGCATTTATTTCAAATTAATACTAATACAATTTTATATTTTTATTTAAGCTAGCTTGTAGTAAAGCAGATACTGCTTCATCATGTATTTTTTCAAATCACGGATATATACATAAATAAAATATTATCTTTAATCATGGTTATAGTAAGTTATTTAAGTAGGTAACCGTAGATTAATATAAGAAATATGGAACAATGTCATATTCTTTGTGCTATATCCATGTTAATATTACCAAGTTCATAACTAATGAATCTAATAACGATAATAATATTACTAGTCATCAGTTGTTGTGCATTCAACCAGATAATGTTTATATATATGTAGCTATTAAATTTGACAGTAACTTGGTGATAATTGTCATTCAGTCCTTAATTTAAAGTATCTATAAGTAAAAATCAATTGTTTATGTCAAAACACAAAATTTCCCACACACTAGACCAAAAATATTATATATTTTTTAATTACCCAAATATTAAAATTAAATGAAACATTCAATACATACCTATTTAGCCATATAAATTAAATATTGTTTGATTCATAATTGCTTATATATGCAAGAATTTTACACAGTTTAATCATAGAAGTCTTGTCTCTAACATTTATTTCAATTTACTCTAAAATATGTCCACCAAAACATTTGATATGAAAGGTATAAACTATAAAGAATTTAATAATATTAAAGTTATAATCATGATTAATTTATTTTAAAATAAGTATTCAAAAATAACATTATGATAATGTACTCGTATTTTATTTTATAATAAAACAGCTTATACTAAATATTTTAAAAAATATAAAATCAAATTTAAAAATTGACTTGCTGGCGGAAATGCTTTTGGAACTTGTTGGCTTTAACTCCTAATTGCATGTACATTTTTGTTTGCACTTGTCTCATAACTTTCAAATCTCTGGCTTTCCTGTAAAAACATATTAATGTAATTTATTAAATAAATTATAGTTAATTGTCTTGGCATTGTAAGAGAACATTTTTTATAGTAGCGGAGAAGTAGGATGTTGTTAATTTATAGTGTAAACTGAAGTATTCTATTGTATTTCATACACACTTTTATCTTATGTGTCATCATAATATATAAAACAATTGAAAATATTTAACTACTTCACTATGAATTTGGTTAAGATAGACATACATTAATTTTGCAAATAAAAATAAAATTCCGAATATATCTTAACTTCTATAAATTACATACGAAAAACAAAAATGTTATCATTAGTATTATTCTAACTATATTCATAAATTTTTTTTATTATCTCATTTATATGTATAATAATAATTGAAATAAATATATTGTTTTACTTTTCAAAAGGATCCTAATAAAGAAAACTATAATTGGTAATAATGTTAGGACAAATGTATAATATATTTGATAAGAGTATTTTGGCGACTTGTCAGTGTATGATACGTAAATTAAAATTAATATGTATAAGTTAAATCTATAAATTGTATTCTCTTAATGAATTGATTATTTTTAATTGGTATAAATTAATAGGTATTATTGACAAGTTAATTATATTCAAACCAAAGCACAATTTTTAATATTTCAAAAACTATTTGTTTTAATTAAAAAAAAGGTTTTGTGTTCATTGATATTTTAGTTGAATAATAAACATTAAAAACAAAGTAATCAATGGCACATAGTAACTATTACGTTAATAAATCAAAATAAACATTCTAGTTTTATCAGATCATCGATCAAATGTAAATGCTATATTTTTGTATGATGACTACAGTTAAAATTTTCTTAATTTGATTAACTGTATTTTGATTGAATTACGATTCTTACCTAGCAGCAGCAGCAGGGAAAGTTCCTGTCCATCCTACATGTCTGTAATGATTGATTACTTTGTTCAGTTTTGTTTCCTTCATAGCTTCCCAATCATGATTTGGATTCAAATTTTGCCTAAAATCAATTAATAATATAACTTTATTTATCAATAATCTATACAAAAGACTGATGCATTGATAAATCTTAGTCAACTTGTAAACATTTATTTTATTGCTTTACCTGTAGTATCGCATTAATGAACGTTTTCCAATTCTAGCTCCAGAAGGAAGAATTAATTGAGAATTAACATCTTCAATAATACGATAATCATCTACAGATGTATCAGCTGGATAACTAGATGAATAGTCATAAAAATCTGAATATTCAAGTAATGCTTCACCTTCATGAATCATTTTAGTATGACCTAAAATTATTTAAAATTATTTTTAATTGTTCATATTAACTTATATCAACTTATTTCATTACAAAAGTACCTTTGTCTATCATGTGTGCTTGTGCAGACTCTATTGAATGAAAATTTTTTCCAGAATCATTGCACCATAAACACATAAAGCCTTGACATACTTTTTCTCCTAAGTACACCAATAATCCTTTTAAATCGACCAGGTATTCAATATCAGGTATGAAAAATGAATGAGCATCAGACATGTGTTTAATATTTTGCAATAAGTTTTCACTGCTCTGAGGGCAGAATAAACATGTATTGTTTACTATAGGGTTGTTTTCACTGACTACTTCACCCCATTCTTCATCATCGTCTACATCCTCATAGTCGTCATCACTCTCTTCAACAGGTTTAGTCTCAACTGGTTTAACTATTTTCTTGGCAGCAGGCACACCAATATTTTTATGTTCATTGTCGGATTGCGATGCTAAAGTTTTATGCTGTTTAGAAGAAGTATGGCTATCAAACGACTTTTGCGAATTATAAGATTTTCTGCAAATGGTACAATAAATAGAGCTCTTTGAATTTTCTTCATTCTCCTTGATTTGTTGATTCAGTATTCGGGATTCAAATGTTGGCCGGTCAACAGGAAGAAGATTAATGATTTTTCTTTTGAGATTATAACGATGCCAATCTGTTTTATAGTGTATACGATGTGCATCACCAGTTTCAAACACAATTTGACATGTAACACATGTCAATGCACCCTGGTACGGGGAACTCATTTTTCTAAAAAAGAAAAAAATAATAAGCTTAATGATAATAGTATGTGTTTAGCAACCTAATAATATTATCTTATGAATTTATAGATATAAATATGTAGCTTTAATACATGGTTGAAAGATAAAATTAAAGTAATAATAAGTAATAATAATAATAATAATAATAATTGGAAAAAATATTAGTTGGTCACAGTCCTCCTTTGTAGTACACCTATAGTCAGGAGTTAATATTGTATTAATATTTCCTACTTTCAACTGTAGTTTAGTTGGTTTAGGTATTAATTTTAAACGTTTAGCTATTGTCTTTAGAACAATATTAAAAATACTTATTACAGCTTTATATAGGAAATGTTAATCAGTGCAGAATGGTTTGGATACTATATCATGCCTTGTCCTATAATATATTTGCCCTAATTTGTATAAATGTACTTAAATTGAACTACTTAAAATAAATAAGTATTTTTAATGAGAAATGTATTATTTTCAGATAAATTCATAGACCTATTATCTATGAAATAACTATAGTAACCAGAAAGAATATATATTTTATAGTAAGCAGTAGGGAAGTAGGTTATCAGATTGAGCTGTTATTTTATATATTTACTTTTATTATAACATATTAACATTATTTTGTTATTTGCTAAAAAATGTTGGTATAGTTAACATTAAGTATATTATACTATAATAATTATTGATAATTTGTATTGGACACAAATGTCTTAAAACAGGAATCTAAATACAATCAAGAATTACTTACCTCGGGACGTTTAGCAACGAAACAACTAAAAATGATTTGAGTATAATGTACTCTTGTAACAATTTTAGCCAAAAATCAATCTAGTCTTTATTCTATGGAGTCAATCGAATATTGACTATTGACCATTCAATTCTTACACGTGAAAAACTAATAACTATGCTGACAATAACACACTACTGTTATCACAAAGTTAATAAATAGATAAGGTAAAAGATTATAAATTTAGTCCCGAAAAAAATATGTACACAGTAATACCAATATCAAAAAAAGTGAGAGGTTAATGTTTCGTTTTCGTACAGCCTGCTTACAACTATAGTGACGTGAATAGACAATACTCAAAAAACATTTTTTGAAATGTCCCAAAAGTTAGGCCTGATCCATCATTTTTAAAAGTGCAAAAACTAAATTAAACTTGTAAAAAATCTCATGTTTTAAAATTAATTTTTTCTGATTTTCTTTAACATCATCTACTCAAATATATTATACATGCTAGAAATAATCATGAATGCAGTCACAGGATAGATAATAATTGAAAATACTTTGTTGGAGAACGTTACAAACCAATTCTCAATGCATTTTTAAGTGTTTTTTTGTAATTGGTTATATAATTATAGTATTTTAACTTAATTATTAAATCATGAGTATTTATTTTTAATTAGGGTATGAAATAGTTTTGTGCATTAAAAATCTGTTGTAAGGTATGCATTTGTTCAAAAAATAAATGAAACACAATTAAAATAACAATATTATGTTGCAGTTGCATTTGTATTGAATCAAAATATGTAAAAGTATTTAACACGTAAATTCAAATTTAACAAACATATTGTGCTGATTATTATTACAATATAATATTTGGTGTCTGGGAGGTAAGAATAAAATTAAAGTCATATATTTAATTTTTTAATTACTGGAAATCTTTATTAGAATGGCTACTGAAATTTAATACACTTTTAACTTATGGCATAATACACTTGTATAATAGTGAATAGCCACTTAATAAAACATATTTGTAGCCGTCTACCAATTAAAAATAAATTATAATAATAATAAAAAAAACAAAGGGTACAAGAAGGATTTTAAATGTTACTTAATATTCTTATATATTGTAAATTAGAATCCGATAAATGAAATGTTGAAATTTTTTTGTTGATTTTGAAGTGTATATTTGATTATATAATATTGTAAGCTAATTTTATTTGAATAATTAAACTTTAGATGTTCTGTCCACCAAGATAGTTAGATGGCATCAATATCAACGTCATCTTCATTATCATCAACATTGGATTTGGCAGCAACTGGTGGTACAGGTTTTGCTTTTAATGTACTAGTATGCACACGGTCATTATATTCAATCTGGAAAAAAATAATGTCAATAAATATTGGCTTTAAAAAGTAAAAATGTATTTCATTATGGAAGAACAACTATTAATTCATAAGTAATATTAATAAAACAAATAAAATCAAGAAATATGGAATACAATATAGCAAAATTATACAAATTTCAAATAATAAATGTCTCACCTCTACATCATCATCACTGTCCTCTCCACTTTCCTCTTCTTCTTCAGCTTCACGTAACCATGTAATAAATTGATTAGCATTGTTATGTATTTCCTGGCTAAGCTCTTTAGAGACATATTTCTTGCTGATCTTACTAGCCCACTCTAATAATACAGACTCCTCCAAAATATCCGCATCGTAAAATAACTTAATACAATAAATAAATAAATAATAATTTATCAATAAAAAATATTAGCAAAACTACTCAAAAAAAAAAAAAAAATACCTTCAGTATAGCAGCAACTTTTGGCAACAAACTACTTTTATGGAGTCCAATCACTTGTTCTATCCCACCTAATAAATATCTTTGAGCCTTTTGATCCTCATGACAAAAACGCAAGAACAAGACACGATGTTTTTTCAACTAAAACAACAATATTAATGAGTATTTTTTATATTATCTATGTTTCTATTAAAAGCATACAATAATATTTGCTAATGTATACCTGCAAATGGATTTTATCATCAAATAATAGTTCAGCCAACACTAATGTAGCTTTGCTCTTTACTTCTAAACGCTCAGCTTCAGCCACAATTTCTTTGATTGTAATTGAATCTGAAATTAAACCAGAATCTCGTGCTTTTTGAACCTATAAACCATAAAAAGTATAAATAAAGTTTCAGTACAACATATATAAAACAAGTTTAATATCAATAAATAAATAAAAAGAAACCTTGCAATATAAACAAAACCCATTAGTAAAATGTTTTAACTAAAATAATAAAATTTTGTACAGAACCAAAGTTGTTAATTTATGTTAACAAAAAGCTATGTTTAGGAATTGGAAAAATCAACCTTTATTTTATAGGGTAAATAAAAAAATTTGTATGGTGCTTTTATAGAAATGAATTAATCTCATTTTTTTTTTAAATATTAATACATAAGAAATATTGCAAAATTAAAATAATATTACAAATGTTGAAAAAAATACTATTTATAAAAGTAAAATATATGTGGCTTTGGTAAGAATTAGTTCTTATTAATCATGATATTCCTTATATCTGGGGCATTTATTTCAAAATTGGTGACTCATCTGTAAATAAAGGGACTTATATAGTTTGGTATTATCCAGAACACAAGGGAAAGTCAATCTAACAAACGGGTTATTTATCAATATGTTCTATAATCAGACGCTTAGTAAATTTGAATTTTATTTAAGACACAAACCAGCATATGTTGTATTTGTTAAATATAATTAAGATTATTATATAATGCAGTGCTAATTCATAATTTTGAATAACCCATTACAAATTAAAACATAAACTTATTAGATATGGATTTTTAGAATTGTTTATCAATTCTTCTATTCAAATATATTCAATGTAAAGAATAGCTTAAACTTAAGGAGTAATTTTGTTTATTTTTTAAAATTTAAAACAGATAATATCAATTATATATTTTAGTGCAAATTGTTACCTTGTTGTAAAATATATCCATTCTTTCTTTTTCAGTCTTGTCTGTATCTTCATCAATAGTTAATCCTTTGGCTCCATCAGTTAAATCTTGCATGCGAGCTCTTACTGCCGCGTCAGATACATCAACAGCCCATTTATCATTACCATCCTCCTAAATTAATCAATAATAAAACATATGATTATATTAATAATTAAAACATTTAATGTAACGGCGAGGCACCAGTGTTTATATTTTGAAATAACATCAAAAATAAACCTGATTTTAATAAATTATATTTTTAGTTAATATTTAACCAGTTTCATTATTTGAAAGAAATAATTTGTTTTTCCTTCCTGATACGATATTATTCAATTCTTTTAACAAATGACCATTATTTTAAAATCTACTTATGTTTATAGGATTTTTACATAACTTCCAGTCGAAATAAATCATTTTTACTTTTAGGATTATAGTAGGTTGATATTATTTTTTTCAGAAAAATATTATGTTTATTATTTTAACTCAAAATTTAATAAAATATTACTGTAAATACTGTAAAACAGTAAAAATAGAATCATAAAGCTATAAATAAATAATATTTTAAAATAAATCAAAACCGTTATTGCATATAGTAAACTATATAAAAGTTTCATGAATAACATTATTAAATTATAACAAATAATTAACATATCGTTATTTATTGTTTAAAAAATAATTGTCTATACTTTTTTTTTTAGAGTTTATTGTTAATATTTTTAAAAATGTTAATTCATTTTGAAATAATGAGAATTGATCAATAAGATAATACCACCATGTATAAATTATCATTTCAAAATATGAAAGCAACTTATCAAGCTCTACATAATTTTCATATGATATTGTCATATTAAAAAATTGAAATCATACATCTTCAGCTAGTTTTTCTGGAGCTTGAACTATTAATTCCGAGTTGTTGTCTTCTGGAGAACTAGACCTGCCTCCTTCACCGTTTTCACCACCATGTTTTTTAGAACGCTTGTTACGCTTTCCTTCAGTTAATGATGATCCCTGAGCCGCTGGATTTAAATCTATAAATTAAGAGTTTAGTAATGATGGATCAAAATGTATAAGGCTAAATAAATCCTTACTTGGTGGATTCTTCAATATGTAAGCATTCAGTTTATGATTGGATTCCAAAGAACCATAATAACCACAAGCTTTACAACCCTGATGTATTGTTCCCTTTCTAGTACTGATCATTAAATCAGTCTCTGGATTATCACACTCTGGACACAACACATATTTCCGAATAAAACCATCCAAAAGATCCTTAAAATATTAATTTAGTTATAGAAAAAATATAATAATTTGAATAGAATAAATATATAAATTAAGTAAATCAAATTGTTCTTTTACTTGAAGTTTGCCGGCATCATGAGCTCCATTTACAATAAATCTATCATGTTTAAAGTCAAATTGAGTTTGCGCACCTAGTTCACAGCCAAAGAACTTAGTTGGATCTGATGAAAAAAAATTAAAAAAAATTAATATTGTATATAAACTTTAAATATTAGTTGTAAATTACATGTAGCTGGTCTTCCAATAGCTTTAGCCACTTCAGCCATATTGACAATCACAGTTTTGATGCCATTACCCTTGCCTTCAACTTTAGCCATAAGTCTAGGCATTTTATATCGATAGAATGCATCGCTGACATTCCGATTTACGTTTAAGCTACCCATGGTCGCAGCTGTCTTGTTCCTGTATTAAGTGTAACCCGTCACGTTTCCCTGAATGGTTGCGATTTCCTGTGTCGGTTGCAGCAGTATTTTGATGTCCTGTTCCAACAAATTTCTATAAAAATAAGACATTTAAAAAGTAAAATTTTATTCAATTTTCATTCTTAAATGACTATTTTATAATATTTACCGAAAACTAAAACCCTGGTATTTTAAAGAACTCATGCACCTTGTAGCAGGGCCAATAAATGGCTCTATGAGCTTTTTACAACTGCCAGATCTTGCTCTGGATAATGATGGCGATACTGGAAAAAAATAATTCCTTCATTATTAAATGAAAAATTATACATACTATAAATAATAATTGTTACTATGTTTTTACATAGAACATAATATATATATATTTAAACAGGTTAAAAAAGTAGTTGTTTATATTTTTTTAACATACATTTTTTAAGCCATCACACTTTTTCGAAAAATGTAAAAAACGCGAAATAACATATTTGTGTATGTACAGTATCTATATGCTTCCCTATCTCACAGCTAAAGAATTTATACTTATATTATAAATATATCTTTATATATTAATTTATTTTTAACAATAGCCAAATATATTAAATAATAAAAACATAGATTTATAATTGATTTTGATTTTCTATAATCAATCGGTTTGTAGTAATTATTAAAACGTACAACAGAACGTCAAAACTGTATTGGAAAAATCGGGTTTTGACAATAATTATTAGCTTAGGGCATATATACACTTACCTATACGAGATAGCACCACCATATGTTTACGAGAGGTTTTCAATAAAATAATGTTTAAACTATAAATCGGTTTCAGACGTCTGAAATCTATTTTGAATCGCGACAGTTTTGAATATTGGCGGAGACGACGATGGCAGTTGGAGTTCCGAATTTTTTTTTTTTAAATTTATCAGCGAATTAAACGAGCTGCGGTGCACGATGAAAGCTGACGACAGACAGACTAACCGGAGTGTGCAGGCGTGCGGCGTAAAATCAATATACCTACTGGTGGTCTGGAGGAGGCCCGAGCCAGTGACAACTCGCGGTTCGTGGGCATGCCCGAACACGCCGCCGAGCGTTGTTTTGTCCAGGTCAATAAATTACCATTACGAGTACTGACTTCTAATGAGTACTTCACTACACCCAGCACTATTTACTCGCACGCTTCGTATAGACTTTTTTGTAGAATAATTATAATATGCAACGCGTTTCTAATTTATCATCCCTCGAATCATTAGAAAAATAATGTTTTCCGTCATGTTCGCCAGAAATTGAGAAAATTTACGATTTTTTTCAATTGCATAATTCTTACACACGAATAGAAACAGAATTGAATGAACTGTCCAACGTTACGCAGGGTGGGGTTGACTGCAGTTTTGGGGATAAGGGATGGTGTAATTTCAAGGTAACTTGGGCGTGTTAGAAACGGGTTGAATTTTAAAATTTAGTTTGCAAGTTTAGTAGAAATTCATTTTTAATAATCAATATATATAAAAAAATTATATTAGAGATATAACTAATAACATGATGTAAGTAATGCTAAATAAAAAATTATTTTAAATCCAAAAGGTTTTTTATCGAAAATAAAGCATTAGTACAAAGCTTTAAACATTCCATAAATGGATTGAGATATAGTAGCGTTTATGAATTCAAACACAACAAGGTGTTAGATATTATAGATTTGTAAATAATAAAATAACAATTCAATTTTTTATTTTCGACAAGTTAGGTAACTAAAATTATTAGTTGTTAAGTTTATGTAATATTCTTATACCTACTTAGTATATGCACTTAATACAAGTGTTAATTACATTTATTATATATTTGTTTTTCGATTAATAGTTTATTTGAATAATATATTGTCAATAAAGTGTTTACACATTTTTAAACTATAAGTGAATATATTTTTTAATGAATATTAAATCTATAATATCTTTTATTTTAAATTAATCAATAAAGATGGTTTATAGATACATAGTTCTATCATAAAAACTAGTATTAAGACAACACTACTACAGATATCTTAGTTCATAATTATATTATCCAGCTAGCTACTTCATTCCAACAAGGACAAGGTTTTAATTAATGGACCATTTAACAATGGCAAATAATTCAAGAAGGAATTATTCATAATCTAAAATCTGATTTCTTTTTATGGATTAAATTTAGTCAACATTAAAAAAAAACACTACACAATGTTTTATTATAATTTGTTGTAGATTATGTATACTAAAATATTAATTTAAAATTTTTCTGAACACATATCTAAATAATTGCATGTCGCAACAGTTAATAATTTGAAATCCTTATATTTATTAATACTTTTTACTATAAAATAAAATTGCTAACATGATATATATATATATATATGTGTGTTTTGATCAGCAAAGAGTTTTTTTTAAATTTACATAACCCTAAGTAAAAGATATATCTATATTACAATTGTGATTTTAAAGAAATCAAAATTTGTAAATTTAAAAGCATAGGCAAATATTCTTAATAATTATAGATAAATACTTAACATAGACAACAATATTTGATGAGATAAATTAATTATTTTTTAAGAATCAAATAGTTATTTATCTATTAGAGCATTAAAATTTACTTAAGACATAGGAATTGAGTAATTTATTATAAATAACATTGTTATTTGAATATACTTTGTATAATATATAAGTATGATTGACTAACTAGAAATCTGTTTTTTTTTTAATTATTAATTTTTCAATTTTGTATACTAATACAAGATTTTGTTAATAAATTTATTAAAATCCATAAAAGATAGTTAGTTAAAAAAAAAAAAAATCATATATTTGATAGAATATTGGGATATTATTAGCTTCATATTTAAATTTTATCATTGGAAATGAATAGAAGGTTCATACAATTTAATTTAATTTTAATAACATAAAATTCAAAATTTCTCTGAAGAAAATTAGTAAACCTAATAAAAAAGGGGTATTATAATGACCACACGGATAAATTAAAAATCATAATTTATTCTTGTATTACCTATGCAAAAAATGTATATGGTTAAGACTTATAAATTTTTTTTTTTTTACTTATCAACTGATTCAATTCATAAGAATATTACCAAATAATAATAAAATAAAGATACCTAAAATAAATACTTAAATAGGTCATTAAAATTTGCTCAACTTTTTAATAAATTTGATTAATAATGATTAACAAAAAGGTAAAATCAATGTCAAATTATATTGTTTAAGAGTTTTAACGAGGTAGTACTATACTATAAAAGAAATTTTATTTTAACTTTAAGTTATAGTAATAACTATAAATACTATGGACTCAATTAAATATAATTTTCAGATTTTATGCCTAAATCAACATTAAATAGTATAAACAGGTAATATTTTTAATGTTTTACTCCAAAACTATAACTTCTTTATAATGATAATTTTCATTAAAAATGCATTTATAGGGTATACAAATTATCTAACTTTTTGTTTTATTTATAATAGCAATATGTTTATAATTGTCAATAATAGCAATATCAATAATAATGTCCAACTATAAATGTAACTTACAAGACATGATTACCGACTTCATCTACTCATATAAGTATTATAAATACAACTTTAAAACATATTAGCTAACTTCATACAAAATTAGTTCAGCTTTATTTAAGTACTCGAAGAATTATAACTCAATAAATTATGATAATAGTTAGGTATCTAACATATGTATTTACTAAACTAAACTACCTATTGTATATTTAACATAATTAATTATATGTATCCAACTGCAACATAACGGTTATACCTACATTACAATATTTGATATAAAATTATTTCATGATGCGAAGTAAATTTTTTATTTAATTGATGTCAACCAATATTTTTTTATGTTGAGATATTTCTAATTATCAAAATAAAAATAATTATTTATTTAGGCTATCTACTTAATTTTTATACAAGCTATCAAATCAGTAGTATAACCTATGATAGTATGACCTAAAAAACCTAATGGCTAATACTATAGCTATACCTATAATTAATCAGTAAAAAAATATAGTTACATCAGTTCAAATCACATCTCAATATGATTTAATGTTAGATAAACCAAGTATGATCACAAATATATATGTATGTATCTTTTAATGATCAAATCAAAATATAAATATTTAATAACAATATACTAAATACATTATTTTATGTTGAATATAATTTCTCAATATTTTGTTAATACCTAGATAATTATCAGTGGCTATTAAGCTGTATGAGGTTCCTCAAATATATCTCAGTCTATTTAAAAGGTAAGTAATTAAGGAGTCATAACAAATGCATAAACAATAAAATATGTATATCTACAAGTAATAGATAAAATCATTATTAATAGCTATTAAGTGCTATACAATACTCATTATTATAATCTATAATTCATACACAGTGGGTAGTACAATTAAATAATAAAAATTTAAATAAAAACATTGTAATTACATCAAGTTTTAAAGTTATTTTGAATTTGTATATCATAATGCAACTTATAACAGATAATGACGTTACCTACCTAGTTTATACCTACTAAAAAATGAGTAGCATATAAAATTAAGTTAAAGTATCTGATACCAATCAGCAGATTATAGTGTGTTAAATTGTATACAATTTAGTCATTACCAGTGTTAAAGTAATGAGTAATAACAATTATTACGTGGTATGTTATGTTTTCATATCAGGTCTATTAAATTTTTGTTGGCAATGCTAGAATAGACATAATATTACTTTAAGCATGAAAGAGTGAAGTATGCACATGGATGATCTGTATTAAAAGTAATCAAAAAGTTAACTTCGTAAATTTCTAATCGACAGAAACTGTTGGGTTTAGTGCCATTAAAAAGAATCTGGCAGGGGAATGAAAAATTGGCAAAATAATGTCTAGCGGGAAAGGAAAAAGCTCGATTCGAGTTTCGGAGATGGAACGCGTGAAACATATGGCCGCTGAGCAATTCGTAATTTGACCTCTATATCCCGTATTTATAGAACACGTTGGCCATACGGGATTTCAAGGTTATTATCGGCAAAATTCTAGTGACACGTAGAGAACGGGAAAAATTGATCACTTATATAATACATCAGAAATGGAGTAATAGTTATTTAATTAATCACAAGCATTAAATAACACGTGTAAGTCGCGACGTTTGCTTACCCGTGTCGAGAAACTTCATATAAATGGTGTCGCCCTTCTGGGACGCGGGACTGACGATGAAATGATTAGCGAATGTCGTTCGCTTCCGTCGACTTGGCCAAAGCTGAAACACAAAACAAAATCGTACACGTATTACAACATGAAGACCGGAAAACCCGCGGAAAAACAACGGCGCCCCACGCTAAAAATACGGCAGATAGTCACGCGCATACTTGCGCACGATTGATGAAATCGGTATGGGTACTTACATCGGTGTCTTTGACAAGTCTCCAGACAAGTCGTGTTCTTGTCGTGGGAACCGTTTCGTCGGCTTTGCTGCAGCAGCTGCTTAAGCGGGACGGCGCAATGTTGCGATAATCGAACCGGTCGGACGGACGGCGAATTGGGAATGAGATTATGAACGTAACGTGACGATGACGGCAATACCGTCTGATCGATGTGGATCGTCCGATGCGCGCGCGCACACAGGTACAGGGGCAGACAACGCGCGCGTAACCGTGATTTCGCGACGAGCGTACTTGTAGAACGTTGGTGGCGAGTTGCGACTTGCGACCGAGCCACCGAGCGCGCGAAACGGATCTCGTTGCTCACTTGCACTACAGCTTGTGGTAGACGGGGGCGGGGGCGTAATTACTTCTTTATCTATGGTGCGATTTACGCGGCGTCGTTGCACGATGAGAGGTCCGTAGAAGATCGGAACAGAAAATGCTAAACGCCAAAAACAATTATTGTAAAAATGTGTTGATAAACGTAAAAAAAAAAATAATAATCTAAGATCGTACCATAGGACGTCGTTGTAGGCAATGGGCGGAGGCGGAGTTACAAAGTTGCGAAAACTAGTTACGTACCCACTACGTAGTCGCACGCGGTACGGTGGTAAAACCACGACGATGATAACAGCGTCGCCAACCCAACGGTCTCGTGCCTACGGCTAGAGGTCGGTCACACTGCTGTTCTACCGGGCGGTGTTGTTCTTATCAACCGTAGTCCTCCCCGCGACCCCGCACTTGACTATAATACCGGATGTGGTATCTACGGTACGGTCACGTCGTATTCGACAGCAAAGTTGTAGTTACTTGACTCGTCGATTATATCTATAGCGGGATAAAAAATAAATCGTACGACCGACCACCGACCGAGTACCGGTGACCGAACCACCGAACACTTAGCCACTTGGGACGCACACACGCACACGTTCACGTTACTGTACTCTATTTTACTATTGGATTTCGGTTTTTTTTTTGCTTTACGTTTCGTCTGATAGGAAGACGTCTCGCGTGTGCGCGCCCTGCTCGCCGGACGTGATAATTCGCAATTCCGTTAGCCAGCGGCACGACGTTACGTACGCGCTTCGCTTGTGTCAGCCGCCGTTGATGGTGTTCCGTTGGCCGTTTATAATTGACTCAACGAACGTCTGCGACGCACGTCATGGCCGAAGTGGCCAGGAGAAACGAAGCGCCGCCAGGCGATGGGGTGAGACAAGTACTTAGTGAATAATATTATAATATTTTGTTTCTGGCGGATGGATATTTCTCGAAAGGCCGCCGTTGTCGTTACTTCAGATTGAAAGTTCGGCTTTTCGACCGGGACTAGATGGGAGCACCGGTTTCAAACGTTCGGCGGGTGCACCGCGTGCGGCCAACGCCTTTTAATCGGTTTTTTTGGTTTTTGGAATTATTTCATTTCCGCAGTACACTTTCAGCAGAAACATCATTAAACTGTCCGTCTACATGTCGTATATGTAGTTTATTCGTAATACATTGGTGTCGTGTTTACGTTTGTTTATTTTAATTAAAAAAATGCGAAACCAAATTATTTCAATCTAATAGTTAGGGTCAAATAATGAATTTATCAAAACTTTGTTTAATATGTTATTTTCATTGGTACCTATCTAGTTCGTATAAAGCTATTTTATCGCTGAGAAATTCTGAAATGTAATAAATCTTAATCTTATAGCTACAAAATATTTAAAAAAAATGTTGATAACATTTGAATTTATATGATAAAACTGATTTAAATATGAAATATGGCTTATTGTAAAAATATTATTTGCTGATTCATTCAATTTAATTGATTTATAACCATTCATCAAATAAATATATACAATAGACAAAAGATACTTATAATTTAAGAGGTACATTGTTATCTTTTTTTAAATTTAAAGAATTAAAATGGTATAAATTATAATTTGATAATATCTACCTACTACATATACTGGCTTTATGATATGTATAACAGATACATATTTTATAATTATCTTATTTGAAATATTAATCATTGTCATAACTCATAAGTGATTACATTTTTAATTACTTAAAATGTAGAATTTCTATTATTACATTTTTTTGTGTAATTTATTCAAATTTGAGATTTTTAACAAAAATACAATTTTAGTTATTCGTGGAACTTGAAAATTCCCTGCTTTTTTTCGTTATATATATATTATTAACCAAACTTCCATAGTAATATTCTCAAAATATTTAGAATAATTTTAAGTTACTATGAAATTATTCACATCATCTATTTTTTAATGAACTGATAGGTATAATAAAATATAATAATTTTTTTTGTTTTTGAAAAATTTAGTTCAACTTGTCATATTATGGTACTGGTTTGTAATAGTCCCGCAGTGGCAAATGAAAACTTCATAGCCCCACCATTCAGGTTTGTTATTTCCCCGCCATCATATAAAATACAAAATATGAGTTTATTTATTGATCTAATAATAGATTTAATAATGTATAAATATGTGATTCTCAAAATTTTGCTATATCTTTTAAAATTGTTTCAAATGGATCACCATTATTTAGTTTTGATCACCACATGTATTCTGCCATACACGATTCTAAAAATGTTTACCTTTTCCTATACATTTTTTGTTGCCCCATGTGGCTGAACCCCACATTCTTTCATCATTTTGTGTGTGGGCTTCTAAGTTAGGGTTCACAAAATTGTATCTATGATTAACCTTATTTTGCTTAAATCTGTGTATTTATTATTATTATCATTATTATTGCAGAATGCAGGGTTATAACAAACCAGCAAACCAGTACCCATATTACTAATAGCAATAAATATAAATATGTCATAAAATATCTTTTAAAATATAGACTAACAATCTCAGGTCTCCATTGAGAATATATTTTTGAATGCAATAATTGTAAATTATAATAATGATTTACTCAATGACAAGGTGCACTCACCTCCTGGCTCCAACTATACAGTAGTTTATCTGATTGACCTACCATTAAGCTTAAAATTAAAAATAATATCTGTGTCATGTTAGTTTTTTAAGATATTTCAATTTTAAAGTGATATATGAGCATTTTTATACTGTGAAATGTTGCATGGAAATTTAAATGTATAAACACAAATAATATTCTTAAATTAACAACAAGGTTAGTTCTACTGAATGCTAATTTGTTATATTACGCGTGGACTAGAGGAAGATTATAAACAGTGTTCTGACATTTTCTTGATAATTCTTTATTTGTAATTTTTAATTTGTATAAACACATTATTACATTTTATTAAAAAATAAAAGTATCAAATTATTAATTTAGTTTAAAATATACAAGTGGTTTTTAACATTTGCTATTTGTTTTCTTTGTAAATTGAAAATGTACCACTATTTGTTATAGTATATGATTAATAATTAAAATTAATTTAATTTGTAAAACTTATTATTTATTGTATTGTTAAAGGCTGGTAATATGGAACCAGCGCAAGGTGAACAGCCTCAACCCCAACAAGGACGGTTCAATATGTTCTTTGGAGTTGTGAAAACATTAATTATTAGATCATTAATTATCTATTTCATTACATCAATGTTTAAAAAGCCATCAACTGTGCCTCCTGATGGTGTTACTCCAGTTGCTGATTCCATTCCAAATGTCAATTTTTTTGAGTTTGGTACTAAATTTGTATGTAATTTATGATAATTATTTATTTATAAATTATTGGTATAGATGGTCAAACTAATAAAAATATATGTTTTTTTTAGGATATGTATGTCTATTTATCAGAAGATAGTGTTTTTAATGTAATAGATGATAATGAACTTATTTGGAAAAAGACAGATTTAGAATACGGAGACTGGACTTCAGGACCTAATAGTGATGGTACTTATACTATCCAAAAATCTTTCATTCCATCACCGGTAACTGATACATGATATAATAAATTGGAACAATTTTAGCTTAATAGATTGGTATATACAAATGCAACTTTTTTGGTTTTTTAGAATTTGCAAAATAATGGATCAATATATTTACATGTTTACTTTATTAAAAAGACAAATTCAAATATAAGTAAAAATGACCCTTATGTTGTTCATGCATCCAAACAATTAAATAAGTTTAAAAAAGTTAAATTTTTAAAAACTCATAACTTACTTACTGGTGAAACATCTGCCACTCCAGAACAAATTGAAGTAAGTGAAATTATTTAATTTTTTTTTTAACGGCATATAAATTGTTTGTTGTATTAAAGACAGAGAAAAAATAGTTATTATAAAGTAGTTTTTCTTAATTAATTTTGTGTTTTAGAAAGCTGAAAAAGTTGAGACTGAAATAATATCACATTGGCATCCAAATCTGACAATTTGTTTAGTAACTGATCAAACCAATTGGACTAAGGGATCTCTCCCCGAGCCATTTTCTGAATGTAAGTTATCATGTAATTAAGTAATTTTATCTATTAAATATCAATCTATTATTTGTTTTATTTAATATTTAGATCTAGAATTCTTACCACACAATCGATACAAGCCAATGGTATTTTTCAATGATTTCTGGAACATGCTTAGAGACTATCAACCGATTAATAAAACTGTGAAGTAAATAACAATAATTTTTGATTAATTTCAAAATTAAAGTTGTGTTTATTAATGTTGCAGTAATTTGGATTTAACACTGACATTCCAACCATTGTCATTGTTTAAATGGCAAATGTATTCGGCTCAGACCATGCGAAACAAATGGACTGCTGGAATTTTAGGTGATACTTTTGCATCAGATGCTAATGAAGATGATCAAGATCAAGATTCATTAAAAGAAGCATTGTTAGAGACTTCACCATATATTTTGGCAGCTACAATCATTGTATCAATATTGCATAGTGTTTTTGAGTTGTTAGCTTTCAAAAATGGTAATTAATTTATATAAAAACTACAAATATGTATTGGAGTGGTTGTAGTATATAGTTCCTCAATAGCTCTTATATTTTACATAGAAAACCACTACTAAGAGGCATGAAAATAATGTCTATCTTATTATAAATTTGAAAATAAAAACAATTAGGTATAAACAATTTTAAAATGATAAATTTGGTTTACCTAATTGTTAAATGTTTGTTATATTTCTTTAATTTCTTTATGTTTTATCTAACTTATTTAATATTTTAATGTGTAATTTGTTTTCAATTATTTTAAAATTATACCCAAATAAGTATTGGAATACTTGTTCATATGTTTTACTCCTATACATTGTGAGGGGGTGAGTTTATTTCGGTTAAACTCAAATTATAAATAAAATAATAACGTCCCATATCAACTGTAATTGTATTAAAAAGTTTTAAATTTTATTTTTTCTGCATATCTTGATTATTTACTATTTGCCTTTGATGTATACTGTAGATAAACAATATTTCTTAAATAAGTTAAATTTAAAATTATTATTTTACAGATATTCAATTTTGGAAGGAACGCAAGTCTTTAGAAGGTTTATCTGTACGTGCAGTATTTTTTAATGTATTTCAATCTGTTGTTGTGTTATTGTATGTGCTTGACAATGATACAAACACAATCATTCGTATCAGTTGTTTCGTTGGATTGGGTATTGAATGTTGGAAAATCAATAAGGTAAAATAATTTATATAAACATTTTAAATTTAAATTAATAACTAACTAGTAACTATATTATGTTTTAGGTGTTGGACATAAGTCTTGATCGGCAAACACGGTATTTAGGAATTATTCCAAAATTAATATTTAAGGAAAAAGGGTCCTATGCTGAATCCAGCACAAAGGAATATGATCGATTGGCATTTAAATACTTATCATGGGTACTGTTTCCTCTCCTTGCTGCTTATGCAATTTATTCACTTGTCTACGAAGAACACAAAGGATGGTATTCTTGGGTACTCAATATGTTATATGGTTTTCTACTTATGTTTGGTGAGCATTATTTGTTTTATTTAGAATAAAGTACAATTTAGCCTTTTAAATTTGATAAAGAGTGAATTATTTTTAAATTTAATTATATTATGTTCCTATAGTTCTATAATATTTTTGCAGGTTTTATTACAATGACTCCACAATTGTTCATTAATTATAAGCTCAAGTCTGTAGCACATCTTCCTTGGAGAATGATGTCCTATAAATGTTTAAATACATTTATTGATGATATATTTGCATTTGTTATTAAAATGCCAACAATGTACCGTTTGGGTTGTTTTAGAGATGGTAAGTAAAATTTTAGAATAAACTACTGTACCTTTCCCTAACACCATAACACTCATCTTTGGGTGGGCCCCTGAGTTATTTAACTTTATTATTGTAATTAATGAATCAATGGTACTACAATGTCCTTATTATTGAACTGATTATCTTAATCTATTTGTGCCTAAGTCCTTTAATTAGACGCTCAACTCAACTTAATACTATCTATTACATTTCTTCTATGTGTCCCAATGTCTTCTCTTGTACTACTGAGTATTTGTCAAGGTCTCATTTTTCTTACATCCTTACCCAGCTTCCAATTACTATTTTTAGTAAGTAAATTTATGTTTTGTTATTTTATTATCAAGGTTGAATTTAATTTAATTTATGTTTATACTTAAATACTAAATAGATATATTAACAATACACTTCTATCAAATTGTATAATATATTAAGTTAAAATTTGCAATTTTTAATTTTGTATAGGTTTTATACTGAACCTCTAGTAAAAAACACTATTTAATATAGCCCCTCTACTAATAAATGTTTTAGTAAAATATTTAATGTTGATGTGTTTATTGAAAATAAAGTGAAATTTAACAGTTTTATAAAATGATGAATGTATTATAGGCTTATAAAGTCATAACATTTTACATAATTAATATATTTTTTAAATTTTTATGTGCATTTAATATTAAATCCATCCACTGTACTCTTTTGCCCCCTATAGATACAAAAGTCTAAATAAACATTATATTATTATTATTTTTTTTTTAGATGTTGTATTTTTCATATTTTTGTACCAAAGATGGATATATAGAGTAGATCCAACTAGAGTAAATGAATTTGGATATGCTGCCGAGCCAGTTGAAGAACAGCCACAAGCTATTGAAGAAAAGCCACAAGCAATTGAAAATGAGAAACCTGAAGATGATAAAAAGAATGATTAATAATAAAATCTTCTCAATTGACATATTTAACAGTCACTAGATGTATTTTGTTTCATTTTTTTTAATAATTAATATACCAAAACAAAATAGAAAATATTATACCGATTTACATGAAGTACTGCTTTAGTAATTTAATAATTTACAAAGATTGTTCAACTATTATTGTAATAAGATAGTGAGTTTGTATGGATAAATTAAGTTTCTTTTTTTTTTTTTTGTTTTTTAATTTTTGTTAAAGGGTATGGCACCTAATTTATAAAATAATAGTTAAGACAAATGGCGTGCAAGTTAAAATATTTTGTTTTGTGTTTTGTATTGTTATCATGTATAAGGCATGGGAGTTCATGCTTTTGCATAGTTCAATGTATAGTTATGAAAACTCATACAATGTATGAATTTAAATAAGTTTATTAATCTATCAGAATTTAAAATGTTTTGTATTACATACAAGCCTTCTCTTAATTAAAATAATAAAATTTTCTTTTATAATACTTCTGTCTATCGATGTTTCTTCAATATATTTTTAATTATGCCAAATACAGCTGTTCAAATCATTTAACTTGTGTTAACCTTAATTATTTTTACATTATATTTAACCGCTTATAGATAAAGAAAATACTATTAGTAGCTTTTAATATGCAAGGTAAATAAATGGTATGCATACTTTACTGTTTTTAAATTCATGAACGTCCATGTCCTTGTAAACAAATATAATTATTAAGGTTTTGTTATAAAATTAGTTAGATTATCAAGACAAATTTGATGAAACTCATTTAAAAGATTGATTAATTTTAGTTCTATATTCCGTTAAAATATAATAATCAATAATTGCTATTTTTATTTTCATATTGTACTAGAACATATTTTACTTGTGAGTTATATCAAAAAATGATTAGCATTTTTAATTAAATATTTGTTATTGTAAAATATTGGATATCTTATTTTATATACCGAATTAAATTTTTCAAAAATAAATATTTCAACATTTTAGTTTTGATTTTTAACTCAGTATGATAAATAATTATAACATTAATAACAGATCACCTATTTGTAATTTATAAAATGAATTACACTAAATAGATCTGTGGCTATTTATATTATTCAAATAATTTATAAATATTATCGCAAATTATTCATACATAAAAAAATTAATTTTGATTTAAATAAAAAATAAACCAATAATTGTGAATATATTTTATATCATTCAACATTTTGAATGTTAAGCTTTTAAACTGTGAAATTTGTACTATAAAGTTATTCCAAATATATATACAGTATTAAATAAACATTACATTAATTTTATATCTAAATATGTTATATTATTAAACATAAATTAATAATTATATTTGTGATATATTACTTTAAAATAAACTTATAATATTCTTAACAATTGTTTACTGTGTGTTATTTATTTAAGTTAAAAAAATATAAAAAATGAATATTAAGGGACGGGACATTAGTGAATTATAATTTTTATATTACAAAAATTATGTTTTTATTTGTTGTATTTTGAGTCTGAATTTTAAATCATTCAAAATTTTTTCTCTATTATAGTTTATTTGTTTTGATTTTATTATTATAAAAATTTTACTAATTTTAAAATTAAAATATTTTTTTGTAATCATGGATTTAATTTATTTGTAATACATTTATATTTACAAGCAAACAAATATTAATTTTATATATTATTACCGATATTTACATTTACATATGTGAATAGTGAATTTGTTTATTATAAAAAAAAAATGATTAATCTTAACTTGCTATTATGTTTTGGAATTCGTTGAATAAAATACATTGAGTCGTGAATTTCAAATGTCTGCATTTTTAATGTTTATATACACTATAGAGACAATAAAATGTTTAAAACAAATTGCAACTAAAAATTAAGATTTCAAATCAAAAGTAACAATATTAAATACCTATTTAAATGAAGAAATTGTATGTTTTTTCAAACAGTCCAAAAAGTAGCTAGATAAGCTACGAATTTGAATTGCAGTCAATATATCAGAAATACAAAGTTTTATTTTGCATAGTTTTGCATATTTTACCATTTTTCGACACGTAGCGTATATTTCTTAAGATTTTTCTTTGCATATAGACGAGTCTTAAATACATAATATGTAATATTTTGATTATATTAATTAAATAATGTATTTATATACTTGGTTATATTTACAGTCATTACAATTTGCTTTTGGTATGTATCTATTTTCATATAGTATTATAGTCACATAGGTACGGAATTTATAAAATAAGAAATATTTTCGTTATTGTTTTTTCAGATTTAAATTTGAATATGTGACATCACCATTGAAAATTTATTTGATACTTTGTATAAAATAATTTTTTGTAAAGATATTAAAAATAATTAAATAAGATTTTTTAACATACTTTTTAGTTACATATATAATTCTAAAAAACAGGCCATAAATGCATATTTTGTAATTTTTAAAACATATAAATCCGGGCTCTAGTAATAATAATGATAATAAAAAAAAATTTAGTTAAATTAATTTAGATTTTTATTATCTACCGACACCCTACTTCCCTGTTTTAATAAAATATTACTCTGTCCAAGTCATAGAGGCCCCATTATATCACTGGCCAGAATCTCAAAAAAGTTAAAGACGGCCCAACTAAGTTTGAAGAAAAATGTATAACCTACTTACAAACTTGGGTATTAATAATTAATTGTCGCTCTAAATTGATATTTAATTAACAAATTTACTTGGAATATTTAAATAATTTTGAGTATTTCAGATTTTCAGAAGAATTTATGTATACATATTATTATTTTGTTAATTGTACACATCTTATAGTTGTAGAAGAGCTAATAAAAAACATACAATTCCACGCCAAAGAGAATCAAAAATATAATAAATAAAAATAGCATTATTTTTACTACGTATTATACGAGAATAATGCAGTGATTCATCGTCATAGCAACAACGCTAGATAAATCAACATCATAATAAGTGACGCCAACGGGTATAAATACGTGTGCGTTTACCTAATATCGTCAGTCTACTTTCAACCTTCAAACTCTCAAGAACTAAGAAAAACGGAAGAAAAAGAAGAAACAAGACCACACGATCGGCGAACCCTGTAAGAACAAAGAACAGTGACCGGACGAAGCTCGCGATTAGCAGATACCGATACGAGCACTATCGATTACGACGCCGGACCGTAGCAGAACGCTCACACCAGTCAGACCAGAAGATATACTGACGACAGAATTGTCGACCAAACGTCGCGGACTAGTAAAGAATAAGACGGCGCAGTCATCATCCATCGCGAACTCTTCAGTAACGACGTGTCTGTTGTCGGTGATGTGTTCTTTACACTGTGCGACCGACGGCGATTATATTATCGACGTGCACCGCTCAGAGCTAATCGATTATCGGGATCGTCATACCTATGACGCCCGACGAACGTTCTCGAAGTGCCGTCGCGTAGGGTTAGGTGTGTGCTGCAGACGTCCACGGCAACCCGCCAACGACCTAATGCGCGGCGATCGACGATTAATCACTTCCCTGCCGGGCGGTTAATCCCGACCCGGTGTTCTCGTGGGGAAGTCTAAAATAGCCCTTTTCAGGGCCCCCAAATTCTACGTTATTTTCCCCCAACCCTGTGGCCTGTCTCGACCACTCTTCCTTGTAATAAGCTCATCGCACTTTACTCTATGCACTCCATAGACTCTGCCACACAGGTAAATTTTAGGATGTCTGTACCGATAAAATACGCTACACACATGGTATTGCGCCCTCCCCCCCCACGTAAATTTATTTTGGACCCGATAATTATTGTATCTATTTATTATTTTAATTGTTATATTTAGTTATTATTATTGATGTAAGTAAAAAATATTATTATTAATCAATAC
The DNA here is from genome assembly GCA_036289425.1 of Rhopalosiphum nymphaeae. Lineage (NCBI taxonomy): Eukaryota > Metazoa > Arthropoda > Insecta > Hemiptera > Aphididae > Rhopalosiphum > Rhopalosiphum nymphaeae. Next base: position 554,063 of record JAZAQC010000005.1, on the reverse strand, counting down.
GTATATAATATATAAGCGTTTAATACGAATATGTTATACTGAGCAACATTTTTAACCATACTTAGGAGGTATTCTAGGTGAATTTATTATAGCTGAATCATTCATTATTTTAACTGCTTGTAAAAACAAACATAATCAAATATCACATTGAATTTTCAATTTTATAATATATTAACAATATAGAATTTAATTAAATGCTGCAATTTTCTGAAGAAACAAATTTTCTATTTCTATGTCTCGTCAAAATGTTTTATTATAAAAATGTACCACGAACATAAAAACGTTGAGAACCACTAATCTACTGTGTTAATTGTTAGTAGGGCTTGTAGGTTATAGAAGTTGCAAATTTTTCAATATCCTTTAGAATTTTGATTTATATCAGGACTAACCTAGAAATTCATTCTATACCATGATAACGAGATTATAATGATGAAAAATCGAAATGCTGCCTACCCTCATGAAAATTGATTTTGAGAAGAAGTCGTCGAATTAAAAATTAAACTTTGCGAATTCGTTCGAAAAATTAATTCGCATAATTTGATTATGGATTTTCTATTAGTAGGAGGGGGCTGACCAAAAGTACGTTAAACAAAGTTAATTTTTTTCGAAATTCGAATAATTGATATTTTTTTTTGACAATTTAACTATAGATAAATTTGTTTCCATATTTTAGATTTTATATTTATGTGTAAATATGTTTATATGTGCTAATTTCTATAACTTTCAAAAATGTTTAGTTATATTAATTAATATAGTTCCTATCGCGATGCATAGAAGATTGATTTTATCTTTATCGTATTCTGTTATCATACGATTATACGACGTGCATTTACATTCAGGACAAAAGTCATAACTCATAAATGATATGGGATGTAGGTACGAGACAAATTTACGTGACTTTAAAATCAAAATTCAACGATTACAATAAAAAAAAAATTATAGCCAACGAATTTTTGATTCTACATTTCGAATTCAACATCATGATTATGTTTTTTATAAACAAACAGCAATCACAAAAATATTTCCATATTTTTTTACACGTGAATAGTTTACATTTCCGTAAGCATTTGCATGACCGGTGTGACGAATATTTTTTTATATATTAATCGATCTACAAGCACATATTTATTTCTTATAAACACATTATTATGGACCTTGAGTCCTTGAAAGATATTAAATTCGTATTTCATAATGTAAATAAAAATACCTAAATTTTTTCCTTAGCAAACATACATTTTCAAGCGTAATTAATTATTAAAATATTGCTAATTTCACTATTTGTGTGTATTTATTTTTGATCTTAAACAGAGTAAAAAAGCGTTACCCATCGTTTTCAATACCACAACAAATGAATTTAATATTATGCTCGTCAAAAAGGTACTTTGGTTTTTGTTATTGAAACGACACCACTATAGTGATATTATATCATTTATGCCTATACAAAAACGAAATGAAAATAGTCGCCGAGAAAACAGCGCGATGTCCGTTAATAAGGAGACACGTCATATTATTTACAATTGCATATAATTATAGATGCTATTTATAGATAAACTGTAACTTTCCAGATAATTAAGTGTTTTAGAAGTACGAATATTATGATTAAATGACACGTTTGAACCTATTATATAAATAACAAATATAATTTACTACTTATGTGTTGCAACAAACGCCTGCTTCTTAGATCCTAGGTATGGTGGAATATTTTTGTAAATTGTCAGAAAATTAATATTTGTTACCTACCGGATTATTCATTGATTGTAACAAACAAAAATGTTTTGAGTTTTTATGCTTTTACAGTTTGATAAAAAAAATCAAGTTTTTGTACTAGGTACTTAAAGAGTGTCCTGTGGATAAACAATCTTTTGTTTTTCAAATGAGTACCCCCTCACTTATATTGTACACTATTTAGCGAATAATTTTCCTAATTATTTTAACGTATCAAAATCAAAATTCAAACTAGTAGTTTTTGAGTTGTTTAACTTTCTATGTATTAAGGATAATAGGATTGTATGATAATGGGTTTGAAAGATATAAGGACTATGATAAAACTCTATTATAATTAAGAAAATTAAAAACTAGTAATTTATTGTATTCTAATAATCTATCAAAATGTATAAAATATTTAATTCATATTCTATACTCGTAATAACCTACATCTATTTTATATTTTTGTAAACCATTTTTTAAGGACTATTATCCTTAATATAATTAGTTGAATAATTGAAAAACTACTTGTTAACACTTTGAATCAAGTACATCAACATTTTCAAAAAAATTAGTCACTAATCATTTTACAGTTAAAAGCTCATTTGAAATAACGTAAAAAAAAATTAAAAAATATGATATGGTTTTTAAATATATTTTAATAGTCCAAAGTTATGACTTAATGCTTTACTTTTTAGGCCCTTATTAGAAACAGTTAGGTGGTTTAGGCAATTAGGTTGGCACCTATACATTTACATTTTTAAATTGATGAATAACAGTGCAATTTTTACTTAGTAATTAATTTGTCAATATACTAAATGATTAACTTAATGATTATTAATGATAAAATAAATATATTTTATTACCATAAATAAAAATATAGTTAGTGAAAATGATTTTTTTCTTTATAATTTAATTTTTTTTTATTCCACAATAAAAATCACTTTAAAAAAAATATGCGGCAATATAAAATATTTTTGGTGTAAATTGTAGGTATATATCATTGGTTATACTTATACGTTGTATATAAATATATAATCAATGGTATATATGTACATATTAAAGACATAGTTCAAACAATGAAGACTCTCCCATTGGAAGAATTTCGAGTTGGTAAAATTAATCATATTTTGTGATTTAAAATGCAATCATTATTAATGGTTCATTTTATTTAGCTTTATTTTTTTATTTATTTTGTAAAATATATTAAAAATATAAATTTTATTATGTTAAATTATATATTATATTATGTTTAATCGTATATTTTACAAATACAATTCATGTCTACTAAAATTAATGAATTTTAAATTATATAATTTATGGTTCTTACTTTTTATTGACTTTAATAATTTCATTTTTTAGGACAAAATATATTAGTCAGTAAGGTCTTAATAAATTAATAAAAAGGCAATGCAAAATTATAATAAAATGGACAAAACATCGTAATAAGATGTATTAATGCGCTTCATACAAAAATATTTATTCATATAATCTAAATGTAATTATGAATTACGTATTTGGTATCTGGTAGCTTAAAATATTTGTTGTGATAATTTTATGATTTGATAAATTAAAGCTGGTTTAACTGTATATAAGATTATGTATACTGTAGGTATTGGATTAACATATTTAAAAAATGTTATGATAATGGTAGATGCAATTGATAAAACAAAAAGCATTGTTATACATATTTACTTATTTGATATTTAGTATCTATTTTACTGTTCGTAGAAGTAAAAAATAATAATATTATGTGTTTTTTTTATGTAATACGTATTAAAAAATATTAATGAACATATAGTTATAAAAATATATTAGCTGCATTACTCGACTTTGTTCGTGTTAAAATTAATATCTATCTTTCTATCGTTTTCCGTCTTATATCAGCTGAAATACAATATAAACAAGCACAATTTATTAGAATGATTAATTTTATGATTTTTTGCTTCTTAATAAATTGTTGACATATTTAAACACATACAACTAGAAGAGGACTCAACAAATGCTTATAGGCCGACGTAAATTCAACATCTTTAAGATTGGCGACTTTTTTTTGGAAACCTTTTTTGTATATATCAATAGTATGCAAATCATAAAAGTAATCATTGTAATTGACAATTGTATTTATAAGTATTTGATTTTAAGATTTGTTTTATTTTTATGTATATATACATTTGTAAACATTGTTGTATGTTATATTTCTAATAATTATAATAGTAATATAATCTATAACTAATAGCAATCATTTAGATTAACAAAAAAATTTCGTGAACTAAAATTAAATTTATGTGTGATTCGTCCTATATGGTATAGAAAATTAGTTTAAAAAATATTCTATAATTATACTTTAAATTTCAAGAAATCTTTTTATGTAAATTTGATTGAAAACGAGCCAGTAGTTTTTGAATCAATAGAGAACAAACAAAGAAAGAAATATTTATTTTAATAAATAAATAGATTCGTTAAAATTAAAATATACGAGTTATAAATACATACATTTCGACAAAAAAACTACTCAAAACACATTATACGAAAATATACGTATACATTTTAAATTTATATTAGTGAGATCATGAAATTAATTTATTTCATGAACATATTATTATATAACTATTGAACTATATAAATTGTGCAAGCTGAAAACTTCTCGGAAATATATTAATTTCTCGGCCTCAATTTCCGGGTTAGTATTTAGGTTTTTATTGTCTTTTATTGTTTTTTATTTTAATATTTAATTTTTCTTGACAGTTTTATTTTTGTTGATAAAATTAAACATTTTTAAAAACTAACTTTTTACATTAATTAGTTATAATATCATTCAATGTCACACAAATCATAATTTATTATCGATATAGGTACTTTGTGAAAACGTTCTAAAGGAAAAAATATTTCTAATGTAATAATATATCTAATAATAATAATTTTCACATTTGACATATTATATAATTTACAATATTTATTAATCGTTTCTATTGATCTGTCTTCACACAGCGACCCATCTTGTACATAATATAATAATATATAAAAATATTCTGACGTAAAAAGTTGAACAATCTTATACTTGCGGTACTTTATCACACGGAATTGAATGTATACATCTATATACGGTATACTTACTAACAGGTCCTTAGCCCTTAGGTATAGTTACTAGTCTATAGGTATATTATTACTATCTTTACTGTAATATAAAGGTACTAGGTAGGTACGTGTATATATTATGAGTTATATGACATACGCATTTAAGTGTTTATAATTTCACGATCTTACAATCGCATAGGTTGTATACGTACCTACCTATAGGCGCATATTGCCAACGTTCGAGTGAAGTGACAAAATTGGTTATTTTATTGTAATATATTATGGTTATTTACATTAATTATAATTCATAAGTACAATAATTGTAGTCCGAGTGTACACACACAAATTATGAGACTCGTCCTCGTCGTATACATAGAAATATAATATATGCCTACAGTAAGTCTCGCAGTCACCCGAGGACACGTTTGTAATGCGTCTACATAATACATTTTATACACATATTAATGTATGTTATTGTAATATATTGTACAATAATTGCACGGCTGATTCGAAATGTCAACGTGCAGTCCAGACCAAATGGAGTTAAAACACGCAAGGACGTCCGGTGAATTTTTGCGTCTCTGAAATCATCGCGGCACCTACGTCGTCGTCGCCATCATTATAATATTTTTAATAGTAAAATATTACACATTATTGTGCTATTTATGAGCTAGACCAAGGGTGTTATGTGTACAACGCGTATCCGACTAGGTCAACTAGGTTGAATCATGCAGATATTTCGTTTATTTAAATCATTTTTCTATATATTTGCTACAGAATGTAGTCATAAATAATTAATAATAATAATAATAATAATGATTATATTCCAAGTATACGTACCACGAGGTAGATACCATCATATTGCTGTCAGAGGTTATCTTTTACAAAACTGATGTTTAGTCGATTTGTACATCGATATAAATGTATACCAAAAGATAAAGGAATGAGGAAAAAACGAATTAACCAACATATTGTGTAGGTGTTTGTAAGGGTATATAGATGTAGGTACTTGAGTATTAGCTATGGCCTATACACTTTAAAAACCAATACGTATCCACTGGTAGTCATAATGGTCCGTATTATTATACTAAAAACATAAAAGAAATTATAAGAATACATTTCACTGATTATGTTTTGCTAAATACGATCACACTGATAAATGGTGCTATTAATTTTTATTTTATACTAACTTTAAATTTTTAGCGTACTACATTATAAAATGTACTATAACAACGCTTACGCTATGTTTTAATCAATAAATAGCATTGTTACAATTAATAAGCATGCAACTTAGCTGTTACTACTAACCACTGGTATATTATTATGTTGTTAAATGAGCATTTAAAATATGAAACAAAAATGTTCAGTAGTAGTGTAATAGGAATAGATATGTTTAGGATTTTTTTCACAAGTATGACCAAGAAAAATGTTATAAAAATTAAATATACATATAGGTAAATACAACTTTTTATTTTTGATCTTTCGTTTTGTTGCATATTTTAGCATAATTACAATTTTTTTAAAACTATTTTTAAAAATTAAATACATTTTTATAAATCCATCCGACGTATGGTGTCGGTGTCATAAGTTTGAATTCCTCTATTATGTCATCATAGTTTATGGTGTTAGTCATTTTCTGTACAATAAATAATAAAAACAACGAATCAAGTCTTTGTTGAGTCATTGTACTACGAAGTTTTGATTTAACCATCGTTAATTTCGAAAATGCTCGCTCACAAGAGCAACTTGTCACTGGTATTGTGTTAAAAACTACAATAACTTTATAAAATACCAAACAAAAATTTTTTTGAGAATTTTAACTAAAAAATTCAATCTAATTAGGCATGGCTTTAGAAATAGAATCTAACAAAACATCAGGTATATTTATAAAAAGTTAAATTTCCCAATAAAATTGCTTATTATAATAGTCTGTAATTTCAAAAGCACTTTCAAACATTTCAAGTTTTTCTCAACTTGGGGGATCACCACATTGTTTATTACACAATACTTGACAGTGTCACAATAAATATAATTAAAAAATGTAATATCTGATCTTAACATTATTCTTAACTCAATGATGGTAGGGGGGGGGGAGAGGGGGGTGCTATAATTTCGCAAGTCTAGGCATGGCTTGATTGGCTATACCTGTAAACACGGCTATGGTAAATGGTAATAGGAGATCGAACTTTTGCGTTTCGTAATTAGCTCATAATAAGAAGCGTAGGTACGTGTAGGTATTATAATGATAATTGATTTTTATATTATAGTGAAATTAAACGATGCTACCTGCAATTATTAGAAAATGGATGGATTACTATATTTGTACTTTTGAAAAGTCTCAAAATGTCAGTAAAAAAACTCATCTTCATAAAGGTAGTCTACTAAACAAAGAGTAATATAAAAAAAATACTATTGTTCTTATCCTAATTTAAACGTTATTTATAAACATTGATCGCATTGGAAAACACATAAGGCACATAATTATGTATTAGTATTACCTATAATTATTAATTAAGTGTTATGTTTATTCCTGTTTAATATTTTTAATAAATAACAGTAAAAAATTCCGTAACTTTTGAAAGCTTATAATTTATAAATAAAATGTTAATCATTTTTCGGGGCTTTGCACCTAAATCAATACTCAGGTTTCGGGTTTTGGGTACTAAGTTTATTCAGATTTTCAAACACTGGAATAAAAAAATTATACAAACGTTTGGGGCTTGGGTATTAATGACCGTTATTATTTAGGTTAACATTGGTTAATACGTGTATTCAGTAGTCCAGAAAAAGAAAACATTTTCACAAATGTTTACCCTCCAAAAAATTATATAAAAGTAAACCTTTTTTATTTATTATAAAGTATAAAAATACCTAAATGCTCAAAAATTGTTTATACCAAACTCAGTTTATAAATTTTCAGCAGTTATATTTTTTTAAGAAACTATAAGAATTAAAGCAATCGGAAATGATATAAATAATAATAAAAAAAATAGGAAAGAGAATACCATTCTGCTGTACAAAAGGTTTAATATCAAGTGTGTATCTGTTAATAAAAATCATATAATTATTTGATGAAAATTTTAAGTTTCAATGGTTATTTGTTTTCGAATTAGTCAAAAAAATAAAATTAATTTTGTTAAAAACTTTTGTTGTAAAAATTCCAGTTTTTCCTTAATTTTTTATTGGTGTTTTCTAATACTAATAATTTTAACCTCTCTAAACTACAAAAAAAGATCCAATTCGCTAATAAAAACCACATTTTAAGTTGAAAATTAAACCATTTTAACTATTTGTACATAGACGCTAAAAAATAAAAAATAAAAATACACATCATTGTAAAATCAATACAATCATGGCTACGCTCAGAATTTAATATAAGTCAAGTGTAAAGTTATGCACAAAAATTACTAAATATATCAATAATAATCATTTTAAAAATATTTTAAGTATTATGTAAAATCAAAAAAAAAAAATGTATTATTTTGAATATGAAAGATATATTGTTTATTTTGTTTGAGAAATTAGAAATATCTGATTTAATTTAGTAAAATGTAGACTTAATATATTAAATTGTTCAATCGCACTTCCAATATCTTTTTACCAGTATTTTTTTTTTTTTTGATTAATCTTTCCTCTTCAGCCAATATCATTCTTGCGCTGTCTGTTTCAACTTCATAACATATTTTTGTTTTAATTTCCAAATATTTTGATGTTCACTGCCAACGAGATGAGTAAACCTATTGTTTCAGTCTTTACATTTTTATAAGCATGGTTAGTTCTATGCGGATTTATTGGTATAAAATTGTCAAATGAACGTTCTATGTTTCTGGTACAAACAATAGTAGTGATTTACTTAAAATTTAATAGTTGGTTTTTATAACTCTCCCAATATAAGTGTAAGTATCTTCAATACAAATTTTATCAAAATACTTCAGTTGGACAATTTTGTTTTAAATAATTTATTCCTTCGTTAACTTTATCTACGATAAAAGTCAATTCATGCATCGTTACATAATATAAATTGAAGTTTTCGTTTTCTTTATATCGTTTACATAAGCCCAGGTTTTGTATTTTCTGAAAATGTTAGTTCATGATTTTTTTAAGAGTTTTTTGATAATAATGAAATTGATTTTTGTTTTGATCAAATCGGGGTGAAAATTGAAAGCTTACAATTGTATATGATTCTGGATAATCTGTTCGAAAATATATTGTATAATAAGTGCTTAAGAAGAATCTTAAAGTATAAAATGTTACCATTACATAAAAACTATATACATGTAGTTCTGACTAAGTAAATATAAATTTAGTAGATATTGACTATACTGTTAAAATGTATATTACATTGGTACTCGAATAGGTATCGTAATTATTGGTAATTTGTACATATCCGACAAAATCAGCAAAATCTGGTATGTCAATACTGACAATATTCAATAATGTCTAAATTACGTTGTTGAACAATATTTTTCAATAAAATTTCGTTTTAAGACAGTTGTAAGTGCATAGGTATATAACAGATCATTTAGCTATAAATATAAATATAATAATAAAATCATCATAAGAGTATATATTTTTTATCGAAATAACATAATTTTCCGTTTGAAGTCCGGTTTGTCGTTTGTTTTTTGAAAATGCGTAATTTTAACGGCGAGGTGATCTTCTTTATTCTCAACCACGCGTCCTCAACAAAAACTACGATATGTGAGTATAAATACGGCTGAAGTTTCATAGATCCGGCACAACACAACCAGCATCACAGTCGATCGCTGAAAACGGCCTGCAGCTCTCTACGATTCAAAAAGTAATTATCACAACATCCAAACTTCAACATGTCCGGAAAGCTCGTCGTAAGTATAAAATATAAACACGAATTTTAACTTTTAAGTATACATAGTTTTGTTTCCGCGAAATACACGTTTCTGAAGCTCAAGTTATGTATAACAATAAATAATTTGTATTTTATACATTTATGGATTGTGTGAGGTGATGAAAATTAGAGGATTTAATATACTATCTTATAATTAGGGCTCGGAAGTTGTTGCATTTGCATGTATTTTTTTAACCATTAGATTTATTGCTAAGTGAGCTAGAAATTCGTTCTAAGACTACGAAAAACATGTCAAAAGTTTATAGTGCATATTTTTGTATATTTAGTGATTTTTAGATTTTAGAGAATATTTTTAATTTTACAATTTTTAGAGCATATTTTATAATTTATAAAGATTTAGTATGAAAATTCGTAAATAAAAAAATAATTACATTAATATTGAGAGATAGTATTGGATATTCTTGTATCGTATTTTTCAAATTTCCATTTGGCATTAAAAACATTGTTTTTCCGCTATTGATTAATATAATATATAAATAGTTATACATTTATAATTTATAACTACAGCTAGCTTTATCTAAAACAGAATATTATGTAAGTATAAATATAAAAATAGAAACAGCTACTATCGAAATACGATGGTTTTCTATAAATACTTAAAATAATTCAATGATTATTGTTGAAGGTAGGAACAAAATTATACCCAATACATTTTAATTAAAATACTTTTTTAATTTTTAAAGGTTTTTATAATTTTTATTTATGTATTTTAGATATATAAATATAACTTATAAAAAAACATTTATTTTATTCAAGTAACATTTTTAAAGGCATTTTATTATTATTATTATTATTTTAGAATAAATTATGATTAAAAATTAAAAATCAGAATTATTTTTATTGTTTTGATTTTTCCATGCTTATAATATTTTATAAAATATTTCTGCAAATAAAAATGCTGTGTAAAAATATAAAATATAAGTGCATATTTGTACTTTTTTAAGCGCATAAGTGCATGCATATTTAGTACTTTTTAAGTGCATTAAGTTCGGAGCCCTACTTATAATTATTACAGTATATTATGTTATGCATAGCATGTTATATATGTTATAAATTGTATGTAACGACGTAACGTGTATGTTCGGGTTACCATTTTGTATACTTAAACCTATAGTAGCTTCTATTCCTATACAAGTATACTCGTATATAGCTATATACACTATAGATATTATAGATTGAATTTATATTATAATTTATACGTCAGCTACAAACTTACAAACTTGTTACTTATTAGTTATTATTTATTACATACATTTGACGGATATAATAAGCGTTATGTTTTGTTTTCTCTTTAGATCTTTTTCTTGGTAGCCGTCGCTCTGGCTTGTATTGGTTCCGCCGCCGCCCAATACATCGTTTACCCTTCAGCTCCGGTCGTCACTTCCTATTACAACCCTTACGGATACACCTACCCCTTGACTTACAACTACAGGTTTGGTGCTTACCCATACCTCTTACGCCGTTGATTTACACTGCCGATATCTTCATCTTTTGTAATTAGTGAGTATATTTAAACGGAAAAACGAATTTAACACTATGCATAGCGTATCCATTAAACTACTTAAACCAGCTACCTGTAATAGTTTTTGTAATAATATAATAGGCACTATGTTCATTTATTACTCCTTTAACTTTAACATAGGTTCAAGTTACACTAATTGGAAATTACAGTTCATATTTAAAATTTTATAAGTAACTATATTGATTTTTTATGTACATTAGGAGTAAAACGCATTATATTAATTATATTACTTTAGAATTTAAAGTAGCATTAGGTTATAAGCATTTAAGCATTTTTTTCCCGTAGTCTATGTGTAATGGTACATTTTATATAGTTATTTGTTGCTCTAAATTATAATATTAAAAAACAAATCGTTATTGTAGGATTAGTTTTAATTTTATACAAAGATTAAAATACATGCATACCTAATAAAAGTTTACTCTAAATACGGTTTATATTTGCAGATATATCGTGAAGAAGAAAACAGATTTCACGCCAAACAATGTTTAAACAATACGTTAATAATTTTATTAAAAAAAAAGAATGTAATATATTTTTAAATGTTTATTTATTATAATCATACACGTCATGGAAAAATAAAAAAATAAATTCTTAAAAAAAATTACACATACTCTTATTGTTTTTATTGATCCTCATCTATTAACGTATATCAATACACAAAATATACTTGACATATTTTGTTGTTCTTGAGAATATTATAAAGTAAAATACTTGGAGACATTGTACTCGTATTATGTGCCACGACCTAAAAAGGTACATTAAAAGGGTATAACAACGTATTTGAAATGAGACGTGATGTATTTTCGACCATATTGTTATATTTTATTTATTTTACTTAACCTATTATGTCGAATATCCAAATTCTAAGTATCTTTTATTAGCTTAAGTCCAAATACATCATTTTGACGTGTTTTTATTTTATTTGAAAAAAAGGTTGTTCTTGGTATGGTCTTTGTGGACAATATACGAGTAAATGTAAACTCGGCCTTACACTAGTAGGGTAATAGATAATTAAAATGTCAGTTGTTATTTCAACCCCGATCGTTTTTTCAATTCCATTCATCCTTAATAATATACATTTTTCATCTCATCCGTTAACATCTGAATATATACATCATCATTGAGAAATTACATGAATTATAGAAATAACAGTAACCTAGAAATTGAAAAAACCTATACTTAAAATAGAATTAATGAGACATATTAATATAAAACAACTAGAAAAAAAAATGATAGAAATCACGGTTGAAAAAAATAAAAATAATAAAATATAACAACATTCAGTCAATAATAAGTAAAAACAAAGTACATAGTAATATTGGCTAACTATTTTAAAATAAATGTAGATATTTATAAATTATTTAACATTAAATACACATTACATTTTGTACGTGGTTTTTACAAACACAATTGTTTAGATAAATAAATGTATTTTTATACATATTTAAATATTTAATCTTTTCTTGTATTTGAATAAAGTTATATGATGCAAATGAAAATTTAAAAAAAATAGTTGATAAACGATTTCACGTATTACGTATATTGTCTGAAAACATGGATCCGAGTGTATGTAGGTATCTTAACATAATTTATTCAAATTATGGAAAAAATCCAAGGAAAAAAATCACGAAAGAAAAATCAAAACAAAAAAAAACCAAAGGAGAAAAAAACTAAATTCATATCTTTTATTAGAATTTAGATGTTAGTTCTAATTACAAATTCAATCCTAATTGTAACTAAAATTATATATTTTTTTTATTCTATAAAAACTGCCCATATTTATTTGTATTGCGAAATTCTAGGTACTAAGTAGTTTGTTGGCGTGTGTGTGTCTGTGTAAAAATAATCGACATCTCATATTTTTATATACGTACTTACATATTATATAGATAAAATTTAATATACTATAGCGCTTGACTCAGCGGTGGACCCAGTGGAGGATTTGATAAGGTAGCCAATCCATAGTTTTTTCTCAGTAAAAATATTGATAAATAATTGAGGGGCTCTCAAAATTACAAGCTACATAAATATGTACAATACTATAATAATCAAAAATGAAATAATATTAAATAATAATAATTTATAAAATATACCCAGTCACAAGAAAATTTCTATAAAATATATAATTATTAATTATAAATGTATAAATATATTATAATGTATAGAAAGACATGAAGACTGAGTATTGAAGTATAAATATCGAGTACAAAATCGTGCGACCGCCAACCGACGCATTAACAAATAATATACAATATTCCTAAATCGAAAACATGCGTATAATAAATCAGTTTTGTCAAAAACTAGTTTTTGCGTAAAAATTTCTGTTTATCGTTTTGAAGAATGCTAAGAATTTTCATTTTTTACCTTTCAAAAATGTAAACTAAATCTAAATTCCACAACCATTCTCACTCTTAATCGCGAAGTATTTTATCTACTATTTATTGCGTACATATAATACATATAATACACGAAAAAATACAAGTAAACTCAATTCTTTTACAAATCGGGAATGATCATTTCAAAGGATACAATAATTATCGGATCCAGAATATATTTACGGGGTGGGGGGGGGAGCGCAATACCATGTGTATATCGTATTTTATCGGTTACCAAAAACAGACATCCTAAAATTTACCTATATGGCAGAGTCTATGGGGGCATACCTCCCTGGATCTATGACCATCCCTCTTGGATCCGCGCCTGCAGGAGTTACGGTCATCGTAAAGTGCGATGAGCTTATTACAAGGAAGAGTGGTCGAGACAGGCCACAGGGTTGGGGGAAAATAACGTAGAATTTGGGGGCCCTGAAAAGGGCTATTTTAGACTTCCCCACGAGAACACCGGGTCGGGATTAACCGCCCGGCAGGGAAGTGATTAATCGTCGATCGCCGCGCATTAGGTCGTTGGCGGGTTGCCGTGGACGTCTGCAGCACACACCTAACCCTACGCGACGGCACTTCGAGAACGTTCGTCGGGCGTCATAGGTATGACGATCCCGATAATCGATTAGCTCTGAGCGGTGCACGTCGATAATATAATCGCCGTCGGTCGCACAGTGTAAAGAACACATCACCGACAACAGACACGTCGTTACTGAAGAGTTCGCGATGGATGATGACTGCGCCGTCTTATTCTTTACTAGTCCGCGACGTTTGGTCGACAATTCTGTCGTCAGTATATCTTCTGGTCTGACTGGTGTGAGCGTTCTGCTACGGTCCGGCGTCGTAATCGATAGTGCTCGTATCGGTATCTGCTAATCGCGAGCTTCGTCCGGTCACTGTTCTTTGTTCTTACAGGGTTCGCCGATCGTGTGGTCTTGTTTCTTCTTTTTCTTCCGTTTTTCTTAGTTCTTGAGAGTTTGAAGGTTGAAAGTAGACTGACGATATTAGGTAAACGCACACGTATTTATACCCGTTGGCGTCACTTATTATGATGTTGATTTATCTAGCGTTGTTGCTATGACGATGAATCACTGCATTATTCTCGTATAATACGTAGTAAAAATAATGCTATTTTTATTTATTATATTTTTGATTCTCTTTGGCGTGGAATTGTATGTTTTTTATTAGCTCTTCTACAACTATAAGATGTGTACAATTAACAAAATAATAATATGTATACATAAATTCTTCTGAAAATCTGAAATACTCAAAATTATTTAAATATTCCAAGTAAATTTGTTAATTAAATATCAATTTAGAGCGACAATTAATTATTAATACCCAAGTTTGTAAGTAGGTTATATATTTTACTTAAAACTTAGTTGTGACTTGTATCTTATCTCTTATAGTTATATTAAATGTTGGTATTAAAATATAATATAAATAAGGTAAATCGCAGGCGCAGCAAGCGACTTTGTAATACATATAGTTGGTTAAACCTTCTACACATTGGCCTCTTGTAGGTGAGGCAGATCCACGGTATTAAAATCTTAGGTTCGCCACTGGCTTGACTGTAGTATTATTAAGATAAAAAGTATATACTTACGTTATTCATTACATTATGTTTATGTGATGATTACAAAAGTTGCACACATAATATCGACAACTTCTTGACTGCTATTTTATATTCAATAAAATATCGATGACAATAGAGTGATACTATAAAAATAAACTATAAAATAAATAATATTATATTACAATTAATTATTTGTATTAAATAATAATTTAATTGATCGGCCGCAAGTATATACCAATATACAATTCAGTATAGCCGGTGTATATAGGATGTCTGGTATTGCACTCGTTACTTAGTAGACAATAATAATAATGATAACAACGACCTATTGTAAAAATACTGAAGGCAGAACTGTTGCAGTTAGAAAAATATTAATTATTGTATTCACATATATAAGTGTATAGTGTATCATAAGTTATAAGTGTTTGTACGCATTATGGGTTTTTAATGTAATCACAAATCAAAATAATTAATAACACTTGTTTCTTTATGTAGGTACGTGTAATTTTTTTACAATAATTAAACATTTTCTTAATCTAGCATAACAAAAAAATCAATTATTTGTTTTAATATGATAGTACTTATTCCTTAGTAAATTTTGTTAGTCAAATTTTCAATTTTGGTAAATTATGCGATATGATTCTATAAAATTAAAAAAATAAAATAAAACCAACTGGGTTAATAGAAAATTAAATTCACTTAGAGAACTCTTAAATTCTATATAGAAAATATTAAAAGTACCTACTTATTTATAGCTGTATATAATATGCATATTAATATCGATTCAAACTATAATAATAAATTACAATTATTTTAAACTTAGTTTAATGAACATAGTATTTTAGAAATGGTTTATTTTAAAAATGTACATAGTTTATAAAACAAAATACTTAAATACAGATTATTTCATGAATTAAGCAAAAGTATTTTTGTATTTTTGTATTTAAACAATAATGACCAGGTCGACAGTTCAAAGACAAATATGAATTCAGAGTACCACGTACTATATTATGTATGATGGACATTATATGCTTAAAAAATTTAATTTTAACACCGGAGGTTGATACAATGGCATCGTCGTTCGAATAGGTTTTTTCAATAGCGATGATCAGTGTGTATACCTATATGTGTCAGGTAAGACTGTGAGAATCTACTTAAGTCATATAATATACCATAACCATAGGGAATTCCGAATGGTCAAGAACTCTTTATAGAGAACGTCATGTACGATGTACATTATTATACGTATTAAAATATTAAATACAAAACAGAGACGAATCATAAACGATAAAAATTATAAAATTATAAGTGAAATTGAACAGAAACTCACCTCATTAACGAATGGTATTTGATATCAACAATCTACAATGATATTGAATACCTATTAGTACTTATTTTAGGCTTATAAATGATTGGATTCTTTGTTTTCTTCATATAAACTGTAAAATATATCGAATTGGTGTTCATTATTTACTGGTTACTAAATAAAATACTAGTATAGTAGTATAGGTACAGTTTTTCAAATAGAAAAAAAAATAGTTTTATTAAATATAAATTAACATCAATTGCAGACTTGCAGTTGAATAAAAAATAAATTAATCGAACAATATGTTTTAGATACGTATATTTATTCGATCATTACTCATTAATGACTATAATATTTTGCACATACAGCTTTACAAGGAAAATAGAAAAAAAGGTTTATAAATATAAATTGTCATCAGTTATTATTGTTACAAAATATTATACTGATCGGACAAAATTATATTAAAACGTCATTTTGGTAATTTCAAGAACTTGTTCACGACGAATACCTTGTGAAGAATATCTTAGTTGTTATTATTTATAATATTTACATATTTTTAGTTATTTTATTTATAATTTATAAATAATTTACATTATACAGTTGTATAGCTGTTTTATAATATAAGTTCATCTTAACACTCTATTAACAAATGATTATGTTGTAATGTTCATCAGTTTCTATTTTATATGAATATTTAGGAGTAGTTTTAAGCAAAACGCACGAGCCATAATATTGTTATGTGTCAGTCGTTTCGATGTGCCCTGCAGAAATATCTTATTATACGAGCCTCAATAACCTGCAATCGTTTCTATAAATCCTTTCACAGGATAGACATAGGATATGTATGTATTATAGATACGTATAATATCCGTGAGTATTTTGACCGTCGGTGTGGGATAGTTGTGAGAAGCCGGATCGATAAATAAATTATATGTGTGTGTATATATTATGTCCACACGTTATCATGTTATTTTATGACATACTGACGTGCGTATAAAAGGTCGTTGCATGTATTAATAATAAAATAATATTACTACGGGTTGAATAGTTTTTTAGGCCTTTTTTACGCAGCATGTAATCCGGTAGCGCCATTCTTAGTATCGGTTTGCCACACGGACATTATAAACAGATTATATACATACACATATTATTTGCATTGTATGGACATTGCATAATTTAATGTAACTATAAATTATAATACGAACCCGTTTACACAGTGAAGACGATGCGTGTAACTGAGTTTGCGGTTATGCCGTAATTATTATAAGTTTTTTTATTGTTCCTTGGCCTTCCTGTCTAGAGACTGTAACCAGCAGTTTGTAGTGTGTAAAGTATATTATGTATGATGTGTTGATGTAGGATATTATTACATATTATAAATAATCGTATTATTATCATCATTTCAATCATTTATCCATAGATGATTGTAAACAGATTTCTTTTTCTACAAATAATTTAATTTCAAATGTCGGTTGTAACCAGTGTCGGTAAATAACTTTTGTGATTTTGATAATAAATATTAATAAATCAATTTTTCCAAGCATAATTTGCAATCAATTGTTTAGTCAATCGTTTTTTTTTTTTTTTGACCAGTTCACCAATAATGCAACAAATAATAAAAAAAAATCTTAGGTAGCTAGGTGAATGTTTAGAACGTGAAGGGGAGTCGAGTTTGTTGTGAAACGATTTTATTACGGATATAATATATTTTGTGAAATAGTTTTATATTTTTATGTTTCAATGTTGTTATTGTGTATTTCAATATTTTATATGTAACCTTTATATTGTACCGAGATCAACTACCTATAATACCTTATTGGAATCGCCAATGTTATGGTGGTCAATTTATTATACTGTCCCCTGCATCTATATATCATGTTAGTTGACATTTCTAGTAAATGGTATACAGGTATAATACTTCTATTATAAGATATAATATTATATATATATATATATATATATATATATATATAATATATATATATATATTATATAGCATATTGTCACTCGAGTTCTATATTATAGCTGCTCTACCACCAGACATCACTACGCCAGTCTGTACGTATATGTGTCTCTTGCAACAGTGATTTTTGTAGTAATACACCCCGCCACTTCAGTGGGCTATTAAATTATATATATATATATACATGACATATATGTGTGTGTTTTAAAAAAAACATCTTCGTGTTATTATACAGTGAAAAAATACAAGTGGGGGGGTTTTACATTCCCCTCTTGTGCATACACGTCACTGTATACACTATCAAGACGTCCATAATAAAAATCGCCTACTCGTATGATTCTCATTAATATATATTATAAATTTATAACATGATCTCGGTGAATGTTGCGTTTAATATTTATAGGTTGATACGTCCTGTAAGTGTTGACTTGCAGTTAACTATTTGTTAAATAACAAGTTTTAGGGTAAATATTAATAATGTATACCTACCTATTTCCCATTAACATTTTGAATTGATAAACTTTACTTCTGTAACAATAAAATTGTGTACAGGATGCTTAAAATAAACAATTTTTAATTTCCTCAATGTAAGCGCACTAAAGTTTTAGATGTATACCTACCCAAAAACTATTAATATTTCTTCGATTAACTTGTATAATAAATTATAATGTTTGACATAGTATCAATGCATATTTCAATAGTTATTAAGAGTTTCAAGCCGTTTTATTGTTGCTTTTATTTAAATTTAAATTTGTGTATGTATTGATTTGTTAAATAAACAATAATTATTAATTAATAAATTACTTTCGAGTTTTTAATTAAATAATCGAAATTAATAATAATAAATTACCCTGATAATTTAAAAAAATGTTTACGATTTAATGATTAAAGTTCAGATTCTCAGAGGCGCTACTAATAGCCGAGTCGCTTCCTCTCTCGTGTGATATATATATGCAATAATATATTTTTATTTTTCGTATTTATTTATCAAATTTACCTATATTCTGTTATCATAATTATTATGGATTTTGAATATTTTTTTATCAAGTGATAAAAACAAGCCTAGATCAATCGTACTATAATTATTTATAAAATACCCACATGGCCGATTACAATATTAGGTATACTTACATAAAAGTTTACACAAGTTTACAACATATATATATATATATATATATATATATGCTGTATATATGTTTGCACATCACCATTCCCCATAATAATACGTTCGTTGCTAAAGACTCGCCAGTTCTACTATACATAATAATCGTATACGAAAGCCGGTTTAAGTGGGTCGCACTTCTGAAAATTACCTCATTCACTATGTATAGCATACGAATGTACGTACGCATTTAGTTTGTAATTTAGGATGCGCAGGCGACGTGTATGCGTATAGTACGGTGGAACGATAAACAAGCGAATTTCCGGCGAGCGCGACGAATTTTCTAATCTCCGTCGAACGCGACTGCGGCCCACACAAGCTCGATACGCTTCGCTCAAGAATAATTCACATCCATATGATACATAATAATAATATGGTATTATAATACTATGCTCGAACGCTTATAGAACCGCGTACAATATCATAGCCCGCCCGATACCAATACGTCGTATTGTCACGTATATAATATAATAATGTGCATCGATTTTCGTCGGATCGTGTCTCACGCCGCCGCCAGCGTACATCATACGATCCATATGTGCACCACTCTTAGCTGCTGCTGCTGCTGCTTGTAGTGCTGTTTAGAACATTTTACGTTTCGTCGTTCCGCGCGGCGCGAACGTACGCCATGTCAGACGAAAACATCATACGTGTTATTATTGTTATATGCTGCGACAGTGCGGCGAGTATACACACTATATCAATGGCGGTTTTTTTTTGGGGGGGGGGGCGAGGTCTAAAAATAAATAAATTTATAATATTTTAGAAACTACAACATATTAGTTATGAATTAATAATTATATTATTTCATTATTATTATAAATACAAATTAAGAGTTTTTTAAAGTGAAAAAAGTAAACGTCTTTTTTTTTGCTAGTTCATTAATAATTTCTTTAGGTGTTATTAAGTATTTTTTATTAATCGACAACATCGCTAAACTATTCAACATTCCTTATAAACAAAATATTTATCATCGTTGTCGTTGTTGTCATCGGACAGAGGCGACCCGATCAAAAATTACCAAAAGTTAAACCCAAGTTATTTATACAAACATTAAAAACACATAACATAAATTAATGTTCTCTTTCTCTCTACTTACGTAGCAAATTATTTATGACTTTTGAACCTTCTTTTGCTTCTCGGGGGAAGGTCAAGACCTGGGGGCCCGGACTCCCTCCCCCAAAATTACGCCAATGATCGTATAATGTTATATATTTATTATATATAATAATGTGCACAGAATGTTCGCGGGGTTTGGAAATGCGCGATCTCTCGGCTGTTCCGCGTTCGGTCCGTTCCCAAACGTTTTCGTCACTCTGTACATGCTACACGCACGCTCGCCGCACACGCACCACTCGCACGCACAATGCACGCGAACTATGGTTTCGGCAAACGCGGAAACGGGTTTACCGCACTGAGGTTCGTCGCGGCGGGGACCTATTGACACAGTTTTTCTGCGGACCCTTTTTCTGCGACACCGCCACCACCTCACTCGTCCACCCATGAAAACACATACACACACACACACACACACACACGATGTGACAATACGTATATAGGGCTCTAATATCGTATAATAATATATTATTATTATTATTATTATTTTATACCATTATCGTTGTCGTTGTCATTCCGTCATTGTGTCGGGGCGAATAATGCATCGCGCGACCTGCCCGCTACCGCCGCCGCTCCGGAGGACGCGCTTCGTATTATGTTATATGCATATACACGCACACACGTACACAGTGATACGATGTAGGTACCTACGGGTTTGGCGAGGGAAACACGTTCCGAATGTCAACCCTTTTCGCCGGAGCGCACAACAGCAAACACTGCGCGGGACCAAAGCACCTGTTTCTCAGCTGCCGCTCGTCGCCGGTTCGCGAAAAACCCTCCCACTCTTCGTTTAACGTCGTCATTACTACATTATATTTATGATAATAATACGCGTATATGCGTACACATGATATATATTTTTTCGCAAACAATTTAGGACCGTCCCGGGCAAATATCCTGCAACACCGGGCAACGGCGGCTTATATTCAATACGTGTATTGTACATAATATAATGCACGTGTGTGTGGGGCAAATGTGGGTGAGCGTGTTTGAGTGTGAGAACGCGGAATTCGACGAATCGAGGTTTTCGGATGATACACGTGCGTACATAATATTATGTATGACGATTGTTACGGTTTCGGTATTGACTCATTATTGTATTATTGTAACGTAATCGGAGCAATGATTTTTTTTTTTTTAAATAATTCGTTGAGGTTTTTTTTTTTATAACGTCGATCGATAAGTAACGAGAAGTCGTTATAATATTACAAGCCCGCAAAACCCATAATGGATACAATGCGCGGTACGGAACGACGTTATTATTATTATAATATTCAAGGGCGCCGAGTACAGGGGGCTCGGAGGCTGCAGCCCCCCATAAACTCGATAAGGTGGAGCTCAGTCCCCACGATTCTCAAATTGTAAAATACCCTCAAAATACTAATTTAATTAAATTGGCATTTTTAAATTTTTGTCTAGTGGTTTTTTATGATTTAAATTGAAATCGCTAATACTATTAAAATGTTATAACATACTAAATAACAAATAACCATATTTTAGTAATTGTTTAACGATTAGTAATGTTTAGTAATTATTTAGGGGAAATTGTACATGTGTTTATTAAATAGTGAGCCCCTGTGACATTTTCAAAACCTGACGCCTCTGATAATATTACATGGTGGTATTCTAAGTCTGAGTAAGTACAAACCATATTATCGCAACATGTGTTACAAGACCGTGAACAAATATTGTAACTATATGTATTATTTTAAAAAAGGAAACCTCGAGAAACTTGTAAACTAAACATGATTTATCGTTCACGAAATCCGCCGGGTATTATTTTAGAGTAATAGAGTATCCTATGGCGGCCGGTCTGGCAGACTGAATATTATGATGTGCGGTTGGATTCTCTGCAATCTCTCAACATCCGAGTTGTCCGCCTCTCGAACACTTCATAGTATTCATTTTGGAACCTTAAGGTTACCCGCCAAAAAACGTACAAAATTCCATCCATTATTTGACGTGAGATGTATAGTTGAGTAGGTTTTTTTTCCACGCCAAGCGAGGTTTTCGTAATATTTTTTGACATTTTTTTTTTTGACTTGCGACAACCGACAATAGCGTGTATACGGGCACAGTATATATGTACATCGTATGACTAGATACACACGAATGTTTTATACAATAGCATGTACATTATTATGGTACACATAAATCTTGCACTTCACGCTTTATTGGATCATATTATATACGCACGCGCGTGTAAGGAATCCATCTTTATAAAGTTATAGTGATACGTATTTGATACACATAAACCCATATTTATATTATGTATGGAATTTTTTTATGAGTTATTTTTTAATGTACAGAGTACCGACGCCCGCTGTGTCTGAACTCCATGTCATTGCGAATTTAAAAATATTTCTCCAAAAACGTCTTACCTTTATTTCTGTCCGGCACTTCTATTGTGTATGATACGTATGGTGTTTTTTATATTACTTAAAGGTTTGAGTTTAGGGCGTTAGATCGTACCTAATATACAATTGCAGAAGTATATAATGTTATGATTCTAAAGGTTTCAAGCAGGTACCTATGTATTGTACAGTTTTACACTGACATTGAATTTATCGTGTAACATCTATATATTCTGAGGGTTGATAATCTGATGAATTTGTTTTATAATGTGTAATATTTTTTTTGTGTGTGACGTCATCTTTAGAGCAGGGGAAAGCCTAAATTTTAAAATCCGAGGGTTGTTATTGATTGATGATTAGATATAGTTGGTATTTTTGAATGTCAAAAGTAAAATATTAAAAGTAATAAATTAACAAGGTAATAGAGAAAAAAAATAGTAAAATAAAAAAATAAAAATATTTACGTAGTACTTGTTTTCCATAGTCGATTTTTGTTAATTCGTTTTAAAAATACTAATTGTAATAATCATAGAAACTTAAAATATACCACTATGAATTAATAAATATAAACATTTCCTATACAAAATGATATATTAAAATAGTTAAACTAATTAATTTAAGCTTTTAAATCACGTATATATTCGAACCATTATATTATGATACGTCGTTATCGACTTAAAGTAAACAGCAATAATATAATGGGAAATAATAAATTATATTAATTATAATAATTATAATTAATAATATATGTATTATTTTTTTGGTGAAAATTATTTAACCCATCATATTAGTTATAGAAAAATAAATAATTACTTGTATTATCAAAAAAAAGTATATAAAATATATCCTCAGATATGGTGGCTGGCATACCGATTATATTCAGAATTGTATTTCGTCCGGAATGATCTATCATTAAATTTAACGTGTCCGTAGTGGGAAGTAATAATTTTCTAACACTGTAACATTATTGACCAGTCTTTGCGATGACGAAGCCTACTTTACAGCAGTGAGTACACTGTACACTGGCATGTGATGTACTGATATGCTGTTACAATGAGGCAACGGTTATAATAATACCTACCCATATTATTATTATATACATATATCTATTTATTATTTACAACGGGGACGGGAAGTATTTTAGCATTTGCTTATAATAAACAATTTAATGATTGTTTATTGTTTACGCGTTCGAAAAATATAAAAATAAATAATTACAATAATAATAATTGATTCGAATTCGACCAACGCGTATTGTTTACATATTGCAATATGCCAGAACATGAATATCACTATATATACACTAGTATATTATACGCGTTCACGATTTTATTCCAAACGGTGTACACACAAATCACTTGATTTAAATCAGTGACTTTTCATATCTGTAAAACCATGATTATTCATGATGTGATATTTTATAATAATACTATGTATGAATACGCGTTAGTCATGCAATTATTTCAAATATCTTCAAAATTAATATTCATTGTGTGATACGTATTTAATTGTATTATATTATTTATACTATACATTATTTGTATGGCTAATGTAATATTGTAAAATATGATTTTGTATGAACGCGTATATGGTTGTTATATATAGTTTATCGAAGTCGATAAAACAGTGGAAATCTATAAGTGATCATTACATACGGTTATTATTGCACGAATGAGCAGGATGGGACGCTAAGTAATGCGATGGAATGCAATCGAAAGCATATAAGTGCTTTACAATATAATATTCTTAATGTTGGATTTTTAACTATAAAACCTATATAATACTCGACGATTATAATTCATAAGTTATAATAATATGCGTTGTATGCGTATTCCTCATCTATATATAGGTACTCTCTCTCTCTCTCGGGGCAAATTAAACCTTTGAGGGCCGAAGACACAGAATTCCCGTAAAGAGGCCGCGATGATAACCATCACAATTTTGCACCAGGTCGTACTATGTACGTACAATGCACGTTTTTAACAGTCATCGCGGTCATTGTCGTCGTAATCGCCGCCACCAAATTTTGGCGAATAATAAAATAACGACAGCCATCCACCCTCCGTCACACTCGCACACACACACACACACACACACACACACACACACACACACATACAACAGGATGAATATATTCACGATTTATTTTTGATGTACACGTACGATAAAGCGTGTCGACGGAGATCAAACCATTTCGAGTGACGAGATCGATCTTCGTCCGCGCATACAAAAGACCCGGTTCGAAATATGTTTGCCGCTTTTAACGCACTTGACCGACCGTGCGCTGTATGCTTCAATATAAATGTAAAATAATGTATTATTGTTATCTTGAAATGTGTGTGCCTGTGTTTGTATTTATTTTATAGCCGATAGGACTATTGTCGTAGGAGAGGGGTGTTTAGGTAGTAGGTACAAATGGTACAATAGGTACATATTATTATTATGATATTAAACATACCAGAGGGCGATTTTGAAAATTATTCTGCGACGTAAATATCATTTATGTATTATGGACACAAAGGTACACCACGAAGATAATTTATAGTTTATAGTGAACAAGAGAAGGGAGCAAATAATAATTATTCATATAAATGTAACACATCTATTAACTAACAATAATAACTTACCTACTGTGATTACCAATGATATTTAATTAAATATTGAATAGGGTTACGGCCTTACGGGTACTAATATTTACGTTTACATTAAATGTACAAGTACATATTATATTAAGTTTTCTAGATCAGTGTTTTAAAAATTACAGATAACTGTTCTGGATAGTGAATAGCCCATTATTATTGAATTTTAAATGGTTTTTTTTAGCGACACTAAAGTCCGTCAGACCGAGAGAAAAATTTACCAAATATACCAGTGAATTATGTGAACACTTTTAGTAGCAATAACTATTTGTCATTTTTCAACTGGATAACAATTTTTGGAAGAAAATTGGATCTATAATTCCCAGTGGAAAAAAAGGATAAGGAAATGAGAAAGAATGGTTTACAATTTTCAACGAAATCGATTTTGCTTATTTGTAACTCATAAATAAATAACTGAAGAATCTCAAATTTTTTCCCTAAATATCTAAACGTATTAGCAATTAAGTATTTTCTAGGAATAATATAATTTTCAAAATAATGTTGATTTTCTTTTTATGCCATTATGTGTACTTAAAATATTCGACATTTTTTAGTTTATTTTTCGATTTATAAATTTGCAAAAATAAAACAACAATATTCAAATTTTTTTATTGTAATAAAAAAATACTATTCGTAGAGATTTGATATTTTTACTACTACGTACCTTGTTATCAACTTAATACAAATATAAAATGATTCAATTATATTATCAAAATATTTTTCATTCGTTTTGAGCTATTTATACTACAAACTTATTCACAAGCCATAACATTCTACGGTATACTTACGTAGGTATCAACTACATTCACTTGTACGTTGATTACAGTTAAAGTACTTAATATTAAATAAAAATTGTAAGGCATCAATAATAAATAATGCATAATAATAATAAAACATCTGAAAATGTTTTACAAGATTCAATAAATTAAGTTGTTCACTATAGGTTGGCAGAATTTTATTTTATTTGCATTTGAAGTTCAAATTTTGACAAAATTGGATATTACTAATAGCAATTGCGATACATTATAAACATAGAATAACAATATAAAATGTCCTAAGAAATATAAGCTAATTAGTAGTCTTAGTTCAAAATTATTTCTGGTACCACAATGCAATAATTTATCACTGAATTATAATTTTAACACCTCTATTTTATCCAATGACGAAGTATATTTGTCCCTGCTATATAATATAGTGATTTCTCTAGTTTTTAAGCCATGGTTGGTACAACCAACGTTATAACGACAAAAAGAAGTAAATTGTAACATATTTTAATAAGCAAAATATAGATTATAGATATTAAAATTAAAATTTATGCCTTTTAAATGTTTTAAAAATTACTTCTAAATTTTAATAATTTAATACATAGCTAAAGGATATTATATAATACTATAGAAAACTCACCTTTTAGTTTTTTCTAAAATGGTCTGAAGTGATAAAAATAATTTCGGCAGTATTTTATATTTAACTATTAAAGGATTATAAAGATAACTACTGTAGTACTGTGTATTCAATCATCAGTATATCAAGTTATATATTACTATGCGAGTTTGCAATGCAATGAATAATTTAAGATAACTCGTTGATTCAAAGTCAAAGAGAGATTTATTATTGTTTGATGTCTTGTTGATAAGTTTATTAAAGACTGAAAATTTACGCATTTGCATATTTTTACTTGGTATAGTTCAAATAATTACTATATATTCGTACGTTAAAAATTTGAATCGCGTCATAACTAATCAGTTCAAAAATAAAATGAAATATTTAGACTGTATACATTTTCGCCGCATAGGTATACACAAAAGCAATCATGTTCAAGTTCATTTGTAAACAATTGGATTATAGTTATCGTCCCGATAAGACAACATATATTGGGAATTATAATTATCGATAATCGTCATCTAATCTAGATATAAAGAAGTATATCAATACTTATTAGTTATTACTTAAAATCGTTTAAAATTCCTTATTGCTAACTGGAATACCATAAATGCAACATTCCTATTAATCAAATTTTGCATATTTTTTTTATTATACGTAGATTGCTATGTATGTGCGTATTAGTTGTACCTGAATACCTAAATGATCTGTAAAAATAAAAGGAACGGATCATACACATTTTTAATAACATAAAATATTATAGGTACATATAATAACGAGTAATTTATTCCAATATGTTTATAATTTAACGAGTTTGCAATTGGTTCATTTAATTATGCTGAAATTCGTGTAAAGAACTACTAGGTATGCAGTACATTCAGCGTATTATACGTGTACTTAATATAAATATAAATATATTTTATAGCAGTTTTAACTACTTATCATCATGCGCGAGATTTTAGAACTGGAAAATTCAATACACTATTATTTATAATGACGGCGATATAGTTTAAATAGGTTTTTTTTTTTAATGGCGATCGTTACCGAATACTACAAGTACATATAATGTAAGTATAATGTATCTATTTCAATCGCGCTCAATGTACATTCCACCCCAATATTAAGAATATAGTCTCGTATAAAAATGACTATTTTAATATTGTTATACTGCAGCCTGCAGTTACTATATAGATAGGGGTGGGAGAGGTAATTTGCACAGTTTGTGGAATAGCTTACAAAATAATAGTCCATTTGTAAATTCCAATTTAGGAAAACACATGTCCGTTTCCGCCCGAAATCCAGTAGAATTAATTTTTTTTTTTTGTACAATGTAGTCTACTCACGACAATTGTATTATAAAACAAAATGATTAGGTCGACAGTTTGCAGGAATATATACTGCATATAGCGTGAAACTATTCAGGGATTTTGAGCATTGAACGTTAAATATGTTCAATATTGTTTATCCAGGATACATGCCCCGGAAATTTTAATAACGCATAATGGTGTCCGCGTCGTTAGAGAATAGGTTCGTAGACGGCCATCATTATTACTATTATTGTAATGTACACCGCTATTATACCTATGTATAGGTACCTCTATTTAAGCCGTGGGCATGGTCAAGTCGTCAAGAGCACATTTATCA
This sequence comes from Rhopalosiphum nymphaeae, assembly GCA_036289425.1. Lineage (NCBI taxonomy): Eukaryota > Metazoa > Arthropoda > Insecta > Hemiptera > Aphididae > Rhopalosiphum > Rhopalosiphum nymphaeae. The sequence goes on along the minus strand of JAZAQC010000005.1, from coordinate 525,350 downwards.
CTATACAGTTAAATACCTCGCATCGAATAGACACAATTGAACAAAAACTTAGAACGTTAACGACTCTGCAGTGTACGAGTATATTGACTATATTTGACGTATATATTGGTAAAATGTGCAGTCTTAAAATACCCTTTCACACAAAAGGCGCGAAATGGTTTTCATTATAAAGGAACCCTATTATATACAATATATATCATTTGGACCAGACAACACATTTACGAACAAAATAGAAATGTATTAAATAAAAATAATTGACATTTCAAAACAGCATTAATATCGTATACAAAATAAAAAAAGTGTTCAAAAACGCGTATTATATTATAATATATATATATATAAAATGAAATAAGTATACAGTATATAAAAATATCAAATGTAAAATTAATGTATTTTTTAATATAATTAAAGAATAAATTCACAATTAAATCTAAAACACCACACAATTGCAGTACACGTTATGGACAAACATATAATATATTTATTATAAAATTACATTCATTTTTAAATCTAATAAATAGCAAAAAAATAAAATACGTCCAAATAGTGTGACAAAACATCAGTCTTAATATCATGTTTATTTTTGTATGATAATATTATGTAATATATTACAGTTAACCACATTTACCATTGTGTCATACCTATATATACCACTTGGCACCCCATTATTGTTCCAAGACATTATGACCGAGACTGATGTTTTGACAAACACCCCTGGCTGTTATAAATCAGTTATCACAAATCACAATATTATACATTAATATATAATATTTTTTGTTTATAAACACACAATTCTGGGGGCTAATAGTCGACTTAAGCATTTTCGAGTGAAATAAATGTTTGATATTAATTCAATTTTATTTTTATGAAGTAAATATTTTTTTTCGGACAATTTAAAACACCTAACTAAGGTTAGCGTAAGTGTAAATTATCATAGTAAAAAGGCAGTAGATAGGCCCTACGCCATTCCGTCGTAAGAACTAAGAAAAAAAAAAATCAACAGAAATCGACGGCTTACACTGTCGTAAGCCTTTACATATATTATTAGCGACCGTGGCGTGTCGAAAGTTTTTAATGTCCACGGATTTATACAAAACAGTTCAACTCGATGTTAATATCTATCGAAGCGGACTAGTAAAAACAGCTTTAAACCGTTTTCTTGCGTGTGAAAAACTCTTACTCCGGCGCGTCATTACTGTATAACGCACAATACTATATTATTAACAAGTACGACCTCCGTCAAACTATAATAACAGCGTTTGGTACTAAAAAACTCTAATTAACCGATTGCTTGATATAAATTTATAAGGATTTCGATTTCAAGTAAAATTTAAAATTAATAAATTTTAATTATAATTTATATCCACATTGGATTTGTCAATAATAAAATATTATGATTGTATTTGTTGTTACAGTAAAGTTTAACCATGAGGAAAACTAGTTGCGTAGTGAAATATTATAATATTTTTTTGACTTGATATTTGTTATTGGCTAATTCAATTAATGTATTTAAAGTATGATCCTTATGAATTTAAATCACCGGGTAATTATGGTTTATTTTTTACCCGACACTGCAACCCAAGGTAGTGTTAATACAATTAGAACACTTAGTCGTATATAATTTGACAGCAATTACAAAATATTGTTTGAAAAGTGATACGGAAAACTAAAGTATATGCATATTACAGTATTCTAGCTTATATATCGATAACATTATAAGTACAAATTATCAGTAACAGCGTGCCTACTCGGCCGGCATCACATAGACTTGAGCAGCCGTCTCTTAATGTCTTTCATCTCACTCACCTTCTTGGTCAAATACATGACGCTGATCTGGTTCTCGATGTACTTCTGCCGCTTGGCGTCCCGTGACCGCTTGGCCGCCTCGTTGTTCTTCTGCCGTTTCATGACGTACGTCTGATCGTACTGCTGCTGACCGTGCGTCAACCGGTGGTCGTCGTTGTTGTTGCTATTGCTGCTGTTGTTGTTGTTGTTGTTGTTGCTAGACCGCCTCATTTTCTCGAAGTTCCTCGGTGGTCCCAAACTCTCCATATACCTGTGCCGGAACGACAAAAAGTCCGACTGTCTGTATATGGCTGCCACCTCCTCGGGGTCCACGACGTCCAGGTCGTCCATGTCGCACGCCTTGATGCGGTGGTGGTGCTCTCGCTGCTGCTGGTGGTGATGGTGGTTGAAGTGGTGATGATCGTCCGTGGTCGTCGTGCACGTGGTCGTCGACTCGGGCGACGGACAATCAGACCGGTTGGCGCTGATGTCTATGCCCCCACACGCTCCACCAATCACTCTGCCGTCGAGCATCCTTTCGTAATAAGGGTAACTGTAAAAAACGCATATAAATTTGCGATTAATGTGTGATTGTTGAACACAAAAAAAAAAGTTATACAATACTACGGGCGGACGATAAAGTTCTAAAAAAAAGCGCATTTTAGTTTTTAACGGCTGAACGTGTACAGGTATAATATATAATGACTGTTCGCGTGGCATATAAATAAAAATATCATATTATAATATCATAAAAATGTGTCGTATGACTAACGTACCCGAAACCGTAGGGTGGCTTGGAAAAGCTGCAATCGAATCCGCCGAACGGGAAGTGGTTGGACTCGGACGAGGACGGCGACGTGGCCGCATACACCGGGCTGCCGGACAACAACAACGCGGGATCTATCGGGAGACCGCCGTAGGCGGCCTGCAGTTGGAGCTTTTGCTTCTGGAACTTCTGCTGCTGTTCCTGGTGGTGTTGTTGCTGTTGCTGCATCTGCAGCTGTAACTGGAGCTGCTGCTGGAGATGGAGCTGGTGCTGTTGCTGGATGTGCAGATGCTGCTGCTGTTGGTGTTGGAAGTGGTTGTGATGGTGGAACTGGGCGGACGGCGGGAGCACGGGCAGGAACGGGTTGTACTCCGGGACGGCTGCGGACGAGATCATGTGCCTGTAAGCGGCGGCGTCGGCGTATATGCCGTGCAGCGGTGCCAAGTGTTCGGGTATCAGCGGCGACGACGGGTCCGGCGTCCAATAGTCTTTGCATTGCGGCTGCGACTTCGGCGGTGGAGACGGCGGCGACGGAGCGACCTGCACCTTCGGCGACAGCACCACCACGGTGGCACGTTGAACGACGTTCGCGGACGACGGCGGTGGCGGCGGTGCCTGAGGCGACAACGTTCTGCCGGCGCTCAGGTCCAGCGGCGTCGGCGGTTTACCGCCGTTCGACGGCGGCGGCGCGTCTCCCGTCGATTCCTCCGCGGGTCCGTCACGTTCCTTCAACGCCGCCGAGGCAGCGCAGTCGTTCTCCTTTTTCACGGTCAAGTCCAGCGGTACCGCCTCCGTCGCGGGATCGTCCAATTCCATTGGCACACTCATTGCTTTCGTCGTTCGAATTCGTGCGATGTGATACGCGAGTAGTTGTTGTAATACGACCCGCTGTAAAACAAAAACTTACGTTTTAAAAATAAATCGGTAAAATTCTCTGCGCGACAGTTGGACGTCTGACGGCGGAAAATAGATCGTCACTCGTCAAAACATAAACCGTTGTATAATACGCGTTCGAATAACCGTGAAGTCCACGGTCGCCGTAGACTCTGCAATGGCTGTAATATTATACACAGTTATACGTATAGATTATAATATTGTCGATCGTCACTTTCCGACTAAACGGTTAAAAATAACCGCGTAAGGACTTGTTTATATAACTACACGACAATTTTTTTTTTTTTTCGGAACAATATTTTAATTCGAAAACAAAATAAGTTAATTATTGCTGTGTTGTATTGAACCGGGTGAAACGATTTGATGCTGTTAAATAAATAAACGTGGTGTCTGTTAGGTCTGAAGCGGTGGTGTAAGCGCGTTAATATTTACATCGTCGACAATTTCGCCAAAATACAACGACTGGGGGGGTAACCGCGATCGCGCGGGGCTCTCCGTCGTATAATCGATTTCGATTGGCCGGTGGAACCCTTTGAGCGCGAGAGAGTGCGTCCAATGGGACGACGGTCACCGCGCGGTCTGCGTGTGTGGTCCTCCACTTGAATGTTAATAACGCACCGACGAACGGTGTAAGTACGCGTCGCCGATTTCGAATTTGGCAAATATTTTCGATTTTTTTCTTTCGAGACACCGCGTGTGTTTTGCGAAATTCAAAAGCAATTCTATCTATTTCGAACCCGTCACTTTATATAAGGTTTAAAACGATTTGAAAACGAGCTGACTGTACATACAGCTATAGTAGATGGTAAAGAGATTAAATAAATGTGTAGAGCGATTTGGGAATTCCGTCACGTTCATTATAATAATTTTGCGATTTTTTTCAGGCGTATGTCATCGAACTTTCGGCGTCATGGCAGAATTGTATTTTTTATTTATTTTAATATAACTACAACAGAAATTTTATAGAAATCACGTGTCTATATAAAAATAGTTATTAATTAATACTAATGTACATATTATAGGTATTTAAAATACGATCACAACTATATAAATAAATACAAATTATAATGTTTTAAATAATCGAACGGTCGTGTGTGCGAGATATGGTAATCCAAAACGTATCAGATAATATAGGTATCATCGCATAATGATGTTGAAAAATAAAAATTTTTAACTATAAAATGTAAATTCACAACCGAAAATGTGTCTTTCGTGTACTATACATTTGTATGCTCTTGTGTGAGGGCGGAGGAGTAGACGAGGAGGAGGAATATTTCCGAAATCCCCATTGCGTCATTGATTGACGCTATACGTATAGGAATTTAATTTGGTGCAAAGTTAATTCAAATGGATGATAAAAAAATGGAAAAACGAAGAGAAAAATCAACCGATAAAAAAACTTAAAAGCATTTCGGAAAATATCGTTGGTTTGTGTTCACCGCGCGTAGGTGTATATACTTTTACCATTCCTGTAATATATACTTTTACCTACCGCGTTTATATTGTTTAAAGTAATAATTGTGTTCAATAAATAATTTGGCTATTTTATTTATACACGCTAGTTTCGTGTTTCGACCAGGGTGTTTTGTATTATTGTGTTTGCTCCCGAAAATCTGATTGCCCTTTTTATGTAGGTATATCTCTACTACCCCGCACCCATAAAACTTAATATTGTGTGCTGGTTTCGATATATTATAAAAATGACAAACGAGTAAAATGATTCCCTGGTATTGATACATTTAAGTTTTAGTTTGAAAAGACGTGCCCTCTGAAAATGTTATATTCTGAACAGTCATATATACCGTGTTAAATATTTTTACGTGTGCTATTATATATTTAAATATAATATATTAATATACTATTCTTTACATTCTCCGACCATATTCGATAATATATGTCTTTATTATTACTATACTACTAGCTATATTTAAAAAAAAATTATAATTGCTCAAAAGTATACCGGACGTCTGTAAAGATTGTAGACAAATCGAATTATCTTGCAAAATCGAATTGGAATATTAAATATTAGTTATTACTCGTGAACCTATATGTGGTACTACGGAGTGTATACATGGATAAAAACCAACATACGTATTATATTTCGTCCAATATTATAATAATAATATAATGATAAATTTTTTTATACGAAAACTTTAGCATGAATCAATATTGTAGTAAACACATATTTTGTAAATATTATAACAACGACACTTTTCAAAATATTATGACTACAGGCGAATTAAAAAGGTACGATAACGATACGTGCTCGAATATGTATGAATCTATTTCACGAATACTGGATAAATATTATAATACCTTTCGTCAATAATGATAGTATCTGGACTAGGACAGAATGTCTGCTGCCCGTTCATCCGCGAGAGCAGATAGAACGAAGGAATCGATAAGTTGCCATATTTACTCGAGTGGCTAAAGCACAACTCATATATTATGATGTAATATGTAATATGTATAATTTATAAACAAATAACCGCTGTGTTTGGTTGGAATAGATAATTAACAACTTAGGGTCGTCATCACTAGTAGAGTTAGTAGTTGGATTGCGCTCGTGGCAAATAAATAATTTACATATACGTTCAATGTTAGCTTTAGGCTTGCTATGTATATATATATATATATACATACATAGCATAATATATACATAGATGCACATATGTATCGACGACCGTTGCGTGGTATACTGCAATCCGGATAAAGTGATGGGCAATTTGTTTTTATTCCCCAGAAGATTTATGAGACGACGTTTACGATATATTTAACCGCAATCGGGATGACGGAATCCGACTTTAAACCTTTTTTTTGTTTTATCCGGAAACGGTCATAAACGTTTAATAAATAATAGTTGAAATGCGTATTACCTATATATATATATATATATATATATATATATATATTATATGCATACGAATGATAGAATACGTTACGCTTATCTAACTCGGTTGTTGTAGATTTTATTTTTTTCGTGTGCATCTGAATTTAATAATTTTGATTTCTTGGATAGCTTTTTATTTTATTTCTTCATCATAAGTTTTTATTTATGATACACCAACCCACTCCATTTGATAAATTGCTAAATATCAAAATTACATAAGTACAAGCAAAGATTTCATCGCAATTTTTGCCTATTAAAATGTACCAGTTTATTATTGTTATACGGTACAATAATATGTAAAAAATATAATAGTTCATTTCATATTATGAACAATATTATTTTTTAAATTACTCGTAAGAAAAGTCCTATATGTTCAGATTTTGATAATATATGCCTACCATAGCAGTGTTCTATTTTAATATTACTTATTTACCTTATTTAATAAAAGTATAAAGATATTCGATTATAAATGTTATCGCTAACAATACAAAATTAAATACTGACTTCTATGAGATAAAATAATGCGTTATTTAAACGTATTATGTTATATTTATTTTTTGCTAAAAATGGGTGCGGATGTTAAGTTAATATCATTGCGACGCAATGCATGTATATATGTATGATTGCGGATAATACCGATGATTGTTATGTATCAATTTTATATAATACTATATTATGATGGCAGAATAATATTCATTACAATTTTAAACTTAAATATTCAATGAAAAAATAAAAATAAATATTTATAAAAAATTGCATTATAATGTTTATTATGACTTTTCAGTAAAAACAAAGAAATATATTAAAATATATATTTTTTTAATTTTACTAAAATACAATAAAAAAAAATATGATTAAGTGGCGATTAGAGTTAATAAGAACTAAATTATCTATAATTTAAAATTAACAACAGCTAAAACAACTATTTTATAATAAATTAATAAAAATAAATATAACTAAGGAAAATCGTTGAGTTTTTAACTATAGAGTATAGAGTATGATTATTTGCACTAACTGGTTTGTTTCTTATAGTGTAATTGTACTTATTTGAATACAAATTGTTGGAGTGTCATCTTAATCCTATTTATCATATTAACAACTTTAATTAATATAATTTATTGAAACCTGTCAATTTTAAATCAAAGGATTAAAGGTATGCCTAAAGTATATAAATATTTACCTATTTATAATCGTTAAAAAAAATTTATCATGTATTTATTTTTTTGTTTATCAAACTAATGCCACTGCACTGCAATCGACGATTTACATAATATAAAGTAAATTCTATATTATTGTAATATCGAGCTTGCGCGTATAATATTGAACCTCGCAAATATAGTGATTTAAGCGACTGTTTTTGTGGAAAATGTTACCGCATAGGATACTTGATTTGTATAAATTAATATATAATATTATATGACATTTCAAAAGGCCCGGATCGGAGAAAATCAGCGACGCGGAACCGTCTTATATATGTATAATATATATATATATATATATATATATATATATAATATATATACATGTATAATATTATTATGTAGTTCGCAATGAAAATACCGCGGTGGTACACGAGTAAAGATAAAAACTTTATGACTTACCGGCTGGAGTAAAGACGGAATCTGAATATAATACGTAGTTCACGTCGGCGTAGACAGTTGACCGGGGGTTGTAGACGGGCACCTGAAGATCGTCACACTGTTCGATCAAATCGATCGTCACTGGAGTACTGCTGCAGCATGTACCACCACCGATATGCTGCCAATAATAATAATGGCGATCGGACCTTTCAGCAGTAGATGTGGTGGCGCGGAGAGTAGAAGGGACGGCAGTGGCGTCGCCAGCGGCCAACAGCGATGATGGTCATTGGTCGCATCGGTCGAGATCTATTATAAGTAAACAGGTCTACGTCTAGGTAAACGGAACGTGTTTCAAAACCCCAAATCACCACCTCCCCGAACACCCCTAAACCATCCTGACGCGGGTCGGACGGGTCTCGTTAAAAGTGCCGGAGACGGTGCATTATGTATACAAACAATACGTGCGTATGCCGTGCACGTTTCGTATTGATGATTTAAATTTGTTGACTCGAATAATACGTTTTATTTTTTTTTCGCAGGCCGGACCGGACGCCACTGCAGGACTTCCAGAAATAATATAATGGTGATTGGCGTATTCATTGTCGTTTTAAAATCTTAGTTAGGGAAATCGGTTCGGCGAAAAACTCGTTTCGACCTGAAAAATCCCATCATCTCACCAATTCCTACCAGATCCGCAGACACCATTTAGTATCTTATTCTTATAGTACTATATATAGATGTTATTGTAACAAAAATATTGTGTTATATGGGCAAAAGGATAGGTATACGACGCATATCACATCCCGAGTTTATTAAAAGATAACAATGAGGCGTGAGAACTTTGAGAAATCAAAAAAAAGAGGTGAGGAACGGTGTTAGAATAGCATTTGTATGAATACATAATACGTACCTAAAATTGTTGACCAAAGGATTAGTTTTTGACTGAAATAATTATGAGTACACGAAAAATACCATTTAATTCAAACATTAATTGACTAACTCTTCGCGTACAAAAACTTTTCCGGAACTTTAGTGTGGGCACACGACGACAACGTTTAGAAGACGTTAGGTCATTATTTAGATAGCAAAACACGGTTTGTGAGATTAAATTTGTTTAGTCACTTGTGGTGGTCGTATAATAGTCCTAATAGGCATGCGGATCAAACAAACTGTGTTCGTGAGATGTTTACGTTGAAATAAATTATAATACGTACATTGCTATTGTTTCGGTTTCTCGTTGATTTCGAAGCCGAAGTAAATTGTGTTTGCGTTTGATCGATTACATTTATTTTGGCTCTAACAACGATTATTAAATAAAATAATACAAACAGCCGATTATTAATCATAATAATAACGAAAAGATCTTAAAAATTCTGCATAAAAGAAAATATTCCATTTTTTCATTATTGACAGCGACCCGGGTACTACAGGTGGCAGGTGTACTGTATCTACGGTGCCATATATGTGCGTTCGAATGTTCGATAATCCCCTAGTCGCCGTATGATCGAAATGCAGTTTACTTTTTTCGCATTATATACATATAGCATTACAATGATTTTGATTATATTTTGTTTGTATTGTATATATAGAGACGCTCAATACAATAGTCAATATTACCACGGTGGGTATTGAACGTATATAGTTGTTATAACTATAATATTGACATATCGCTGTTGTTATACGAATGGACAAAATAAACACGTTCACAAATATAATTTATTACAAATTATGCAACTGGAGTTCGTTTTTTTTTCCCGTGTATGTATTAATTGTCGTCATTATTGACATTCAATCCGAATAATAGTCATCAGCTGTAGTGTGTTGGTAAACATTATGAATCGTGATATTCTATGGTAATAAGACAAATAAAATAATAATTAATCAGAGTTTATGTTTTATTATCATATATTATTCTTCATCAAAAACATGTTTTTAATCAAACGTCTTACAATTTTGTTTTTTGGTAAAATATGAAAATACATTTAAAAAAAATGTTTGTTTTTGGAAATAATAATAATAAACAAATACAAATCTATACAGTTCATGACATATTATGATAAAGGTTAAAAACACTATGTCAATTAAAAAACAAAAAAAATCATGTTCTACATACTACAATTATAAATAATATGTAATTATGTATATTATACAATTAAAAAATTGGTACAAGATGGTACATCGCGTAACGCATTGAAATAATAAATAACAAAATAAATTATATTCATAATAATATTATGGAATGGAAAAATTAACAATGTTAGCGTTAAAGAAAATAAAACCGATTAATTGTATTAATATTACTAAGTTTATAATAGTATACTATATATTATTATTACTATAATATAATATAATATATAGTAATTTTTTTCATGTGAAATCGAACTATTTCCGTATGATATATTAGGTGCACTGCGAAAATATTAATTGTTTTGATTAATTGACATGCCATTTATTAAACGTGGGATAAAAACTACACTTTTAAACAACCTTATTTACGTTACTTATAAATCGTATATTATAATGCGTATATTCGAAAAACGAACAGATCGAATTATTTTCTAAAATTTGACTAGATTTAACGCTACAATCTTATAATAATGATGATGATAATAATAATAATAATAATAATAAAAAAAGAAACAGTAAAAACAATAATACTAATAAAAACGCGTAGAGATACTGATAATTCTCGACGACGTGTATCGTTTCACACGGGAGACTTACCCGAACCGACGGTGCTGGGATGCCCTATTTCATGTAATTATATTTGGTCTTGGAAATCCAACGAACGGATTGAGCGCATAACACACATTTACATATTATTATAACATATTTATTGTTTTATGTATCGACCGATACTACAGAGATAACGACAAATGACGATGTAATTTCGTCATCGTCAATCGGGGTGCATGTATACGACGATCAATAATATATTTCACGCTATTCAACCTAATACATAACCTATATAATTGTTAATATATTAAACATTATAATATTATATTGTAATTAAAACGATTTTTTGGCTCCAACTTAACATTAAAAATAAAACAAAACAAAACAAAACAAACAAACAAACTTGAGACTCCTTCCTACCTATATAACCTATTTTTATTTGTACATAAAAAATAAACCGGTAAGTTTTTTTTTCTCATCCGTTTTCCGGTCGGTTTTCCGTTGGCAGAACACGCTTTGGTCGACACTCGTCGACGCCTAGTCGGGACCCGCGGCGGTCCCGACTGACAATCGTCGTCAGGGCGAGAACACCCGGAGGCTGCGCAACAGTTTCGCCAACACATTGGCCAGCCCCTCTGCGTGCCTGGTGAGCGTTTCTGTGCACACATCCGTGTCCACCAACAGACCGTGGAACGTGCGTAGCACGTCGGCTACCTTGAGTATGAGGTTGCGGGTCTGCAGCGGCGACGACGTGTGCCTGGTCATGTTGCCGCTAAGCACGGTCATCCGGCGCAGTTGCGTCACGCACTGCGACAAGTTCGCCTGGAACTCGGCGCTTTTTGGGTTCATGTAGCACCGGATCAGGATCTTCGAGGATGTCACCAACTGCCTGGCTTCTTGGCACAGTATGTCCTTGGCTTCCTGAATTTGGGACGCGCGCAAAACACAAATTAATGCTATGTCATATATTACGACGTACCTAATACCTATATATATATATATATATCGTGTTGTACGAGTATACGTCGGGGAGGAGAACCAATCCTGACAACACTCTTCCACCCGCCCGCCGCACTTATGACTTTGGCGATGGCGTGCAGATACCTTGCCACCCATATCCTGTTAATACCTGCCCGAGAGCTGGCCCCGATGGATATCTTGGCGAACGTCCATAAACGCTTTTAGATCCCGAAACACACTTAATATATATTTTTGCCCTACCGCAGTCTATATATAATAGTATGTATATATACGCTACGCTATACACATCGTTTATTGTACGCACCAAAAGTCAATTGATATTTTATACATATAATATGTCGATTGTCGATGCTTATAATATTCGTTCGATTATTTCGTGTACTTATATTTACAGTAATTATGGGTATTTGTACAATAAAATATTATAAAAACATAGTTTTTTCGATTAACTGTACACCTAGAAACCGTACTATGCTACTAGAAATTATTATAAATCCAAAACGGACTAAATAGTATTGCGGTTACTGTTACAGTATCAAGATTCGTCAAGAGCCGAAATTAAGACAAAATGTTTGCTGCTGGTTAAATTATTTCGTCGGCTTTATATTTTACAAGAAAACAAATGTGCACGAATTCCAGTGATATTACTCGGTCACAATTATAATTTTTCGCTTACTAATGACGTCAACCAATCTCTGTGTTTGTAATGGTGCCTACATCAAAATAATATAGTGGACAAATTATAATAGTGCGACGAAAAAAGACATTAGTATTATACACGTGGGGCAAGTTTAACAATTGCTTAGGAAATTAAAAAACTCACAAGTGCGTTAAGAATATAATAAACTTTAAAGCGGAATAACATGTAATGATGTTATCGTGCTACAATAATATTATGTGTATATTATGCAGAAAGTGGTGGGTGACGCACATTGTGTGTAATATGAATAATATTATGTATATATGTACTATGGCTCCGTATTATTTATATACAACCTACTATTAACTAATCGAATACCTAATAGAAATTAAAATTCAGCTTTTAAACAGAATACAAGTTATAAAAGACGAAAACAACATTCAAATTTTGAATCTAATAACCAAGTAACTATTATTGGTTTTAGGTTTAACAATGATTTTTATTTATTTTTCTATGAAAATCTTTTCGGCTAGATGTTTTTTTAGAAGATTTTTCAATTTATAAATTTTTAGGAAACCATTTTCAGTAAAACATATTACCTAACTGGTACTTTTGAGAATTCATTTTTCAGTATTAGCGATATTTTAGCGAACCAATTATCGAAAAATTGTGAAAAATATGACTTTGAACAATTCGATTTTTGTAATATTTTAGAAATTTTTAAAATGAATGATTCTTGAACTTTGTAATTTATATAAAATAAGTAATTAGTACTAAATTTACGGCGTTAGAATGGTCGAAATTCTTATTGAAATTTTATATTATTTATATGTATAGACGTTTAAGATTTTGAGTTATTTATGTACACTAAATTATATTTATGATTACGTTATTATGTTATATACATATAAGTATATTGAATACATTACTTAGATTAATATAATTATGCATATTACACCTAAGCCACGCTAAAAACTTTTTATTGAATGCAATGAATTATCGTCACTTCAAATAAATTGTAATACTTCTATTACAGTAACTATCTAGTCAATGAAAATAGATACATATTTTTTCGAACTTACAGAAGTCAGAAATAAGATAGCCCCGGTTTTTTTATTTCCAGTATAATCGGTGATAATAATTTTCAAAAATCAACTAAGAAATAAATATTAACGGAAACTAGTATGGTTGAAATTTAATATACACCTACGACTTAAATATATATATACGTAATATCATTCGTTACCTGAAACTTGGTCTCGTCCAGATGCGTACCACCGCCTTGAGCTTGAGCTACATTACACTGTTCACTGAACTCGTTTAGTCTGCCCGTCAGTTCATTGATGACAGCCACCGCGTCCCTGTTGGTCGAATAGCAACCGTTCCGCATCAGTGTTTCCTGTATCATACAAAATACATGACATTATATTATATATATAAAACATGAATATATTAACATATTGATAAAAACTATCACGGATCCTCATAATTCAAGTTATAATCAAAATTGAACGATAAAATAAAACGAAATACTTAGGTAGGTATATACGTATAATACAATTAGACTGTAGAAACCAAGAGGTTCAAATGTGCGGGCTTATATTAAAAACTTTTTCAAAATAGCCACATAACTGCGAATGATGTCCGGAGGTCAAAAGAATCGGCCAAATACTATTCGTATCTGTCAGATGGACGTAATAAAGGAGGGATGAGAGGGATATTTCTCCCCAAAGCTTTATTTTTTTTTTTATATAATACTATAAATAATTATATTATTAATAAAGTTTAAGTTTTTTTATTTTAAATAATCAATCATTTGGATTGTGGAAGTAACTATTGGATACAAAGTTAACAATTTTCTACTAAACAAATCGTAATCTCCCCACTACAGGAAAATTTCTAATTACGTCCCTGCATCTCATATCATCGAATCGCGCAATGGAGAGAACTAAGAATAGTAAAATCCATTTAATCAATATTGCTAGGAACGATAACGAGCGTCTAGCATGTCGAAATATTTAAGTAACAAGGACGCAAAAAAAACGAAAACCGATTAGAAAAACGTCAAAATCAACGATTTACACAAATTAATAATCTACTCACTCGCGTCGTTCAATTAATAAGCCGACTCAAGTCGAGGACATTTAAAGGGAAAGAACTGTTTTTCACACAAAAAAACCTATTCTCATTCCGACGTACCGGTCGATTAATTTCGCGTTATAGATTTTGAAAATATATTTGGATTCCTTATACCTATATTGTCTTATCGTACAAATGAAATCGACGAGTGATGGCAATTGACTCAGATTCAAAATCATAGATCGTATACCTACACGATAATATTATGCACATAGCTACGCACCTGTGACGGCATCGGCGGCAACGGCGGTTTGGTGGACAGCGTCGAGTCCACTCTAGGCGGGACTTTGGGTTTGACGCGGGGCAGCGTCATGTTCTGCGCCCGGGTGGGCAGGCACGGCGGTTGCGTGTCCGGACTCCGTTGTCTGGGCCTCGAACAACACGAGAAACCGGGCAGCGTCTTCTCGCTGGTCGCCGCACACGGCCCGTCCGGCGTGGTGGCCGCGCTGACGGATGTACCGGCCGCGGCGGTCCTCGTCTGGCCGACGCTCCGGCGGCGGCGGTCATCCGTCTCGTCGCCGGAGTCCGGTTGTCGGTGTTGATGTTGGTGTTGGGGTTGGTGCAGGTGTTCGGCGACGCTGTCTGAGGTCGTCGACGCGATAACCGACGACGGTGCCACCGACTTTGGAGGGGGCGGTGGTATTATGAACGACGATATCTCTTCGGACGTCAACACCGCGTTGGATCGTTTCTCTTCCGGCCGCCCGTCACCGGAGATCTGTTGCGCAGGCGGTGGCGGTATAGTCATCGTGGCCAGGAACGACTCTAAGTCCAAGCTCATGAGATTCGTGTGGTTTTTGAACCCGTTATCCAGTACGGAGTCTATATTATAAAAAAATTGCCGCTCAGTAAGAACCTAAGTCGAAAGGATATGTATATATATATTACAAAGCAATGATGTAATATGATCTTTATTTGTCGTATGGATACAAAATAACAAAATTGAATTTAAATTAATAAAATAAAATATATATTAATTAATATTTATTTATTGATTTACTAAAACTGTATCATACAAATACAAATACAAATATGTATACGTGTGCTATTATTAGAACAATATGATATACGACTTGTAGTATATCTATATATATATATATATATATATAGATATATTACAAATACGTAAGAAAGTTCTTATGTATATAATTTAGCACGATTTTTATAATATGTGCTGATATGTAGTTTAAATTATTTAAAAGATGTCTGACAAATGGTATTTTTGTCTTTAACGGTAAAGACAAATTTGCAAGTTTAAAAATAAACGTATTTTTCAAAATTTGCGGATCATATTTTTTTTAGAAACCTTTAAGTTAATCATCACTGATTATTAAGTGCCTATAACTCGTATTATAAATCTACACGTACCTAAAAATCTGTCCGTGTTATGTTGGTGATCATAGTCGGCGAACAGCGTCGGCGGCAGACTACACTGGCTACCGGCGTTAGAACCGTTCGTCTGATTGATTTTCGCCTCTTCAATAGGCGGCGGTATCAGCGTCAAATCTATTAAGTCCGGTTCTAAGTAAAGACTGCTCCTGGGCAACGACCGGTTATCCTCTTGTAGGTTCTTCCACAGTTCCTATGATCGATACACAATGTTATTATACCTATACGCGTCTAATGACGTATCCCGCGCGTCCATCGCCGACCAATCACTAACCTGCAGGGCTTCGTGTCCTGAACTCGCGGCTAGTCCTTCAGGACTGTGCAATCCAAAACTTATGTCCGAGTCCCTGTTGGAATTACGTTCACGGTGCGAAGGGCTGGTCGATGGTGTATTTATGGACTCAGTGTCACTCTCGAGATCTCCCAAGTTCAACGCTTGGACCGCGGCGGTTATGCTATCCTCGGTGCCCTTCTATATAAGTATATACAAACACACATTCAAAAATGGAAAATGGCTATGGCACTTCGATCGGCCGCTGAAAAATATTACGCACTTGAGCTAACAACAGTAGCGAATCGCTGTGTTTAAGTTGACCTAGATTAGTCGGAGGTGGCGGCAACGAAACTGAACCGTCGGACGATATGTGAGAACCGTCTGAGTCGCTGGATTCACGTTGATGTCTGTTCAGATATTGTTCAGAATTTTCCACCAACTCTTGCATCTCGGCCACTCTTCTCAGCACTTCTTCGTTGTGAGTCTCCACAAAGCTATTTTCGCTTTCTAATATTTCCATGGAAACTACGCTTTGAACGTCGATTCCTGATTTATCTTTTATATCGCCGTTCGGTTTGTACCCTAAATGACCGTTTTCGTGTTTTTTCAAAGACCTACAAAAACGATATAATTATATTAAATAGGTAAGTATTACATGCCAATAATTAAATTAATTTAAAACATAAAATTAAAATAACACTTACGTCGTGTTCATATTGTTGTCTACATTTCCATTTTGCATACCAGTCCATATTGTTCTATTTAATGATCCATAGTCATTGGGTTTGAGCTATAAATAATAACGATTATTAACTTCTAATACATTTTTTTGTATACATTTATAACAACCATTTCGTGTTTGAACGGAGTGTACATAGGACAAAAAGCAAAATTAGTCAATTTTTCTTGTTCTTTGGCGTACATGGTTGATGGGCCATAACTCCAAAGTGACGGTTTCACAATATGATGAGAATAATATTGTGGTGCTAAAATAATAAAAATATTATTTAGTTAATTTTACTGACACGTGATTATAGTATAATTCGCTGTTTAAGATGTATATACTATAATATTTCTACACGCTATATGCACTATATATATACAATATATATCCAATATATAGGTCCTGTGAGAATTTACACATTACTATATCTTCTGAAATAATTAAGATATCATAATAATGTTTGTTTTTAAAAGACTCACCAGGACAATAAATACAAGTATTTCATATTTTAATTTAATTATATTTTGGTAAAAAGGTAAAAAAAAATGTTTTATTTAATTATTTAAAAACAATGTAGGTATTCATTTTGCAGAGTTAATTTTTCTGAAAATGTTGTTTCAACAATTTTTTTTTATTAATCTCATGATTTTAAATATTTATTTTTAGTTTTGAGAATATTTTTGTATTATTTTAAGGGCACGAGCGCTCGCGGGCCACATGTTTGATAACACTGGTATTTACTCGTGTATGGTTTTTAATAACTCACAATTTTTTTCAAAACTAGAAAACATATTAAAAATCATTATGTCTTTGTTCCTACGAGTCTCATAAACAAAAAATTATGGTATCTTCATTATTTCAGGTGATATTGCAATAGGTAAATCTTCACGGGACACTGTACATACATATTAGTTTTAATATTATATATAGGTTTTTCAAGTTATTCAAATTTAATTAAATAATATGTTGTTATATAGACGTTTTCTAAAATATTTAGTTTGGCTGATAAATTGGTTTCTACAGTTTTATACGCCCACATAGGAAAATAATAAGGTGCAAAATAGATACAGTTACTAATAATTAATAAATAAGTATTACTAATCCTATTAAAAAAATTATATTTTATATAGTATGTATGTAGTTATAGTGATATAATATGATTGTTAGCTATACACAATAAAATAGATTTTAGTTTTTTTTTTTATTCAAATAAAAATTGCTACTTACCACTGTCGGTATGTAATAAATCACCTTCCCGGTCAATAGGCAAATTCATAGTCATCAAAAGTTTAAAATAGCCTTTTAAAACAAGTATAAATTCGTCAGTATCGCGTTCCTCCATACAAAAACTGACTTCCTAAAGGAATATTCATTCAACATTAATACCAAAATGATAAAGTTTTTCAATAGCTATTGTGTTTACCTTTTGTACTGTGTTTTGTAAATACAACGTAACCGTACTTGAAATTTGATCGTCTTTTTGTACTTTTACCATCGTTACTTGTTCAATATCTGCCAAAGGTACTGGCTGCAAGGAAAATCAATAATATTCAGTAAATAAAGGCGATAATTTTGTGAAAGTTTATAAACTAATCCTTATTTCCACTTAACATCGATAGAACAATACGTAGAAATAAATTAAATTTTGTTCATATTGAGCAAACTGTTCCGGAATTCCGTCGAATATGACAATATAACTATATTATTATATTAACGCGTAGGTATCTTACTTCATATTTTATACCGACGTGAATAAAAGTGCCAAGTGAAGCGAGAATACTTTTTTATTGTTGACATATTTTTTTGTACGCAAACTATATAAGTGAAATTATGAAACGCTTACCATACTGTTACGTAGTCCCACGATTTGACTAATTCCCATTTTAGGACTGACTAGAATCACTGTTTCCAAGTTGCAATCCTGTAGGCACGCAATACCATTATCATTAATTTTATATTAAAATTGAATTCACCCGATCTTGTTAATGCACTTACGCGGACATTGGTGGAGAAACATTTTGCACCGTAACTGGGCAATTCGGAAATGATGGTCAAGTAGTAAAGTTTCGCTTGTAACGCCGTAAGTGTTTTGTAATTGGTACCCGTCATTGTTTGGTTGAGTTTCAACAAATGCGTTAGTAGCTTCCGTAATTCCTTCCGTTTCATCGATTCCATGAGCGATATGGGTACAAATTTTTCTAATCCGAACTCCCGTCTATATAATAAATACAATAATATTAATTGATTATCATTATCAATAAGATGTATTTTATTTAAATTTTTCTCCGTATATATATTATATTTATTAATGTTTAATCCATAACATTGTGGGTGTGTACTTACTCGATAGCTTTGACCGTGACCTTACAATAGGGAATATTATTGGCCATAGCATGTTGATGGATATGTAACGCAGCTAATCGCAGAGCTATGTCATACTTGAGTTCCGGTGCATATCGTTCTTGAACTACGTCATTACAACACTTCACGAGGAAAAAAAGAATGGTGTCAGTCGTGAGAGCAATCTCGAGTATTAACAATTGGGCTGTGTAAAACTTACTTGTAAGTATAAGTACTCAAATGCGTTCAAATCTTTTTGAGCCAAATCGCAAGCGTCTCTAGGCACGAATGCCACTCGGAATAAACATCTGAGATTATGGGAGCCTGGTCTCGACGCCACCTTTTGGCATGAAATTATCGATGTATTCTAATTAAAATATAAAAATAATATTAAATAGTAATTGAGACGCTTACCCTAGCCAAAGTGTGTTCGGGGTCCAGTAACGTGAGTTTATGTCTACGGAGACTTTTGACTTGTTCGAGAACTAACGCAAAGTGCTCTCCGGCTTTGATACACAGTTTGTTTTGCAACGAAGCCACGACATCTTTTACTTTGGTCGTGGAATCATATTTAAATGATTTGGTTTGTCCGTTTTCCAGGAACACTTTGAGCACATTTGGTAACAAGGCTATGTTCGGGTCGCCTCCACTGAACGCCGACACCTACATAATAATAATGCAATATTATACTAAATTATTTATACCTAAATGATTTTGTACATTTTTTAAAATATTACTGCGATGCTTTTACATAATACGCAACTTTTGTACTATATCACGCCTATAACAAGTCATCCGTAAGTAATACGATTTTATTATATTATTGTCAATCGATTTATTTAAAACGACTATACCGGATTGGAATTTTAATCTTTGTGTATAAACTTTACATTAAATTATATTATCGTAATGATATAACTCACCGGACATAATGGAGAACCGTTTACGAGAACTCCTTCCGCAAAACGCACTCTAGATGGATTAGACTTGAGCTTAGCTTTTTTTGCTGAACTCAGTAAAGCCGACTTCCTAGCCGACTGCAATCAAATATAAAACGATTATTACTTAACGAACAATATAAATAATGAAAAAAACTCACGTTGTCGAGCGGAGGCTGACACACTAGTAAAGTGATTGTCTCGTTACAAGACCTCACCAGTTGTATTACATAATCCCTAAGACCATTTTGAACATCTTCATCGTTTATCTGAAGAATTTGATCACCGGGTAAAAGTTTACTATCACTAGGACCTCCCTCAGTAACAAACCTGTAAACAAAAATATACTTGTAAATACATAATATAGTACAGAATTAAATTTTATTGTTGATTAAAATTTAACACAATAACAATATAAGAGTTTTACATAAATTTGAAAACTGAATTGAAATTATTAACTAATAAAAGGTCAAATTGAATATATTAAAATACTTTTTCGGTTAAAAAGATTTGATTTTAATTTTAGTATCCATACGATGAGCTACGTGTGTTTTTTATTATACCTAATAATATCCATATCAATGTACAATATACTTTTTCAAATTTTATTTTAATCAAGAATCAATATTTTTATCTTCGATACAAATGATAATATTCAAGACGAAATTAATCATACTATTATATTAGATTTAGTAATATGAAAAGTAGTGTCTTTTGAAAAGTTAGTGAATAATATTAATATATAGCTAATAAAATTTCATGCATTAAAATTCTGTACAGGTATCTTAAAAAAGCAAAATAATTAAACGAAATTCGATCTATATATTTAAATTTCAAGTTGTCTCATAAATAATGTATAATATGCTCGCTTATCCGTATTAATAAATATTTTTCAATAAAATACGTTTTTAAAATTAAAATCTTCCGATTGGACTTGTTTAAATTCACTATACAGAAATAAATGCATAACAATAGGTATTATACGAATTACAAAGTCGACGTAAAGAGATATCTTAAAATACCTACAATAATAATATGTCATGATATATGTACAGTATAATAAATGTCAGTATGTCACATGTACTTTCGTGGTATAGGCACGTACATTTTATTAATCATTATCACATTACGAGTAACGCACGGCCCCTAAGCAGGCGGACAAAAATAATATGTACATTCGGACGTTATGTATGATGTATTATGTTCTAGTCCATTTGCCGAATCTAGCGAGTCAGATTTGATATTCACAAAGCACAATCGGCCGGCGGGCAGCAATTTCTAGCAGTAGAACAATCATCATCATCATAATAGTAATAATAATCACAATAAAATCGTGAGGTATACTGAGACTGCAGTTGTTGTTCTGAGTATTTTAATGATTGGATTTATAACGTAGATATAGAATTTCGCCACAACAATATACGGTCGTCGCGGGTCTATTTGTACGTGTTTAAATGGAAAACGTCACCGCTAGTATAACCGTTCTTCGGTTGAGAGCTTTTTCGCTTATGTCGTGTTCACGTTTAGTAAATTAATTGTTGTTCTTGCAATTGTGGATTCCCGACGATTCCGTCGAAAACGACTCGCAACAGTTGTTCTCAATTGGATATTTATTAAAACGTGCATACTTATATAATACAGAATTACAATATTGTTGTGGGGTGTTGGTACGAAAAGTGCGAGCGGGACGATCAACCTTTTCGTCCTTTAACCTTCTTTTTCGTTTTATAAATATTTACATATTTTATCATTATTTTGGCTCACTTTAAAGGTTTACCGTGAAAGTTTATTGGGCTGTTAATTAATATACTCATCGATCTTTAGACCTATTCGAAAAATTCCTATCTGTAAATTAATTTACCAAAACAAAAATATTGATTTAATTTAGCGAAATTTCTTGAAATGTTTACCTGTATAATATTCAAATGTGTGCAATATATACAAATTTTATTTTTTTAACACCAATAAGCTATTTTTTATATTAATAATAATGGTTAAATTATCTCAAATTTATAAAAGTGAATTTTCGCGAATTTTTTCCGGCGAAATATAAAATGTTTTCTAATGAACATATCATCATTTTTAAGTTAATGTATTTTTTGATAATTAGTTTCTAGACAAAAAGGAAGATAGGCTATGTAATAATATTTAATGTGATCAACTATAAGTGAAAAAACGAGATGTAAATATTCAAAATAAATATGACCTATCACTTATATATTCACATTATAAATTATTATTATTATACTTCCAATGCTATATTGCCATATATTTTTCTATCTGTACAGTATAAAAACAACAAATGTTATACTATTATAATATGCTGTACACCTACTAGACAAATAGCTGGTTATTAGAAAGTACAAATTAATTATTAACACAAAATATATTTAATGAAAATATGATAAATTGGCTAAAGTATAAAATAAAATATTTTTTTTCTACGTTATGCTTATTTTATTACTCTATAGTGGGCAATTTAGGTTGAAATTAATTGAATAGGTAGTCAGTTAACATCGCCCTTAATCGATTTTTTCGAAAATTTAATGAAGTTTTATAATTAAACTGCATAGTCAATTATAGTATTTAATATTTATTACTTAGTATATATCGTGGTTATCTATGTATATTATGCGGTTTTTAAAAATACCATTTCTCAACTTAGGAATAATACAGCCCCAGCGGGCAGCGGCACACGTACCTATTACTTTTATATAATGGTGTTTTATCGTGTAGGATTGATTAATCCGCAACAAACAATAATAATAAACCAAAATAAATAAATGAATAATGAACCTACTCGAAATGACAACATCGATTACAATCGCATAGTCAAAAATGTGATATTTACAACTATTATAATGGCGAGATGCATAATTACGATAAACCATACGTCCATGTATATATATATATATATATATATATATACCTACTTGAATATAAAGAGCGGAATAAAATAGCAAATAGTTAAAAAAAAGCTGACGACTTGTTGGAATATTGTTCATTCAGTTTTTTGTACATATTAGAATAGGTGCATACATACATAATACGTATGATTGACATTAATTGCGAGGGCATCGAGGCCAATATTATACAGACATACAGTCATACAGATACAACACCAAACGTACATGTTATGTATTAATATTTAATATATAAATTATGTACGTACTGCTATTCAATCACGATGATAACGACTAACTGTAGTAGCTAACGAAGACGGTTTGTGTTTCGCATAAGCCCTCCAGAACGAGTTTGGAAACGTCACTACTTTTGTTGTCATGTGTGTAAAGCGGATCAAGTCTACTGTACGAATCCTATTTAACTTTTCTAATATTTTGATCGTGTTATTTTCCATCATAATAGTTGTGTTATTATTATTATTACTATTACACTACTATTATATTATTGAACGATACAAGTCTGTGGTAAATTATCACTACCTACGTTATTGTATTTAACCTGTCATACGGTGTTATCAATTTGTTTTATATTATTTACGGTATAGTAAGTTTATCATTAATAATAATTTTATTTTTGACAGAAAACAGTTGCTAATCGATTATAGAAATTAATTGCTAGACACACATACACACACACAGATATACTATGTAAAATACAGTGTTGGTATAAGTATGTATGTAGCGGAAGTACTCATTCATAACAAAATGCAAAATTGGCTTTATTAAAATATTAACGGTTAAATTTATAAAAAAACTAAAAAAAAAAATAACAAAAAATATCTATAATGAGTTATTAATTTTTCTTGCACTCAATTAATTTACAACAAATACAAACATGTAAATGGTGTATAATGAAATTGTTTTTTTTTTTTAATTTAAATTAATTTTTATCTCGGTAAGTCGCATTTTTGTGAAATAATTCGATAAATATTCTAGTAGGTCGTAATTCGTTTTCTCGTCCATTAAAATGTAAAACAACGAAACGAACGTCGAATCGTATTTCGATACACCGTGTAGAAATCTAATAAATACCTTTATAATCATATGGTATTTGCCTTTCGGTGACACATGGAATTTATTGACCAATTTCGTTGATCTCGGCAGGTTTATATATTACCTACTCTACATTAGATTACTTTTCGATACCTACGTTTACATATACCGGTTAAAGTGACCAAACGTCACTATATATCCCATTTATATTGTTTGCATAATGTAAATGTCGGTTAAAATATACATTTCGACATTTGAATATCGTGCTATTATATGTCTCACGATGCGCGTGATCATAATATGTTTTAGGATATTATTATATATATATATAGTTTACTATAGCTATAAATGTGTTCACAGCAGATTTAAAAATAAGCATTATTTTTGCAGCATATATACATATCATAGACTAAAAAATATGGTTTCCTACCTATAAATTTTCAATACCATTCTAAACAATCAATAATTTAGTTTGTTGCGAAGAATAAGTATGGTTACAGTTCTTGCCGTTGCCATAAAAACGTCAAAACTAATGACGATATATATATACGGCGCGCGCGTTTAATACTTCCCGAACTGGGTCAATCACAAATTGACATTCAGTTATTTACGGCCGTGTAATCTATTATTTTGTCTGCGAAAAGTATACACTTATACTCGCACGCACACACTCAGGCGTATGAAAATAATATAGATCCTTTTCTGCAAATCGAATTGGACACGGGGTATGTATAGGAAAAAAAATCCAAATCATATACAAGGCAGAAGAATTTTTTTGACAACCGAGTGTGTTGGACCGTGTGTGTTTTCCAATTTTTTTTCCATTATTGTTATACTCGGTAGAAACCATATAATAGTAATAATGGGGAATCTCTATTTTATCTCGCATGTTTTGTTGACGACTACCTGCGCCAACGAGATCGCCTTAGCGGGAGAGGCGAGGTAGATCCCATTGGAAACACACACACACACACACACAACTTGTATTATTCTTATTATTATTAGTAGTAAATCTGACCGTATATAATAACAGCACGTTGAGATGATACATATTATGTTTTCAGCGGATTAGCCGTACGATACAAATATAAATATATTCCACAGGGGCGCAGGCAAAAACACTATACTATTATTGTTAATAATATGACACATATTATAAACAATAATATTATGTTGAAAAAAATATTATATTATATTATAATGTTGTTTTAACCATAAATCATATCATATTAGTATAAAAATAACAAATACAAAAACACATTATTCATGAATTTATTGCATAAATTAAATAATACTATATTCAAAACCCAAAGGACGACACAAATGTACGATTATTATTCTACTATATAATTAACAGTATGTGTATGTAGTATGTGTCACGCAATCACGATTAAACGGCCACTCAAACTTTTATGAGGTTTTTCTATTTATATAGTTATTTATAGAGCAGGTTTTAAGTGATGATTACCCTAAAATTTAAAGGGACTGGAGATTATGCAGAAAATTCTGGAATTTTTTGCGTATATTTGTTTGTTATATTATATAAGTAGGTATAATTATTGTATCCATCAATAGATACATATAATTTACAACTGGAAAATGAAAGCCATTATTAACTTTCCTGGTCGAATTTATAGTAAATTAGCGGATAACAAAATAAGAAAAAAAAAGTAATTAACACAAAGGAAAAACGAGGCTGGAAAATAAGTTAAAATATTATAGCTAAGCTCTTGATAATATTTTGATTTTAATTAATATTTTTTACTTAGTGTAATTAATTAAATTATTTACGCCAAATATATGTGTATTTTTATTTTTTAATCCTTTTCTGTACGGTGTTACGTTACGCAATTTTCGTAAAAAAGTCTATCCGATTAGTATGTATGTGCTAGTAAGTACTTACCGTAGTTAGATTAGAGACTACCGTGTATTTGCACCCTCGGAGATTATACACATATTATATAGTTTGTCTTGAGTTCGCTGTATTCACGTATATACCGCAGGCATAACTCGCTAATTAAATTATAATAAGTAATAACATATCACGCCAACACTCGTGTGGATATGTTTGAATCTTTGGGCCGTCATCGAAAGATCCAAAACATAGATATGGTTATAAAACTCTGCAAATATAAATATGTAGCCAAGTAGGTATTACAAGGCGAGAACCGGGTAACATTGGTGGAAGTAGTGGTCGAACTACATATTGTATAAGCGGAAAAATACATTATTAATACTTCGAGAGACGTTCCTTAAAACTATCTACGCTTTTTTGCGAGGAAAATCAAAAACGAAAAATTCTGACATCGTGTCGAATTTGCGTTAGTCGTTCTCGATTCTATATGCAATCAACATAGGTATATATAAGATAGATATTGGCAGTATTGTAGGTAGATAAGTAGGCTACGGCATACAGTCGACAGTCGATTCAACAGATATTAACGAACAGCGTTTTGAGAAAATAATATAATACCTAGTATACGTCATAATACACAGGCAGGTACCTAGTTCGTGTTTAATATTTTATATAAATGTAATACTCACGGTATTATACACGCCGACTCATTGCGTGATTCTCTAATTATGCGTGAGTTAATGCTTAAACAAAATATGTGCTTCCATATATTATGTGTACGTCATAATATCGCACTACATTAATTTGACGCAACTAAACCAATATACATAAATATTTTGACGTCATACATTATATTATTGATTGTAGGGGTAATTAAATCCGTATCCTGGCATCAGCTGTTATTAACCTACAGGCTAGAACTATAATAATATTATATAGCTGACGAACGACCAACTACTATACATTATAATAATATAATA
Organism: Rhopalosiphum nymphaeae; assembly: GCA_036289425.1. Classification (NCBI taxonomy): domain Eukaryota; kingdom Metazoa; phylum Arthropoda; class Insecta; order Hemiptera; family Aphididae; genus Rhopalosiphum; species Rhopalosiphum nymphaeae. The sequence goes on along the minus strand of JAZAQC010000005.1, from coordinate 498,543 downwards.
TGATAATCAATAAATGTTTTCGAATTCGGACCGACTCGATACTCGTGTTATAAATTAAGGTCATTTCCGTATTAAACGTAAAATCATATGAAGTATAATATATTAATACTGTCGGAGAGCTAAAATGACGTTAAAACGTTAGGTCAATAAGTCACGACTTTTTTTCATGACATTAAATTATCAATATAATACACTCGTACATATTGTCATAGAGGTGAATACATGGTTCACTCATATACGCATACGTACTTATTAAATACTTAGTAAAGTATCTATAAAATCAACCGCTTGTCTAGAACACGAATACTGCAATATCCTAATTAAACAATGACGATAACGAGTAAATACAGATTTCAGTTTCGTTTACTAATAGCTAGACAACCATGGTGAGCGGAAATGAAAAGATAAATGCATTTAATAAATAAAAGAACAATACCGGCACCCAAAAAGCTTTATCAATAATTAACTTCAATATAATAATTAGAGTAAACATTTTTTTTTTTTTTAAAAACATCACAATAATTAAACGTAGGCCTAAGTCACACGGGTTAAATCATGCATTCATCTATACCGAATATGTCAAGTACAGAGGCACAGAGCCATATCGGAAAGAAGTATCCTAAGTTTTCACTCATTTTAATAAACAAAATAATTCCCCCGTCGTTCGAAAACATAAGAAATATCAGCTACCAAACAACCACATAACCAAGATTCAGATCCAGAACTATACAATTTTAACCACGATAACAATTAAAACTAAAACCACCATCTATATAACTTTAAACTTTCTCGTAAAAGTCTCTCTCAGAATAGAATATAAAGAATACATATATTATACAAAGTTAGTAATTTAATGGTGACGAGCACACTACACAACATAATATGTTATCCCGTGTTTATAATAGTTAGAAGTAACACTCACCTCTGGTTTATGACAGCGACAGCCACGGTGTTTTATAATAATTATTATAAATATATTTTACATGTTTCTGCTCATTTATCCATTATAAACTTATTTTTAGATAATTATTAGGTATAATATTGATTCCATACTGACTTAGGTTATAGGTTAAGCAATGCGTATCTTACTTATATGATATATATGCATTACTTTTTGTATTAATTCTATACAAATTGCAAAATATGTATATTAGACTTATAATAATAATAATAATAAAGTATTCAAACTTTAGATGAGCGGAGTAGTGGACCTGCATTTTTCGTGGTACGTCTGTGCCAATCCACTTCGCTCATTTAAACTTTTAAAACTTATAAGTTATAAGTTGATAACTTTATTAACTACTCGTTCGAATTTTTATAATAATAATTCTCAGAAAAATATTATGCTTCAGAGTAAGAAATTAAAAATGTAGGTACGTCGTTATTCAAAAAAATGAAAACTTAAAAAAATAATAATAATGGTAGAAAGAGGTAAACATTATTTATTATTTCAGAAATTAGTGTTATAGTACTGGTTATAAATTATGAAAATAAAATTAATTCAAAAACGATGGTTAATAATTTATGAGATATACACTAAGTGCTAATAATGTTAAGAGTATTCCTCTATATAATATTTTGATAAAATATTATAACAAATTTTATTTGTTAAGTATGCATATAGTCAAATCAGACATTTTACTAAATGTCTGGCATATAGTCAAAGAATTTAATTTGTACGCAATTTCACTATCCACCTAGACATTTAACTAAATGCCTATTTCAAGTGAGGTAAATAATAAAATGAAACATTTTGTATTTTTTTTAAAATTTAACTATATTTTCTATTAATTATTTTTTGCTATTTTATGCATAAAAAAATAAGTACCTATTATTTATTAATATGTAAAACACGTAGGTACATGAATTATGTTTATTCGTGTCCATCTGTTATATTGTTTTAAAACTTAAATCATAAATATATATATATAGGTAATTACTTATTAGAAGTAATAGACGTAGACAATAGTACGAGTATATTATACGAGTATACCCTATAGGGCCTATAGACTATATTTTATAGCACGAGTAGTGAGTAGTATATAAAGGAAAACGGGAATGTCAAACCAATCGGTGTTATGTTTAAAAAAAATGTTAAATTTTCCGGAAAATGCCACCAAATAATAATGTGTAATAACAAGTAATAACTAAAAATTAACAAAAATTTGTAATTATAATATAACCTTTTTATTTAGTTTTTATACTCATATTATCACATCTTATAGTAATTACTAATATATATTTATGATTTAAGTTTTAAAACAATAATACCGATGAACACGAAATTAAGCATATCTTAATATTATCTACGTATTTTACATATAAATAAATAATACATAATTTTTTTTATATAAAATAGCAATAAATAATTAATAGAAAATATAATTAAATGTATAAAATAATACAAAATGTTTCATTTTTATTATTTGCCAAACATAGACATTTAGTTAAATTCCTAGGTGGATAGTGAAATTGCAATAAACGTTACATTTTTTGACTATATGCCTAGACATTTGGTAAAATGCCTGATTTAACTATATGCCTATGATAATATAGACACTTCAATGGAAATACTACGGCATTATTGTTCAATTGTCAAGAAAATATAGTATTATTTATTACTATGAACGTGTGTACATTGATTTTGCTTCAAAGAAAAGTCAACTATGAACCATAGTTACTAGATATAAAATATTTGTATTTTAATAGCGTTTCGAACAAATTACTCGAAACGATAAATTATACATGAGTAATATACTTTGAGTTAAAGGTAATAATAATATTGAAATTCAACTCGCGCAATAAATCATAGAATGATATTATACGAGTTGGTATTAATTATTCATTAAATTCATTTTTATTAACATGGATTTGGATTAGAATGATATTATCGGTATGACACGACAAAAAGTGTTTATCAAATCGCACATCATAATATTTACATGATAAAATGTAGTAATTTTTAATTTATTTATAATTTGAAAAATTAATATTTGTTAATGCTATTTGGTTTTAAACAAGATATGATATATTTACATTTTATACCTCTGTTATGTAACCTCTAATACTTTTTGTTGGTCAAGACATGTTTTTATTTAAACTTTTTTACTCAGAGATATATATCAAAAATCCGTCCTCTAATCGTTTTATCTAAGTTTTTTTCTCGATAATATAATATTATACTTATATATTACATTTACAGTCAATCTGAATTAATTGTATTAATTTTTCCTTAGTAGAAATTATTTTTAGTTTCGCAAAATCAAAAAGATGATATGTAATTAATAATTAATATTATAAAATATGAAAACAATTTAATTTATAATATATTAATATTGATATATATATACGTACTAATTTGTTATAAGTCTGCGTGCAATATAAAATGGTTCAAACGCTGAGCTAAATAACCTCGAAAAAATGACTTCAAAGTATTCAATTTAAATTGTATTTCAAGATATTTTATCCTTCAAAGTAATATTATATGCTAAATGTACATAATTCTGGATTAAGCTAATAAAAATGTATATATATGGTTAAGAAACGTATTATGTTTTAAATAAAATTAATGCGTAATATTATTATAATATATTATTTTATAATTATAGGTAAATATGTAAATTAATACTATTCAACGTTACATTTTTTTTCTTCATATTTTAAACATGAAGGACCATTTTACAAAAAGGAGTAAACGAGATAAAAATAATAATCTCTAAAATAAATATACCTGTAAAAAACATGGACTAATATTTTACAATTTATATAGATATATAGGTAGTACGTACCTTTTAATGCGAAAACCTACACTTAAAAATAATGTAAATATTATACAATAGCGAATGAATAAAATATATACGAAGCGCAAGATATAAAAGGATAATGAAGGCGTATCTCTAATATTAATTATTAATAGCTTTATATTTAAATATATATACATACACATACATATATTGGATTATTGCTGTGATAAAAATCTAACATCACGCTGTTGGACGTGCATACTAAAGAAGTGATTAATATGTTCTATTTCTTTCTCTCTCATACAATTATACACACATAAACGTCAATACGACACAGACGATAGTAATTAGAAGCAAGTCTCCATTATATCATTGCATAAATGTGGTTATTACTATAGTTTATCAAGATGTTGTAATATAATAATATGTACGTATATAGTTAATAATTGATAATATGTGTAAACGACACCGATCGTGCAATGGCGTCGACGATATGAAATATATATATAGGTACCTACACATATTATCACAACGCAATATTACGTTAATTATTTTATCTATTACAGTCATTTATGATATAAATTTAAAATTTAATTATAGTCTGTGGTACAAGATTTGAAATTTTAGAAGTGCAATATGCTCCTTTGTCAGTCGAAAATGGAAAATACTTGAATTTCCCTCGAGTAACCATCAAAATATTGCACTTAACAAATACACTCGCGTTATGCCCATCATACGTACTGTATACATATATAACTCGAAGAAAAATCGCTTTAAGCTAACATATATGATACCATTGATACCGAAATACTAGTGCACATAATATACATATATATAAATAAACAACCAAATAATTCAAAATATCATTTTCTTCAATATTGTTCTCGAATGCACTGGCAGTTTATAGCTACAATCATAATGTTTATAATTTATTTTGTAAATGTGTATCTAACCTATTATATTAAATTCATCCAAGTGCACGTTTAGACGGACTTTATGTATTATATGTATTATTGCCGTCATATCGATTTTTAAATTATTATTTCGAGAACGTAAAAGGGAAATAAAATAAAGTAAAAAAAAAAAATAAAACATATTATTATTATATATGATATAAAATGTGACTATTGGAGATGGGTTGTATTTTTTTTCCAAACAAAAGAAAATTCGTTTTAAAATAAAATATTGTTTCTGTGCGTCTGGGAGTAAGTACTTAAAGAATTTTTTTCCTACGTTCAATTTTTACTTTTCCGCACGCAAGTAACGTGATTGTAGTATTTACTTTTTATTTCTGCAGACTTATATTACACTCACCACTTTTATTCAAATTTCCGGTACTTGCTACAAATAATGCAAAATTTAATGCTGCTTTGAAAAAAAAAACCGTAATAATTCAATAAGCAAGCGAATGTATAACTTTAAAAATTGCAATTAATTTCATTTTTATATATTTATATGAAAAGTATTATGTACGACCCAGTTGGCCAGATCTCAAGTTTATACAGACGAAATTACTAAACAAGCGACAACAAATCTAAATGGAATAAATACGTATATTTATTTATTTTTTTGTAGTAATAGTAGAATATAATTTTCTCAGGGTGCATTAACTACGAAAACGACGTTATCACCATAGGACTCTGTTCGTTTTTCAATAAATCGTATTTAAATGGTTTGCTGTAGATTTAAGCGTTCAAATAATTATACTATCAGATGTTTGTAAAAAATTACAAAAAAAAGTTTCATTGCAGTAGGTTTCATTAAATTTCCTCTAGACATAACGAATAACAAAACTCAAAAGTATGCTCTTTAATGTAAAAAGTAAACTTATAAATCCTTTAAGCTTAATCTCCTAGTTGCCGTGCATGGTGTGTACGGTTAACATAAATAACGCAATTTATAAACCAAAGTATTTTATATTATACCAATGACGTTTCCGGAACGATACAAATTGAAGTTATCCGTGATACGTAATATTATAGCTTTTGTTTAGATTATATTATAATTTATAATATAACATACAATAATACGCATATCATATATAATACAAATGCACTATGTGCAATAAGAGTATTCAAACAACGATAAAACAAAATGACGGCAAGCTAAATTTTGTTATTGAAATTCTCTTTAATGTAAACACAATATTGAGCATTATATATGGACATTTGGTTTATACATATTTATGAGTACCTTCACGCTTCACGGTATATAGTGTTTATTTAGTATAAAAAATTTGCGATATGCACTTCTACTTCTTAATCGTGTATGTGATGTATCTCGTACAGTTATATTAATATACTCGTTTATAAATGTGTGTGTATATATATGATCCATGTACTGGTATCGAATATTTGATATCCGTTCTTTTTATTTTTGTTAAGTGACGTTTTCAATGAAAATAACTGGAATACATGAAGGAGAAAAAGTAACAAGAAAAGTCAGTAAACCAATCACAAAGTAATCATATAATCTCGAAAAATTGTAAAGGGTCATACGACGTCTGTTGTTGATAGTCATAAACAAGTATAGGTACGTAAGTTCAAATAAAATCGTTATTAAAGAAATGGTATAGAAATGTGGAGTACTACTTGTATTGGCCATTGGGGATTTTATATATTTTTTTTTTTTGTCTCAAATGAAACATGTTATAAAGCCATCAATCGTATTGAACCAAGGAAAATTTTAATATAATAATTTATTAATGCGTCACAAAGATACTAATGTACAAAAATATCTAGTTAGGTATATTATTAAATTTAACTTAGTTTTAAGTAGTCATACGTGCTTGGTAGAAGACACAGATTTATGAATGAAAACGAACCTCAATCTTCTTTTCGAAATTCGAATTTTCGCAATTAATTAATTTGTTTGAATAATGTCATTGTAATTGATTAATAGGAGAAACATATTTTCATACCAATAATATATCTATACTAAATTATTGAACACAGTAAGGTCGTCTTTCATCATGCCGTACAGTGATGACGATAATAATTTTAATGATTGCGTTTAATATTTTATGAAAGCAAATTGAATGAGCATAACAATATTAACATTATGTCGGTATCTTTATTGACAGTGTATTCTATATCATGTGAATTATATAAAATAGGTACACTTAAGTATCGATAATTATAATACTATAATTTATTAAAAATTATTTAGAAACTATTTTTAAAATGTATAGATGTGTTTTTAAAAAATAATAATTTAATAACTGTATAGGAGACGAAGAGTAATTATTTATCTCTGAAATCAAAATTTACTTTGTTAAACTAGTTTTACTAGTTTAGCGAAAAATTTACGGAATATCACAGTGGGGAATAAGAGACAAAAAACGATGATCTAGAAAGATTATATAATAACAAATCAAATATCAGATTGTTTTCTAAAAGCAAAAATATAGGAGTGAGCTGGCCATGTTTGGCTGGCCGAGATAAGTCTAATATTAAATGTCTTGATCAGAAAAAAAAATACCAATAAAGGGAATAGTCAATAGGTACCTCGCTAGCAGTGGTTAGATAGGGCGAAAAAGAAAATCTGAAGTATAGACGAGTCAATACAAATAGATATAGTACTGAGATAGATAGATAAGTTTAGTGAAAATGCGAAAAGGGCCACAATGGCTTGTTTAGTACTAATTAATGTATATTATACAATTGGTTTAATTATCTATTTTCATGTACTATATACGTTTAATAAACCTTATAAATAAAAAGTAACTTGAGGTTAGCCAAGATAAAATTAATGTTAAAGTCAAACAGTATGTTACATGTTGATAAAATCACTTTGTATAATAATGTAAAAATAACATAAGATCACAGTATACTATTATACCTTCATTTTTTCAGGTACCTATTTATTTTTCTCGATTCTTAAATCCTTAAATGATTTAAATTATAATATGTTTCTTCGACGTATATAACTACGAGTTACAATTCACAATATTATGAATTTATGACATATATCTTATAATATGCTAAATGAACAATATGCGTTTTCTTGTCATTTCATTAACGACCATTGCATATATCGCACAAAGTTAATATACAACCAATTTCTTATGGGTCATAAATCAAAAATGAGTCCACATATGTCAAAAACTTACTGCCTAGAGAAAATTTTCCGTCGAATATTTTTTGTTTTTCGACAAATTAACTGTTGCAAAATATATTTTTCAATTCCATATTTACGATATTTATATCATAAATGCTCAGCGGGAGCGCATTTAAATATAAATATGCATTATGCATACAAAATAATTGAAAAATCTGGTTTAGTTGATTGATTTGAGAGAAAAAAACAAAATATATAATTACACGATTAAAGGTCCTAGATATTATAATATCGTTTATGACACTTTTAAACGTTTTAAGTTTTGCAGGTCTTTCAAACACTTCATTTAATCATTTGGTAAAATATGAGTTTAAAATTACCAACAACAGCTGCTGCTGTTAGAAAAGGAATAAATGGAGCAGGCAAACTTAATGATTCACAAAATGCTTAACGAAGTGGAAATATAATATCTATACTACACGTAATATTTTGTATTTTTATTATATTTTATTCCATCGTTCAGTTATTATTTTCAATAATAAACAATAAAATAATGTGCACCCATTGGGAGGAGGGAGAATACAGGGAACTTAGTAAAAAAATAATATCAACTTAAAATTTAATAAATATTACAAAATTACATTATAAAATTTAAGAATATTTTTTATTTTGCCCCTCCCCCTAAATTTTATCTATGGTAGCCAGTGTCTGCATTTTATAAATACATGTATCAATCATTGATTAAAAATAAAATATCCTGATTATTTTATTATATCATTATTATATTTTGTGTTTTAATTATTTTATGACATTACACATTTATATTTTGATTTTTGAATAGTTCAATTAATATAATATGTAGACATACATAATACATGAATGATAAATTCAATGCATATAATTTAATTTGTATAATATTATAATTGAAATACCTCTATAGACAGTATAGGCACAAATGAGTGTCTTTCTGAAATTTTTGCATCTATTGTGTATAATACATTAAAATAAACATAAATGTAATATCATATAACATAATATATTAGATATTTATTTTCGAATATTTAATATACACCTATATGGCTATAAATATTACATTCTAAGAAAACAACGGTAATAACGAATGTGGCATTTCATTGAATACTTATAAATAATAATTAAAAATTAAAAAAAATTATATTATGCAATATGTAAGTATATTATATTCTATTTATATAGAAAAATATATAATATCGCAAATACGTGGTAATGAATTAAAATTATAAATTTTTGTACATAAAATAAAATAAAAACATTTACGAAAATAGTTAAATCAATTAAAAATCAACAATAGGTATATCTATTTCGTTTATAATTTAATATATTCGAATATAATTTTTATACATAATCAAAAAAAGATTTTTTTTATAGGTAAACTAACCCGAGCGTAGCTGGCTAAATTAACTAGTTTATTATATAAATTCTTTTAAAGCATTATTTTTTTGTTTGCGTTCGATACAATTGATCAAAGGTGGGAAATTATTTTGAGTTAGTCTAGTTATGTTAACGTTAATAAAAATATTGAGTTATAATTTAATAAAATTATTAATTAATAATAACATCTTAAAGTTTAAAGTTAATATGGAAAAAACATGCAAATAAAATAAACTGTTTTCTTTTTTTAATTATAATTTATTACCTACAGCACACATTAATATATTGCATTAGCCATTGCTCCATTGTAAAATTTTTAAAATAAGTAACTAATTTGAATTAATTTATACTATTATTTATTCTTGAACATTGTAATGGTTTAGGCAATTATGAGTTTGTGTCTATTAAATTATTAAATTAAGCATAATAATTAGTTTAATTTTGTTTAAAGTTTTTGTCTACAGCGTGAAAAATTAAAAAAATATATAATTAATTTTAAATTTTAGCAACATTTATTGATTTGTATAAAAATGTTTTTAATTTGACGCAATGACGTATAGCTAATATTTATCAAATTAATCGAAAAAAACTAAATAATCACAATGGACATTAATCTAATAAGTTATAAAGTTCATTAAAGAACTGATTTATTAGTTAAGCTTAAAAACTTAAAAGACACTAAAAATCATTTCTACTCAATCATCTCTCCGTTTATAATTTTATACAAAAAAAGTAAATGTAAATTTTGTATTTTGTTCCCCCTCCAAAAATAAAAAAATTTAACACAAAACTAGTTGATATATGAAACGCATTAGCTAATACATTTAATAGTATTTTTATTTTCACTAGTAGACTCCTATCGCATGAACAATTGTACTTTTATAGTCTTGAGTATCTTCGCGCAATTCAGATGTGGAGAAAATCATATAAATTAAAATTGTTATACAGACATTACATTTTAGATTTCGAGTACTAGTGGAACCAGGAAATCGTTAGCAAATGACAATAGATTAAAAAATAAAACGGAGCGTCGAGATAGAAATACAGTTAATGATTATTACAATAAAAGATATTGCGAAGGCAATGGCTAAAATTCATTGTACGGTAAATAAATAATATGTTACCAATATAATAATTATTTAAGTTAATGAACATAGTATCTAATATTAGAATATATTATAATTTTAACGTGTCGCAAAACGTTTGTGTTAATAACAGATATATATTTTTCAGTAGGTACTTTTTTTTAAATCAAAATTAATGCATAATGGCACTACATTTTTCATTTTATTTAACAGATTGTGTTTTGTTGTTCTTGTTTCGAGCGTTACTCGAGACATTATGTCAAGTGTCTTGTACAAAAAAAACGTAAATTCTAATACGACGAGTGTGGTTTTGTATATTTAACAAGGTAGAACAGTGTAGACGCGCCACGAATGTATTCGAAATCGAAATTCTTGTGGAAACTAAAGTCATTACTCTCCAGTGAGAAAATGTCGATGTATACATATATATAATATAATATATACATACAAATACATTTATTATATAGGTATAGGCGGTAACGCACGTCGAGATATATGTGCGTTGTAGATAAAGCCGAACAAATGTATTCGAAACCTTTGAGACTTTTACAAACCATTACGTGTACCGACGTTCTTCCATTTGAAAAATTTAAATTATTTACGTTTAACGTGAACAATAATATTCTCCGATGGGTATATACACGATGACATACACCGGATACGTATGTTTTAACCATAAATACCTCTATTCGCGTACCTATATAATACTGCACGCCGGACGACAAATAACGTATGCATAAAAGACCTGAGTCGCCCCGTTGAGTAGGTATACCTCGACTATAAATACGTCGCGTACACGAATTTGAGTGCGTTTGGCGGGCGTGAAGGGCAGTTGGGCGAAGAGCTGCAAACGCATCATCCTCTGCAGCACAGCAGATTGCGTCGACGACATTTTTTTTTATTCGAAATTAATATTTATGTTTAACTCACGCCTAAACACATCAATAACGATGAATGAAAACGACCAATTGATTATTACACACTCACACAGCACATGTCCGCAGTAGTTTAGTGCTTAGGTTTAATCGAAAACGATTTACAACAGCCCCTTGCCCATTAAATGTTAATGCGTAACGTAATTTAGATATGCGCGCCCGAAATTATTTATACGTCGCTTACTTATCACGGTAGATTATAATATCGTAATACAGTAGGTAATGTAATAATTATTATATGGTTTGCGTATTTACGAGAGCCCGCCGGCCGCCCGCAATCACTCCACCCCGACCGCCCTGCAGTGAAAATCCCATGAAATATACACGAAAATATTTTTCAAATATTGTTTGCACAGTATATTATAACATCACTGTGCGCACAGTATAATGTACACTGTATACACAGCATACTATAGTAATAACCGTCAGTACTATGCAATATACGTTTATTGTTATTTGTATTATGCAAAAATCGCACAATCTGCATTACTTTACTTAGGATATTATTATACGCTTACACAAAGCAAGTACGTATATTACCTCGCTGAAAATGTCCGTATAAAATATCTACGTTTTAAATTTAATTAGACTATAATGCTGTATTAATAGGTACTATACATGCGTTTTGCTTATTTTATTTATTATAGAGTTTTGAAATTAAAATTAAAGTGAAGTACGTATAAAAATATGACAACCAACACATAATGTACCGCGTAAGACTGTACTACATAATAATATTTTTCAACTTTTGAACGAATCATACTTTGATTTTATAATCATACCTGGTTATATAATATATTCTGTTACCTATATTCTATTTAGGTAACAGCAGTGATGTATGAAATATTTATTTCACTTTGGTAAATTAAATAAATTGAATTTAAACATGTTTATGTGTTTTTGAAAGTTAAATAAACATTTTATATTTTTTATTAATAACTTTCACGTTTAATAAAATGTTATTCTGTTGGTACATCAAGTCAATAATTTTATTATTTGCAGAAAACGTGTACGTGTATGCTTTTGTGTTTTACTTTAAATACATTTTTAAACAGCAATTACACGATTTTGGAATGTGTCTGACTGTCCAAGACATACGTGTATGAATAATATAATTTAGGTGTTTATATAAAACATATATAAGACAATAAACCCAAAATCTTGTTATATAGAATTTGTACACACTCTGTCATTCGATTTTGGTAGTTTTTTTCGGTTTTTATAAGACTGTTCGAGAATAGTATAGAAAACGTATACATAATATTTATTTATTATACTTTTTCAGTTTAATCCGTCCATTACATGCCTTAATGTATAAGAGATTTGAAGATAAAACATTAATATAAAGGACACATTGTGGAATAGAACGCACTCAAATCCTTTTGTTTCGAGTCTTCTACATTTCCATGAAAATGATAACAATAATAATAACAATAAGAAGTCATTGCTGCAGTATATACTATGTATGGCGTTTTTGTGCAGGCCATCTCTATAAAATTTTATTACATCGACGAACGACGATGTACCTTTACACGAAATCAATCGTAACACGATATCATCTCTAATCTGTTCCATCCATTCGTGGCGCCTACTAATACTAATACGATTACTTTATACGAGTATACAATCTAATATACTTAGTTATATATGTGACTATAATGTAGGTACCTACGTTCCGCGGTTTTAGCGTGATTTTTCGACCGAGATTTCAGAGCAACATACAATAATAATAAATAATGATAATATTAATTATAATATTGATACCCTATCCCTTTTACTCCTCCATTCACGCTGCAAAATTATAATAATCGCGTCGAAGTAGATTAATTTGGCGTTTACAAACCATATTCATGCTCTTCAATTATTTTCGGTACAACGTAAATAATAATTATTTGCTATAATCCTATATATTATGACCGTTTTATTTACTCGTGACTATACGGTGACCCCTCGGGACGACTAGCGATGTGTGATCGCGTGCATGTATATTATTTTATTATTACATTTTGTGTATATGCATACGAGAGAAAAAGATATGGCGAGCCAGAGTGTGGACGAATGTGTGGCAGATAATCGGGTATAGTGTGTGAGCACGAAACGACGCCGCGGAAAGCAAAAATATAAATCGGTCTTCGGGGATACTGTCAGAGGAGACGACTAGCGTGCTTCTTTTGCCAGAAACGTCTGCAGCGTCGAGATAATGAAAGTAGGTAGGTAGACAGGTAGTAAGTTAGGTCGAAATATAAAAATACACTCGTGTATTATAGACATTTGTGCGTGCGTGTGAATAAGTTATAGAGAAGGTGATGACGGCTGTCGTAGTGGGGTGTGGGGTGACAAATCGAGTCGGGAGGAAAACCCGAGAAAAATGCGGAGACACGCGACCTTTATGGAAAAATTATGTTCTGCTTTCGATATGATAAAAATAAAAATAAATAAACCATATAGGTACTTGACGTACATTATAGACGTGATGTGATAGAGCCCAATCCGTATATAATATTATATAGTACCTATGCATATATACGCTCATTCGTCATACATATAAATCGCTATTTAGACCTCATTCTTTATTTTTAATATTTTTTTTTTTGCTAAGTCAATTATATAAACATACATATTATATACACGCGAGCGAGCATGCGGTAAATGCATGGTACGGCCAATGTATGGTATGTATACGACAATTCGTGATTGTATTGTGGAGTAAAATATCCATAAAAAATATGTGTATTGTAGGCCAAGCTATATACACCTTGTATATACGACGGAACTGTATTTATATTTTATACTACACACACACACACACACACACAAGAATGTACGATATAACGACGCTACGAGCACCTTATAGGTATTTTGTCGTTGTTGGAAACAGTCGGATGAATTATTCGATATACAAAACTCGCGTGCATACGTACCGAACGCATGAACATGTTGTATGCCGCGTAGGATAAGGTAAATATAATGCATACGACTATACGAGGGGACTAGAAAACGCATTAGGACCGAGATGACTAGTTATTTGTATGCGACGGGCGAGAGAGAAAAATCGTATGCCGGCAGGAAATCCGAAGATGAATTGAACGTCGCTGAGACCGTTCGAGTAAAAAAAAAAAGCCTAGGGAACTAATTCTGCCATGTAGTAAGGTGCCGAGTTTATCTCGTCACTGTAATGGATGTGTGAAATTTGAATTAAATAATAAACAATTGTATACGAAACAACGGTCCAAAACTATGAATGCGGACGGGTTACCATCTATTCCTATAAGGATAGTTTATATTATTATTAGTGTTTTATTGATTCGGTACGCTGAACAAATTGTTGCCATACTATTGATTATAACTTAAAAGTTAATAAATAACTTTGTCCATAGAGTGGTGTGAATAAGGATAAAATATCTTGAAACTAAGTTTACTAAATATTTGGACATACCTATCAATGTATATAAAAATGGTAATAATAAAGAAAGAATAGTGAAAACTGGAAAGTTTCAACTGTTTCAAGTTACTACGATTAAAATATTTTGGATAATAACAAAACATCTAAAATAGTTTGAGAATAAATTGCTATTATTTATTTAAATAATTAATTTTATAATAAGTTAAACACCAAAAGCACTTACCTATAAATACAATTAAAGATTTATAATATCTTTACAGAAAATACTATTATAAATATTTGACGTATTTAAAGGTTATAATAAATAATACATTTAAAATAATAATTATAAATTTAAAGATAATTTTAATATATAAAATGTATTTGTGTTCTACATTTAATATATAATATTGCATATACCGACGATATTCATATATCAATTGATTATCTAACAATAATAGTATAATATAAATTGACTTACCTAACTATCACGGGTTTTTCACTGCCAGCTACGAATCCAAACCCTAGTTCGGAATGTCTTTTTAATGTAACCAGTCTAGGTTTTGGACTCTCTTCCACCAAATCATTTCTGGGATCTTCGTAACTGGTGGTTTTTGTGATATGGCTAATAAAAAAAAAAAAAATTTATTAGTATAATAGTAATAGTCCATAATATTATGTTATTATTTAGTCTTATGGATAAAATGGTAAACTACAAAGGTCAAGGTATCTAATGAATTAATCGATAATAATTATTAACACAATAAATATATATTACATATTTTATTATAAAAAAATTTACATTTATTTGAGGTATTAAATATAAAACTATAATGCTCATATCAGATATTTCAGATTCATATTTGATTTTGCATATTGCAGTTCTAAAGATACAACACATAAAGACATCAACATAACTGTTAGTCATAAATAATAATTCTAATATATATTAATGAGCTATTAATGAAAGATAAATATTTTTCATTTATATTTAAATTTCCAACTTAGTTTTTTTTATTACAAAAAAATGATAAGTACCAAAAAGAAAAATTACAACTTTACAGTTTTAATGACTTTTTAGTTGTTATAGAATTTAAGACTTCAATAAAAACTAAGAAAAAACATCAATTTTATAATAAAAAATGTTTTTTAATATCAATGGTAAAAATAAGTGAAATGGAAAATAATAATATTTAATTTAAAAATAATACTATAATTTAACTATTTAGATTGGTTTTGGCTAACTTAACTAAATCAGTTAAAACTAAATGGAATTATAATTTAAGTAAAATTTAATTTGTGAGTGAAGGAATAAATTTAAAAAAATATATATGTAAATTCAAGTATCATAAAAGTTAGAAATAATCGAGAAAAAATCAAATTACCATTTATATAAACATTTTAACAGTTTTATAAGCCAATATAATTATATTATACAAGCGAGATACGTAATGTGCTAGCTACTATCCCATATTTTTCTTACTCATCAATATTAATGTATTAACTGTTTTAGTATTTCTAAATATATTAATACAATAATATTATACAAGAAATTGCCAAAATTACTTAAAAGTATTGCGGAAATTATTGCTGCATTAATATTTTGTAGAAATATCTGTTAGAGAAAAGAATGATTTAATATGCTTTACTTTAATTTATTTGATGATATGAACGACGAATATATATAGTTCAAGAATAATACAGAAAAATATCAAAAAATGAAAAAGAATGATAGCTATGTACAAATCATTTTGCAAAAGTGTTAGCTGGGACTCGGGAGTGCACAATAATGGAATCAAGATTTTTGTGTAAAAGACTCTAGTCCAAGAAAAATGTACCCGATTTTTCTTAAACATTTTCCACACATTTTGAACATTATTTCAAATGTTACGAAAGTCGCAAGCACTTTATTTTGTAACTCTTTGAACATCTAACGTAATATAACTATTGCAATGCAAGCGCATTACACTGCTACACTACCTGTATATAAATATATAATATAATATATATTTATGCTAAATTATGTTATTTGTTTTAACTTATGAGTCAATATCGCATTATCGTAGAACAATGTAAATAGGTTCATATAGTATAGATAAGTATCTAAGTGCCAAAGTATCAACTAAATAAGATATTCTACCAAAAATCAACCCCAAAGATGAAAATAAAAACATTTTTACTACTCCAAAAGGCGATGACAGACAGAAAATAAACCCATTGTAAAATCAATACATTCACCATTTTACTCAGAATCTAAAATGTTTTTTACAATTATTCTTTGAAAAACTTTGTGCAACTATAGATCGGTTTATTTAGTTTTAAAACCTCAAATTCTAAACTATGCTTCAAGAGATGAGGTGAATAATAAGTGGGAATACCCTTATCCAAACTAGAAGAAGTTTCTGAATCAAAACGCCTTACTAATATTAAAACCAAACTATGATTATAGTGTAATAATACGGTATTAAAATATGAATATACAATATTATTATTATGTACAAACTATTATGTATATTGGTTGAATTCTTAATAAAGTATACTTAGAATATTTAATTAATTTAAAGTAATTTTTTTCGTAGTTATATTTGTATTTTTTTTTTTTTTAATGAATATAATACATCTCAGTAAATATAACTACATTATTCGATAATTCTCATCCATAATGTAGTGTATATAAATTAATCCAATAACGGTTAAATAATGAAGCACGATGAAACCAGTCAACCTAGCCAACTAACCTAAATATATATATACATATAATATCTATATTATATATACTATATACCTAGTTGATTTAGCCGATATAGGTGTACATAGAACTTATAAGTATAAAGTAGATATATCTATTCTAAATTTAATGATTCCACGCAACGAGATTTGAAACGAAGTGAATTCGATTTGGTAATTATTTTTTTTGACACATTCATCTTGGTATATACATTTACAATGGTGTCTTAGCATCTATTCAGCGTCTATAATATTCTTAATCCACAGCTGTCTACACTCTACACAATAATAAATTATGTCCAAATAACAATAATAATAGTGTTGTATGGGATACCTTACATTCGTGGGTATTCTCAATTCAGGTCATATTATAAATCTCATTCCAATACTGAAGACGTGAAGGTACTAACTAGGTACTTAGGTATACTACGTATTATATTATTATTTTAAATCTTAATGCAAGTGTCGAATTCCTATTTGCTCACATTGTACGAATTGTGAACATTGGTCGTAGACGTGTACTTCATGCAGAATCCGTTTTATAGTGCTGCTATAATATTTTATACCAACAAATAAAAAGATAATGGATGATTTTAAATTATTTGAACGTTTCTAATAACATTCTCGATATCAATATTAACATTTGATACAATGGCCTTACGTTTTGTTATTTATTTACCTTTCATTATTTAACTACACAATGTGTGTAATTAGAATTTTCCGGATTTATCTTTATCTCATATATTTATTAAACAATATAGTTAAACTGCAGTAGTTTTAAATCATTGAAACACTATAATATATTAAATACGCACATTAAACGTTTAAAACTGCTATTCTCAGCACAGACGTTTGATTGTATATTCCAACCTTATAGTTTATGACGATGTAAATACAAACAAGTCAATAACAAAACCACTGTATTATCGAATAATTGGTAAGTTGTTCAACAATTAAAGTTTGTAGTTTCATTCGTTTATGTACGAAAATTCTCGATCCTTTGTCGTGCATTAAACTACGATAACTATTAACTAAACTAATTTCCATAGAAAATAATTTCATGTGTGGCTTTTACTGTAAACATTATATGGTTAAACATCATAAACTAATAATGTCAATAAGTATATTATATATAATATATATATAACTAATTCCTATTTATAATAAAATCGATTTTTATCAATATTGTACATGTGTGTGTATAAATATATATATATAATTAATTTATTTTTATTATTTATATACCTACGTTGAAACGCCGTTCATTTGGTGAATTTTTTGCTACAAACCAAAGTTTAAGTCAACATAATAATATATTATAATAGAGAAAATTATTTATTTAGTCAATTTAAAATTACCTATTTACAACATAATGTATATTTAAAAATCATTTTTTTTTAACGTTGACTCTTTTAAATTAATTTAAGTCAAAGATAATTAATATTTATTATAGATAATTCTGTAATATGATGTAGGTGATAGAGTCAAATTTTTTTATCGACTTTTATGTAAAATAATTATATATATCAATGAAAAATGTATATTTATTAATAATTAAAATTTAAATATAGGTACTATAAAAACATTATGATATTCAAGATAATATAACCAACATGCTAATTTCCATTTTTTTCTTTTAAAGGCATCTATATATTATAAAAAATTATTAATTTGAATTTTTATTTTTGTAATTTTTAAATATACTTTAGTGTTTAGATTTAGACTTTCAAATACTTGGATATGTTTTGCATTGAAAGGAATGTAAACTTATTTTATTCAAATAAGAATTTTTTTTTACTTCAAGTTTTAAATGAATATTTTTTTAATTTGAATGAGATTTATATTTTATTTTGATATATGTATAATATAAATTTAAATTTGAACGAGTATATTTTGAATTGTTTAACTTTATGTATTAAGGATATTGGTGCATATGGTGATAACTGATAAGTTTAAAGGTATGGTGGCTATATGATAATTTTAAAACTATAAAATTAATATTAATATATTATGATTTTATGTTTGTGAAAATTGTTTGAACACAACGACATTCGTTAATAGTTAAATAGTATTAATTTTTATTTTACTATTACTGTTCATAAAAATAAAAATTATATAGTTTATATTTGTCCCATAAACGTTTTTATACATATTATTTATGTTATTTTTATATCATTGTTTAGGTACATTGTATATATTTTTATAAAGTACTGTAGTTATAAAAAAATTTAAAAACTTAGATATTAAGTATAATACATATTAGTGATATGATGAGAAATGATAATTTAAGGAATTAAATCTATTTACACAAAACAATTTTTAATCGATTGGAGTGCTTAATCGTATCTACTGGAAAACAGCAATGAAAAAAAAATACAAATCTTATCCATTAACCAAATATATTATATACGTACATAAAAAGTAATTCTAGACATATAGTAATATGTTTTTACACGACTTTGAAGATTAGTCGAAGAAAAGAAACATAGTTACTACCTACATGTAATGAAATCGTTTATAACTAGAAGTATGATTTGAAGTTTTATTTAATAGAAAACTAGGTCGAAAGGAAATCGCATTTGATTTCCACGAACCATACACAAGGAATATTGTTAAGAAAAAGAGAGATCCTTTTACCAACCCAAACTCGTTTACTGGCGATCGGCTGCGTAAAACTTTCAGGTTTTTAAAGTTAACCACGCTTTGTTGAAGGAATATTTAGCTTGAAAAGGTATAAAAGGTCTCTATTTTTCCAAGTTCAAAATTTTCAAAATGTAACTTTCTTTTATATTTCAGATTGGTTGAAGATAATATTTTAAAATTAAATTTGTAAAAAATGCTTCAATAGATTATTAATAAAAATAAATTGTTATTATTTAAATTGATACATTTGAAAGATTCTGGTTGAAGCGTTATATTTACGCGTCAAACTTTTCACAAAAAAAAAATAAAATAAAGTCTTCCTGTAAAGTTTTCTTATTTTATATTACTTAAGTTAAGAGCACAGTACAATGAGTATTTATACTCTTGGAAATCTTTTTGTATTACGGCATAAAGTTTTATAATTAAAAATGTAAAACATAACTATATTTTATACTATATACCGGCGACGCTAAGTATTTATATTTATTATTATGATATTATAGAATCTAAGTAATAAGTCTAATTGTTTTTTTTGCAAAATTTAAATAACAATAATAATAATATTTAAAAATAATATATACATACGAGTATATATATGTACATTTATAATTTATAAATTCATGGTTAATATTTAAATGTATACCAGTTAAATTATAACTCAATGAATAACAATCTCTTTTACAATACAAATGTATGTAAAACTATAAAAATTTGTTTTAAAGCGCCTTTCAAAATATTATACATATTATAACATACCATTTGAATTCTGTTGTAAAAATATACGTACACAATACACCACAGCGGTAACGCGTGTATGCGTGGTACACTCAACATAATATTAGGTATGTACCTACCTACCTACTGTTAGTGGGCAACCCAGTTTTTGTTAATACAATTATAACCGTTGTATTATAAACGAATACACATCATAAGAACATTGTATGGATACCATTGTAAATATTTAACGAACAAAAACCAAAACAGTTGAAATCCCGACGGTGGTAACCGATGCGTGGGTAGCTCACGAATGAGAGATACAATTATTTGTCGGATTACCATTGTTTTTTTTTTTTTCATTTAAATATACTTAAAAGCCGGTTCACCAATTCATAATAATATACAACATTCACGTATGCGACAATAATGCATTAATAATGAAAATTGCGCCTCTCCATATATATACGATGGCATGATAATTATATTATTGATATTTGTGTTAACACATATCATAATATCCATATATCGACGGACTTCCGCAGTTTCGTGTATATTATTATCCTTATATTTTAGACTTTTATCTTTTTTTTTCCAACCGAGTCTGTGACTTACGCACTTATTTTAATCTATATATTGTAATGTTGTCAATATGGTCACATGTAATCATTAACACCTCTGAATAGTTTATATAATGGTATTTTCTGCTTACTGATACGCATATCATTGTGAGTTTTATATCATTAATAAAATTAAAATGTTCAATCACGGTATTTAAAATATAAATAATGCCTAATCCCTAAATGCAAATAATTTGTGAAAATTTATAAATATTATATTATACTGATCAAATTTACTTGTCGGGGAAAATCAATTAATTAATTAATTGGTAGCTATAATAAATAAATTAATAGGAAATTTAACCTGATCCGAAACTTCATAATATTATGCGAGTAAACATTATTATATGTGGTCGAATAGTACAGTACAATAAATACAATACCTATCATGGTAAAATGCATTATCTGTATATCTTAATTCGTGGTAATGCCATAGCAGTGCAAGTGCAGTGGAATATCGAGAACTCGAGAACTTTGAAAAGACGAAATAAATTATTATTTTCTCCAAATATTTTCGATGAATCGAAAAATAAATCATAATATGGGAGATTCTTTTAACAGTAAACACTCATATTATTGGGTATCTCAAAAGAATTAACGTTTGTGAAAATAATCTGTTTGTAAAATTTAATTTATTACAGAATAACATTTTAGAAGAATAACTATATTATAATTTTTATAAATACAATTATTTAAGTTTTTTTCAATTTGTTTAATGGCAAACAAACACTTTTATTTCATATTCCGAAACTGAAATTTTTTCGTGAATTATAGATAAATCAAAATAGAACTCAATACGTCTAGCTAATTATTTCTACATATTTAAAGTTAATTGTTGCATATATTTTGAGATGAAGAGTATGATAATGTGTATAGTATTATTACGTACCTACATAATAGTGTGTGGCGTGTGTAAAGAGTTTACCACGCGTATACAGACCGCACATGCAGGACTTCTACAAGCGAGAATATGTAGCACCCAAATATAATAAAATTAACCGTTCTTAAAATTATTATTTTGAAGTTTTTACCAATCGTTTTTTGACAATATAAATACGACCATTCCGGTGTCCTGGTTTCCTGTCATACGCAAATCCCCGATTACTGTTAAATGTCATTTTGTTTAACACGCATAAATCCACACACACAAACAGCAGCATAATTAGAGTCGGAGTGTATATTATAATACATTTTTCATACCCGCGTCTGTTTAATATACATAAATACTAAAATACATAATAAACGTGCAGTATGCGCACCGCAAAAGATTCGTCCCTTTACAAAAGTGTATATAAATACACGAGTAAATTAAAAAAAAAAAAAAATATGATATTCCGGCGGTGCCTTTTTTTTTTTGAATAACTTCCGTTTCCAAATTTAAATTAAACCGTTCCCGGTGTACCGTAGTCCCTTACAGTTTGTACGCGGGTCCACCACTCGTTTCTTTATAGATTATGATGGTTGTTTTCGTATAATAATTTACGCGCACACATAAGGACCGAACCTGCAAAGAGAGACAGACAGAGAGTGCGCGCGCGTGCAGTGTGTAGTAAGTGTAGGTGAGAGAGTGAAAGAGCAAAACAGAACTCATTAAAAAAAAAAAACCCTCCGTTCGTATACCTATACGGTGCTGTGACAAAGTGGACGGAAAAATGTGCCCAGCTGCACGTGGCATCATGAATGTTTGATTACGGGAGGCGCACCGTATATATACACACGGCGTATACATACATGATGCGACTATATAATAATACTGTGTAGCTGCCGTGCGTTGACTGTCGTAAGAAATTAATGAACGACTATGAAGCTATATATGTGTATATGTGTGTGTATGTGTAATGTATATTATATATAAATTATAAATACATCATATATGTGTGACGCCATGGATATATATATATGCATCGGCAGGGGATAAAAAGAGGGCGACGAAAGTTTGGAGAGCGTGATGCTTTTTCTCTCTCATTTTTTACGGTCGACTATATTATTATTAGGTATATATTATATATATATATATCATATAAATGATGTTATATTATACATATATAATAATAAAATACATTATTATGATATTCTTTGATGCGTATAATATACACCGTGCCACGACGACGGCCAAACTATAATCGATACTTTACGACTTTGGAAAATACTAAGAAGGGGGTGATTTGTGGGGAAAAAGGAGAAGAAGGAGAAAAAAAAATTGAAAATATAACACTGAACGATTCGATACGCGATCATTAAAACTGATTAAAGCGCGTGGGTTCATGCGCAAAGGTTCAACTAAAATATATTAGCTTTAATTTTTACAAATTGCTTGGGTGGCGTAGAATTCTTAGGTTGGACGCACCCAAAATAATATAAATGTTTAAATGATGTGACATACAGTAGTAGAGCACTTAAATCGTAAATTAATAAACCGATTAACTAGGTGAGATACACTAGGTATTTATTGCCATGGAAAACTGGGGGGAGGTTTCTTCGCATTAGTCTTAGTTAAAATGTTTAGAACATATTTTCCTCTTGAGTACTATCGTAAGTTTTTATATGTTTGATTTTTCTCCGCGGGTTAGTAAGTTTTGAACCCGCGTCGTCGTTCTACCCGAAACAGGCTATTTATGAAACGAAAATGACATAGCCGGCTCAAATTTATTGGCATATTTTCAGTTATTCCGACATCTAAGCTAGGCCAAAAGACAATGTAATATTACACAACAATAAATTTGGTACATTTCGATATTTGTTACTATACAGAAATTATTACTCTTTTATAAACCGTTTGGCATTTTTGAGAAAACCTTAGACCACGAGTTCCTCATCCGTCTTATAGCCAGTTGTTAGCCAAAGAACTTATAAACGATGACTTTTATGGACGGGAGTTGGGGGAATGTAATGCCGACTCATTTAATCATTCAACCTGCTAAACATTTTAGAAGATATAAGATGTATGATATTATTATTACCTATATTTATAAAAACAAATACCCAGGTATGTGTGTATGTATAAGACTGTATTTTGGTATTTTGATGTATTTGAATAAAATTATAATATAACACGTCAGAAGCCGATTATTTTTACTCGTCACTCGTCAACTCATTTTTTTTTTCATAAATTTACATATAGAAAATCCAAATCAACTCGAGTGAAAAATAAAGTTTGTCCACAAAAACAATAACCCATATGGTCCATTATACATAATGTGTATAACGACTCGCCGTCACGCGCGCAATACGAATCGATATTATACTCGTACACCTAGCTATAGGTATGTTATTTCACATTGGATTTTTTTTTTTATTATTATTATTTAATGAGGATCGTAACTTTTTTCAGGCTGGCAAAAATCGTAAAAGCCTGTATGTGTCACACCTCCACTCACACTCGGCAATGTGCGTTATGCACGATAATGTATTATCGTTATAACGCCGAGTGTGTCACGTCGCCGTCGTTTCAATAAAAATATATGCAATATATATTATGCGGATGGCACAAGTAATCTGAACCGATATATTATTCGCCTGTGGCTGTAATATTGGTGAATTAATAACGACGACGACGACGTTGATAATAATAATATAAATATAATCTATTTATCTGAGCGCCGGAATTCATGGAATAATAATGCAATGTCAAAGTAATAACGATAATTTGATTTTTATCATTCAGTTCTACTCAATTCGAAAAAATTATATGTACCTATGACTATATGCGTCTATATCTAACCAATACCTATTTAATATTATAGCAAGATTCAAGTAATCAAACGACACGCATGTGTCCTGAGTCCTGACTCACTTGACCCATTTTTAAATAATAGTCTAACAACATCGGTGTTGGTTACTAAACATATAATATATTATATAAGCCTAATAATAATAAAACTTGTGTTTTATTTTTATTTGAATAGGTCGCAAATATTATTTATGATTGTAAAACCAGTTTATTATATGTAATTTAGGTATTTATCAAAGACGCTAAATAAAAGCAGTTATAAAATAATACACCAAAATAATAATTTTACTATCGTGAATTTAAAAAAAAACTTTCGTTTATAATTTAATGTTACGTAGGAAGAGCGCTTTACTTCCAATTATATGATGACCTCTATGCATGGTTATGAATCAAAAACTAAAAGTATACCTATATATAAACGAAAAATTACATATTTTTATAAAATATAAATAGAGAATCATTTTTGTTGCAAATGTAAAAGAATAAAATAATGTCAATGAACTTTTTTGGGTCAAATGTTCCTACAGTCACCTTAATAAAAACTAAATTAAAATTTATCATATTTAATTCCACGTGGTGCTCATTGACATTTAATAAATTCATTAAAAATACTCCTGCAATCACTTTACGATCGTGTATTCAATTATTTATTCGTTTTTTTTTTTTTTTTTGATTTATATTATGTATACCCTTCCCTTTGAACAAAATATATATAATTTGTACTTTTTTTTATATTATTATTATACAATCGTATTATATAGTAGAGTTCAGTTAAGGCGGAAAGTGAGGCAAACAACTTGCTTGTCCATCACCTTACGTGTCAGTATAATAAAATGAAAAGTAAAACAAATACAAATTATAATAAAAATATCAAACGATGAAAATATTTAATAATATAAATGTATATTATTATGTATTTTTGGTTTGCAGTAGGCAATCAAAAGTTAATTAATTAAATCAGAAAACATTGCCTATATAATAAAACGTTATGTGTAGAAGAAATGAGAATTTTAGTACAACTAATTGATTAATTGATGTATCTACCTATAATAGTTGAACAGGCAGTTTTCTATACGAGTAAAAAACATATAATAGGTACAATATACACACAAGATTTGTTGTTTGTTGAATGGTGTTTGTACCGGCCGATAATAATATGTACAATATACATTATACGGGCAATATACATACATAGCACCCGTTACATAATCAATACCGGTTTGTTGTTTTTTTTTTACAACAGTAAAATTGACCTGTTATTGAAGTATCAAATTGAGAAAAGATAAAAAAAAATGATATGCCATTGTCATCGATGTTTTATTTTAATATTTCGAAATACCTTTGTCACCGTCGCATCTACTATAAACATTATACTAAAAAATACTATAAAGACTGTATAACACTAACGATATAAATAAATAATTATGTTTAAAACATTTAATCATTATTGTAGTTGAAAGATAATAAGGAGTGTTGAGACCAGTATGAATACGAGCGAATCATGGTTCACTACGATATTTTTGGCAAGACCTTTTTTAAATTTTAAATGCTCAAATGAAATCAAGAATATAAAGATTCAAATAATGATGTAATAAATTAAATAAAGGTAATCGTGTATTAAAATATACAACGATTTTTACACTACCTACATTAAAAGCTATAACACAATCCGTAGTATTGTAGAAGATTTGTTTTGAACTTAAATGCGTAGGTTTGAACACTATTACATAATGCATTGTCTAAATACATTACACAACTATTTATATACAACACGCATGTAGGCACATGTACGGAAATGGACCTAATTTAATGCACCCTAAGCACATTATTGCTAAACGAGCTTTATCTATATTTCAATGACTTTGTAAAATATTCCGGAACTTGGTTGGTCACCCGATGAATATAGTTTCAACGTTTTCGTAGATTTCTGTATTTCAATATTGGCTACCGATCAGTTTATAATATTACTATTAAATAGTGTAATAATATTACGATATTATGATTATAAATTCTAGTTTATTTCAATATCTTATTTACGTAAACGTTGAATAATTTATTACTTTGTAACGTTTCAGTAAACAAGCTCTATAAGTATATTATATATATTATTATATTATGAGATAGTTCAGGGTTATTGTTTCGCGTTTGTACAAAATACAGTATTGTGCTTGTTCAACAATGTGGACAAGAAACGTTAAACATCTAACGGGTTATTTCACTTTAAATGCTATCCTATAAACATAATAGACGAATAAAATAAATTATTTATATTATTATAATATATTATTTATATTTTTTTTATCAGTAAAAAAATCACTTAATAGATTATTATAAGTGTGTATTTTTGCGTTATTTACAATGTTTGAAGAGACTAGTAACCTAATAGAACATTATCGTTACTCATTAATATATTAATTATATACACAATACACACCATAATTTACAAAAATTAGTCTTAAACATAGAAACACAATATATACTTAAAAAGTTATATATATATATATACTTTTATAATTGAGCATAATGTATCACCAATATATTTGGTAGTTACTATCACTTAGAATAATATTACCTTTAGAGGGAAACAATAAAATATAATTCGATAATAGTATAATTGTATTTATATTTTGCGTAAATATTATTTGAAGGTAATGGATGATATATGTCAGTAAACTCGTCAAGTAAAAAAATTACTTTGACCTTTGATGAATAAATAGCACTTTAATCTATTCAACAGTACGAGGGTAAAATATTATATTTACGCTTTATTGTTTGTCTTTCATACTATATATATATATATATATTATAGATATTATATAGGTTAATTTTACATTGCGTGTCTCAAATTATACAATTTTAATTGCATCTGAATTCATAAACGATTTAACGTGAATCCACAAACCGAGTTCAATTAAAACAGACTTCAACGACTAAATGCAGACAAAAAATTATGAATAAAAGAGAATATTAGATTCTTTTAACTCCCCTACAATTCGTTGTTTACTATTTCTTTTTCACAATACTAAACATTATTTTATAATAATATGCTTTACTAAGTACAAAAAGTATAATATTTTAAGTGAAATATTTATAATGGGTAAATTAATAGAGAAAAATCAATAAAAATCAAATTATGTCACTCCACATTTATATACTTACTGACGTTAATGAAAAAATCTCAAAATATATGTAATAAGAGGTTGTTAAAAACTCGTTTTAAACAAATTGGAAATTGTATTTATGCGACTGTTTAAATTAACAATTAACTATTTTTCCGACATACGTTTAAAGGTGGTTGACTAGAAATCTTCTAAAATTAGTTAAATAATAAGTACTTGTAACATAATAATATCTATAATATTATAATAGTAAAGAAAAATAAAAAATGTTTTAAATTATTTACTATTTTTGTTACATGACCCTACATATATAGTACGCATAATACGTATATGTATTAGACTTGATGGAAAATTCACACATCAGTACATAATAAATAAATATACATGTACACATTTAGTTATAGAAAAACACGCACACGCACTTTTTGTTACAATATGTTAAAATATTAGTATAATAACGTATAAACATAATAACAATAATATTATATTATGGATGTACACGTAAAGAAGGCGCGTTAGATATACAATTCAACGACATCATGGCATTGGGAACATTACAAATTTACAACACGATTGAAAGGAAACAACTAAATGAACAGTTGTTGTTAATGCTATAGCTCTATGTTTACTGTTATTTCTATTAGTCCATCACTCGGACAATTACATTAAAACAATTTCATACCTTCGATTGAATTGGCTTTTAAACGGATTACACAAGATATCTGGAAAACGATTACAAGTGTATAATATAGTGTAACGATAATAACATGAATTCTGTACGTTTAGATTTCCCATAAATCACGTATTATATTTCGTTACATGGAGTTTTCAATCTCGGGTTTTTCGAGGAATTTACGGTAATCATTCGAATATGGCTTATGTACATACGTTTAATACGGAGTCTTGGTCATAGTTGAATAATAACTTCGCGGCGTTTATTATAATTTTAGGCACATTATGTTATTATGTGCTCATACTAAAATAATTGCAGTGTAATATTATTATGCATATTATTTCACAAACCCTCGGAATAAATAGAACGCGGAAATTTACCCGTATTAGGCCCGAGTATCTATTTATACTTTTGAAAATTAGATTTATTGTTACTGACCGAATTTATAAATCGCAAAGATTTATATCAATTAACGTTGGGAAACATGTCGGACCGTCGGGTATGAATATTTAGAACGTGATATATCGACTTGACGAATAAACACCTCCGCAAACACCACCTGACCTGAATATTAGTAAGACAAATGTGTTAATGTTCACAAATAATTTCTCTGCCTATCAACCATTGCGTGGATAAATATTAATGGTGAGTTTATTTTTCATTTTAACTTTGAAAAATAGTTTGTACGGTGTATAGTTTTTGTAAATTTTAGTAAATTTTTGAAACATTAAAATAATTTTATTATTAAATGATATTTAAAATTATATACCTCAAAGTATCTCAAAATGTATACAAATAATTCTAAAGAAAACAGTCGATAAAATAAAATAAAAAATTATTCATATTTCAAATTAAATATACTTACGTATTTATTTAAGTATAATACTATATATAAAAATGAATAAATATTAGAAAAATAAATCGTATGTTTATGAAAAAATTATAACATAATAAGCATGTGACACAAATTCTAATACTTATAAATAATTTATTTGGTACTATCAAATATTTGAATATGATTATCTATTATATGATGTATATTATTATTGGTATAACATAAAAAATAAAATATAATTATCAAAGAATTATTTATAATCAATAAATTTTTTATGCATTGTCGTTATTAATTATAGTTTTTAATTTTTATATTATATAATGGAATTAATTAAGTAATGTATTTATTAAAACTTTAGATATTGATATCATGTACATTATAAATATTATAAAAACAAAGTTCTATATAACTTTTGTATTACGAATAAATACAGTATGTACAAAATTGTAAAAAAACCTAATAAGATATGATTGTTTATAAAAAAAAATTAAATTAAAATACGATACGATCGTTACTATTTTTTTCTCAGTGAAAAATTGTTTTTTTTTTCTATACGTGTACTTTTTATTGATTTTATTAGGCCACGACCTCGTGTATATAATTTAGGACAGCGATACTATATATATCTACATATTATAATATAATATGATGATAAATAATAATATATCGAGCAAAGCGTATACATTGTTCTCGACGATATTTGTAGTTTATATACGTAAAGTTAACGCGTTCGATGCGCAGCAATTATTCCGTAACGATTTTTATTTTATACTGTACCTAATAATAATATAAATAGGTATAAGAAAAAAAAAATTACACTGTCGACTTTTCGGTGGAAGATAAATTCCGGTCACTAATTATTATCGAACCGTTCAAACGACCTACTCATGATTCATGAACGCTGTAGCAGATTGATTGCAGTTTATTACTGTCATCATAGTCGATGTGTTTTCGTTTAATATATCATGTACAATATGTGTATATTATTTTACAAACACTTCGAACAGATGAAGACAATCACTACACATAAACAGCGGTATAGTATACACAAAGATTTTGTTTTTGTATATGTACCTATTAAATAAAACGGCCACTAAAAAGATGCTGCAGGTTTCGGCTTATTCGGTTCAGTAGCTATCAAGACCGCATGGCCAGTTGAAAAATTTTTCGAGGGATTGAGTTATCAATTTTTATCGTATTTAATCGCACGAGACATTGTTTCAAAACACAATTTAAAAAAAATTGTATGATTAACTTCACTGTACACGAAGCGTGATGTTCACTGCCCATAATCAGTCTGTACTAAATGAAAAGGAAAATACAGACTTGGAGTCTGGGACTCAACTACAATGTTATATTATATATGAAGGATCGAGGGAGTAATGGACTGATATTATGCAATGCAGTATAACTCCAAAAAATTCTGCCCAATGAAAAAGGTTGTTTTGTACTTGTTACCTATCCGGCTTGTAATAACAGGTCGACGGTTATTTATTTTTACGCTCGTGGGTTGTTAAAAAAGGTAATATTTTTTTTCGCTTATGAGTATTGTTTACATTTGTTCATTTGATGGGTTTGCGATTGGATCACCTTTTTCGTTTATAGTACGGACTTCCGGAGCTATATATATCTAACATATATATTATTATTCTAGTCGGGAACTTTGGCCAACAACGGACAAATGTTTCGTTATAATAATATAGTACGTGGGTTGTAATGCTCACTTGATAAAATAAGGTCTTCCATCGCCGTCTAGCGCCTGCTCCCAGCCGTACGGCAAAGATTTGGCACCAGGATCTTTAGGCCACGCTTCTACTGGCGGTAACCAAGATGCTGTTTGTGTGACGTGACTGTAAAAACGAAAATAAAAATTAAATTAAAATAATTACATCTTACTATCAAATTTTGATTAGAAATTTCGATTTCCTTATAAAAACTCTGTACGCCTTCGTATGGTACGTAAGTGTTACAGAATGCGCACGAAATGTATTATTATTATTTTATGGATCACGACTAAACTGTATACGTATTACGTATACTATGGCGTAATATAATATAATATTCAAATATCATATAGGTATATAACATGAACTTTACGATGTACTTTATCGTTTGAATACTATATATTAATGTATATTATACATTTATAATCGTCGTCATGTTTAATTTCGGTGAAACATCCACGAATCCAAGTGGTCGCTCCAGAAGTTCAACGCAAATATGAGTATTTACTTTAAGTTAATTAATTGAGTTATGCAATTAACTCGACTGTTTGTAAAGTTGACTAATAATAATGTATATTTAATCGTAATACACGCATTACAACGTTCTGTATTATTTTTATATGATATACCTACATATTTAATAGTGTTTTTATAAGATATTTTTTTTTTCAAGTCGTAGTTACATCTATAATTTAACAAAATAAACACAAAGTTTATTTTTGTTTTAAATAAAAACTATTAAATTATTTAAATTTGTCTACGATAAAAATTCGCAGCTATAAGCCCATAACTTATGTGTGGTTGGTGTTCTATAATTTAGTACTAAGAGTCGAAACACTGAGTTAACGTCTCAGATAACAAAACAGTTATAACCGTTGTAACTTACTTATTAAGCAAATAGGCCAGCGAAAATTATAATGTATATTTTTAATGTAAGTTTGGATAAATATAGATGAAGACAACAACAAATTGTAGACAACGTATAATAATATTAATCAAGGAAAAACGAAAAATGTAATAACGAGTACCTATTATAATAATAATAGACATACGCATAATCCTCTACAATCATCGTACACTAAAATATAGATTAATATTAATTATTAGTTTAAAATTGTATTACATTATATTCGTCATATCTTTTATATACACACAAATAATATTGAACTATTAACTAATTAAATCACTATTTTTATAAAACATATAGTTACTTTAATAATAATAATAATATACAATAATTTACATAATATATTTTTTTGAATACAAAACTACATATAATATAGACTATAAAGTCAATAGCCGTGCAATATGTATTAAATAAGTATAATATAAATATACATTTATGAATATTATTGGAAAATCAGAGATTTATTATCTATAATTTTAAATTATGATTTATAAAAGTATAAACACAACGCTCCCCGACTCTTGATTTAAACATTGAATTTAATCTTACTGATACTTTCAAGAATATTAAATGTGTAATTAGAAGTGTTATAATAAATTATCGCAATGACACGCTAA
The DNA here is from genome assembly GCA_036289425.1 of Rhopalosiphum nymphaeae. Classification (NCBI taxonomy): domain Eukaryota; kingdom Metazoa; phylum Arthropoda; class Insecta; order Hemiptera; family Aphididae; genus Rhopalosiphum; species Rhopalosiphum nymphaeae. The sequence goes on along the minus strand of JAZAQC010000005.1, from coordinate 465,620 downwards.
CAAAATTTTAATTAAATATTTGACATCAAATGTGTTGACAAGATAATACTTTTAAATAATAAATCCAAAGCACGTACATTTTAGAAAATATATGTTTGTCGAAAAACATTTTCATTTCGTCTTTTCTGCCAAATGAATAATACCCATACGGTCATATGTTAAATAAACATAAGAGGTTTTTTCTATTTTATTTTGTTTTGTTTTAGTACTACCTACTGTAAATTTTATAATGTACATATCTATATACATCGTAGTAGGCAATCATAAAAAAAACCCAGTTTACGATTTTGTTTTGTAATTTACTTTATAATAATACGTAAATAATGTTTTGACTTGGGCAATCGTCCATCGGCACAATACCTATATATATGGCTATATATGATTATGTACAGCTGTGTACGTACCAGTATATAACATATCTAAACAATATTATTATATTATTATTATGGCGTATAATTCAAAAACGGATTTCACGATCGCCGTTGGTCGAAAGTTTGAAAATCGCGTAAATACAACAACGATTTCAGTCAATATTGAGGTTTGAAATTGCCGATTATTGTTGTTTTGCTAGTATTATTATTATTATTATTACAATATAGTAATATAACTAGTATATGATTATCCGTTTTCAGAAAAGGTTCTTACGCTGACAACAGAAAAAAAATCATGTACAAATTGTAATTATGCATATTATGATTACGCGTGTTACGTATTCTGTCATATTATACTTTACATCATATATTCGACAAGATCCATCTGTGCAGGAGACAATGTTTAAGTTCGAGGAAAAACTTTAAAGCGATGCACAACGTTTTATTGATCGCACGCACCACGGTAACATTACTATGCAAATGTGTGCAATTTACCTTTGAAAATTATTATTAAAATATCATTATGCACGAGAGGAGATGGCCGCCGACATACGAATATCATAATATACGGACAGACACATCTGCAAGAGTGCCGACGATGTATTACGCGTCTATAATATAGGCCGTTTACCGTTTTCTGAAGAAAAAGGACAAAAATAGTAATCGGATATTGCCGTCTATGTAGATATCTACACATATTATATACATCGAGAGAGACATACATTATATAATATAATATAATATAATAAAAAAATGCGGATTGTTCGAAGTATATAAATTAATTTTACTCGTACGAATTATCGTAAATATCATTTGCATTTTATGTCTTCTTCAATTTCAATATTTCTATAAATAGTATAAATAATAAAATATAAATTAATTTTATAAATTATTGGCATCTATAATATTATATTATATGTTACTGATCATGATTTCAACAATATAATACTTTCAGCCATGAGTTATATAATTCAATAATTTTACAAGGATAAATGTTAACAATTTTTTTTTTTTTAATTTTAATAAGCTCCAGTATAATATAGGTAATATAGACAAATTCGTACTACAGAGAATGTTGTACGTACAATAAATTCTAACATTAATGTAATTTCCTATTAATGCGCAGAGTCATGTTTTTTTTTTTTTTTTATTGCATTATAATATCTAATATATTAAAGTTTATTTGCAAATTATTTCACGTTAAACTGTATACAAAGAGACTATTTTCCTTTCGGATAATATTTAATCGTTTTTTCCGCAGTTAAAGTTATTAAATACGAATAATAGCTTTTATGCTCTTTGGTTGATCGTTTATGCCAACGTTTATAATATTATACGTCTTCTTCTTCCCCCTGGATAATTATTGTTACCCCGTATTCCGTTTTATCACCATCCGGAGGTTAGGTTTTCGTATTATAAAACATTGTTGTTACACTATATAAAATTAAGAGAACAATCGTATAATTTATTTGACTTTCTCTAAATATTAGTAACGAGTAAACATTTTATGTATCAGACTTGTTTGGAATATAATAATATAATAAACGCACAATAAAAATTAATACATACAACTTTATTATATATTATGTTGGTATGTTGCTCACGTACAAATCGACTACGATAATATTAAACATTGTGCCGGGGTGGCTATTATTGTCACTTCATTATTAACGATGCACATCGTATAAAATCTCGATTGACATGTCAAAATTGAAAAATGCCCATTATTTTTCGAGACAATTGCAAAAGAAAAAGGGGGAAAGTAGGTAACCGCTCCGCTGTATAGTATATTATATAGCAGTCGATTGTACCTCGTTATTGACTTAGTACTGTAATAGATGTGTTAAATTTAAATTCAATGAAAAACGCTTCTGGGTGAAGACGGCATAACATTTAATTACCAAGGTTACAAAACAATTATTTTAATAAAAAATATTAAAATTTTAACAAATTATTATATTTTGTTGTATATATAACCGATTATTTCAAAAAGTATTAAGTATTTTCAATTTTTACCTCCAAAAAGTACTAACTACATTCAATTTGCAACAAAAAATATTAATCTAAGTTAAGATCACAGAATTTTTTTTAGTAGACACAAAAATAAAAACCACATAATTATGAAATTAATACTCCTATCGTTATGCTCAGAATCTAATATATATTATAATTTATTCAAAAAATATAAATTGCATTATTCCGTAACGCGTACATGTCTTACGATATATCAATTTTAGGTTTAAAAACATATTAGACCTATTAAATTTTAACATACGTACTTCGCCCTAAATACGACCTATGTAAAGTGTAATACTTTTAACTCACAAGACTAAACCATTACCTAAGCCAAGTAAAACGAAACTCTTTAAGCGGAGCAATAAATGTATTGATTTTACAATGACGTGTGGCTTTTTTTGTGTCCAAAAACAATTTTTATAGTAAAAAAAAATTTCGATTTCTAACTTCAATTATATATTTTCAGCTAGAAAAGTTAATCTAGTTGGTACTTTAGGGGGTTAGAAGTAAATAATTACTAGTATTTTACTAAATAATTGAGAAAAACAAAAACAATTTGGGTAAAACGGGAATTTTTAAGCAAAATTAGTTTAATTATTATTATTTTTTTTTATTAAAAGATATTTATTATTAATTCAATAACAATTTTTACAACCAACAAATAATTCAACCAGTGGGACCATTCAATTAAATATTAAAATATATGATATACCTATATTGTAATATTAATAGAAAAAAAACATATGCATTTTAATCAATCAGTTTTAGAAACTATATTAACATAAAAGATTTCCATAAATAAATGAACACATTAGGTATTCAAAACTGAAAACCGAGTAAATTATTTAACTGTTCTGAAATTAAGACACCATATAATTCGTTACAAGACAATGTTAATGATGTAGATATCTAATATTTTTGTAATATTTAAATTAAATATTTCAAAGCACTTTTTATTACGAAAGTCTAGAACTTAACATTATAGGTGAGGCTTTAATTTTGGTGTTTTTTTGTCAGCAAATTTAGCAGAAATCTCTTTCACACTGAACTAAAAGGACAACAATATAAAGGTACATTTCACTCCATTATTGTTGAGTGTAACTGACCAATAAACGGTCTTAATTATGGTTGTTTAATGCCAAATTCATATTTAAATCGATGAATATACGCAATACGTTAGTAGTTTTAATTTAATTTTTAATAGGGTATTTAAAATTGCGTCACGTTTAGAACCAAAATATATTCCGATCTGGAGATCCGATGGATCTTTGCCAGATAGACCTTTCGTTATTATTATTCCTGTTTGTTTTTTAATTTTTTTCAGACAAGGCGCCAATTTCCACACAGGCCTTTATTTACGGTCAGTTTATCCGTCTACTGCTTAATAATAATTTATTACCACTAGTTGCTATTTTTTTCAATCTCTTTCCTCGGCAGTAAAAAAATAATTGGTCCGCTTCCAGATGATCTAAATATTTCGTTTTATTAACTATAGTACAGTAGTTACCGGAATAATGAGTACGGCTAGTGACGGTAACGGGCAGGCAAGGACTAAACCGAAAAAATTGGCACAGACAAATAAAGCGAAAACCTATTGGTAACGACGTATTCATTTGTTATGGTAATTATTATTGTAAAAAGAAAATATTTTGACAGCTGTTGGACTTTTCTCAATCGTCTAATGTTATGGTGGTATAATCTTTTATGATTTTATTGAATCTAACATTATCGTTTTCATGTAGTTGGATATTTAACTTAATTTAAAAAATAATACAGAAAAATAACTTAAATTAATTTAGTAGCCATAAATTGTTTTAATTCATGGAACTTAAATTATCTGTTACAATCACAGCAAACATACTTAATAATTACTCATCTGTATGTTTATTGGATGTATATAATAATTTATATTATATATTATACAGAAACCTTAGTTTAATTTTGTTAATATTATTTATAATTCATAATTTCAACACTTGAATTATAAAATACAAGTTGTTAACACATATACAGATTTAAAATATAACTTAATTGCCTAAACGAGTTTGTATTTGAAAATTTAAAATATTTTTTTCTTAAAATTATATGTACAACTATTATGAATTGCAAAACTAGTATTGAAATACTTGTCACAGCACTTTCTAGGTATATTTAATACGTATATAAAAGTATGAAACCCTTTTTATGGGCATGTTTATAGGTGAAAACAAATTTGATAGTAAAAAATGGTCTTACCACGTGAGTCTTTGCAGAATAGTTTAATAGTTTAATTCGTTGAAAAGTATAAATATATTATATTCGAATAAGTGGTTATGCTCATACCGCCCACATCCAAAACTTAAACGAGTTAAACAAAACAAATCTCAGGGACTGATTTGTGTTTACAACATTGCGCTGGAAACTAAGTAAACTAACACGTAGATTAAGGATTATCGTTTCATATTTCGATCCTTTGTCGCTCGAATGCGTCATTTGATTTTCGCATGTCGCACGAGTACTATACGCACACACACACACACACACACACACACACACACACACACACACACACACACACACACACACACACACATACCCTATACAACCACTTAAGGTATTTATATCTATAGAGAGATAGATAGAGAGAAAAAGAGTGAGAGAGAGGGAGAGAGAATAAGATAGAGGATTAATTATTTGTGGAGCCTTGGAGGTATCATATTATTATAATATTATACCATAGTAGGTATTTTAGTTTGCCAGGAATTTTAGAACAACTGTGTGGTTTCAACACATACGCGTCGTTTACTCTCTCTCTCTTTCGTATCGTATGTGTGTGTGTGTGTATGTATTCATGTGTGTGTGTACCGACCGACCGAAGACTTACAGTCAAAAAGCATTCCGCAGACGACGAAGTCGTATAAAATCACGCAGCACACACATTCCAACCGTAACCAAATAAACGTAGTGAGGAACGAATGGTGAAAAAAACCACGACCGCGTGCAAACATCAACACATATGATATTATTTATAAGTACATGTTTGTTTTAATTATATTTTATGCGGAGCTCAAATTCGATACCACTTCGACTCGCGTCTCGTCAACTGCTACTGTTGGAACTATTCATTGCGTCGGCACCAATTAGGGGTGCAAATAACGTTTTCGTCGCGTTCCTCACAAAGACTACCGAGGTAGCGGCAGCGGAACGGCTCATCCCGTTGCCGTGGTAACCAGAGCTTTAGCGTCGTCGTCAGAGGGGAAAACGCGTCTGACGCTATACATAAATATTCCTCCCGCGTAGCGATATCGGAAGAATTGTGACGGCGATTCGCCGAGGAGAATTGCGGGCGAATTTAACCATCTATGGTGACTTAACCTAACCGTCCATGGTGTGACATATATACGTTAAACACTGGGGTTTGACGGATTATGGAGTCATAATAATCACGATAAAATGACATTTCAGAAACAATCGACTTGTCGTTGTCATATAAATGCAGTAGACGAAACGAATTAAAGTGAAAATATAATAACGCGGTTATTGTATCGAATATTATTTTTTTTTTCACTAGTTTTGATGGTCACATCATAACACTTCAATTTGCGAATTCATATAACATTTTTAGCTTATCGCCGTACAATCAACATTGTTGTTCTTACCACGTGGACACGGAACACTCCGATGATTTTTGTTGACGGTCTCTAAAATTCTGAGCAATAATGGTATACGCTGTATTGGCCGACACGATTGTCCGTCGCTGCCAAGTGGGTACACTGTTAGAAGTTAAATCGATGAACTATATACATTATATGACGTATAAACCCCATTTTTTTCCAACATAACGCACGTGTCTCACAGTGATGTATTATTTATATTCGATAGACATGATTTTTGACACACAGAAGTTTTTTTTATATAAAATTATTATGCTATTGGTACCTATATTGGCTATTATTATTATCAATGTGATTTAATACCCGTATTTATAATCAACTCAATTATGTGACAACTACCAGCAATATACTTTTATACACATTTAAATTCATCACATCTATAATAACGTTAGACATAAATTATAATTTATAATATATAAAGTGATTAATTTACAGGTAAATAACTACACACATTACTTCGAAGTTTTAATTTTTTTTTATATTATTTTTACATACTTAATTTGATATTATTGCAAAATAACATTTTTTTAAATTATACTATTTATCATTTTTTTTTTCTAAGTTTTGTTTAAAGTTTTTTTAAATGACAAAAAACATTTTCATATTTTGAAGCAGATTACTGTGCCACTCTACTTAGCCTATTGAAACTTATAATACATATAACTAATTAAATACTACTTGTAAGAAATTCATTTTTTCCGTTTGTTATTAAGATACTCAGAAAAATATTTTACTTTTATTTTAAATATTATGATACAAAAATGTAAGTTATCATTTAAAAGTAAAAATTTAAAAAATTTAAAAAAATATTTTTTTTAAAATTAAAACATAATGGGTACGCTTAAAAAACATCTTATATGGGTGTAAAGTGTAGAATTTATCTATGCACTTACATCTGTATTACCCAAAATCTCCCGGATTAAAATTAATCTATCTAACTATAGTTTCCCATTTTAATTCATTTGAAATATAAAATACAAATACTAAATATTGAAATTACAATGAATAATTTTATGATTTTTAACTTATGGATTCTGGACATGTTTTTTTTATGCAAACGCAAAAATATGAAAACAGGTTCATCGAATGTGTTTAAAACCGACAAATCCAATATTGTTAAATTTGTATTCGTTGTTATATTTAAAAAAAAATATGTCCAGAATTAAGAAAGCAAGTCATAATAATTGCAAATTATAAAAGTAATCATTGTGCTTATAAGTAATTTATTTTAAGACTTGTTTTTTTTTTTAAATATGTATATTTTTTAAATTATATGTGTTAAATTGGTTTTTAATATTTAAAATACTAATATTATGTAACACAGATTGCAATCATTTAAATTAACCAAAAGTATACATACTTTTCGATCATCAAAAAATCTATTAATATAACTTTTGATATAAATTGTGCAGTCGTTTAGTAGTTCCATGATCATAAGAAACATACAGAAGAATTATATAATATGGTTTTCTAATTTATATTATTGATATTTATTCAAAATATAAATAATATAATAATTGAGTTAATCTAAAAAATAACGTATGGTCATGACTTACGAGGAAGATTTGTTTTTGTATTCATTGCTTACATTTTTAAATACACTTTTTTTATACTTATATGTAGTTACACATTATATGAAATTCTTGCTTTTAAAAACGTTAAAAAATATTTATCTTGTTTATTAAAATAAAATAAAATTGCGTTTTCATAAAAAAGATTCAAAAGAAATGGTTTCAACTATTTTAATGCAATCTCATTTTACAGAAAAGAGATTGACGTAACTATAAATTAATAGAGATGTGACTCTCAAAAGTCTGTTTTGTTTTTTTATAAGCCAAAAATTAAAATATAAATTATAAATATAACTAAATTTATGTAAATTATAAAAATCAGTAATCCGCGTTGTCTTAAAATATAGTCTTTCATTAATATTCAGAATTTCCAATTAAAGGAATTTTGAATTTTGTTATAACAATATCAATTTGTACCCAACAATCAAATAAGTTCTATCATTTTGTATTGTTTACTCCAAACATCGTTATTCGTTTTATTTTAATTGAAATAATAAACCAATCAAATATAGGTTTAATAGTGTTTATTGATAAATTGAAAATTGACATCGATTCAAGCTAAGTATTAAATAATAATTGATTTTTACGCAAAACTATACAAACTCTAAATTCAATATAGGTTATTTAGTATATATATATCAATACTTCCAGGGAAAAAAATAAAGAACTTTTAAAGAAGTATATTTATTATTTTGTTATAACTATCTAAAATAAATGCCACACTTTTTTTTTTAGTATGAAGAAAATCATATTAAATTTAAAATACTATTACGTTTTCAGTAAACGCATTATTAAATTTTAATAAAATAATTCCTAATTAAATAGTATATAATATTAAAAATCACTCTTTTTATTTGATTAAGACAAATATAAGAAACTATAAATAAAATATAATATGTATATACTGAGTGATTCTTTTATCGAACAACACTCATTATTTCAAAATCTATAAAGATTTTTGAAAATATTTTTTTTGTATAATTTTCATTTGAAATAAAACAACATTTTTAATAAAGTATATATTTTTTATATTTGTTATCATTATACTTTAAGTTTTTGTGCGACAATATACCTATATTTTAAATTTCATATTTTGAAACAAAATATTTTTCGAGGTATTTTAATACATGCAAATCGAAATTTAGACGAATGGTTTATGAACTGTAAATATTTAAAATATAGTGTAGCGGAGTAGTAGAATTTTGCGGGTTTCTTCAAACCACATTTACCAAAACTATAAATATTTCAATATAACTTTTAAAATTTATTTTACTTCGAATGTAAAAATAAATACTTGATATTTTCCACTCAAGGTAAACATATGAATCATATTATATATGTTTTTGAGTTTCTAACCATTATTTTGCAATTTAAGTATCTTCGGTTAGATTAGATAACTTAAGTCTTAAATTAATTCAAAAATATAATATAACGTTATTTATTATGAAGTATTGCTATATTAACTGTAAATAGTAATAATGGATAAAGTAACATAAAATAAGTAGTGGTGATATTTAGCGTTATTCAAAATTGGTTAGTTAGAAAATTATAAAAAATTTTGAAGAATGTAAATAGATTTAGAAATAATAAATGTTGTTTGGTAAAATAATCACTCTGTATATATATATATATATATATAATTTTAATTTATTTATTTAAATTAATTTTATAGGATAAAATATAGAATTGATACATCGTATATTTGTCTATAACCTGAAATATTCATTTGTACCTTTTATAATTTTAAAATTAATATAGATAAGGTTAAGGTATTTCAATTCATTAAATTTAATAACTGAAGTTACAATTAATTAGTTAATTATATTGCTCTTAATTCTTATGTTATAAATTAATAAACATAGGTATATGATATGTAGGTAAAAGAAGTTTAAATTATTTTGTTTGTAAAAATTGGTAGTTTACATTTTTCATTACATACTTTTAAGAATCTTCTTTTTAAAACTTTAAAATTTTAAACCATTTAATCAATCAGTTGCATTATTGGTCAGTCATTATTTGTTGACTATTTCTATTTTTTTCGTATTAGTATTTAATAAACCACCTTAAAGATTTTAACGATTTAAATGATTTAACTTAGATATTAGTTTTTGGTGAATGAAATAATATTTCACTGCAATAAACTATCTCAAAATATGTATCTGCACTATTTTTTTAATTAAAATATGTATATATTATATATATTTTTTGAATGTTAATATAAAATTCATGAAATATTTAACAACTTGAAATTTATTATACTAATTTGAAATTCCTAAAAAAGAATTATAATTTATTATTTTAACTTATTTTTTTTATGTTCGACAAATAAAAATAAATTTTATTATACACTAACTCGTATAAAAAAATTAAATAATTGTAGGTATACTTGTATGTACCTTAAAGTATAATATTAATTTAAACAATGCATTAAGTAGATAATACGTATTATTTAATGTTAAAAAGTTAAATTTTAATAATAAGGATTAACAATTTATCTGTATGTTGAGTGTTGAATGAATAACGTTTCTTATTAACTGACACCAATAGATCATACTATAATTGTATATTTCAAATTATTTTAATATTATTTAAGACATTGGTTTTTTGTTCATATAGACAACATTAATAAACTTACTTTTAATTTAATTGTTTAAACGATCTTAAAATTGTATTAAAAAACATTCTATAAAAATTGTTAAATATGTATATAGTTTTACTTTGGTATAAACACTATAAACAAAAAATATTAATTTAAACCTATGTATAGTTAATGGTTTTTGAACCATATACATTTTTTTTCAAATTATTAATATTATGTATTAATAAAAATATGTATTTACAATAAAATCCATTCTCTATTTGTTATTTAATAACGATATAAAATAACTGAACTAGATTCCTTACATGAATTATTTCGTAAATATTATAAATAGTTTATAATAAAATGAATTACCAAAAAGACTCAGCCACTTTAGCAAACAATAATAAACAAAAAGGTTGTTCGGTTTCAGTTTCTTTTTTGCCGAATATAACTTACTGATTGTGAGTTTTCAAAAACACAATTCATTAAAAGGACGACTATGAAAGGTTCCAATTTCCAAGTACAAGAACTTGTAAAACTATATACTACATAAAAGAAAATTAAATTTTTTATTAAAATCGATTTATTCGAACTTATACGACACAACAATATACAATAAATTACAATTAACAATAAACCTAAAATGTTTACATTATAATAAAATATTACATCATTACGATGGAAAACCTCACATATTTTATATAACAATTATTTAGGTTTTATGATATAAAATTACAATATTTAATACAAGAGTACTTTTTAAAACTAATACCACAATAATTACTATCAATTATGCAAGTAAAATTTAATATCTTTTTATTCTACTTTTACGTAATCGTATCTAAAAAACATTCTTTAAAATATTTCACATAACTTCATCACAGTTAAATTATCGAGATGAGAAAAATAAATTACAAATGTGTTACTTTTAAAATATTAAATCATTGCTTAACTTACACGACTTAACATATTTTTAAATTTTTCTTCGAGTGTAAAATGTATGGGAAATGTGGAATGTATAAATCAATTGGAACTTTTATGCTTACGTACAAATTTAGTTGATCACACTCAAGGACGCCGACGGTAAATGATCGACAGTGCTACAAAACGTTGCCATGCCGACCAATGGCGGCAAACCACAATCTCGCAAAACAAAGCAAAAACCTTCTGGATAGTATTACGTCCGTAGCAAAAGAAAGGCCTCTTATTTTCGTTCTTCTTTTTATATTTATTTTTTTAACTTTTGCAGGACAATTTATTTTTTACCATAATTTATTATACCCAAAAACTATTGTTCCGAATGCTTTACCACGCTTTCTTTTCACCCTTTTTCCACTGTCTCTTATACGTTTTTATATGAGTATAGTATACTAGTATACTATACCCTTCCCTGAAAACCTTTGTTGAGATTATTTCGTTTACACTAATGCACTGATAACAAGAATAAAATTCATTTTTATTTTCTATCCAGCTGATAAAAATATATGATACGTCCTTTACAATCTATAACAACTGCTATGATATAATTTTTTGCAAACTTCCAAAATCAACTAAGCTGAGTATTTAAATTAAAACTAGTTAATTTTTATGTAGTTAGAAAGCATATCATTCCAATAATATCAAAAAAACAATAACAGCAATAGCAAAAGTATTTAAAAAATTAACACGCCTAAATATTGTAAACTAAAATTTGATTTAAATTTGTCTTAATTCATTTCATACATATTATAAAAAGTTTTCGTCGCTATAATAAGTTTTAAACTTAATTTAACCTAACCAATCGTGTCCAAGTTATAAAACTAATTATTTAATTAATGTATTATTTGGTGTTCCCCAAGGTGATCACTTATCTTGCTTACTTTTTTCTTTATTGATTAATAATATTATTAAGTTCTAAATTACTCAAAACATCTATTATTTGGTGATCACACTAAAATGGTATAATATTAAAAAAAAATCGAATGTATAGAGGATTTATTGAAACTTCAAGCTGATTTAGATAATATATATATAAATAGTGTAACAACGATGTTTTTAAACATAAATAAATTCCATTATGTTGTATTATTAAAAAAAACTCTCTATTTTAATTACGCTGTTTATATTTATAATATAATTCTAACACGTAAAAATATCATTAAAGCCCTAGAAGTTTTATTTGGCACAAAACTATCTTTTAGCAATCATGTAGATAATATTTGTGATAAATCGTTTATGCAACTGAGATTATTAGAATATATGTGTGTGGTGATTTAAATTTTAAATGTATTTAAAATATTATATTATTCTTTGATAAGTTCCTAAATTGATTATGATTCTTTAACTCAGTATTTGGAAGTTTTTTTTCAAAACTCGAGGCTATCTAATGTTAAAAATATTTTTTTAAAGATATTTATCTTTTAAATGTAAATTGAAAGACGTCCCCAGTTCAAGATATATTAATATTAGTATTTTTTTTAAATATTTAAACTAAATAAAAGATTTGAAATGTTGAATATAAAATTTACTTTTAAATTACTATATAATTTGATTGATTACCCTAGGCTTTTAAAATGAATAAACTTCAAAGTAAATTCAATTAATTCTAAAAGTAAATATTCATTTTATTTATCTAATATCAATACAAATTATATGCCATATTATACAACTAATATGTTAATGTCGAGTGAAAAATCTATCAATAACTATCAGTATCTGTTTAATATAAGTACAACCCCAGATAAGTCAAATAATTATTTTTAAGTTAGTATCTAGTTATTAATTTTATATTAATTAGTTATTTTATTGTTTAATTATTTTTTACTTTGTATGCTTTTTATTTTTGTTGATGTTACACATTTACACATGACTATCATTATCATATATTTGTAAATTGGAATTTTATTATTCTGGAAATAAATATTATTATTATACATAGTATACATAGTATACTTTTATTTTTTATTTTCAGAGTAGAAATCGATTAGGTTTTTTAAGTTGGATAAGCTTAGTTACATAATTCTTTACCATTTTTTTTGTCATTTATTGCTTTTTTTCTGGAAAATCATTGACAAATTCTTTTCACGTTCTTAAGTACCTTCTGTATTCAATACATAGCTAAAAGCTTCGTGAAACTTTTTGAACTTTATTAGTTGTATACAGCAAAAACCTACCAAAAAATAATCTCCATCAATAGATTAAAAAAGAATAAAAATATTCGTTGCTAATAAATTTAGAAGTATTCTGATAAATACTGAAGTTTTCTAATACACTTAAATATTTTATTATTTTCAATGTTTCTGTTAATAATCAATAATTGAATATAGATATCATAAATGTATGAATAACTTAGATAAATATAGCTACTCAAAATAAAAAATGTATAAAAGGTACCCACTCAAAATTTTATTAGTTATTAGTTAATTTTACTTGATTTAGGCATTTTTGATGATAGTTATTGTTTATTTTGTTTACTTGTATTATACTATTATTAAATAAATCTTAAAAAATTTATCATAATCGTGTATTTTAATTTTAAATACATATGAGATATAAGTAACTAATATTTAATACATTATTTGATTAATTAAAAACAACATTTAGAATGTAAAATTTGATATTTAAATCTATTATTTGTTATTTCAGGCATGATAATCTTTTTAATTTTAATTTATAGTTTTAATTTAATACAATTATAATTTCGGATAAGTATAATATTATATCTACTATTAATCAAGAAATTTTAAGTGTACAAAAATAGTTTGCAAATTAATCCTAACCTTTTCTCAGTACATGAAAATTTTCATTACTTTTTCAAAAACCATGTTTAAGCATTCATCGTTGTAATTTATAACTTTTCAAATTCGTATAGTCTTAAAATTGTATCAAATCACATTCCTATGTTCTACTAGGTACACATTATACGATACCGATAGGTACCATAATGTCCATAATACAATTGAACATTGCATATGAACAAAAATTTCAACCCATTAGTCAGTTATATTTTATACATATTTCAATATATTAACTATTGTCTATTATCTATTGAAATTGTCTATTATCTATATTAATAATGTATAGAGTAATATGTATTAGGTTAACGTCATACTAATACAGTAATACACTAATACATGCACTGGAATTATTAACTTTTTATAACGTTATTGGAACTTGAATCTCGACCAAAATTATAATATGATGTGAATTTAAAAAAATATATTATATTATATATACTATAATGGTTGTATATGCAAGTCTGGTTCACTTTAAAATTATTGTATTTAAAATAATATAATATTAAGTTTTAGAGCTTAAATTAAAATAAAAAAATTAACTCCAAAAGATGTTTAAAAATGAATTAATTCATTTTTGGTAATACCTATAATATTATTTTAAATGGACTATAATATTAACGAAAACACATTTTTATACGAAATAATTTTCATATACCTCCTATATTTTTATTCAACAGTTATTATAACGATATCAATTTTATTTTCCAGCGTACTAGCGTCAACACATACCAACAGACCGGAACTAGCGGTAAAATAATATTAATATATAATACATAGTATATAGACACACATACTACTGTACACGTATGCACGACATACATGTGTACAGTTTTATGTACGTGTATCGTTTGTCACTACGTTTAAACAACTTCCCGTCACTATACAATCGTAGTATGTTCAAAAATAATGACTTAAAAAAAATATCAATGATCAGAAGCACACGTTTAAATTATTAGATGCCATTTTTGGGACGCAATGTTGCGGATTATTGATAATCGAAACCATGAAATATATAAAAATATTTTTTGTGGGGGGCGAGGGGGTTGATAACCATACGGTTGACAATTTCCGAAGTTGGAAGTAATCTGGGACATGTATTTTTGAAAAAATAGAAAAAGTACACTTATAATAGTACAGACTGCGTATGCCGGAAATCTGACATAAAAAACAATTTCTAAATATTCAAATACTATATTGTCAACATGTCCAACTAAAAACTATAATCAGAAGACTTTTAAATACAACTGAAAAATTATATAAGTATTTGATTGAAATTTTATTAAACTTAATTTTAGGTAAATGTATAGTATTTTAACCATTGATAACAATTTTATTTGATTTAAATAAATTATAAAATTTGGATTCAAAAAATATATACTTTATAATATACGTACTTGTACAACTTCTAATCATAGATTTTCTTTTAATTTAACCAAATAAATTGTTACTATTGGGGTTATATTTTTGTAAGCACGTAATATCTAGACAGAAGTAAAATCACTGATAAATAAAAAACTATGATAAACACTAATAAGATTAAATTATTATAGATTATATATAGATAAAAAAGGGTAGGTTATTAAATATTAATAGATAGTAGTTGCATTATGAACTTCATACTTTACTATATGAATGTAATTTATAAATTTATAGTTCTACTTGAAGTTATATTTAAGTTGTAAAAGGAATACATATTGAACCTAATGTATAACATTATAGTCATATTATGCAAATGATCTAATATTATTATAAATAAAAAAATATAATAAATATTCATAACTATGTATGACAATTGTATTATAAGTATTATTAAAATTATTAAATTTACTTTGTACATAACTATGTAATTATAAAAGTCCCAAACAAATCTATATGAAGGTATTATTTAAAATATAAAGTATATTTAGTTGACTCATAGTAGCAGTTATGTAATTTGAATTAAATTATATATATAATAATTAATAACCACCAGTAAGTTTTTAATTAAAAGATTAAGCCACAAGTAACTTTTAAAGCATTTAAACTACTCTAAAAAGCATTAAAATTGAAAAAAATATCATTATGAAACCATTAACCCTCATTTTTTACATACAATAATCTAAACTTAGTAGGTAATAATAATTTAATTAATTTTTTTCACGTAAAATAGTACTCTTAATTTTAAGAGTAAGTACAAAACCTTTAAATTTGTGCTAATAATAGTAATAAAAATAAATTTTATTCTACGTTTTAATTTACCTATAATATAAATTTTATAACTGAAATTTAATATTTCTGAGTTTGTTATCTTATTTATTTTATTTCAACTTTTATTCTAGTGTCCAATTCCCAATTATATTATTTCGCCAATTACACACATTAATTCGTAAATAATTTAATATATTTAAATGATACGGAAATTATTTTTATTTTTATTTCACTGAAAACTCGTTAAAAAAAGTTTATCAACTTTATATTTAATATATAATAAATTATGATGTTTATATGAATATTATTATTTTAATTTTTGTGTATAACGTTTAGTAGAAAGTGTTTTTTTTCATAGATTTTTTTGAATAGTAGGTATAGGTAAATAATATTGATAGACAAAATATACATATATTTTTTTTATATGTTTGTATTTGGTCAATAATAGCGGCTCAAAAACCGATTGTGTTTATAGTTATATCCATAATACTACACAAATAAATTAACATAATTTACACAGGGCATTTGGCAAGTATTACATCCAAAACAAACATTTTTTTACTGAAATTTCAACAGTCATGTAATAACAAATCACTATAGTATACTCTTCAACCTTTCTTTTATGTAGGTAGATTTGAATTATTTTAGTATGAGAAATGATTTTTTTTTAAGTGTCTTCTATAACGATCATTTTCCCGTTGTCCGTGACCCGTCGCGATGCTTCAATAGCGCACAAAAGTAACTATTTATTTGTCCCCTGAGCCGTCATGCCTAGCTGTTCAGATGATTTGAATTTTAAGAGAATGTAAAAAATACGAATTTAGAATCTGTTTTATATCAAACGGCATTTTTAGCAAAAACGTCATATATGAAAAACCGTTGATAATCTACAAAATTAGGCGAAAAAAAACGCAAAGAAAAAAGCATTTAATTTGGTTGTTATGATCATTGATGTAAAACAAACAACTGCAATTTTCAAAATTTCTTTAAATTCAATATAGTTCCCTTAGAAATGTTTTATACAGTGGAATAGTATTATTCCGGTTGACCAGATTGAATCTAATATAGAATATAATCTCTTAACCGTTCATGTAAATCATTGTATTTGATTTTTTATGAAAATTAGATTACCTATCTGTGTATATTTTTAGTTGTACAATTTAAGGTATATATTTCGAGTACTACTCATATTCCTTATGAAATAGTTAAAAAAAATCTATAAGCTCTCAACTTAAGAATAATAAATGCAAAAAAAGTTTCAAAAAAGATAATCATTCAAGAAAAAAATACCCTTTTGTAGATCACAGTAATATGGTAGGTACATTTAATATATATCACGCTTTTTTTAGTTGAGTAAAAAAATCTCAAATTTTATTTTATTTTAAATAAATATAAGTTGCGTTTTTAAATTTATAAATTTTTACTAAGTAGGTTTGATGTATAAATATGTATTCTTGTAACGATTATTACATAAATGCTTATTTTACTACCAATCATAGACCCCACCACATTAAATAATTTTAAAATGTTAAAATAAGTAAAATGGATTTTATTTTTATTATCTTTAAGTATATATTAAATTATCTTGTATTGATAGTTTTAATAAAATTATTCTCATCAAAGCTAGTTTAAAATAAAATAAAATTATAAAAATATGTAGGTAATAATATTCACTGTTTAGAAAATAATAAAGAAGTGTTAGTAATTATAAATTTTAAAATCCACCAACTTTTTATTTGATATATTATATATATTAACATACTAACTATGATTATTTTAATAATTGATTTTAAATTATCCAATTAACTAACATATTTAAAAATTAATTATTTCTTAATTTTAAATACCAGAATATAAATTTATACAAATTGACTTTGAATGTATTTTTTTTATGGATATTCATATTTTACTTATGTATTAAACAAAATTAATAAATTATAAAAATATTAAACAAATATTGTAAATATTATTAATATGTTATAAAATGAACTAAAACAGAAGATATAAAATGTTATAATCAGTTTTTATCAACTCTATTAACATTAGAATAAACAATAACAAAAACATATTACTGTATGGTAAGTATCAAATAATAAATTTAAATGTTTCTCAAATTTAAATAATATAAACTTTGATAGTAAAATTATTAATATTAACCAAATTAACAAAATGATAAAATAATAATAATAATGTATATAAAATCATAGTACTCTATAAATATAAAAATATATTTTTATGAATCAAATAGCTCTGATATAAATCATAAAGCGTTAATAATTCAATCCTTAGTGTCCATAATAATATCAAAAATAGAAAAAAAAAATCATAAATTGTTCCTAAGCTAATAGGACTTTATACACAATATTAAGTTTATAATATGTGTTTTAAATATGTTTTGAACTCAACATACCTCGTAGATTCGATTCTACTTTTTAGCAAAGGACTTCTCTGATTGTTGACAGCCACACAAGCGATCGCACCGAACATCACCACAAAACATAACAAAATAAACGCTCGATATTTTTGATTAGAAAAAATTAATTTTAAGGTTTTACGAACACCGAAATTTACGAACAAGTAACCGCGACGCGAACGGATGGCCGACTAGCAAACCCGATAGTAGTGGGAAACTGATGGGAAAACGGTAGCCGTGTCGAGTCCCGTTGCACGGCGACCGAGTGATGTAGAGAAGGAAGAACTCGTCCAGCACTCGTTGCGTTTCTTCAGAATCCCTAAAATGGACTTATCGATACCGAGCTGGTTTTTCAATACATCCTTGTGCTAAGGCCGTTGTACTGTTGTTGAATGTTGGACACATATCTTTCTCGAAACTCTCTTTAGAAAGCCATTCAATTGTCTCGCGGCTTCCTTTCTTTTTGTCCGTCAGTTTCTGGCAGTACTTAACGAACCGAAATCACACGATTTTAAGCTCTTCTACAAAGAAACTGTAAGTCAAAATTATCGAAAGTAATTTTTTACTTTTAAAGCTCAGAAGTACCTAATTACAGACAGATATTTAAAATACCTACAATGAAATAAAAACCACGTGATTTAAAAACAAATGACCCGGTACTAAAAGACCATTATGGGACGTGAATTATGTCATTAACATTATAATATATATCTACAGTTTTTAAATAATTCTCACGGTATTAAAAATGCATTAATTGTTATGAATTGAAATATTAACACTGCAAAGAAAATATGTATATTATATATGTAAGTACTATTTTATATTTTGTAATATTATGATATTTTAATAGATTTTATGAGCATAATGTTTCCATTATATTTACAGTTAAACAAAATTCATTATTTATACTTAAATGATAATAATCGATTATTTCAACTATTTCCAAGTATTTGAGCAAATGAGTTACAAAAGTATGGTTAAGTATTTAAAATTAAAATAAATTAAAAATTGATTTTAATTAAGTCCAGTATTCTATAATCATCAATTGTGATACTTATAATTATTTAATCATTAGTTTTGATACGTTATAAGTGTATTAGTATTAATACAACCACTAGTTAGATTTAACACTAATTGTACTCCAAATTGATTAAAAATTTGTTTGCAAATATCGACTTCAAGTTTAAAAATAGTGATTTTAAGTTCAGAGAGTCATAACCTTTGTTTTTATAATGAGTGTTTCTTAGTCTGGTTATACAAAAGGTATACATCTCTTAGTAGCCAAAACCAATATCACATTATAAAATTTGATTACTTGCCAAAGCTACTTCCACCATAAGTTTACAATTCACTTAGCAGTTGTCTTTATAAATCAGCGGGAATTATGATTTCCGATTGAAATGAGGTCAAAACAACTGATGACGTGTTAACAATAGTCAAATATAAATAAACCTACACTAAGGTAAAACAGTATATTGGTAAAAAATCACTCAAAGCAATAAGTTTCTAGTTTTTAATTTATACAAAAATTATATTTAATAAAATGTAGTTTATATACAAAATAATTATGATAAATTAATTTGATTGGTATGGTTTTAAAATTATTTATTTTTACTTATATTACCAGTATTTGATTAAAACTTAATAAGTAATAATAAACTTATTATTTATTACATAAAAATAATAAATAAGTTTTTAATAAGAACTTATATAAATTAATTAGTTCATATTAATACATAAAATTACACGCACAAGGGATAGATACTAGACGAATATTACAAAACACAATTTTGATTTAAATAAAAGGTTTTTTTTTAAAAATCCTGATAATAAATAATAATTTATTAAAATAACCATACGAAATAAAATCATCTTAAATAACAAAACCACAACACCGCCATTTAACCACAATCAAAAATCTTCATTTATTAAAAACTGCACGTATATTATATTATTATTTAACTCCAATTTTAATATATAAACACTTTGTTATACATGCATATATACTTTCGTGCATATTTTTTCGTACGTACCATATAATATTACCAACAAAATTACTGACCATGTACCTTACTTGATTTCCAATTTAAAACGGTAGTCTATACGAAACCGCTAATGTAACCCTATCACATATATTATGCTATTGCTATACGTCTACAAAACCGTGATCAATGTGTGTTTGGTACATTCAACGGTTGTGTTATAGTTAATTCCTATTGCCCTTGGGGGTCGTACGCAGAAAATGCACTCGTGTCTCATATTATTAAACACGCAGGTCAATACTACGCAGTGTTATATTTGCGTGTAGTATAATACATAATAGTACTGCTGTTGAACGAACGTGTAACCTACCGGCTACCACACGACCATACAAACAAGTTTGAGCACACACCAATAAACACTAGCAGACGATGTCAGTTTTCTCTTAAATTGATTTCAATAATATTTATTCTTTACTATCTTAACACCTAAACCTGACATGTTATTTTTTTAAACACGTATAATTTAATTTATCGCAATATAATTTACAATAAATTAATTACGAATTAATTCTTAAGTAAAAAAAAAAAAAAAAAAAAAAAAAAAAATGAAGTATAAATAAAAATAGATAAGTACTGCGGATAAACGTTTGACGATTGACGGGAGATTAGTTAAGAATATATTATTATATGTATTGCTTTAAGAATTTATCTCAGTATTATGATGTATACAAATCAATTTTTGAACGAGTTAATAAGTTATAAGTATTTAAAGTTTAGATGGGTTAAAAGGTGTGAAACTAATTACATTGACTACTTGTTCAAAATTCGATTTTTATAAAAAATATTAAAATTCTCAGAAAACATTCTGGTTCTAAGTATAAAATAAAAGTATTTGCTGTCATTCAAAAAAGTAAAACTTAAAAATAATAACGACAAAAAATAATAAATATATTTATATTTTAATAATATAATAATATTTTATTATTAAACACAATGATTTCAAACTATAAAAAAAAATATATATATTTCCAAAGAAATTAAAACTCCAAGAAAATGAGTACTTACCTTTAAAAATTTTAATACAATACACATTTTAATTATAAATTATAACTTATATTTAATATGAGTAATAAAAATAAAAAATGATTGTATTTATATTTGAGTTTTCCTAATATATTATGAAAATAATTTCATTATATGGTATATACAGTATATTATGTATCCAAATTTTGGGAATATTGAAATTGAATACTAAAGTATGTACCAATATATATATAAATTGTTAGTGTTTGGTTTTAGTTAAAATTATAATTAGAGCTAAACTGAGTGAACTGTATGTTTATTGTTTAATTGAGTAATAAAATAAATAAAAATTTAAAACATAAATGTAACATGTAACCTATCTGAAGTTAACCTTTATCGTCATAACTATTAACTATATTATATCTAAAATTCTTGAAATTGTTTAAGTATGTTTTTATAGTTTTTTAAATTAAATATTTATAAAAAAAGTTTAATTATCTATTTTTTATTAACGTACAAATATTTCAATATCAAATGTATTGGTTTAAAAAAAATGTATCTTAGTACCAAATATTTTAATATGTATTCTGTACACATTTTTAAAAGTATTCTTAATAAAACTCAATGATGGAAATTAAGTTTTATTAGTATCTTTAGCTTAGTAATTTAAATACCGAAAAAAAAGAAAAGAAAAATCCCACGTGGAGTCAAAAACTGTTTAATTTTTATCTCCACCTAAATACCAAAAAGAGACATTTTACATTAAAATTAAAACAGTTAAACATTATTCTAACAAAAATGATAGCAATTTTTAGGTATATCAACTTCAAAATAATAACAATACAATTAAATCAATAAAAAAATGTCAGTAAAATTTACTTATTTTATAAAAATAAAAAATTTAAACTAACTTGTAGTAATAATTATATAATGTCATAATTATTTTTGAAAATTTTCCTAATTTATTTTTAATGAAGTGTTATAATATTCAGATAAATATAAAAAAAAATGCTACTGTCACTTAACACTAAAAAAATAATTGTTATGAATCTTGTTTTTATTGGATAACTTAAGCATAACTTAACGAGTAATGGTCGAAATTTAGAGAAATAATTAAATCCATTTAAAATATGCATTGATTATTTATAATTATAATTTATAGATTCGCTATTATTATTATTATTATTATTATTATTTATTTATTTATTATTGTGTACAATTATCCACTTGACAAATCTAATAATTTAAAATACATATTTATTTGAATATTATTGAGTAAAAAAATAACTAGACTATCCGTGTCCGAATAATTATTATAGTGATCTTAATATAGAATAATAAACTGCAGTTGATTTTGTTGAGTCATACTCAAACGTCACGGTGATGCTTTTCAGTTAAATTCAATAAAACACGGTATCGCAATTTATAGATTGTAATTCTAATTATAGCGTCTCCAAAAAATAATTTAAAAAAACGATTAACATACTATAAAAAAATTCTAAAATTTAAAACTTTTTTAACTATAGCTAATAATATTAAATAAATACAAAAGAACATTGGAAATTTATTTTTATTATTATTTATCTATGTATACATCATATTTAAGAAATTTTTAATCAATCCAAACAAATTAATACATAGGATTTCAGCATAATGTTTAAATATATCTTTTTTAACACATTTTAACGAAATATTTACTCTTAATATGCCTCGTTTTGAACTTAAAATAGTTTTTAGGTTCAAGTAGACAAACATAACCTTAAATTCTTAGTAAAATAAAATTCCATAAGCATTATTAAATACTTTTACTATCGTCGTTTTTTTCAAATTATACATAAGATTTTAGATTTTGTTTCCATTGTTATTATAAAAATTTAAAATACTTTATGTTTTCTTCATACATACTATACAGTTACAATGTCCGATTTATGGTTTTGTTAAACAGTGTGTGTAAAATTGACAATGACATAAAACATTTTATATTACATTTCGTACATTGAGATTAATATATATATATATATATCATAGTTTAAACTATAACATATAGTTATAATAGGAGAAGCTTTATGTGAGTACTAACTGTAACACTTTCTTAACATTATTAACATAACATCATTTTACCATAAGTTTTTTTTTGGCCCAATTTTACTGTCGGTTGCGATAAAATGACAACAGAAAACTCCGCTAGAGCAAGGTAAGTTTAATTTTTAAGACGTTGTTTAGTTTCACTATAAAATTTAAATACATTTATCATTACTAACCTACTGGTTCTCATTGAACTAACACTTATTTACAACTTAAAATATGCAATTTACTTTTGTAAAAAATATTTTTATACGAAAAAGTACAAAATAAGACATGAAAATGTTCATTAATTATACATTAATAATAAACATTGACACTAAATAAATTAATATTTAGTATTTATTATTTATTCTGTAAATCCAATATGGAAGCATAATATTTAAATTAGCAAATAATTATAAAATGTAGGTCATGATATTAAAGGTATAAAAACAAATAAAATTAAAGGTATTATATTGTATCATTCTATAATATTTTACTAATTTTAACTTATTAGTATTTTAAACTATTAAAATAAATTACCGAAATAAATTTGAAATATTTAAAAAAAAATTAAATCTTAATGAAAAATAAAAGCTTCTTTTTAGTGCATTATAAAACTGGTAGTTTCAAAAAACATACCTATTTAGATTTCGAGTGGATTAAATAATTAATAACAATTTAAAAAAATATTTATAAAAAAAAGCTTAAAAACTTAACCACAGAAATTTTATATGTACAGTAAATTAAATTAAAAATCGTGTTTACTTCAAACTCGCCATTTATCCAATGTTTGAGCAGTTTTTAGTAATAAATAGAAAATATAAATATAATATTAAGTTAAAGATTTATAACATAAACATTACATTACAGACTTACAAATTATCTGGATGTCAAATAGCAAATAAAAGTTTATAAAATAAGACCAAGTTTGTAAATGGTAATATTAATAATAAAAATTCATTTTTAAAGAAACCAGGATTGTTAATAAAACATTTATATAAAATTATTGCTGACTATCGAACATTTAAATTATGTGATATATTATAATATTATATTTGAAGAGAAAATAATATATATGTTTTAATGTTTAAAATGAACATTTTTTAAACTCACAAATTACATAACCAAAACTAAATTTAAAGTAAATATACCCTTTTTTTAATTACTTTGTAGTATTATTTTAAATTTGTTGCTACTAAGATTTGTGTATAAGTTTTTGATTTTATTATAAGATAATTATAAACAAAAGTAGCATGCAATGTTTTTCATTAATATCCATTATATTATAAAACTAAATAGAAATTACTTTTTTATTTCAAAGTTCAAAATATACGAGATTTCTTTTTAATTTGCCCATAATAATATCTGATTATGGACCGAATCAGAATCTAGTGGAAAGGAAGTTACAAGACAAACATAAATGTTTATATGTGTCGTGTAAGTGGAGCCCGTCGTATCCTTGTCTACCATTAGGTTCCGTATTAGGACGCACGGAATGTCACCTTGTTAGGAATGCAGATCGCGTTTCATCGTCGCATTATTATTCTCTGGGGTTCGCAATTGAACGCTCAGGTCTTATCCGGCCACGCGGCAATTGACAGATATCGGACGGTCAGCCCAAAACTAATTGTCAACCTGACTACAAACCAATTTCAACATTTTTTTTTTTTAAATTAAACACAGAATTTGTAAAGGTAAAAGTCTAATGATAATTATTACAGTAGGTCATGCAAAGTATTTAGTACCTATATAACTATACAAAACAACAATTAATTCTATATAATATATATTAACTCTTCCTTAAAATATTCCTCTCCCAAAATTATATTAGCCAAAAACTACGAATTATATAAAAATATTGATAGTATTACAATTTAAACACAATTTTCACAGTAACTAAATAACTGCATATATTATATTTTTATATAATTTGGAAATATATTTAAAACTATACTAAAATCATTTTCAATAAACTATAAAAAAATCACTTCAGTCCTTAAAACATTATAAATTTTATTGGGGTATTTTAATAGAAAGAAAATTAAAAGAAGAAAAGAGACCAGTCCAATGTGTGATCTACCGACTAAATATTTATGTATGCTAGTATGCTACTTAAATAGTAATGTACTTACTCGTATTATAATGTTGGTTGTTATATTAATACGGCAAAAGTATTTTTTAAATCTGATAAAAAATCATCAAATATATGAGTTTATAAATCTTTAAGTTAGCGATCTAATAGTGAAGATGCACCATTAATTGTTATATTATATTTGAATTTAACTAGCTTCCACAATAACTCTATTGTTTGAGTATGAGCTCCAGTATTTGGATCCACGAAATTGTCAGTATGACTTACAGTATAAAACCTACAAAACTCAAATATTTGATGATTTTTTTATCAGATTTAAAAAAAACTTTGCTGTATAAATATAATAATCAACATTATTGCATACATATACATTTAGTCGGTAGATCATACATTAGACCACTAGATCAGTCATTTATTGGAAGATCACACATTGGACCGGCTCCGAAGAAAATGTATAGTTTGTAGTATGAGTTATACTGTATGAGAGAGGAAATATACCAGAGTGTGAATTAGAACTTAATAAGTTGGATAATTTGATGAATAATATACAATTGGTATTAAGGAGTAGGGTTCATTGATTAATGTGATAAACTGATAAAGACTTTACAAACTTTGAGGTTGAAGAATTTCAATAAAATGTATATTATCGATTAAGATATATTATGAATGATAAGCCATCTTAGCTTTTAAGTTTGGGTCATAACTTCCTAAGCTAAAAAAGAAAAACTGAAGAAGTCGCTCTACTGTAATACTGTTACTCCATTGTACTTCAACATTGAGTAAATCCCAATATTGAATATGTCAAATTTTAAATTAACTATATATATTTGCATACAAAAAACGACCCTGAGTGGCGGACTAATACGCCTCTAATTTTATTTTCTATGGATATTTTTAATTTATTATTATTACTACTACTAGTAGATACTTCACTCGGGTTGCTATTTAATTTTTTTCTTTTTCTTCAATAGGAAAAAATTAATTTCCTTTTAAAAAGAGCCTGAATTGTTTACTACTATTGGAGTAAATATAAACAATTTGATTCAATTTCAAAGTTTCCAAAAATAATAATCATATGTCTTTTATCATAAGTTGGTCATGTTAATTAAAAAGCACCTTTATGTACTTTAAAATATAATGAATAAAGCTTTCATTTAGATGATCCATATAAATCAACACAAATAAAAACCCATACAATTGTAAAAAATAAAAATAAAAATTTTCAACTGTAAAAAAATAATTCAATAATTAAAAAAAAATCAACAATATTATTGAAAAGCTGCATTCGAGCACTTGTAAATAGTAAACACTATATCCACATTTGAACAAATAATTCTGTTCATAACGGTCACAGGAAATGAAAAAATCCCTAGGGTTTTTTCAAGACACCTGGTGATCCAGGAAGTCACTTAAAGGTAGTGTAAGTAGAATTCAATTTCAACTAAGATCCAGACAAATGACTATGAATTTCAAATGAATCGGTTGAACAGTTCAAGCGAACACTCGTTTCCATGAAAAAGTGAACATTTGATTTTATTATACCTTTAGATTAATTTATTAGTCTATTATAGTATCAAGATAGGTTGAATTTATTTTTGGTAAACATTTCCCATACATAATAAATTGTGTAATATGTAATTATTAACTTATAAGTCAATATATAGACGTATTGTAAAATATGACGAATAAAATAAATAGCTTAAAATTAGTAAAAAATTTCTTTGTCAGTAAAAAATTATAATACTTATACAAAAGTAATGGTAAAAAATTTAAAGTTCCTACAATTAATATTTTTTTAAATTACAACAAAAACCATTAGTTTGCATTTAAATAACCAATTTTATCGACATTTGAACTTCAATTACCTATAAAAAAAATGTAAAGGTATTTAGATTTTCAATATTATTAAATTTCTTTAAAAAAAACTTAAGAGAATCTAATATTAAGTATTCAAGCTTTTTGACTGCGAAAAAAAATTGAATATTCATAAACAGCTTTAAAAGAGCCAACATATTTTTTAAATTATACTATATCTACAAAATACTAATATAAATATTTGGCAAAAATGTTTTCTAAAGTTTTCCCTTTATAAATTACCCTACAATTACCCATCAACAAAATATTAAATATTATTTTGAAAACCATGGAATTTTCAACTTTTGACAAAGTACCAACTAAATTTAATTTACTAACAAAACCCACATTCAATGTTGAAGATTGAAGCAATTTGATATAAAAAAAACATAGAATTAAAAGCTAATACTTTTATCGCTCCGCTATCTAAAAAACTAATTCGGTTTAATTTATTTTTTTTATTTTTCCATAAGATTTAAAAACAATAAATTTTATATCATTATTTAAAAAAAAATTATTCAATTAATTTAAATCAATTTTTTTGAGAATCTGTTACTATTAAATTAATCAAATTAATTAAATATTGCATGATGAATTCATATTTCATTAAATATACATTGAAAAATATTACATAATAACTTCATATTGTATTATATTTAGGTTAAAAAATAGAACAAAATAATCTTAGAGCGTCTAGATCTCAATTCAAGGTCATATCTAGAATTATATCCGCTATAAACGTATTTGGGTTAAAATAGTTTCTGTATCCTTTTACAAAATAAGAATAAAAGTGTAACCAGATTTACTAACGAATACTTAAATTGGAACATGATTATTGATTAGTAGTTTAGAACTAGGAATAAGGATGGATTATTCTTCATATAATAGTCTTAACGCATGTAACTTTCCATATCGTATTATATTATTCAAACATATTAATAAAAATGTAGCAAAAACATTAATTTTTTATTCACATATTTTTGTACTCATAATTTGGTAATAAAGCATTTAGATAACTTATTTAAATTTTTTAAAAGTTTATGCTATGAGTAATTTAATTTTTTGTATTTCATATGTAGTTTATATAAAAAAATGTCCTTAAAAATATTATAATTAATTTATCAATTATATATACAATAAAACTAGTTATTATTTTAATTGTATTTAATCTTTCCATCAAAATTATTATTAACATAAAAAATTATTAAATTTATTCTGTATCAACAATCAAAGATAATAATTAAATCAATACTCATTCATTGACGTTTATAAATTCAATGTATCTACTGTGTTATATAATTTAGAGACATAATTAAGTTTACAACACAATTATTAATCAATAGATAATGTTTTTAGTAGATTATTTTATTGTTTGAATTATTATGACCCCCTTCTTCACTATTTGCAATTAATATTGAATTGTCAAACAAGATCGTTATATACAATTCACCCCCTGGTCTTTTTTATTATTCTTTAATAATTATGACTTTATGAGTTATGATATACGTATTTTCTGTAGTATTTTCTTATATTATATTGTATAACATTTATTTTATTATTTATAATTGTTTCTCATTTTTCAATATCAGCTGTTTAATTATTATTTATACTTTAGGACATCTTAAAAATTAACAGCTTTATCAAATATTCTATTATTATTATTAAAAATGATTGTCTCAAAGATATTTTACCCTGCAATATTATTTATAATAAACTACCGAAAAAACTACAAGTACATTTCTATAAGTTCAATGTAAAAATAGAATAATTTAAAAGAACTCATTGTAGATCCGACATAAAAGAGAAAACCATCCACTGACTTAACAGAGCTGAACTCACCGAAATCAAGGAAATATTCAATATATGTACATGTATATTAATGTAAAGTGATACGTTGTTACCATGAAATTAGTTGGATATTATTATTGTATTATTAAATATTAGAATAAAACAATAACATTTTAACAATTTAATACACATTTTTTAATTTTATTTCTCATAATATTTTATAGTACTTGAAGGTTGAGGTATCATAATTTATGCACAATTTCGGAGTAGGCCAGTAGTTTAATAAAGTCAAACCATTTTAAAGGGTGCCTGAGAAATGAAGGGGCGATGAGAGGGCATCGGTAGGCAAGACATTTCCCGTGCAAATTATGACTCACCTTGGCCCACCCTGTGTTATTTGTTTGCTTAATACATAAAATAAAAATTTTTAATATAATATCCTACTATATATTTTTTTAAATAGTATATAAGTTTTAAAGTATAAAATTATAAAATTTAAATAAATTTAATTAAAGACACAATCGTTTGTATTAAACTTTAATGATAAATAATATATAATACATTACGTGGACACATTTTAATAATAAAACACCTAAAGACAATTTAAAATTGTTTTTAATAATATAATATTTTAGGATCTTTATGATCCTAATAACTTCATATATTGTAATATTACTTATAGAAATTATTATCTTAAAGTACTTACGTGTGATTTCTACGATAACACAAATTATATTCAAAGTTATATACCTACTTTGATTCACCATTTATTCATTCAATAATGCTCTAAGTCATTATTATTTGTTTACACCATGTTATATCAATAATTATTAACGGCCAAAATAATATTCAAGTATATTACACAACTTATTGTTTATGATATTTTTATCATTTTATTTTTTTATGCATACATATTTATCTCATTTAACAGAAAAACCACGGTAAATTTAACAAAATAAATGGCCTTGAAAATAATAATAAAATTACTAACAATGATTCGCCAAATGAATATACAATATACGGAAAATTAGATTGTATACTTCAAATTTATTACTATTAACCATTCATCATATAATTTTAAAAATATGACGCATCATAATGATATTAAAATTTAAAACTTTTATAAAACTAAATTAAAATAACAAACCATATTTCAAATATTAGATAAATTAAAAAAATATATATTTATGATAAGTTATAATATAATTTAGATACATACACTAAAAACATACATTGTGTAAAAATTTGTAACTTTGAGTCTTCGAATCAACAAAAATGTGATCAAATTTCAACTTTAAAAACTAAAATTTGTAAATATTATTTTATATTATTCACAAATTAAATCAATAAATAAAAAAACTAATTTTATACACTCGTAATTTTTCTAAAAAATGTTCCTAGGTATTAATTATTAACAAAAATATAAAAGAAATTACCTAATATGTTTTCAATTAGTGTCAGGTGAAAAATAAAAGTAATTAGGTATATTTGATTGACTCTTAGTTCTTGTAATTTAATAATGTATCTACATCATATTAAAATATTTATTTTATTTATACAATGCAGAATGATTAACGGTCATATTATTGAAATTTTTTAACTGAATAAAAATTATTAGATATACGACTATATATAGTAAATACATAATATTTTAAGTAGGTATATTTTGAAATATTTTGGGTATTAATTTGTTTTATAGTTTAACTATAGGCATAGAAAATATATAACCTCCAAAACCTTTTAAAATAATAATTACTATTATTTATTTAATCCATTACAACTTATATAATACACATAATAATTATATCTTCTTAGCGGTCTTAAAAAATTAAAATAAAAATGTATTTTTTTAAAAACGAAAGATTTTTATTAGAACATTATTAAATATTTATCCTGGAAATTAAATATTTTTTTAGGTAAAATTAACTCAAAAATCATATAATATAAACTTAGACCATTTACAATAAAATGAAAAGAGAAAATAAAACATTTTTAGACATGGTATATCTCTACCGGTAGGGCTAATGAAATTACGTAAGATTAATGATCCTGTCCTCCGTATGTTTGTCTTAGTATAATTCAGTAAATCTTCTATGCCATGTACTACCCATATAAATAATGACAAGTTTTATTGAAAATTATGGTAACATTTAACTAGAAACTGATTTTATTTTAATAAAAATATTCCTGTCAAATATCAAACAATAAAATATTTTAATATTTCTAAGAAATCTAATAAACAATATTTTAAATGTGTATATACTGCAAATACTATTGTATGAATTATTTATTATTTTAATTTTAGTCAACTTATTTATATATATATATATGTGTGTGTGTGTGTGTGTGTGTGTGTATATAATATTATATAAATGAGAAAAAAATGTTATCACTTTTAATTATTACTATTAATTACTCAATAGTATTTAATGTACCTTCTTCAATAAATTAATGAAGAGCCTACAAACGGTATTTTGAATAAATAGAAACGAGTCTTCATAACCAAAAACTCAAATGTACCTAATAATAATTGGTATTCGATAGAAGCACATTATTTTTCATCTCAAAACCCTTTAATAGATTAAATTTATACACGATGTTATTTCTTTCTCCCACTCAAAAATTCAAAATGAAAAACGATATCTTTTAAATATATACTCGTCGTCGCCAATCTATAACCCCCTTTATCATTGTGAGCTACAACAAAGACATTTTTATCGTGGTACGTGTTCGTAGATATGAATTCTTATACCGATATTCAAAAACTCTTAGTAGCTAATGAGATTTTGAATATTACAAAAATAATTAGACATATATATTATACTTTGTATAGAATCTACTATATGAATAATCAATAAATACGCACAAAATTGTAATAGAGAAACATAAAAAGTGAAAAATAACATATAGCAGACATGTGAAGTTTATACAAGTTATAAAATTCAATTGTTGCATGCAATTTAACTTTCTAACATAATGTACATCGACAAGGTTGACGAAACGAAAAGAAACCTGATATTTTCTTATACTATAGTGATATGTACGTTTATAAAAGCCACAAAATATTAAACTACAATATGCTAAAGTACCAACTACACTTTTAAAACATTTCGTTAAGATGAAAAAAATATTTTTATTAAAAATCGTTCGACGTTCGACTAATAATGGAACTCCTATCTATGCGAATTTTTTCTCTTCGTTATTCAATAATAATATAATTCATAATATTATTATATATGTTTACAAAGCCTTATTAACTTTAAAATTTTAATAATTTTTACTAATTTATATTTTAATTATTTATTGAATTTTTAAACTATTTCAATAAGTTTTAAAATATTATTTCTATTCCAAAAATATTTATGTAATATTAAATATTAAAATTTTCCGAATAATGAATATTTACAATAAAATATAAATGTTTGTACGTAAAATGTTTTAAAACTCATTCTGTACTGATATAAAAAATATATGTATATTATTGAATGCCTCAATTTGAGGAAAATTTTAAATAATCACTATTCTTACATAAAGATATTAAGTCGTGAGATGAACTTTTTACTTTTATAAAATAAAAGATGAAAAACATTTTTGGCTCACCTAACTAAAAAAAAAAGAAATCTGAAAATTGCTTGATAATTCTTATATTTTAAAAGTATTTTCTTGATAACGACCTGTAGACGAGGTAAACGAGATGCGCTGTTGGAAAGGGTGACGTCGCAATCGTGCTGGTATTTATAATAAATTACCTACATAATGTAATAGGTACAACATGTCTCATGCTTATCGCTGATAATATTTTTCATCATCATTCGACAGTCCTTCCAAGAAAACTGTATTTTATAGCTTTAGTTTCAATATTAACAGTAAAAACATTTTTTTGTATTTGTTTGGTTTACAGATTTTTTTTCTTTTATACGCAAATTATTATATGGAGATAATGGCAATAAAACCTGATAAGAAGCGATTCGTTTGTAGTTGGTCGGGACAACGGGGCACGATACTCAAAAAAGGTCTAATCCCATTTTAAACAAGACACATCAAAATGCAATAACTTATAATTATATACGTATTTACGTA
This sequence comes from Rhopalosiphum nymphaeae, assembly GCA_036289425.1. NCBI lineage: Eukaryota > Metazoa > Arthropoda > Insecta > Hemiptera > Aphididae > Rhopalosiphum > Rhopalosiphum nymphaeae. The sequence continues at coordinate 432,166 of JAZAQC010000005.1, read as the reverse complement.
ACACATAATATACCTACAGGCTATAATAATTAAGATACTAAATAGTAGAGACTAATTCATGTTCGTAAATTTTAAATTTAGATACAAAAAGCAATATAAGTACAATCAGTGGCGTATTTACGAGGGGACTATCCACCCCCGGATTGATGATTTAACAAATAAGAACAAAAAGCTTGATTTCATTTTATAATTTAACTATATTTATACATATAAATATATAATATAATAAACTTTTCATCCCCCCATCAAAAAAAAAAAAATAAATTATAAATACGCCACTGAGCACAATGGTCAATTTAAAATTCTTGATATATACAGATACATAAATATTTTTTTAATTATATTCGTATTTTTATCAACTAGATGCTATATAGTGAAACAATGACGAATATAATTTAGAAAGATATAGGTATATAAAAACGTATTATTAATTCATAACCGATATGGTTCAATCCATGATCGATCTCTTATCCCTGAAAACATTTATAGTCATCAATAGTATTACCGCCAATGCCAATAATGTTATGATACAACTCACAATATGATCTATTTACTCTCTCTGAGAGTTTTTAACCTCTGATCTCAATGCTTTGACGTAGATTACTAGACATATTTAAAACACTATGATTTACTTTAAGAAATACGAAATTCCGATTCTTTAAGAATGCACCAAAAACAAATTAGACAAATAAATATTAATAAGCCGAGTACCGTTTTTATTAAAAACTTAAATACAATCGATTGAGTAAATATTACATAACCAGTACTAAGAATCGCCAATAAGAATATATAATTAAGTATTTCTTCGTAAATAAATATCAAAGGGTCAAAGAATAATAAAACATTTATTTGAAGATATTAATGTTAAAGAGCTTTATTCTTTTAAGTATAATTAAATTAATAAAATTACAATAACATTTGTGTATGATATATAGGAATAACAGACAATAAAAATAACAAGAAATAAAAAAATCCTAAATTATAAATAAATATTAAAACCAATTTAAAAATAATATTTTATAATGTATCATATTAAAATATTTATTTTAACTTATAAAATTAAATAATGGATATTATTTTAACGACTAATAACACTAAAATATTACTAAAATTGAAATGCAAAATATTATAAATCATAAATAGATAGTAGATACTAAATGTATTATTGTTAACACTTAACAAACAATTAATATAAATATTTATTTTATGAGTACATAGTGAATTAGTTAATTTTTAGCAATTCAATGGTTTTTTTTTGGAAAATATCCTATTTGAAATTTAAATTCAATTTTTAACCGAAAGTCTACAAAAATTGAAGCATTGGTAAATTATTCATTTAACAAAGCTACAAAATAATGATAATTAAAACTTTATTTTAAGTCATAAATACAGAAATAACATAATTTAAACTCATATAGCTTATGTTCGAATTTCAAGACTACAAGCCATAAGTTGAATTATTATATTATTATAATATACTAAATTTATTTTAAAATTTTTAATTAGTATTTTTTACTTTTAAAAATCTAGAAATATATTTTCAAAAACAACTATAGGTAGGAAGTCACAACTTCCCCTTTCTCAAAATTTCTTCAATCCTAAAAATGTATTTCTACAAAATGTCCCTTTTTCCTAATATCGCTATAGTATAATATATAATTTTGAAAGAATTATTATAAAAACAGTCCCACTAGACAAAAATATCCTGTTATATAATATTAACACTTCAATATTTGTTAATAGGTACCTAATTTAAAAATAACCCAACTAATAAATTTAAACTTTATATTGATTACATTTTTTTTTTAATATAATATATTTAAGTCACTGAATCGTGTTTGTTAAGATAAATATTCAAGTCTCTATTAAATATAATATATATGAAATTATGTGATCTATAAGTGAATAGGTACACGTAACACTTATCTCAGTTTTAAGTATATTATAGTAAGTTTACTATGAGAAAAAATTATAAAAATTATAATTTTTTAAGATTTTACTTTTTAAATGAAAACATACATTTTTATATGTATTTTAAATCAGAATATACTTAGATACACAAAAGTCACATCTCGAACAATATTTGATTGTAAGTTCAAAATTTTCTAAATAATAAGTGTACCTAATATTAAATGGATAATATATATATATACATTATTACATTATATTGTGTGCGTGTATCTTCTTATCATTTTTAACTGAAAAAACGAATCTATAGGTACGTATATTTTGTATAATATTGTGTAAGTGCGTGTGCGCAGAACATTAAATCGTGTGGTAGAATTGATAGAAAAGAAACGACCTCGTGGATGTACCAAATACAGTGGAAATGAGTATATTATGTTTTTGATGGTCGCTCCTCGTTCGCCCGCTGTCCGCCGCTACCCCGGTATAACACCGGAAACCAATCCCCGGACACAAAGGGTGCGCGGCATTCTTGGATATTTTGGATTTTTTTTTTCTGTCCCCAATATATCCCGCCATGGTGACGAGACACAATTTACGTACGCACATATATGTATATAAATATATAATATACGTGTGTCATAAGAGTCGGATGCTGCTGCTGTAGCGGCGGCGGCCATAGTGTCACGCGTATGATCTATATATAGGTACCATATGGTTGACACGTGCGCGGCGTTGTAGTATACGATAATATGTATGTAATAATGTTACACACAGAAAGACTATTTGAAACAGTCGAAACATGGCGAAAGAGACACGACGCATACGGGCCGCACCTTGCGACGGATTTTCGTCCGGACGCAACACTGCGGCACACTTCCGCGTTCGCCATGTATGGGCGCCCGCGATCTCCGCGTTTCTATTATATACGTTTCCTCCTCAAACTCTCTCGCTTTTTAGATTTTTTTTTCTCACTCTCTCAGTCTCTCTCTCCTCCCTTCACCCAACCCACTAAAACATAAACACCGCCAACACACACGTGTGCACACGTGTGTGTTTTTCCTTTCGTTCGCTGTTATTAGTATTAATATTTAATATCTACTGGACCGTCGGAAGAAAAAAAAACATTAAATATAATATTGGTCATTATACTGCTATTGCAAATTTGCAAGTGTTACGTTCGACGATCATTTATATTATATGATTTCCGCTTATACATACACCTTCATAATATAAACGCCAAGCATTAGTTTTATAAACGTGTGATACAACAGCTGGGTGGTCACGTGGGTGTTTACTTTCACGATTACGGATTGATGAAACAAAACGACGAGGTGCAGAAATAATAGTTTTTATACGTAGGTTAGGTTAGGTACCCATATACGTACACATTTGAAATAAAAAGATAAAACTGTATGAAAAGACCGATATTTTATATTGCTCAAAATTTTGCTGCAGTATGCATACCTACTACGTCGAATGTAGAATACAAAAACAAAATCTCGATGTTTTGATTTTTGTCATTCATCTTAGTTTAATATTTTATTTTTCACTATACTTTAACGCCACACAAACTATATACAATTTTCCCTATCTTCGACATCAAAAGAGTAATGATTTTAGTTCCCAAACTTTTGTTAGAAAACATTTTCTTTATAACTTTACACTCATATTGAAGTTTAATGAAAAATTATTTTTTTTATACAGATTACCAAATTTTTTGATTTATTTAAACTTTTATTATTCTTTCTGTAATGTACTTAGATACAATGTAATATTTTATTTATTCTTTTTTAACACACATTACTATTAACTCGTATATTATGGTTATTATGGTAAACATTTTATTCGATTTTATAGAATTTTTAAATTTATTATTATTATGTTAAAAATACCAGACTTTTCAAGAAAAGAGAAAAAAATGTCATGTGGAAAACATGAGTCTATATACATAAGTAATAATAATATTAATAAATTGTCTGAAATCTGAGAAATGATTTTATATTTATATATATTTGAGTATAAATAATAATTAAGTTGAAAGATCTCTGGGTCCTTTTTCTTTTCAGTCAACGGGTTGTATCAGGTAGGTCTAGAAAGAATAAATTTGATATGAAAAGATTTAAATGATTATGTAGTTTATAATGGAATCATTTGTAAAATTTAGATGCTAGAATGGGAATGGTCAAAATAAATCATAGAAATATTTTTTTTTATAAAATCCTTTCAGTAATTTGTAACCACAATACCTACTACAATATAAAAAACTGTTATATTACCTTAATTACATAAAAACATAAAAACATATCTTATTCTAATTTAAAATGCTTAATAGTTGACTATATTATTTTAATTTTTACTAATAGTATTTATACAATATTGTAATGTATTATACATTTATACGTGTGTACTTGTATACCTGGTTATACATACTCGTATAATATCATTAGTACTTAATATAAGTAGAAACCATAGTTTTGACATGTAAATTATATGCCAGTATAATAACATTAACCAAAACTTAACATTTACATTTAGAGAAAAGATTAATTTACGTTACCTAACCGTATGTTGTAGACAGTAGCATAAATAAATACAGATTACAGGCAGGATGTAAAGTGTTCACAATTTACACCATAAAACCAACACGAGTTAATACAACAGAAACATTTAAAAAAAAATGTATTAGATAGTAAATTAATTGTAATAGTTTATAATATTATTAAATATATAGAAAATAGATTCATTAACTATAAACAGCTAAAAATAAGAATACTATACATTTATGATAGTAAAGTAACCCTATACAAAAACAAATGGATACTATTCTCATTCAGTATCATTTGATACATCTATTGTATAATTAAAATATTAAATAACATATTTTATTGACAATTGTCTTTAAATAAAAGTTAACTCGTAAAAATACGAGTATGTGTTTAAAATTCAGTAAGTTTTATTTACGATACTATAAAATGTACTATTCAGTTTTCCTACTTACAAGTCATTTTTTTACAAAATCAATAAGATCATGATCTATTTATTATTTTTGTAATATGGTTATATGTCACATATATACGTTCCCATTGAAATATATAGAATGGGTCTCACAGTTGGTGGTTTTATTAATCACTGAAAAGTCGGTAGACATGACAAATGATTATTACGGACAAGACTATAATTCAAAGTTTCAGTTAAAAAAAAAGTAAAAACGTAGAGATTCATTAAAACGAAATGAATGTCCGACAGTTGAAGATCAATTCTTTTATTGACATTCTACTTTTATAGAATATAAAAATTGTTTAACTCAATTATTTATATTATAAAATGTAATATATATAGATATATTTAGATAATGAAATACGTTTTGAATAAAACAGTAACTTATGATTTCAAAATTTATCACAATAACTTTAATTTTTTGTAGGTAATCTCACATATAATAATTTCATTATATTTTTATCTGACCATTATCTTAGATTCAATGGCCAATAGTAATTTAAAAATAAACATTTCTAAAATGATTAATCAAATATTATGTTTGAAATAATAACTGAAGAAATAAGAGACATATTCAAGTATGTTCCAAATATTATGAACTCAATTTGTACATACTAATATAAAGGTTTTAATTTCATAGTGTTATATTATTGTTAAAATCTAATTGAATAATAGATATATGTATTTTTAAAGGGTTAAAAGTTTAAAACATTAAATTCACAAAAATAAACAAAAAATTAAATTTGACTCTCAGTACTCCTAGTAATTATAGATATTATGGTGAAGCTGGCGGTTATGTACTGATATAACCACTATAACCTATTAGAATAAATCAAGTTTATGTCTGTGTCAAAAGCAAAACAATCAAAAGCTGTCCGCCTACGCAATAATCACTTGGTCCTTATAATTTATCTTTACACCATAGTTATACATCATCACTCATCATTATACATTAGTATTGATAATATTTATCATGAATAAACAAAACTATAAAATTGTTTAAAAGCAAAACACAACACAATTTTATTACTGTAAGGTTGTTTTATGTACCTAAAGAAATATTTAATGGTATTCATGTTTATACAATGAGTATGAAAACATTTATATGAAAGATTTTGGAACATTTTTAATGGACAGGGATAATTTTTTTTTTTAACAGGTAATAAATTGATCTACTGTATAATACGTATCCGATGAATTTTGCAATTGGGAAGTCACTGTAATAGTAAATGTTTAAATTTGAATCCAATGATAAATTATGAAACTAGGTATATAGTGATGGAAAACGCCTAGATTTTAAAAGATATTTTATTATACATATTTTATACTGTTATATAAGTAATTTATTTTTTTATAAGTATTAAGTAATACATACTGTATCATGAATTAATTTTTTGTAAAAATATAGCAACATTATTTTTATTATATTAACTAATAAGTCAATACCGACGTACCACAAAATAATGTGAATATAGGTGTGTAGCCACAGCCGTGTCGTCATAATTTGGCGCCGGGAACAAATTTAAAAATATTCATCCCCTTTCATTAACTAACCTAACTTTTTGGTGTCCCCTTAAAATTTTCACACGGGGCATAGCCCGACTTGCCCCCCTACAGTACGGCTCTGTTTGTAGCATACCTATATACCTAAAAAACAAACTAAATATACTTTGAAAATGTGATTCCGTGTAAGGAATACAATTATGCGTAGTAGCAAGAAGTGCTGAGTTCCTACAAAAAATATCTTTTTTAATTACAACAAAATTTATAAATAAAAATATTATTTATTTTTAAATATACAATTTTTTTTTTAATTAACTTAAATTGTCTATAAAAAGAAATTATGCAATTGTATTTTTGATATTTTTATAAGAAAAACGTAAATGGAATCTTATATTAACATCTCAAACTTCTTGACTAATTATAAAAATTATTATAAACACTTCAAAAAATTAAAAATTAAAATACCTTAAAATTGGTCTTCATATTTTTTAAATTTAATTGATAATTTAAGTAATAGTTGAATGTTTCAAGTTACTACGATTGAAGTACAACAAAATAACAAGAATCATTATATTATGTACGTTTTCATTCAATGTCAACTTAATCAAACTTCAATTACTCATATTCTGTGGCTTTACGTTTATGCTAATTATTTTTTTTTTATTCTAGTTTGAAACTTATGGAAAAACTTGAATTAAATTTTAAGATTTAGGTGTTAAAATTTAAAATAATATGAATTTATAACTAAAAAATAACTTATAAGTTGATATTTTTATAATTTTCCAATAGCGTTAAGAACAGCTTGACCTTCCTCAGAAAACGGATAGTGGTGTCATTGATGATTATCGTTGTTGGACTGGAGAAAATCAAGACTCGTTTCACCACTACAGAACATTATAATATTATGCCCATATAATACACAATCACAAAAACGGTTAGTTATAATTAATACATTTTCGTGTATAACAGATCGTTATGTATCGAAATTCGTGGCTGGAAATTAATCACATTGTCCAACTAACACGATATAGTTTTGCCACTGTACAATATTAACTCAATACAAATTCGTAGACACGAAAACGAATAAAAACGTTATTGAAAATTTAACGGTGAAGTTAGACGTTAAAAGAAGTTTAAAAAACCAACCGTGACGACCGTTTTGTGGATTAAGCAACAGAAAATATCACAGTAACATATTTACTATGCAAGTTTATCCACATTGGATATCACCGATAAATGTTTCTGTGGAAACTTTTTGAACAGGCCAGTCCATTCTATAATGGGGTTCTATAAACTGCAAGATAGATCCAGGACATATTTACGTATCATTTTTTATAAAGTAAAATATATTTCAAAGTACTACCAGAGATTAAATTTAAATTGCATCAAAACATTTTCATAAATCTTCTCATTAGGTTATGTAGGAAAAAAATTAACGTCCATCTTGAAAGTTATTAATAGTTATTATTAAAAATAAATTATATTGAATTTTTTTTTAAAAATCGCATGAAAAATAATAAAATTCGTCAAATTAAAAAATCAAAAAATATTCTTCTTAGATAATCTAGAAAAAAATCTAATAAATTTATAGAAATATTCAAAACAGTAATTAAACACCTAAAATTACATAAATTAACCTTACACTAAGTCAATAAGTCGTATTGGTCTAAAACTACAAATAATACCAAGTACTTCAACGATCTCAATACAATTATTATTATAGATCTTCATAGCACATATATTATAATTAAATACTTGAAGCCGTATATAGAAAATATTTTATTCATAATCAATAAAAGTCAGAATAATAGATAAATACCTGAACAAAAAACTTTTAATTTAAAATTTCCAAATAAACCAAAATTAAACAAATGAATATAACACTGCAATGCATTCTCACTAGTTTTGCAAATATTAATACTAAATATAGATAACGTATACTAGATTTGCAGCGTTATTATATTTTGTTGTGATCAACAAATAATTAGGTAAGGTACGAATTCGGCAGAGGGAAAGACAAAAGCCTTTATTCTTAAAATAATGCATGTACCTACATATGTCTACCACATAATAAAATATAATTTGATATAGTAACACCGAATGTGATATGGCTTTTTTATATTAATTGTAATAAAATAATTTGGCAATTGACGCTAATATTTGATTATGTCTAATAAACCACGTTACATTATTATTTCATACATAAATTATTACCTATAAAAAAATACAATAATTTTCTTGAATAAATAATTGCTTTAAACGGACAAAAAAATTTCAGTGTACTATAATATTTCCCAGTAGATCCAAATGTACTTTTCTCATTTTCAATAATGCTAACGGACATGTGTTATAGTCGAACGGTATGAAATATGAATATTGTGGTTACAAAGTTTATATCTTAATGTGTAATTCGTGTTGAATAATTTGCTGGCCAAACCACCCAAGGGAATAGTTAAGTAATCTTGTATAATATATGTATTATATGATAATTGGTAGAATTAAAATATTACTTTAATTCGTGACTAAAATTTAAATACTGTAGGAATCTATTGATAACAATCAATAACCAAATACAGTGTAATAAAAATAATCAGTTTATATCATGTACAAAATATTAGTAAACGGAATAATACCTATTTGTATGGAAAATTAATTTTTGAAATTATGTTTCTGGACTTACAACATTATAAAATAATCTATTAAATTAAATTATAGTTAAAGAATTCATAAATAATGATAAAACATTATGAAAGCTTATGTATTTAATATATTATATAACCCCGATATAATTTTAAAATTTTAAAATGTATATCATTAAATTCTAGTGCTTTAAAATTACTCAATAAGTGTTTAACAATGAAATATATCTTAAATATTTAAACAAATTCTAACAAGCGTTAGTAGTTACTGAGCTTTATTAAGCTTAATAATATTAATGATATATAATTTTACTAGGAGGGAACTTTTTCTCAAAAAATAACTATAATCATAACTATAAATAATTTTATCTATAAACTTTAATTTTAATAATGTTGAAAATGATAATTAAAATACAAGTGTAACCAATCACTTATACCTTTATGGAATGCGTGAATCACATTTTTTTGTTAACCATTATAAAAATACAAGTAAATAATTTTTGTTTAACAAAATAAATGTTTAATTTTAACTATCAAATACATATACCTATATAAATTGGACAGTAAATAAATAAAACAAATAACAATATTACCAAATGTTTTGTCCGATACCATTTAAAATTATTAATTATTGTATGAAAGGTGTACTTTACAGGAAATAAATTCAAAACTGCAATATGTGAATTGTTTTAACAGATTTACTTAAAAATGTATAATCATAACAAAACGTTATCATAAGTTTACATCGTTACTGTATGTTAAAACTACCTATATAAGAGTTTGGCATATATATAATTTTTGTAAATAAGCTGCAAAGATTTTGTTGACAGCCGTCCCTACAATTTTCATCGCATTTATTTATTTATTTATTTTTAACAATATAAGGCTTTTAGAGAATCTATCTACAGTAAAATGCAAAACAAAACTAACCATTAAATATGCAAATCCTGGTCTTACATTTAGGGGTCAGCAATTGTTTCATATACATCTGAATTTATCATAATATTCGTTTATGTATTCGCCGATAAATTTGAATTCGTAATGAACGATTTAAAGTCGGCCAAAAGTCAAAAAAAAAAACGAAAACAATGATATGATCCGTCGTAAATCGTATACCTAGTAGGTGCTATTATAATGTTACATTCGATAATCGACGACTGAGACTTACTAACGTAATGATATTATACGGTTAATACGGATGTCTCACTCACTTGCAATAGAAGAGTCTATTGTCGTTGGCCAGGTGTACGCTCCATCCCGGTATCAGCCTGTTCTGTATGGACTGTAAGAGATGTGACGTGTTCTTCTGGCCGTGCGCACCTTGTCCTTGCTGGAGCAACATGAGTAAGAAGAGTCCACCGTCGTCAACATGTCAACATCGAACAAGAGAAGAACCGCCCGTCCGGCAGGACCGTAGCGGTGGTGATCGTTGTAACCGCAGTAACCATCACCGGCATATCGCGGATCGTCGTACAGCAACCCTTTTATTTTTTATTTAATCGGGCGAAATGAGTAAAACCACGGTATGATAACACTAAATCGACTCACCAGGAAAACAATAAGCCGGTAGAACGAATAATCACAATTCACACAATTATCATTAATAGAGGTAGGTACCTAGGTATAAAATATTATTAAAAAATTATTTTGCAATTTCGTGTGACCGCGAACCGTATACCCGGTTATTTCTATTCGTCGCGAGATCGAAATCAGCGAAAACGACAGCGGCAACGACAACGACGACAATAACATTAACAGTAATATTTATATTATTATAAGTACGCGACGACGGCGACGGTGGCGGGACACGACGAACAATGCTTGAGCGGATAATGAGCACTACTATCACGGGGGACACACGCCGCGCACGACGAGGAGTCGGAATCGCGTACGCTCACGCACAAGCGCCGGTGCCAAGGGTCAGTGCAGACCGGGGCGTGACTATACGGTGGGCAACGTGCGCGCAGTGCGGCCAAATCGTCGGCGAAACACTGATGAAAAGCTCCGAAGCGCCACGCCGCCACCGCCCCGGATGGGATATAAAGTTCCGCCGACCCCGTCCCTACCACGCCGACCGACGCTTACTTGTTTTGTTATGCGAACGTCAACCCCGCTGCCCCACCCGGCCCGCGCATGGAATCGCCACTACCGCCGCCGCCAACACTACTGCTTGCTGCTAGTGCTGCTGATATCTTTTTGACGGAAGAATTAACTTAATAATAATTTACAACGTTCGTTCGTTAAATATTCAAAATTATTATAATTTTTTTCAAACAATTATAATAATGTATCCGATGCATCTCTTAAGTACCTCTTACTTTCACGTCCTGAAGTGAAAAAAATTAATGACGTTTCCTCGTTATTCTAGAAAAAAAAATCTAAATGATTTTGCAACGACTATACGTTTTTTTATTTTTCATTTTTTATTCCTTCGTTAAATTATAAAACTATACATATTTAAATATTTTATTGGCTGGTGTGTAAGCACGCATTTAAAAATAATATTTAAGTAAACAAATATTCTTTGACTTGACAATATAGAATAATTACAATTTTAAATAAAATATAAAGAATAACTATTTAACATATTAATACATTGATATATACATTAATATGACGATAAATATAAAATATAAGATATAACGATACATAGAAAGTATGAGTAAATATATTTATGTTATACATTTCATAATAAACCCGGAAATTGTATAAACCATGAACTGCTCAGAGAAATTATTTCCAAACAAAAAATGAATCAAATACTACACATTCTCAAAACTTATGGCCCCGACTCCCAGTATATCAAAAAGTACAAAGTAAATGTTTTTATATTAAAACTTTCAGATTTGAATTTAGGGAAACAAAGTTTATAAAATAACATGCATTGTTTTGAAATCTCCTACATTCTTAATTTCCTAACTTTAATCTGCTCTAAGTTTGCGTACATTTTAGACTATCAACATATTAAAGTTACATACTAATATTATAATTTATAACTAAAACAAAAAATATATTCTATAAATTAAAACTCAACACGATATGGTATTAATATTAAGTCGATTAAGACAATGTTTATTATGTGCAATTTTTGTTTATATATTAGAATTCAACAGTTCCAATTTTTAGATTCCTTAATCGTTCTAAATTCTAATATAATAATTTATAAAAAGATACAACTGTACGAGTATATTTCTTTAAAATATTGGTAAAGAATCTTATAGAAAAAAGTATTAGTATTTGGTATTAACCAATCCCTTCTTATTATCTAGCTCCTATGATCTCCTATATTGAAGTTCTAAATTTTTTTTAGTTCAATGTATAACCTGATAAATTATTTTTTCAAGCCAATATCAAGATTGTATTGTATTTTTCAATATTGTTAAAACTTTAATTTTCTAAATTTTAAATTTAATGTAAATAACTCTATAAAACTTGTTTTTTTATATAATTAATATTTCCTTGCATGTGAAAATTACATGAATATATCTAAAACTTACAAAAGTAATAAAAAACACTTCAATTTTTAATCAAGCGTAGCCATATTTTAGGTATTTTTTGTTTAAAATCATTTTTAGAAAACTTTAATTCAAATTTATAAACTCCCATCCCAGTATTCAATCACCTACACAAATTATATATAGCACAATATTATGGTTGAGTTATATTTGTTAGATTTGTGAATAACTATATTTAAAAATAAAGAATTATACATAATATTATAAAAGATGTGCCGAGTTAAAGAAAATATGAATATTAATTTAATACATAATGTTATTAAAACACGTACTTATCATGTGGTGTATGTTGTTTAATAATATGATAGTATAATTAGTATATATATATATATATATATATATAATAATAATGTGTAATATCATAATTTTATTCTCACTAAATATACTTACTTATTTTTGAGATTCTATCATAACGCATTTATTGTTTTAGAATGCATTTTTTTTTAATAATAGGTAGCAAGAAAACTGTGTTGGCCTTGACCGAGTATACATACCAGTATACCATCACTGTAGTCTATAACTATACTTAACTAATATTTGGGCGTGCCATTGAATTTAAAATCTGAATTAGGAAACGAAGTATATAAATATTAATATTTTTTGTAAAAGTAACTGAAAAGAATAATATTTTGTATAGTCAGTACATAGTATAAAAAAATTTACAAGAGTTAGATAATCTATAAACTAAAATAATCTAAACAAAAAATTTCAAACAAAAAAAATTCCATATAGCAAACAATGAATACGTGTTAATTTAATAATTAATTGTTATTCTATACCTATTAAAATATAAAAACTAATTGTATTATTCGATACAAATTTCAAAAACATGAATGAATTGTTTGAAATTTTGTTTTAAATTCTTATACAGTTAAATTAATAAATCATAATTTCCATTTATCAATAAATTTTTGGGTATTAACTATTAACAAATCTATAAATAAATAACATTTTGTACAGAACAATAGGTACATCTCGTTCATCAAAAGTTGAATATTAATAATTTAAAAATATATTTAACTAAAAAATATCATCGAGGAATGAGTATATATTTGCAATAGTTTTAATAAATAAAAATATTGGTCACACTCACACTATTTCATTAATATAGGTATTTAAAATAATTATTCAAAGGCCAAACAACAAATAATTTTTAAAAAAAAATTGACTCTACATTGCAAATATAATGAACATAATATGATAATCAAAATATTTTATAGCCATAAATTATTTTTATAGTAAAAACAGTGCAATATTGATTCATAAACAATATACTAAGGCAACTTTATTTTAATTTATTATATGTCACATGTTTTATTAATATATCGTTACATACATTAGCTCGGATAAATGTGCGTAACCTACTGTTAAATTAGTAATTACTACCTAGTAACTACCTAACTAATGGTTAAACGTTATGTTGTAAATTTTAAGTATACTACAAAGATTATATTATTAATGTAGTATTCAATATTGAGTCAGAGATAAATTTAATGATCAATAAATCAAAAAATGTTATATCAATCATGATTTATTAACAAAAATAATATGTATATGTAATGTATATGATAATTTATAATTAACATTATACTACGGATAATAAGTTATTGTTCATAATAATTGATTTTAGAATCTGAGTGAAGTGTTTCTTTTCTAGCTGTCTGTCATAATCTTTTAAAGCAGAAAAAATGATTGTATTTCTACTTTGAGAGTGATTTCTATTAGACAATTCAATTTAGTTTGGACTATATGAAGTTAGAGTTTAAAAATGCATAGTACTTCAAAATAACAGGAAAAAAAGGGAAGTGATTTACTGTATAGTGTACAAGCCGAGTATGCCTCGTCATTTTGAGTAAATCACTGTATCTATGTTAAATTTGAATTCATTGGTAACTCGTCTCATATAAAAGACAATTCTGAGCAAATAAAATCTGTTAGTTTACATTACTAAGTATATATTCTGATATGAACGCATTTCTGTCAAAGTAATTTATTTTACTATTAGTAATACAATATGTTTAATTAATTTTTATCAAATATATTTCATTTAAAAATATCATGGCATGTATAAAATATAATTATACATTAAAAGTTTCAAGTATCCACAAACAATATTTTAAAAATTTACAAAAAATAACTAAAATCTTTATTCGTCATTTAAACATTTAAATATCTAATTTCGGCAAAATTTAAACTTAAAATTTCTACAAAAAAAAAGAAACTGTGTTTATATTATATTTTTTAATTTTTTTGATTACACTTTGAATTATTTTTTAGAAATTATGTATTAAGCTTTAAATTCTTAGCTATAAAAATTTAACATAAATACATAAGCTCAATTTTATTTTATAATCGTTAAAACCTCTAATTTTGACAAAATTCATCAAAATCACGAAAATTTACAAATTATTTTTTAGTAAAAATGTATAGAATTTCAATTTTTAAAACTAAGGTTTGAATATGTAGTACAAAGTTCCTTATAAGTAATTCATATCGCAACCAAAAAATATAAAAATTAAAAACATAATTTTTTCATAGGTATTTAAAGTTAAAATTTAATCAAAACTAAATATTTAAACCAAGAACCACGATTTTAGTTATTTTGTTATAATTTGAAAATAATTATTATTAGTGTAGAATTTTACGTAAATAATTATATTTTACTATAAACAATGACATTTTCAAAATTTTTAAAATAATAATATGGCTATATTTATACCGCTTAACTTTTAACCGTAATAAAATACTGAAATAAATTATTGTAATAAAGCAACATAATTTCTGTTGCCATTAAAATATATATGAGTACTTTTTCTAATTTTTTTTTTATTTTTAAGTATTTACTTTTGAATTTTTTCAAATATCAAGTACCATTTTTAATTTCATATTCTGATTATGTAAGTACTTTTTTTTTAATATTTCAATTTATTGTCAATAAAAAAAAACAGCGATGGACATTGTGCATCAATCACCAAAAATAGATTAACTTTGTTCTTTATTATAATTTAATAATAGATTTTTACCCAGGATGTTTTTAATATAATTTTCACTGAGAGTAATTGATTTATTAACAAAGTGAAAATTATTGTTGGTACTTAGAAATAGCCAGTTTTTATATACGGTCACCAAAGCTGTTTAAATAATATTTTAGCATATATATTTTATTTTTTTGTTATTTTGATATTTTATTCTAAACAAAGGAATGAAGATGCTGCATATACGGTATATACATAAATATTTTATGATTACCTATAGTTTATACATTTATGATTACAACCTATTTATTATATAAAATAATAAAATGATATTATAGGGATGAAAACCGACTGGAATAATCGAAAAAAATATTTGTAACATTGGATGTTAAATATTTCATTAATTCAATTTGCAATATATCAATAAAGCTCAAAGTCGGTACACCTATGACCTATATAATGCAATATCGCTATATTATAATCATTGTTTTAAACTTAACATGCCGTCTAAATATCATATAGCCATGTTATATAGGTTAGCTTATTATTATTATTGTATTCTACAGTTATATTTCAAAAACGTATACATAATATAATAAAAAAAGAAAAATCATAATAACTATATATAAGCCTAGATTAGAGCCTATAGAGGAAACAAGGAAAAGCACACCCCTGGAGACGTAAACATACCCATTTTACCGTCAGTCTTAAATTAAATCACTTGGTTTATACCCTTTTTAACACAAAAATATTAAACTGGTTATAAAGTTATTATTATTTAACAAATCATTTAAAATATTTTTTGAAAAAATGAATAAAAATAATTTAATATCATAGGTACTAACACTATTAACTAAGATACTAATTACTATTCATATGTAATTTAATTGTATTGATTGAAATTTGTTAAAATGTTAAATTTAAATTATGTATAATTATTTTCATATATGCAATTCATTATATTTGTATACTTATTACTTACATATTTAGGTTTACATAATTATATATACTAATAGTACTTGATACTATAAACATAAAACAATTAAAAAACAATTTTTATATGATTTCGAGTATGTCATTAATTTATATGTATAACTGTATTGGTCAGTTGTACATTGTACGTACATTTTACAATATTCAAATCTTTGATAAAACGTAATATTAAATATTAATAGGAAATTTTCCATCGATAGGAGATCACAACAAAGAATTTACCTATATAAAGGACTTAATACGGATTTAGCCTTAATACTTAAACATAGCTAATAAATTGCAACGTTATGCTCGATAAAAAAAAAAACATAAAAGGGACCGAGAAAAACTGATTATCTATTATGTAGTATATATTATAAATTAAAAATATATTTTCTCGATAAATTATAGATAATAAGATAATATCATACTACACTGGCGTGTTAAAAGAATAAATAAACTTAATTAATTAATTTAGTATAAATAATTAAAAACAGATATTTAATACCTGCACGGTTACGAGTAATTGATAGCCTCCACGCAGACCTCAAATCTCAATAGATATGTTCTGTTTACTCGTTGTACGCACGTTTGGACCTTAGATTGTATTTATTATTATCTATAATCTATCAATCTATAACTTTGGTTAGTAGTTTGTATATCAAACAGTAAAGCGGATAATGATCGATGACGACAATGAGTAGAACACCCACCGTCAACGTCAACATCGGTGTCGAAATACTTATACAGCCCGTGGTAATGCGGTATTATACATGCTCAATGTTATTATTATTATCAATAAAACATATTATTTATTATTATAATGATAGTTGGCTTATCCAGTGCAGAATAATAATATGTTAAATAATGTTACACATGTACCTGTAATAGATTATAACTATTGGTTATTCAGCTATTGGTTTCTACTACCAATATTATAAATTATAATGTATTATATTTATAACCTTATAGGTATATTATTTTATATAATAGTATATAATATAAGTAGCGCTTATAATATAGGTATACCGGAACTCGGAAGTTTACACTACGTGTTTGCCGGTATAATGACTTCATGCCCTTCGTTTCCATTTAAATATATTTTACTCTGTAATATAATTTAGGAAGATTATTACTATTTTATAGATACCCACAGTACAATAATAATATTACAACATGGAATACCTACTAAATTAACAAAAACATATTATATTAAAACAAAATGTTAAATTTATGTTTAATGTCTTTTGTCATAATATGAAATGAAAAATGTATTGTATAGTAGTATAGTTGATTAATATAAATATTTTAAAAATTGAATTATGCCGTTAATTATACATTCTAATAGCAACACCTAATATAGACTTATATTCAACATATTATCTATAGAATCCAACCTATTGTAAATATTGTAATAGTGTCACTAATAACTGTAAAATATTATCTAATATTTAAATAATTGTAACTAAAGCCAGTGGCGCCGAGTCCTATGTTTAGGTCAGGCCACGGCCTGACCATATTTTCAAAAAGGAACCGACGATCAGAGGGGGGCTGGACGTTTTTGCAGTATTTTAATCAACATAATAAACTATACTTGGTTACTACTAATATTTATTAATTTATAAATTTAGTAACTAATTAGATATATTAAAATATTGATAAAATAAAATATGATGTTTATGGAATCTAAAAGTATTTGATAGTAATCGTATAGATATCCTGTATATATTTAAATAGATATACAACAAATACGGAAGAATAATATACATACCGTGATATATGGTAATGTATAATTTAAAATACTGTATTAAGCAAACTTTTTGAGAGATTACGAATAAGAAGTAAAGCTCGTGGGGGGAGGGGTACACAGGGGGACGGAGTAGGCTTTTGGCCGTTGGGGTGGCTTAGGGCCGTTGTATTTTCATTTGGCCTGAGTACATTTTTAGAAGTTTGGCGCCACTGACTAAAGGCATTTGCAAAGTTGTTTAAAGACCAATAAAAAAAAAAATATTTATACCTAATTGATATAATTAGATATTAATATTAATGATTGCTTAGGTAGGTAAAATGATACTAATAATATAAACTACTTAGAAGCATTACAAGTTAAAACTATTTAATTAATGGTTAATGATAATTGGTAATAACATCGATTAGGTATATATATAATCAATGGTAATAGATACTAATTTATATATTAAACCTAAATTATTAGTATGTTCATTGTCCATATAAATAATTAATTTTTAAAAAACAAAATAGTAGTACGTGTATGAAACTATGAAATCAATGGTACAATCATTAAACCATTGATTTTGTTATAAATATTTAACAGATTATCAATGATATATGAATATCCAAGTAGCCGTATACGGTATACGATAACTAAAATAATGTTTAAGTGGTTTGTCAAGAGTTGACATTGTATATTTGTATTTATGGGACAAAATATTATTATTGAAATTATAATTTTCTGTAACGGGGTAAATATAATGTGTTTTTTTCACAATATTGTAATATTATACACAAAATTTATAG
Source organism: Rhopalosiphum nymphaeae (assembly GCA_036289425.1). NCBI lineage: Eukaryota > Metazoa > Arthropoda > Insecta > Hemiptera > Aphididae > Rhopalosiphum > Rhopalosiphum nymphaeae. Next base: position 413,119 of record JAZAQC010000005.1, on the reverse strand, counting down.
ATAGCCTAGAAAAATATATAAAAATAATTAATTTTAATTTCATTCTTAGTATTTAGACAAATTGTACAAAAAATACAAACATTGATTTTAAATGAAATATTTTAATTTTAAAGGCAATTTTGGTTGAAGCTGTAACCACTTCTAAATTATAATATATAATTCATAAGTCATAACTTACAATTAAATTATTAATTGTTAAGAAAAATAATAATTAAAACTTATAGTTATAAAAATATTGTTCTCCGCTTATAAATATACTAACTAAAAGCTATTATATTAACTTGGAATAACCATACAATTTAATAGGTAAATCTGAAAACCATTTTTGCTGTAAATAAGTTAAAATTTAAGAATGATAAAAAAAAAATAAAGAAATTCAATTGTATTTGTCCTTTAAATAAACCCAATATAAAGTATTAATGATAACTAGGTATCTACTTTAATCATTGGCCAATGAATAAAGATTATCTGATTACCTTCATTCTTCACATACTTAGGAATTTTTATTTTTGCTTTCTTTAGATTCATATAATTATACATTTATATTTATTCAATTTTAATAATTATTATCAATATTAATAAGTACCAAATTAAAAATATAAATAATGTTTAAAAACTAATAATTATTAACTCCAGTAATAAAATACAGAAAAACAGTTTAAAAATAATATATTTGATTAATGACTAATAATTTTATTATTGAAATAGAATTCAAATATACCTAAAATAATATTTTGTATAATATAATAAGCTATTGACCAACAATAAAATAAATTTCTTGTACAGATTATTAAAAGTATTTTAAAGTATTGTATTATTATAATATTATTATATAATTAAAAGTTTAACAAAAAATAAAAATCCATTACCATAAATATTATAGGTACTTTTTAGTTTTTTTTATTATGTAGGTAACAATAAATTATTTTATAATTTTAGTCCCATTTATTACCAGTCATGATGTTGACACTAAATTGTAATGGCAATGTTGTAAGGCTATATGCATGTATTATAGTGTTTAATAAATAATTTGTTGTTTCTTTTAAAAGTTAACAAAGTTTATAATGCAATAAATTAGGAAATTAAAAAACCTGTCAACGTTTTTGTCCTATATATATTTTTAACATAGTGTTTGATAAAAATATACTTAAATAATAAGTTAGTTTTTACTTTTACTTAAATATAAAATTTCTTCCATATATTATTTTCTGTTTAATTTCTTACAAATAATTTATAGGTAATAGGTTCCTACATTATCCAATATTTTTATATTTTTTTAATAGTTCCCTAATACATATTCCTTTGTTAGTTTACTATTTATAATTATTACATTTCAATTGCTAGGTCATAAGCATTTACCTGTGAAATTAATAGGTCGATAAAATCTATGGTCTTGTTACATTCAAATATTGTGCTACAAAAATATCTTGAACGAGTAAATCAATCAAAGAGATGAATTCATATAAGTACAATCCATGGATTCATTTTTTTATCACATTTCATATTTATATTAAACCAAAGACATACCTAGTATAATGTAAAATATTTTTAATTTTAAATGTGCAGCAACAAAATGTTCATTTCATTTAATGTATACTACTTGCAAAATCAATATTCCCTTATAACAAATTATAATTAATATATAATTTCCTTATTTTTGTTATATTATTCCTATATTTTTTTAGTAAAACAGTTCAATTAGTTATATCAGAGATAAATAATAAAAAAATAAAAAAAATATATACTTTCAATAAACTAGTTAATTTATTGTATGAAAATTATTTATAAAACTAATACAAACTACTTGATCTCATATTCAGTACCATTCATATAAAAAGACAAAAAGTGTTTGAATACTTCTGGGTTGTAATCTTCTAGAACTGGAACACCTTCATCAAACACACAATTTTTATATAAATTTAACAATGGTGTTTGCCAATAAATGTTTTTCATCCTATTTTCTTCAGGACCACCCAAACTATTCAATTGAAAAATAGAAAAATGAAACCATTGAGAATTTGTATGAACACATTGTAGTGTAATAGGTTCTGGTAACTCTTTAACATCTTCCCCGTATTTAGATTTGGCATTGGCAACAGCAAAAGCATAACATTTCATCAATGATCGTCCAATTATTTGTGTTTGTAATACAGGTGTTTCGTATAAATTTTTAACCTCTGTTTCATTATAATGTATAAATGCTGTATGAATGTTATTAAATTTACCTGTAATAGGTGAAATAAACTCATTTTTATTATAAATATTGATTTCATCTAATGATATCTTGTAATCCAATGGATATAAATCTGGTAGTTCTCCTTGAACGTCATCCGTGTGAGAAGCTAAAGAAGTGTCGGATAATAACAATAAATCAGCCCTTAAATTAAGGCTTATATTTGCATTTCTTTGCAAAGGCACTTTAAAAAAAACATCTTTAGCAATTACTTTATTGGAACTCATATTTCCAACACTTGATTCACATAATTGCAACATCCTACTGATAATTAGATTATTACGTCTTTTGTCTGGAATACCATAGTCCCTAGGAAATTTCCATGCCGGTCTTTTTGGATCTTTCCTAATAGGTAATTTCTCTTGGACTGCATCATATAGAATTGATGCTATGATAATTCGTTGGATGTGTTCATCTTGATTGGGTAATCTATATGCTTCGTAAAGTTCTTTAAAATACTTCGGTAAGCCAGGCTCAGATTCTATTGCATTAGTAAAAACTTTAGCTTGTTCTAGTCCATGAACTAAAACGTTATGATCACCATACACAAAACATGGATCATCATTCCATAGCGGATGTGTGTTGTTTAGTTTCTGTTCCAATTTCACAGGTCCAACAATATTGTTAAATATTTCTCCGACATCTTGTTTTTGTGCCTCAAACAACGGTTCGTGTAAAAACTGCTTGGCATCTATGATAGGTATATTACGAGATGCAAGAACTTTTTCAGCATTTGTTTCAATTAATGTCTTCTTTCGCTGAACACGCCATTGCCACTTTATGAGACGACCGATGTTTTGTTTGTACAGCACCTGAGTGATTTTCATCACGAAAGCGATACAAACTGTTAAGACTTAATATTATTTTAGTTAATACTCATAAATAATAAGCAAACTAACATTTATTACACTTAAATTCAATAGAAAATAAATTAGTATAAATAGGTAGCAAGAAATTAAGTGAATTATAAACCTAACCTTATCAGTTATCATTGATATCTTTCTTTTATCATTAGTAGCGATAACACAGATACTCATGGCATAAAAAGTTTAAGTTAAAATATAAATTAAAGAACATAATAATAATATGTACCTACCTACCTAAATAGTATACTATGTAATAGCACAGAACAATAGTAATAGTCACCATCAATATATACTAATCTATGGTCACCATACTTTTTAGTGAATAAAATGTTCAATTTTTCATACGAATCGATATGATTAAATTACAAATGTAGGAATGTAGATAACTACTATAATTAAAAAACACAAACCCAATGGATCTATAAAGACGTACCTATAAGGCTATTACTGGCTAATGGGTATACTATCAAATTTCAGTAAGCTATTAATCTGTTATGCTCTTTTAATATATAATAGTAATTCTATAGAATGTCTGAATGTGATCAGAATTTCTTGTTTTAAAGTAGACGATTAAAAAAATTACATAAAATAATATACCTATAGACCATTGATTAAATATGTATATTTAATCAATGTATAGACGCAAAGATAGTGAATGCCATGAAAAAGTCTATCTATATATAATGACGTATAAATCGTATTATATTATGTGATTATTAATTAAAAATCATTGATACATACTAATATTTTTATATTCTACAAACGAAATTTTTTAATATAGATGTATATAGGTTATTTCATAATTTCAATACAAGAAACTTAATAAATGATGAATGATGATTATAATATTTATATGTATGTATAATACTTAATTACCTACTTGTTTTTATAAAATAAAAATGGCATAACTGTGATAATTTATAGGAATCTACTTTTTAACGTTTTTAGAATCGTCTTTAATAATTCGTATTGTGTAATTTTATTATAATTATTTTTTTTATATAAGTCATAAACAATTGCATGATCAATTTTCTTAAAAACAATTATAATATTATCCTTCTTCGCTTATATTCTAAGCTAGTGAAAGAGATAAAGTCATTGAAATATAATAAAAAACAAATTATTAAGATTAGAGTACCTACTTTAGTGGCTGTAGCCAATTAGCCAAGATATGAACCAAACACAACCCAAAAGACCAAAAATTATTTTCCATAAGTGCAAAAAACAATACCTTTTTAACAAACCATAAGTGCAAATACATTTTACAAAAATAAAATATATTTTATCAACATCATATAATTGTTAATCAAACTTTTACAGTAGTAATATTAAAATGGGTTAAAAAATTTAAAATTTAAATTACATATTAGTAGTTATTACTTATTAGTAAAAATGTATAATTTTAATGAATATCTTAAAATTAAGTTTGAACTTTGAAGTCCATAGTTTTTAAATAGTTCAACTGGGAAATTTTTTTTCTATGTACAAGTTCCATTCTTTTATGTAAGAGTTGACTTTAGAGTTGTGATTTGTAGTTTATCGTTCTTTTAATTGAATTTTTTTTATAAACTTCTGCCGGATATTCTTTAAGCATTTCGATAAAATTATAAATTAATGGATGTAAAAATTATAATGTAACGAGTATAATATCGTATCAGGTAATACAATTTATTTTTGCGCTTTTATCTCACTACTAAGATAAAATAGCACAAAATGAATTTGCCCTTTTGTTTAATCGTAAAAAATAGACGACTTACGCTTTTGGGTTTCACCGACTTTGATTATAGACTGCTTATAGTTGCTAAATGATTTAAAAATATACTTCGCAGTTCATAAGAATATTATAAACTCTAATCATTCTTTTGTTTTCAAAAATTAATTTAATAAAACGTCAAAAATAAATATACGACATTTTTTGTATAATATGTATATAAATATAATTTATTGTATGAATTTTGGGGCTGCTATTGTGCTAAAGTCCCTCTTGCACTACCATAGTTTTGCCAATGCTGGCAATACACTAAAATCCTTGTTGTTTAACGTGAAGATATTAAAATTGTGTAACCAGTGTTTTGACTCGTTCGACAATTATTTATTAGTAAAAATATGGACTTCACATTTTCACGAATTGCTCCGTGTTTTATTGTCATACATAGTATACATTAATGTTATATAAGATGCCTATACACTTGATAAAACAAAATAACATAATAAACCATAAAATAATGGTGCATCACATATTTCAAAATAAAAATGTAAATATTTTAAACATCCATTATGAACTATTATTTATTTATATTTAAATTTCCTGAACAATCTATACGTTTTTGCTAACTCGAACGACTTACTGAAGATCTCATATTCTTAACAACCGTAATATTAAAGCTACCTATTTGAAACAATTCTTTTGTGTATTATATTAAATTTTCACTTGACCTTCATCATAATCTGTAAAAAAACGTAACATTATAAATTATAATTATAGTAAAAAAAAACTTACCTTGAATAGTCATTTTATATAAGATTATATAAGTCAATGATAACTATAGTGATGTTAACGATATTGTAATTATAGACAATATTCAACTATTTATTATAGTTCGTATAGAGCCATTATTTTACGTTATATTATATGTTTTACTACAACAACGCATAATAAATCTTTCCAATATAGAATATACATTATAGTATATACATAGTGATCCACTAAGCATGCTTATCCCTTTTTAGATTTTGAATGGAACGATGAATGTAATGATTTTACAATAATGTGTCATCTCCTTTAAAGCAGTAAAAATGACTTTGGGGATAGTAAATTACATCTAATTCGTTTTAAGTTTTGTAGGTTATTTTTATTAAATAAGTTATCTTGTGTTAATAATCGAGAGTAACAAAAAAATAAATAAAGGAAAAACGTGTATTTTTATCCTAAACCCGTTTTCGATCAAATTGATTTCTTTCTTTTGTTATATTATTCAAAAACGAATAACCATAGAAACTTGAAATTTTCACTAAGTGCTTTAATTGTCATTTTTATATATGATAGATTTTTTGAACTATTTATATATCTATGAGAAATTTTCAATTTTTTATCTTTTTATTTGTCAGTAAAAAAGTTTTGTATAATTAAAAAAATTGAAAATTGAATACAAAAACCTTGATAAAAATTTGTTATTAATAGAAATAAAAAATAAATTGAACGTAAATTCACAAAAAGATTTTACAAGCGTTTGAAAGCACAATTTTTTGATATTGCATACATATTCATCCATAAAATATAACTATATTTCTTTTCAAACGATTTTTATTATTTTATTGTAATTCAAAAATGAATAACCATTAAATACTTGAAATTTTTATATTATATTATAATTTTTTATACGTGGTATAATTTTCAAAATATTTTGATTCTTTTTGAGCTTTCATAGGCATAAGAAATTTCCGATTTTTTTTTATAATATAATATTTTGATAAAAAATATTAGTTGGATAAAATTCTTGAAAATTAAATACATGTGATCCCACATAAGTCGTTCTTATATCTGTATAAAAATATTAAAAATACATCGGCACACATTTTTTTTATAAGCATTTGAAGATCAAATTTGAACGAAATCACAATTTACATAAATAACGAATAACAGTGTTCATTATTTTGTTATAATTTGAAAATATTATGTTCGGGAACTTTTTATAAAATTTTTAAATGTATTATCAATTTTGATTGAAAACTACTTATTTGAATTTTAAATAAGATACTTATTATTATAAGTAATTAAAAAAAAATATTCTCTAAGAAATATATAATAAAAAAAGATGGGTTTCATCTAAAAAGACAAAATTTTGTATCACTACAAGATACTTCTTAAGTACCTACTACAAAAAATCTCAAGAATTTTAAAATATGGTATTTAAGTGCATTAAAAATGTCAAAAAGAATAATTTGAATGAATGTATTATTATAGGAAAAATGGGGGTAAGCATACTTGGTGAATCATTCTATATATATTTAATATTACACTAACGTCTATACGTTACTATTATACAAAACAATATTGCTATACATAATTTATATTTTAAATACCTAAAATATATATATCGTATTGGTAAATAATAATTATAATGTATGCGACTACCAAAACATCCTTCGTGGTAAAAAAATTTTGTTTGACAATACAATTACGCCTGACGCTCGATAAAATAAATAAATGATGATAATTAATAATAGTATACCTCTACAGTCTGCAGTCTTTGCATAATATATTATATTGCGTATTCAAACACTGCATGTACAATGTATAATAATATATTAGGGATATATGTATATATCCACAGATATCATAATTTATAAATAATGTTGTTTTGATGTGTAAGTATGCATATAATTATGGTATAAATAGGCGAGCAGAAAAAAAAACAAATGTCATAGGCCGGTTTTCGACGTTTCAGGCTTTGTAGTTTATGTCGTTCGTGATATGTGTACAATATAATATATTATAAATTTAACTATATAGTGGTCCGTATACATAAACAAATTATCTCTATGGTACATATATTATTAATATTATTATTGTTATGATGTATCTGGTAGCAAACCGTTACACCACCTGATCAGTCGTCTGCTAGGAGAGGGGACTGAGTGGACTGACCCGCTGCAATTAATATTTTGTCACCAAGGTTAGGATGACGACAATGCACAGTAACATTGGATTGCAAAACTGTAATACAGTATTAAACTTTAAGCCTATGATCTATTAGTATAATATAGCATGCAAAATAATATTATATATATATATACCATAATGGCATAATTTAGTACTCTACAGAACTAAGTAAATTCCGTAGAATGAAGATGATGGAATGAGTCGACGGTCGATATTGATTTTTTAACGGCTGTGTTATACTCTTATATAATTATTTTATTAATTGTAATTGATCTAAAAAGTAAAAACTGAGCGAAGAACTAGTCTCGACCCACTAACCGGTCGAAACGATATTATAAAAAATGTTATGTGCCAGTCTATTTATATTTATTTTAAACTGTTATCATCTTTTTATAGTTTTTCCATAAAAAAACCACGGCAAGTATACCTATACTTGGGGGAAGCCAGATGATGTGTTGCACTCGATCATTCTGTCGTTGTATATATACGAATCATTAAAACGCATGTTTATAAATACCGTCGGGACATCGCAACGATACCACTGATACCAGTGATCTATAAGGTCTTCATCGACAATATATTATATAAATCATTATTCTTCCATCTTCAAAATTCCTTATGAAAAACGCCTTTATCGTCATGTACAAATTAATGGTAAATTATTTCACTATATTATATGTTATAGCTATTTATAATATTAAATGGTGGTTTGTTCATATGTGTCGTAAAACATAAGTATAAATTAGTAAATACTAAGTAAGTTTATAAAGTTTGTATACTTTTCTATCTTGCTGTTTATTCTTGTTTATGTTAATTATAATCATACAAGTGATCAAAGGAGTGGTGATGCTTTAGAAAAGTTTTTGATTAGGAAGATCAAGATTATAAATTTTAAAATATTTAAGTATAATATTATGTTCATTATCTTATATATTTCTACGTTTTAACGTGGATTATTATTCCAGATTAGAAAAAGTTCTTCGAAAATTGCGCCGTTTTATACGAACTACAACAATATTATCACTGTTATACAAATAAATATAAATAAAACTAAATATAGAAAAACGTGTGATTTTCATCGACGTGCTAAAATTTTATTATTATTTTATATTTAAAGTACGTAGTTTATATTATTGTATTATATTATATGTATATTAATAATTTGATCTAGAATCTAGATAATTGAAATATTAATAAATTTAAATTTACAAAATTATAGCATTAATTTAAAAAATATATAAATAAATAAAAATGAGGTAATGAATATAATATTTTTTTGATGGACAGAGAATATATTTTTTAATATTGAAAGGAATGTTGTAAGATTTAAAAACTAGCAATTTGTGAAGTATTCTTATTTATTTTATATTATAAATTGTTATGTAGTAAATTATATTTGTTAATATGTTATTTTATAATAATTGTTAATTATTGCTGCCATGGCTACTACCCACGTTGTTGAATACTTCTACACATACGACATACCCATTACCCACATCAAATAGCTACTTACCCGTCTGTCACTTTTGTTCTTACACTTATCCGGCGTACCACCTACTACCACGTACTACCTATTGGATTATTCATCAGTCATCAGTCTAACAGTCATCAAACACTTTTCTTCGCCATTAAATATATGCACATCGATATAAACTACGAATATTGTGAACCATCCCTAACGAAATACTCCAAAACCTACTCTTTAAAAATATATAATATAAAATAAAACAATATAATTATAATGTAATTAATTGAATACTACACGTTTACAGTTCTTTATCAAGTATTTTTATAAAATATCTCAGGTTTGATCATGATATTATATACCACCTACAATCGACACATATTATAATATGGCCGTAGCCATTTTCATTCAAAAACGAGATACCGTTTTCCTCCACTGTCCATTTTCCTCAAAAAACAAAAAGGTTGGTTTCCATTTTCCTTCACATTATTTTTGCCTAAAATGATGTCTATTTTCTTCCAATATTTTAACCAGTGTTGTAGAGTTGCGTTCCGTATTATAAAGATAGAGTATGGCTAGGATCACATTTTGCGCGTATCTGTTGATTAAATTTTGGTCGCTTAATTTCTAGATATATAATTACAAAAAGTAAAATAATTATTCATATTATGTCTAATTTTTATTTTCTTTAAACAGGTATTTATTTGTTGGTGAAATTCCCTATAATAATATAAAATATAATATTATATACTGTAGTGATTTGACCATATTTTATATCTTGTATTTTACATATGGTCTGGTTACGTTATCACCAATAACTTATTATTATCTAATATTTTATTATTATTTTATTTATTGATTGATGCATCTTTGTCGATGTACGTATTTTTTTATTATATTCATTCTCTTTTTAGCTACCCACCAAGTTCGGCGCGTACGATATATTATATTATAATTATACTTGAAAAATTGTATTTGTTCTTTTATTTTTAATTTAACATTCTGACAATGAATAACGATTTTATTATTTTATTTATTGAAGGAAAATGGACAGTGGAGGAAAAAGATACCGCGTTTTTGAAGGAAATGGACCCGCCCATAATATATATATATATATATACGAACGTAATGTTATAATTTATTGCGAATTATATCATTTTTATTTAAAGAAAAACATATATTTATGTATATTAAATATTCTATAGTTCTATATAATATATTATTTATACACATTATTATATACACTATCATTTATTATTATTTTTCTTGCTATATATAAACACAGTACACAAATAATTACTAACAGTCATAAATATAATATAGGTAGTGTTTATATATTCCGACCATCACATCAAATGTAAACAATACTGATTTCATGACTATATTCATGTAAAAATAATTGAATTTTCTGACATGCGATACGAATTAAAATGTTTTTAAGTATGTACCATTACGCTGCACGCTTCCTGCGCATAATTATACAAAAGTACGGAACAACGAGAAAAACAAAATAGATATAGATATATTTTGCCATGATAACAAACACGAAAAGTTAGTCATTAGAGAATAGATTATTTAACAGATTTGCAGATTACCTACCTATTTGAAAAACACTATATAAAGAAGATTTTCTCTACACCGTGCAATAAAAGCTTAACACACAATAAGACCGAAAGTCAGTGATTATGTATTATACCTAGCCTTATATCTTTAAATATTTTATTTAAATTAATTATTTTACTTAATTTAATTTTGTATGTACTTATATGTATAAAAAAACAATAATACAGCTAATTCAGATCTAATTTAATCTACTCACTAACCATTAAGATAAAAATTAGTCACTATCATATTTATATCAAAATCACAGTTTAATATAAATGTTGACCTTAATTCGTAAAAAATATTTACCGAAGTGCTTGATTCTCGATAAACTATCAAAATATGTGCTAAAAAAATTCTCTTATAATTAAAAATAATATGTTCTTTAAACGCGAAAATGTCAAAATATACAAAAATATGCACTAAAAACTTTTAAAGTTGTGAAACGTATTGTGTAATTACTAAGCATACGATAAGTTAAATAATAAAAAAATAATTTTAATGTTTGAAAGTCCTTGCTCTAATAATATTATACGTAAATACAATGTTTTTGGAAAAAAATTAGTTAACTTATTATCACGATACTATGTAATAGTAAAATAAATTACTTAAATAACAACATCAAAATCATAGAATCATTGCAAATTTTAAATACTGGTAGTAATTAAATATTTATAAGTTAATTATTAACATTAATAGTATTTATAATAAATTATTATAACATGTAATTTACTTAGTGATATAGAATAACATCGTCTTCGCTGAATTATATTTAATATACAATGATATATCTGATTACAATTTTCATTCATATCCATTACAGTGACCCACCAACACTTACTATACAACAAGAACGGTATTTACTTGCCTACCTTTATAACTATTACCGCTAATATCGGTAATGTTATTTGAAAAAGTTAGTTGCCGTTACACCAAGTAATTGGGTTAGGTGCCATTGGACTATGGTCTTTAAAGTTCAAAATTATCACTAGAAAGATTTATATTACAGCCGCTGTGTTAATGGTGTTGTCATCTATTTTATTATGCTGTACTATTGTCTTGAGGAAAACAATAAAACACAGCGAAAATTAGTGCTTTAATTTTTTTTTTTAAATGCAAAGCATAAATTAAAATAAAACAATTAAAATAAGATGATTTAAAATTCAAATCTTTAAAACATTTTATAAGAGGAATTTTTTTTATAAAGAATATATTATGAAAAAAGCTTGTACTTCACATTTTATGTGATTATAATATTATATAAAATGCTGATGCTGGGATATGACTGCGTGAAGAATTTTTTGTTCGCTCATTATAAAATATATTAAATCAATGTTCCGATGTTTTATTACGGGAGGAAAGATTGATTAAATCGATTTTAATTGCAGTAAGATAATAAGCAGCCAACAAATTTACAATTTTCTATTTAGAACATAGATTTAATAAAACATTGTTCTATTCCCTTTTTATGAAATACGGATTTTATTTTTCACATAATTATATTATAGTTCCTATTAATATCTAAATAAGATTATAGACTCATAATCATAAATAATTAATATATTAATAAAAGTAAATTATCAAAAATATGATAAATATTTAAAAGTAATAATTAATTTCTTTTGAATTTGAAAAGAAAATATTGGGTTTATAATCATATTTATTTATATATGATAGTAAATAAGCACTGTTTTATGTTTATTCTATTTCGTCAATAAAGACTTTCAAGTTATGTCTCCCATTGTTATAATTGAATTTTAGAATCGTTTTCCAATTATTTGCCACTGTTTTCGAATTAATAGTTATCATTACTATCCTACGCAAAGATGAAAAAAGTATTAAGACAAGTTCCCTAAAGGCTAAAACACTACCGGCGAATTCGATTTCTGATTGTTATTAAATAATATTATAAATTGTGATAGTGTAACACCGGCGTATTGTATAGGCAATATAGATGCAAAACTATATTAAGGAACAGTACCTACATGTAAGTACAACGATCTATAATATTCTTATTTCTATGTGACATATTATACCTATTATAGATTCCTATATATTTTGTTTTACGCAAACAATTATTTCTTTAACATGATAATTTAAAGTTTTTGAGATTTATAAGTAACACATTTTTCCCGAGTTATTTAGATTATAATAAATTATTTAAAAAAAAATTATTTTACATGTTTATAATATTATTTATTATTATTTGTATTATTTATATTCATGAAATAATTTTTTTATCTAGCTTATTGAGTTTAATTTTAATAAGCTAATATGTGTTTGTATCAAATAATTATACTTTCGGGCATCTTGTCAGTTTAATATCAATAATAAATAAAAATATACTGTAATATTTAGATTATTTCAATGATGTGCAGCTTGTAGCCCATTTATATTTCTCAATTTAATTAACAGTAAATTATTGATGTATAATGTAATTTAATTTTTAAAATGGCTATTTTTAATTGTATTTAAACAATTTGGAAATAAAAGGAAGAACGGCGTAGAATCATAACAAAAAATAAATAAAAAAAAGACTATTTAAAGTAAAATTGTCCGTCGATTCTTATAGGGCACCAATAATTAGTAATTGGCTTGTCAGGATGTAAGGCTGAAATACAGAAAAAAATTAAAGAACAATCTCGTAACAGCAACTAGATAATAAAATATTACCATGATAAAAGTGTTTAACCTTAGGTTGCTCTATAATAAATATAAAACTATTGGTATTAATGTCCTGACTCTTAGTGATGGATTAGAATTATTTAATTTCAACTTAAAAGTGTCCATACTTCTGTCCGCCTTAAAATTCGTTGGCGTGGTAACCGGAAATGTCAATATTGATAAATTGTTTATACTTATATATTTTAATATACCCTTTAATAATAACTGTATTCTACCTATATGATTGTTTCTGACAAAAATTGTATGGTTTCATCATTTCATGTTTACTAGTACTTCTTATATCGGCACTAAGTTTTTGGCGTTAAATAGTTTTTGTCAATATTTAAATTAGTATTAATAATTATTTCTGTATTAATCCGTTATTTTAAGAGGGAATAAGTATAGAATATTTTAAACAGTAGTTTTTAGTCATTTCATATGACATATTCATGTTATGGACGTTATGGATTGTGTCAATGGGTGAAAAATAAACGAACGTTAATGTGTCGTAATGTGTGTATCCGTCATCGCTTTTTTCACGATGACAAAATACAAATTCCCTGAACTACAATAGTATTCAAAATAAAAACATTTTCTCCATCTGCCCGTCCTTATATTAGACAATAGCGTGTGATGGTAAGGATCCATGACTATACTTTATATGATAAATAGCGGGATTAAATTCCCAGGAAATATTAAGAGCGGAAACATCGGAAACGCCCTTCCATTATTCAGTCACTCGCACCAGTTACCAGGCGGGGTTACGGTGATACGATGTTGGTCGATGCTGTTTTTTGGATGATAATGGTAGCGCTATCCATCGGAGTCGTATGAAACTTTCCTACACTTAGCAATAAACCGATTCCGTCTACCGTTAGACCATATAATATATATATCGTACTCATACGTTAGACAGCACTACCGTATATGATTTATGAAAAAAAATGTTAAGTAAAATTTTTTTCCGAGTATTCACAAACAAGCTTTTTTATAATAATCCTATCGAACATATCATGCTTTATGTATGAAGTGCTATTAAATTTTCTAATAATAATTAATGAATGTTTAATTCGTTTTATACTTCTTATTTTTTTTTTTTAGTATATTATTAACTATTTGAAAAACCACGGCAAAATTTTTAATCGGATGTTTTATCCTCCCCTATTAAAAAATCTTAAGAACGACACTACGTGGTGCTACTGTCTGGTCACTATAATATACACTATACAGCAGAGTGCAGACTGAGCGTCGTTTCATTTTTAAAAACTATTCTGTTAGATTCTAAATTAAAATATATGCCTGACATTTAATTTGTTTCAAAGTAGTAAAGTACCGCCACCCATCATCGACACCGGACTCTTCTGATATATCTCTGCCGGCTAGAGTGACCAGTTTACGGATAAGAGAGCAAGACTCATGTGACAAATAACAAGTATGATTGTAAAAGTTGATTTATATTTTACGACCATACGTTAGTAATGTTACTCATGAACTGTCGCATATCATTTTTACGTTTTATTTTTTATTATTTTATATTTTATAAGCATATTGTATACAATATAAAATATAAATATGTATTATAATATTATTGAGGATTTTCCTGACTCTATTGGCTGCACTGTATAAGGCCGGCCGACAGCCGAGATGGACGCTGCTGAATTCGTCGACTGCCCGGCGCCCACCGCCCGGTAGCGTTTTGACGCTTTGTCTCATTGTCTGTTCACTGTTGTTTCTTCTCTTTTTCTCTACCGAGTACTGTCCCGAGTTTGGGGTCTGCTATACTGTCATGACTCATGATACGAAATTAAAAATGTTGTTAAACGCAGTGTTCCCGTTTAAACCTTTCTTTTAGTTTTTAATTTTTAGATTTCTCTACATCCGAATATTTTATGAACATAGTATAAGCTGTGTCAATGAAGTAATTAAATACATAATTTATGGATCGACTTCCTACTGTCATTTTAACGGTACGTGTAAACAATATTATGTTTTTTTACCTAGGTACTTATTATTTATATTAAAAAATTTAAACTTGGTTTTATTAAGTATAAAATCGTGAAAATGTATGACCACGCTATGCTATTTGTTCCCATTATTGATTTTTATGTCGTGCAGTCCACATGTTATTTGTGTATAACTATGGTCTTTTTCAAAATAATAATCTTTTCCCAATAGTAATATTTGAGATTTAGATATATTCAAACTGAAAATACTGTAAGTTTATTATTAATATATTGTATGTACAAAGTAGTGTAAAAATAATGAATACTATTAGTACATTTTTATTTTTCAACAATATTACTTATTGTTGACTAAATTATTATGACCTGGTGTTTATGGTAAGTATTTTGGTGTACTAATTAATTGAACAATTAAAAAACATTTCTGAATTATTAGGTATAGTAAAGACTAGAATAAATAATATCAATTTTTTTTTAATCAACATATTGTAGTTACTTAAATCTGTTTATACATATAGAATTGTTTTATAATGCATATACTGAACAAATTAGGCCCAACATATAATCAAAGTAAATAAACTGTTAATGTATAAAAGCAAAATAGAGTACAAGTGTAAAACTGGAAAAGAAGAGACCGGGTTTAATGATAATCATCATTATTAGATGGGGTGGGTGAAAGTGAAATAGTTATTTAAATCTTTTATTTATCTCTTAATCAAAACTATTGTAATGAGTTGAAATTAAGTGTGAAAAAGTGCTGGGCTTATCTGGTATATGATATATTAGTATCATTGAAAAATCAAATAAATTTTTATCTCCATTAAGTATACATATTTTTGAAAACAATTTAAATAAAAATATATTTGTTTCATAAAATTATGGGGTGGTTATGGAAAGATTAAAAAAAGAAGATTTGTTATTGACAATGAACAGTCTTATAAATCCTCACCGTTTTAAACAAATGAAATTGTGACTTTGGTTCATGAAATTATTTTAAATAACTGTTGATTATCTTTAAAAAAAAATAGTGACAAAAGATGAAAAGAATATGTAGTGAAAATGTTAGGAAAAAAGGTAGAAAATTGGAAAGTGGTTCTTTGATGTTATATCGCGATATTGTTCTATCCTTTAGTATAGTGTTTTTTAACCAGGGGTCGCGTAGATAAAAATAATAAAACACCAATTTACAAAATGAACCGTTTCATTCAAAATTTGGCTTTTCCAACAATATAATACAAATTTATACTTAATATAGATAGGGAGGGAAGGTCTTGAAGTGATTGACCATATTTTATACCTTTTTTGGTGGTTGTGAGGCTAAAAAGATTGGAAATGCTGCTCTAGCATAATATTGATCAGTTTTTTTGAAAAATAAAACCATTAATTCGACAATCATCTTATTAACTCATCTTAACTGCAAAGAATTGTTGACATAAAACAAAAAATAAAAATGAATCTTAGGGGCATTTGAACATTACCCTTAATGCTTACCAGGAAGTTATTAGTATGAAAAAAATTTGGACATTTAAGTGTTACCATCAAATGTTAGAAAAAGTGGAAAAGGATATGAAAGCCATTATTTCTCAAATTGGTTACTTTGGAAATAACTTATACACTATAGTCTATAGTTATGAATTATATTGTTTTAATATATTTTTATATAAAAATCTAAGCATTTTTAAATCAAACATCATATTATGTTGTATTTCAATAATTATATTTAACAATACATTGTTTTGTACAAGTGTTTTTCATTCATTAAATGTTTAAGTTAACACATTTTCCCTTATAAAAATTATGTCGTTTATGTACTAATTTGGATAATAAGTTTCAAGTTTTATATCAATAATAAGTAATATGCATTAGTTACATTAAAATGCATTGTTGAAAGTCTATTTGTTAACAGTTCAATAGGTTATTCTTATAAACTTTTAAACACTACCATAAATAATTAATTTTATGTATACTACCTATAGTAATTGAAAATATATAAACAAGTTGTATATATAAATCATTCAAAGAATTTAATGATAAATCTTAATAGTAATTTTTAAATAACAAACATAGGTAATCTGCTATTAATATTTAATTAAATTAATCTTAGTAAAAATATTCATTATTAATTTAGTATAGATAGGTACTTCCTTTGTTTTCTTAAATATAATTTTACATAATAATTTGAAGTATAAAGATTACTAAATTAATATTCTTAAATTACTCTGGTATTTTAAAATAAAATTTATTTACTTATATTACATGTAAATGTACAATTGATTGATAAGTGCATAAATAAATAAAGTAAACTTAATAAATATCATTGATTAATCATTTTTGTTTTTTAGGTGACAAAAATCATTGAAAATAATTATCTTAATACACAAAAAAAGGAAGTGTTCTATAAATTACAAAGGTAGGTAACATTATTATATATTGATAAAATATTAATTTGTTATATCTTAAAACGGTAAAATCTCTTTTTAATGGTCTTTTTATAATGTATATCTCATATACTTCTATAACCCTCTTTAAAATGGAAATATCAATAAATCTGCATAATCTATATTCTATGTATTTCAGTTTTTCTGTAATAGAAAAATCAGTCGGTACCGAGCTATTTTGTTATAAGGTTTATTGAATTCTCCAGTTTTTGTATCAAACAATAGTATTTTTTTTTTATATATATTTAATATTTATATACAATATATATATTTATGTTTAAAAGTGTATTATGATATTATTTTATTATATTATATCTGTTTTAATGCTTCAAAAATAATTTGACAATAGCATAAATATTTAAGAAAAAAAATGATGTTATTAGTAGCTTAGCTGACATTGTATCAAAATTTCCCTAAATTAAGACCTAACTAAAAATTATTCAAATGTAATGTTAAAATTTATAATTATATTATAATACTATACTATACATTTTGTAATTAAGTCAATTGAATAACTCACTAACTTGGATAAGTTCCAATAAAAAACAAGTATAATAATGTTTATTTTGTAGTCTCAATTTAATATTTGAGAATACAAACTAAATATGTATTATACTAAGAAATTGATGTTTTAGTTAGTGTTTATGTATTTTTATTGTTTTCATAGTATCAAATATTTTATTTTTATTTTAGTTAAAAGAAACAATGGATTTGTGTGAAAAAAAATTTTTGGTGTAGCTGTAAGATGTTCATTTAAAAACACCTGTCACTTAAGGTATGTTTCTACTTAACAATTCCTCTAACTTTTTTTTTTATATACTGATGAAATATAAATTAAAATATCTAATATACTTGATTTAGTACTATTCATACAAAGGTATGTATTAATGATATATATATATATATATATATATATATATATATGTTCTTATTATATTGTATTTATATTTTAAAGTATTGTTATTTTAGATGTTAAAGTTTTTTAGTATGTTTAAAGAAAATTATGTAAATGAATATATTTTTTATATTTGTAGTGTTTATAATATCACCACACTGTGGATCTTAGTTCAACGTCTTGTTTAATAACTTTTTATTTTACTCTTATACAATTAATTCTTGTTTATGACTCAATCATTTGGAATCCATGTCTTCTAATTAAAATAAACTTAATTGAATAAGTAAAGAAATGCTTCTTAAGGTATGCCAGTATTTTTTTTCCTATTAAAAAAAAATAATCATCCCCATATTTTTATAAACCAGTCATGGATTTCTTAAAGGCAGATATCTAAAGGTTGATCATAACATTTTATTAAATATTCATGGTAATATTGATGGACTTTAAGTTTAAAAATAGGACTGTGGTTCTATATGTTATCTACTTCCACTTTTTTAGTTCATCTATCTGATGTTATCTTTCGTGATGTTTAATAGTATTTTATATTAAAACACTTGTATATAGTATTTTACATATGTATATTTAAATACATAAATGTGTTATAAAATAGTATGTCTAATGTATTTATAAAAACAAAAAAAGTTAGGTATCTATTAGGGTTGCTGGTATATAGTATTCTAAAATACAACTTTTTCAATACAAGCCAAAACGTTGGCTGTGCATAATTTCAATAATTGTGATTATTTAATTTATTCTTACAATTATCAAAGAAATTGTTTGAATCTGACCTGGATTTATTATCAAACTTTTTTAATCCTTTTTTTCAATATATTTCACTTATTGTCAACTGTATAAGCTGTACCAAACTTAGAAATTGATTAAATTATGTTTTTTCTGTAGGTAGATCCTACTTTGTTCTAGCCACTTTGCCTCTAACTAACCTTGATTATAATGTGTAAGATGTAACATAAAACTGGTTAATAATTGAACCTTTTTAATAGTTTGTTTTAGTAAAAAACAAAGAATTAAAGAATCAAAGAAAATAAGTAATAATTAGGACACCCAACATTTTAAAATATTTTGTTTTAATATTTATTATTTAATACATATATGGTTTTAATTAAATACATTTTTTTATTGTTACAATAATTTATTGTCAACTTAATTATACAATCATTTCAAGCATTATCATATAATATATATTAGGTAATTTATAGGTAAATGAAACTTATTAGCAATAAAACGTATTTAATATAGAATTAAAAAGAGCTAGGTATAAATCAATGTTTTTAATAATATCTAGGTAGGTACTGTTTAATGCCAACTGTGTATTATTAATCCCAGGGTTAATCATATCTCTACATTTATTCTCGTATTATGATAGGTTGATAATATGTTTGTCAATCCTCCTTTTTTTTTTATACAATTGCATTTTATTTAGTAGGTTTCATAATTATTAAGTTATATTTTATTGTAGAGATCAAACTTTTTATCATTAGTAAATTTGTGTTAACTTAATAATATAATTTCCATATATTTTTTTAATATGCATATTTTTATGTAGTCACAAACCTAATTAGGATGTATCCATTTTTCAAATCGACTAATTTAAGAAATGAGCTATCATCATAATTTTATATTTTAAATATACAGATTTCCACCTTACGTGGTTCATCAAATGATACCACTGTATTAAGTATTAAACTAAATCATAATATTATTTTTATTATTAAGTTAGTTTCCAATAGGTACAACATACATAAAACGGAAATAAATTAAATTTTGTAGTTTGTCTTATTTTGTTGTAATGATTGTATAATATAGATTTGATAAAGTAAAATTAAAAATGTTAAGTTGTATAACAAAATGTGTTATATTTTAAAACTAGAAACTTATGACTGAATAAAGTTTGATTTTTAGAAATACAATTTTATAGTTCTATATTAATCGACTTTATTTGTTTATTTAAAATTTTAAATATTTGTATTTATTATCTGAAATTTATTAAGTCCCTTGAATGTGGAACAATCCCTGTAATGTAAGATATTTAGTCACACTATTGATAGTGCATTATAAACAAGTATAGGCAACAAAAATAGCTTCTTTTTGTACTAAGTTGCCTATTTTTTTTTATTATGACTAAAGAATCATGTTACCAAAGTACTTTAAAGCAAATTAATATTTTTTAACTGTTTATCTATTTATTAATTAAAGTAAGTTTTAAACGTTTGAATTCAGTAATATCGAAATATAATTTATTAGATTTATGCATTTAGTTGCCTATAAATTATTGCTTTTAAATTAAAATAAAAAATAAAGTTATATACATTCATTACAAATCACAATAGTTCCTAGCTTTTGCCATCTATATACCTAAGAATAATATAAAGTATGTTTTATTTATTTTACTAATTAATTGAAAACAAAAAATATACATAATAATAATAATTTACTATAACTTAAAATTACCATGGCTAGTTAGAATTGAAAATGTCATTTTAATCTTTAACATTATTTATGTTTCTAATTACTTACAGACTACAATACATGTCAGTATACAATTCTAATATTAAAGGCAATTAATATTTTATAGTATTTATTTACATATTTTCCCCAAAAATTTGAAAATTAGTTTTTTGCATTTATGCATTAAGTTATCTTGTATAAGATTCACTAATATTACTTTAACACATTTTTACACTTCACACGAGTGCATAATATGATAAAATATAGAGGCAAATAACCTTGATCTAAGAGTGCAACGATCTTTACGATGCCAAAACATGAAAATCAAACCAGTTCTTTTATTTAATTTTGATTTTATTAATCACATTTTGTTGAAAATATCTATTCATTATATTAAAAATATTATAAAACGTAAATCGTATTTTTAATAGAATTTACATAGATATTTTGGTACCAAAAGTATAGAACATTTATTAACTTTATCTTTCCAAATAAATACAGTTAAAAATTATTGAGATTAATTAAGATCATATTAATCTTATTTTAATGTCATAGTCTTTACATTTTGTAAAAGGACTTACAATAAAACAAATATATTATATTATCTGGAATATAAATTCATCGTATTACATGAAGATAGTCCATTCAATTATCAATTGAAGCGTTATTAATGATTTCGCTTCTTTTGTTATTAATATATTATATAATATTATATAAAAATTGATTCAATAATCTAATTATTAGGTATTTACTATTACTACCCACTATTTAAACATAATATCGATAAATTTACTAAAATATCTCGACAATATTAATCTTAAGATTATTATCGAAATATATATCGATTGGTTTTATGTGTAAAAAAATGTAAGCAAACTAATAATCAAATCGAAATTGCAATTAAACGAAAATTATATTAATAAGATTTATGAAGGTGATATAATAATATTTCGAAGCGATCACGTTTGTTGTGTAGTCGTAAAATCGTTTCGACTGCGTGTACATATTGTGTGTACTCCATGCCTAGTTTATGTGCATGTGGTATTATTTTGTTAAGCTTTCGTATGTGTGCTTTCTTACTTCTCAGGCACGGGCCATTTACGTCGACTACCGGTCGGCCGACCGCTGTCGTGCGCGCGTGTGAGCCTCGCGGCGGAAACCGGTTTTCCGGCACGGTAGATTTTCTTTTGGTTCGTTAACCTTTTTGCGAGAAGAAAAAAAAGATTGGAAAAAAATTGCATAATAATAAACGAATGGTAGCCTCACGACAATGACAACGATGGCCGCCAGTGATTGCAATGTAATCGCAATTTTAGTAATTCGCCATTTTAATTTTTTTCTTCTCCGAAAATTATACTACCTTCGTGCGCCGCGTACATGTTGGTACCTACCTATAATGTCTCGTCTTACTCATAATGGCATGAGGGGTAGCGGTTGGCGGGGGAACCTCTATTCGTATATTTAATATATATATTATAGTAATATATATGTGTACGTATGTCAGTATGTGTGAAGTAGGAGGGGTGGTCCGTCGGGCTTGGCGGGTGGGCAGTGGCGGCGGCGGCGGTTGAAGACGTTGACGAGCGTCGTCCTCCGGACGTTCAACTTGGCCGATGTCAAGGGCACACGCTGGTGGTTCGGCTACACGAATCACTGAACTCCTTCGGATCGTTTCTTACACAATCTCGGCCGCGAATAGCTGGAACATAAATACAAGTTGCACACACATTAAAATGAGTGTATATTGCATTTATAAACTGTACCTACGTTGTTATATATGTTCATTTTCTCGTGTTCATCACATTATTATTGTGATTAACGCTGATGAGGTTACATTCATCTTTTTCGTAA
The DNA here is from genome assembly GCA_036289425.1 of Rhopalosiphum nymphaeae. Lineage (NCBI taxonomy): Eukaryota > Metazoa > Arthropoda > Insecta > Hemiptera > Aphididae > Rhopalosiphum > Rhopalosiphum nymphaeae. The sequence continues at coordinate 390,015 of JAZAQC010000005.1, read as the reverse complement.
TTCGCTGTACAAAATACACGAATAAGATTACACCAGTACGATCATGAAGATATTTTAGATGATTTTCAATTGTTCAAAGTATAATGTATAACCTATACAATTTTTTTCGCATTTTAAAAAAAACATAATATTTTGTGGTTTTGTTCTAAAAAATAGTAGTATTTAATGGGTTTTCAATCGATTTTTAATTTTCTAATTGCAAAAAAAATTGCTTATAATATATTATTGAATAATATTAAAATGTATGTTATTATATTATCAGAATTCCTGATTCGTAATAAAATACAATTTTCGTTTTATTAAATGCAAACATTTTATTTCTACGTACGTCTACCAATGTTCTCTGATTTGTTAATAGAAAGATAGATTTTAAGGTCAAATTCAAGGTTTTTTTTTTTTGGCAAAAATTATTTCAAATATTCTTAATAATAGTGCACATATTTTATTATATGTCTATAATAGTAGATATATAAAATATATAGTTTTATAGAAAAAACAAAACTAAAACGGGCAGCAACTTTGATTTTGTTATTTTAATTTGTATTCTTATATGTTAATATTACAGTAGAATGTTATAGTATTACTTTAATATTTAATAGGTTTTAAACTACAGTTTATTTTTAATTAATTTTAAAGGTTTTCGTGTTTACTTATTACAACATGTAATTATAACGACTCGAACGAGTTTAACGAATTAAAATATAATATAACAACAAACGCTTGGTAAAAGTCTGGTCATTATTTGGCGTTAGGGCCAATTAAACAAATTAATTAATGTATAATAATTAAATATAATTAAAACTATTATCATATACATCTATCAAATATTGATGAGAACGTGAAATACATATTATGAAATGACCTCATAGTGTATATTCTTATTAAAGGATAATATAATTAATTAATATTGACTTAAAATCTTCCTTTGTATACATTACAGAAATATTTTAACAAAACAACCTATAGCAGTTCTGTTTCTAAAGGCAATATATGATATTTCAAAAATAGTTATTACAAAATATAAATTTTGGGAACTATGTTTGTTGTTGGATGTCCAGGTGTTATTATTTAATCCCTTGTGCACTTTTTCTGAAACGTTTCAAAATCGATGCAAACTGCAGGCGGCTGAAAAGATACCTTTGTCAACGATCAAATTTGTTCTTTTGTGATAGTTTCAGGTAAAAATTCCGTCTATTGTAGCGAGAGACCTTAAAATCGGGGCATTCGACAATGGTGAACACTGAACATGTGTGTAAGCCCGGGTATAAACTGAAATGTTAAGGATACTTCTTATTTTCAGTTTGGGTTTCTTCATAATCGTTAAAATTATTTGAGTACGAAACTCTTACATTGTATATTTAACCGCGTGGGCAAGTTACTGGAAGATGCTTTGTCATTAACATTAAAATATTATATAAACATTATGAACTCTTATAAAAAAAAATAAAAAAAAAACAGAATTATTTCTTTGTAGTTCTTTTTAGATGTTCATATAAGTATTCTTGTGTATATTAGAATTGTATAGGTACATAATATTTACATTCTGTGTAGTTGGCTATTTATATGATCGTATTTAGATAGTTGAAGGTTTCTATTTTCTTTGTATGAGATATTTAAAGATTTTAATAAAATTATATTTAACTTATTATTTATCTAATCGGTTGCACCTGACAATCTTAACTGCAGTAGTTCCTAGTCTGTAATAAGTAATAACTTTAATATTTGGAAAGTACAAAATAATGTTTAAACTTAGTTAAAGTAAACAACAATTCGTTATCTGTTTAAGATATTCATGCCCAATTATATTAAATTGTCTTACAATTTATTTAAAATAATGTAGTAAGCAAAATGAAACATCTGACATAATAATATTGTATACTTATTATACTACTACAGATTAAACCTTAATAGTTGATCAGTAATTTCTATTTTATTTTCAATATTTAAAAAAAATTATTTTCAGGTTAAAAATTGTACTACGTTGTTATAAATTCAAATTAACCAAATTGTCGTGTATCTATAATATATTATCTATCTATGTATTATTCACCGACTATTGTAAATTGTAATAGTATACCCCATATTAATAAACTCTCAAGGTATTATATTATAACTAATGTTTTTGCCTTAATCAATTAGGAACATTTAAACAAAAATGTACCACATAATATTCTGACATATTTTATTTTGTAATGTTTGCTTGAGTTAGGTGTATTGTATTAACTATTATATATTCCTTTATATAATGCAATTATATTTGTTGAATCTATTTGGTTTTGGTATCGAATTCATAACTAATTTTTATTATTGTTGCAAGATTTCAGAATCGTTTTTCTACATAGCTATAAATGATAATATAAATACTCAATGTTATAATATTACATATTTATACGTCAAATGTTTGTTCGAATATTATTGAAATTATTATTTTTTTTATATTTTCTCATTTTGCGTGAATTTATAGACAGTATCATGAAAATTCGAAGATTAGTTACGTGTTCGTTGTCAGACAGACCAACTAGACAAAGTCCGTGACGTAATTTCCTTCTACAATATTGGCAGTGGTGGTTGTGGGCTTGTGACCGTGGTGGTCGAGGAGAGTGAGATACTGCTTGACTGAAGCGTGTACGAGTCTTTACCGCACGCCCGTATGAAACAAAAGTTCGTGAAGCATTCGATATAAAAATAATTTTAATAATCATATTTTGTCGGTCTGTCTGTCCGTCCGTGAGTCGCGCGTCAATCCCTGGAATTGCCGCCGTTCATTCGATTCCAGTCCACAGTCGTAGGTTGTGGCAACACTGCGAGCGCGACGCGTCTGTATTGTGCGTTCCCTCGCGCGCGAGCCTGCCGCGCCGTTCGTCGTGTTGTGTTGTTACCTGGTGCATGTGTGCGTGTGCGCGCCGTGTGTTGCGGGGCGAGACCGGTTTAGCGTCATTCGCGAACACCGCAGACAAGGAGCATTTGACCATGATTTGTGCCGGGCTGAGGTCGTTTCTTCTCACCCATTGTCTTCGTAGACCTTCAAGGACTCTGCAGCCGTCTCTGCAACCACCTGTCCGTCATAATATTAAACATGGTATATTTTCTTTTATTAGTATTTTCTATTTTTGTTACGTTTCTCTGCACTACATGTCTCGGTATATGTTTAAATAGTATTGTATGTTTATATTGTTTTTTTTCTTTCCGATTTCTTCGGGTCACTGAAAAAAAAATGTTTACATTACCTGTAAGTCAGTGCACGTCGACAACGCTAATAATTTTATTATTTCAACCCCTTCTGAGAACTTCTCGTCTCATCAATGGGTAAGTATTACTGTGATATTGCAGCATCAATATTTTCGTTCACCACGTAAATTATTGTTATGTACCTTTATATACTTTTTTTTTTTTACTGATTTAATAACGCGTTTTCCGTCGTACAACCAGAGAAACCTTACGGTGTTCGATCGGTTTGTTATTATGTAACAGCAACGGCTCGGGAATTTTTCTTCTCAAGGTCTCCAGTTGTCCAGTCGGTCGTTCGGGAAAAAATTTCTGTGTTTAAAAATAATCGTTTTATGTACATTTCCCTGTGTGAAACCTTTAAGGCTTTGGTATCTTTATCTCTAAACACCCGAACGTTTAAAAATAATTTAATTACTTTTTTGATTGTACATATTATTTCTTTTGGTAGTTTACTATTATCTACTACTACCTACGGTTCGTTAGATTTAACATTATAAAGTCATAGTAATAGGTAAAATATATTTTTTGTCTTGATATAAAATTAGTCGACAGTTTTTCGTACTCTATGTATTATTTTAAGACTGTTTCCTTTTATAAATAAAATAAAAGCAAATTATTTTTATTTCAATAAACTTTTTAGTATAGAACATATGTTTCTAGTAAAACTGAATGAGCTTGTTTTGGGTTAATACAGGTAATGATTTTATTTTTAATATTATCAAAAAATTAATTAGGATATCATAATCTAATATTGTTTAATATAGTTAATTACATTTTTATTATTTAACCAAGATTTTTGTTAAATATTATTTATATTATTGGTGTATATTATCAATATGAAATTTAAAAACGTAATTAAATAGCAATTTAAAAGCTTAAATATTATTTTCTTAAATTATATGTTCGATATATAGGTACATATTATGTAATATGTTTAAATTTTTCTAAGTTTAGGCAATTACAAAATTTAACTTTATTTCTATTGTAATAGTTTTGAATTTTAAACGTCCTAGTTTTAAGATAAATTTCATTTTAACACATTACCCTCGTGTAGATTTGTTTTTCAAACACCTATTATTTTATTTTAACTCTTACGTGCTAAAAAATTTGACATAATGGAGAAGTGTGGTACATAAATTACAAATAACTTGTGTTAAGTAAACAAAATCGATTCTAAAAAAGTTATAATTTTTAGTTGGACGTTACATTATGTTATTTTAATTTTAAAATAAATTGCTCAAATCTTGGTATATAAACGTATAATAAATTAATATTTATATTATAACGTATAATTTAATAATTTTTCTAAAGTACTTTTAAAATTTATGTTGTTTAATATTATATTATTTTTACTGGTTAATTGTCTGTTAGAAAGGAGATTAAAAGAACCATAATGATTAATATAATCGTCAAACTATATTATTCAGTTTTAAATGTCTAATATTTTCATAAACACAATATTACTATGTTAATAGTATTGTAGTGTGCACCTATTTTAGAAATTTATTATTAAGTTTTCCGATTCTCGGAATTTAATATTTTTGCGATTAATTTGTATTACGTTATATACTTCTTTAATTTTTAACTGATGCTCTAAAGCTGCTTCTTAAAAATTAATGTTTGATGTTTGCAACGTATTCAATTTACATCGAAATTTTTTCCGATCGACGAAGAGTGAGTAGAAGTCCCTTCTATGTATTACAATATAATATTGTTATGCTTGCAGGCCCCCGAATTTCGTTAAAATTTCAATGTGTATATTGTGTTTTCACACCGCCGGGGCTGCATGTTCATAGTATTGTTGTCACCCCTGATGAAAAAAAAACGGTTAATCATATAATGGATATTGGCCCGTATAGAGGAGTGACGGCAGTCGCGGATAGGACTGAAAACGACCTACACCACCATCGCTGACTACCGTGTGTACACGCGGTGACCATTGTTAAAATTCTTACCCTAGGTTAGTTGTTCACCCTTACTCATGGGCGTTGGCGCCGTATGGTATGATATTGCGTTCGTCGTCGAGAGGGGGTGTCCCTTCGGCCTCTACAGTCCCCTCTCCACCCCTTTACGTCGTCGTTCGTTGCCGACTAACAACGCCGCACATCGTACGTACCGCGCATACGCACCGGTGTACGCGCGACACTCGGACCTCAGTTGCCGGCAGTTCAGTTCTCGTCTCGGTCCACGTCCCTTGCGATCCGATACGATGCCTTTTACTTTTAATGTTTTAAATTATATATTTTTTCATCCGTGTTCGGTTAGTTTTGTGTATTGTTTTACATTTTTGCTTACCACCCATCCACGTTTGTGGTGTTTGTTAACCATTCGTCAAGGTAAGGATTAGTTTTCATTTATTTTTAAACGCGTGTTGTTGGTTACTGTTTGTTATTTGACCAACAACACGTGGACAGTTTTTAGATACATTAAAGTTGTTATACGACGTCTGTGTCTTTTCGAAACCGTCATTTGTTAAAATACCTAAGTGGTTATTCTAATGCCGGCTGCGTAGATATCCTATACCTATATGATCAAAATGTACATGTTTAACTGCTCTCCGTTCAATTTCAGATCATTGTGATATAGTATTTGTTTATTTGTGTTATCGATATAAGTCTAAATGAATAGAAAATTATATAATAAACAAAGATTTTCTCAATAGAGTGTATCTATAAGTTCAATACCGCAGTGTATAAAACCATTCGGTAAAAACAGATGGCAAGCCTGTGTATGTGTGTGTTTGAAGGTCATAGCCGGCTTCGGCTTCCTACGCGACCCTCGCCCATCCCCCACAAGTCACCCTAATCGAATGAACAGTCTGTTTTTATAATATATACGTATAATACTTACACACAAAATCATCTATATATATAATATTTTCCCTCTAACCCCTGAAGTCACGGTATTTCACGCCAACTCATTTTTCTTACACTCTTACCAATTCACATTTTAACTTTTTTACTCTTCAGTATATCTACGCTTACTAATAGAATAAAATATTTTTCTTTTCGACTTTTAAACGTGGTAATTTATCATCCAACATACTTCACTTTATACAAATATAACGAACGCAAGAATCGATTTATATTGTTTTTGTTGTTCCCTTCATCCCTTTTGCGTGACCTATAGCATTTGTGCGCTTCCCTTTTATACATCCGAACATCTGCCTTGAAACCCTCGTAGTAGAAATATATATTATGTTGAAACGTTCAGTTTTTTCTATTGTACAACAAACCTATCAAAAAATATTAATAATCATAATGACATTGGCTATTTATTTTACCTACCCGTTTATTTTTGGAATCTAATGAAATACAACAAAATTGTTTAAAAAAAAAAAAAAAAATTTATATTGATGACAGATTTTACTCTGTCATATTTTATACTAAATTTATTTTCATGTTATTTACCTACCTTGGATTACTTTAAATATGATAACGACAAATAAGTAATATACAAATTAAATCTATTATGTTAAGTAATTTTTAAAGATAGTTTACCTACGACTAATTTATTATTGTACAAAATTGTGGAATATTTTTTTAATTTTAATTTTATATTTTTTTTTATTCATTAATGTTTGATTATCTGTTTACTACCATGGGTTATTGACTTATTTTAACAATCTACTATAATTCTAGAAAATTATTATTTACTAGAACAGCAACGACCACAAAAATATAATGATCTTTGGGAATTCATAAAAAAAAATGTATACTATTTTTTATTTCGTAAATTCTAAAATAATAATATTCGATATAAAGATTGTTACTGTTACTGCTATTATATAGTAGTTGTTGTAAGTCAATTATGATTGGCTGCTGGCGTGTACAGGTTACCAAGAGTTATTGAACCTGACAAGACAACCTTGAATCGTCGCTGAATTTGGCATAGCGGTATTCACCAAACATCGTCTCTCCTGGGTATTAATAATGATCATATTATAAAAAAAAAATTTACTGTGGAGAGGGAATGACTAGAAACACTGGAAAAAATCGTGATTCAAGCTGTGGTAACTCCAAACCATTGCCGGCGTTATTTATTTTGTATCCCGCAATGGTTGGAAGTTCCTCAATTTGGTCACGCAAATCTGCTCATTTGACTTCAAAATTACATTGCTGTGAACCCAGTCTTCATTTCAATTATGGATGTTTTTGTAATGGGTTTTGGTAACTCCACCACCGATTGCGTTTTAATTTTGTTCCGCAGCCGGTGGTGACTGTTTCCATACGCTGTTATAATATTATCTTCAATTCCTCCGCAATTAAGAATAACAATAATTAATGACTGTTAAATATTAGTTATTATTAGTATTTAATATTTAATATTTTAAAATTCACTTTAATTTTATTTCAGTATTTATATGTACATTGTTTCAAGTATAAATGTTTATTGCTTATGTAATAATATTGGTACTTTTAAAATCTATGGTAATTTCCATAAAGGTATTGTAAACTATATATTTTTGTTTGTATTTGAAAATTTTATCAAATTGTCTACTTAGTTATTATATTATGTAAGTATTTAATAATATTAATAAAATATTTTAGCGTTATCCTAACAAACTGGTGATGCTATTAATGTTTTGGTACCCAATATTTGTTTGGTATATAAAAAGATTCAAGTGTCCAGGAGGGCAATCTTTTTTTGGAATCTTATAAAACACGTTTTATAATGACTCATGATAGTTGTTGTGATGGATTATAACCTTAGATAACGACTAAAATAATTCGTGAATTATATTTTGTGTCAATTTCTCTACTCTTTAGGGTTCTTCTGTATTTTAATGTATTACAATTGAATTATTGAATTGTTCGTGATTTGGAATTTGTAATAAAATTAAATAACAAGTAATTACTTACCTTCATAAAACGGCTTAATTTTCTTTTACTAAATATAATGTGGAATGTTAATTATTAAATCCTACCTGTTTGGTTATATTATGGATTAGTCAAGCGGTGATAAATATTTGTCTAAAACTGGTTTATTGGAAAAAAAATGTATATTATTTTAGTCTTCTCACGAAGAATAATGAATATTCTTCAGACGAGCCACTCTATATATAGCTTGAACTCGTTATATATCCCTCGACTGTCGAGACGCTCGGTAATGTCAAAATTAGTTACATGCCTCTTTATAAAAATGGTATACACATATATACAATTTACACAGTATCTTTATTTAAAGTGCATTTCTTGAAGAGTATGTATAATTATTTTTTTTATATAAGTTATCTAGATTTTTTCTTTTGCGTGTTAGATTATTTTGTGATTTTGATTTTTTACGATATTCTAATGTTGTGTCTAAACATTTGCAGTCAGTATTGCCAAAAGAAAATGTTATGATAAATTCTCGCCATGGTATTTTATCATGGTTAGTTTTATATTATTTACTATTTGTGACTGTGGGAAATGAAACTTGGATAGGGTATTGTGTTACGTGTATCCTTGGTCAATGATGTATTATTTATTATTGTGTATGTATGAAATCTTAACTACATACGTGTGTATATATATATAACTGCACGAACATGAATTGCAATGATTCGACGACAAGCGGAGGAGGAGGTAGGCAGGTTTTGTTCAGGTGAATGGATAGAGTTCTTAGACCGATGGCCGGACATTCAACTCTTCTCCACGGTACATGAACTCGTAGCGGTAGTTAGGACCATCTGGGAAAATTCTTTTTGTTATTTCTAAGTTAATTTCGCGTGTTTAAGTTGCAATTTTTTCATAATAATTATACCATATTAAAAATAAATTACAGTGATTGACGATAAAACACTTCATTTATGAATTAATCTAAAATTTTGCTTAAAATTTAATAATGCGCATCACACTACCGAGTAGGATGAACTATAGGTGCCAATGACCATGGTCCAAGGATAACCGTTGGCCGTTTTTTATTATTTTTATATCATTATCTATGGTTGAGACTACGCCCATTTCATATAATATGAACGTTATTATTATACTGTTTGTGTGGAAAAATGCTCGTATTAAATATACACCTGTATCTTTTATAACCGGCCGATAGAACTGCCCAACCCGCTGAAGGTCGAAAGCCTCCTTCAGACAAAAGTTAGTTCCTTATACTTCCTGACTATTTTTTTTTAGTATATAATTCTTATACATAAAACGTTTTGCAGAATTTATTATTTGTTCTTTTAATTCAATTTATTCTAGTTAATTTACAACAATATTGTTTTTAAGTAATAATGACCTGTATTTTTGGTATATTTCAACTTTCCTTAAAAAAAAAAAAAATAATTCGAAATAATTTATATCAGCCATAATGATACATATAAATATTTTATTATTTTTTATTTATCACATTATGTTCTATGAACAAATATTATTATGAATAAATGATTAATTAAAATATAAAATTAATATACATTTTAGACTAGAACAAATAAATTATGGTAAATGCTTATTAATGATCAATTTTGTAAAGTTAAATTACAAAAATATGTATTTATATTATAATACCTATATTATTTTTTTATAATTTGAGTTTATAAGCTTATAAATTATAATTAATTAGTTTTTAATTCATATTCAAAATTAAATTTATATCTAACAATATAATATAATATTGAAGATGAAAATATTAATATATTATAATATTATTTCAGATTTGAAGAAAATACAAATACTAGTATGGCTTATGAGATATTGAAACCTAGTAATATTATATTTAGTATAAGGTTTATTGTAAAATTACACATTTCTTTTATATTTACCAATGTTCTATGTAACATATAAATGAGTGATTATGTGAGCATACAGAGTGATTCTTTAATAAATATCAATACTTGCAAGTGCCTACTGCTGTTGATATAAGAATCCTCCTTTATACAACATTAAAACTAGTACAAATATTTATTTTATTATTATGACATTATAATATATTTAATTTTTATTATTTCAGAAAACACAAGTTGTAGCAATCATATACAGTAAAGTAGGAGTTGAATTAAATCAATACAGTCTTGGTTAATGGTTATTAATAAATCTGACAATTCTGTACATACATTTTGCTATAGTGTAAAATATGTATATAAACAAAATACATATTGGTATCAGATTGACTATTTATCTCTCTGATGTGAATTCTATATGTTTTTTTTTAGGCTATTGTAGAGCTGAGTTTAGACATGCAGTAAACCACTTTTAATCACTATATTTGCAGTCAAAATGTATCTTAAAATTAGTTAAAAAATATTTTTTAAATTATGTTCTGTATTATAATAGTTGTAATATGTGTATACATACAATATTAAATACATTTTATGACTTGGAAATTGTTTTTCAAGTCTTATTTACCATGAAATAAATAGTTTGCCTTAGGTTACTTTTTGTAAGACATACAAATATGTTTAAAAATGTAGTATTAACTGATTTTGGTTCTTGACAGTATTAATTTCACCAATTTGTTGTAAAGACTACTTTTAACTAATGATTTAAGTTTTTTTATTAATCATTTATTCATAATTATGAATAAAATTATTGATATTAATCTACATATATATTAAATTAAATTTGTAATTTTAGTGGATTAATATTATGTATTTTTAATGTTAAAATAAATAAAATTTGTTTGGAAAAAAAAACAAAATTTTGAAATAATTATGTAATTACTGTAGTATTATCTATGAATCATTTTGTTAATTATTCTTTATACTAATTTTTAATTATATTGTAACTATAATAATTTTTGTGCAACATTATTAATCATGAATTGTTTACCTTATTATCTGTTAATTTATTTTTTTGTAAATTTTGTTTATGCTATTATTATATTTTTATGTATGTTGGGTACTTTTTTTTCTTTATGCTGTTTTTAATAACACTGGGCTTCTACATAAGTCATCTTGTCTCAGTTTTCTTATGTGAAATTGAATTAAAAAAATAAATAATCTGTATTAATAATTCTATTTAAATATTAAATCATTGGTTAAAATTAAAATAAATATAGTTTTTTTCTAACACTGGTTTATTGCTTTGTATATTTATTTGTTTCACATGGTTTCCCATTAACTTAATTAACTTAATCTCATCTCTGTCATTAATTAATGTCAAATTAGGTTTAAAAGTTTTAATTTTCATTTACTACAATTTTTTTTTATCAATTTTTTAACTTAATTTATTGTTTTTGCAAATTTTTTTTTATAACTTCCATATGTATCTAAGTTATGAATAAAATATAAAAGGATATATTTTGTTATAGTTTTACATTAACTTATATTTAATATCTGTATATTATGGATTAGTTCAACATCTAATACATTTTTAAATAAATATGTTAAGATTATAAACTAATTCTTATGTAGATAATAACACTGTTACTGTAATATACTCAATAGTTGCTATAATTATATATATATAATATCTAGACTTAATATCATTATAATATTATGATCAAACATAATATAAATAAATTTATATGTTTAATAAGATAAATTATTAATGTTTAGAGGTACTTGAAATTTAAAACATTTATGCTATGCAAATATAATTTGTATTACTTTCATTTGTCTTACAATTTATCAATAAAATATATATTGAGATAATAAATTATTTAAATGAATAAAATAGATAATTGCACTAAGTACAGGTAATATATAAGATATTGTATTAATTATATATTTTATATTTAAAACATGTATCCAAAACTAATATAATTACCAATATAAATAGATTATATGATAAATTGGTTATTTTTAATTAATACTTAAGATATAGTTTTATATTTCTGGTAAGAAAGTTTAATGTTATCTTGTTTTTTTTTGTAGATTGCTACTATTTCTCTTTTTATTATTGATTTCAAATAGAAAAGAATATTGTTTTGATTCAGATATATAGATTTAATATATTTGGTATTTATTTTATTTAATTATAATTTAATTTAAGAAAACATTCTATCTGCGTGTGTTATCTCTGTCTTAAGCATATCACCAAAACATATATTCTATTCAGTATATAGCACAATTATTGTGTATATAACTGTACTACATAGTTAAAATTGTATGTTGTTAGCTTAAATGTTAAAGTGAATTGATCTATTATTTTTCTTAAAAAATAAAAATTATCCATGTTCTCTCTAGTTTCTATAATATTTCATTTTTAAACAAGTTCTGATTATATAAACTTTAAAAATTATAAAAAAAGATGATACTTACTCTTAAATATGATTATACATTAATTTATTCTGACATTAAATCAAAAACAAATAATTGGATTAGCTTAACACAAATTTGCTATGTTATCCATTTATGATATGAGTTACAAGTTGTTTAGTCGTTTAATGTTTCCACATCTAATTTAATAATCTATTTATCTATTATAATATTTTAAATTAAAGTTCTACCTATTGATATAAATATATTATTCTGCTATAGTTGGAAAAACTGGAGTTAAAATAACATATTATTACTAAAATAGCTCCAGTACCAAAATATTTTAAATTGTTATAAACAATTTAATTGGATGATTTTCTATATTGATAACTTATATTTTATTATACTTCCAATTAGACCATTTTATACTGTAATGTGATATATAGTTTATAAAAACTACATATTCATTTATATTTTTATTTACTATTAATAAATAATCATATTCAAAATGTAGGTAGTTATAAATAAAAAAAAAAAGCTAGATTATTAATAAAATATACTACATTTTTGAAAACATTTTTACTAGACTAGATCCTACAAAATTTGATCTTGTATATAATATATCAGTTTAAGAATATTATAAATACATAAGCACAATTTGTTATATGAATTTACTGTTCAATTTTCAGCAAAGTTTATAAAATCTTCAATTTAACACTTCAAATTTGAAAATTTCATTTAGAGTTCTTCATAATATTTCATACTGAAAGTAAAAAATATACAATTATTATTCAATGTTTATTGTTATTTTAAATTCAAATTTGGATGAAATTATTGAAATTACATATTTTAACAATGAATTATCTTGGTATAATTTACAAACGTTAACATGTATTTCGAATTTTACTATACGCAATAACATTTTCAAAATATGTAGATTAATTTTAAGTGTGTATTTACCTCTACATCATATGAACCTAATACCATTGATCATATAGTAAACTTCTTAATACATATAAAACCAATGATAGCTAGGTAATGTTAATATTAGTAATAAAAAAATCAGTTTTCAGAAAAAAATTAAATCAACCTGTAGTAATACTAATAGTAAAATTCATTACTTCTACAAAAATATCTAAAAACATATCAAGAAATGTACTCACTAACATAAACTGATTTAATCTCTGTATAAGAAATGCTATTCATAAACAATGATCATTGAATTCAAATTTAAGATATCTATTCAATAATCTACAATTTGTGACTGGTATAATATTATATAGGTACCTACCTATTTATAGAAATATATTGAAACTAGAAAGCAATATTAAACTTTTTTTAATTTCATTAATGTATAAGTAATAATCACTGCTTCAGGTTAATAAAAAAACAATATTTTTTTGTAAAAATTTATTAAGATAAGTACCTAACCAAAAGTATTGAGTTGTCAATAACAGTATTTTCTTAAATAATTTAAATATTAAATAGAACCTCAACAATAAAACACTAGATAAATTATTCAACTATTCTAGTCCCTCTATTTCTTTAGTTATTTTTGCAATTTATTATCAATTCTTATGCAATATGCTAACTTAATACCCACAGTTTTTCTAAACAACTACAATAAAATGATAAATTTTAAATGTGAAGATTTATTTTGTTTTAGTAAACGTGTGATAGACTTATGTTGACATCAGTACTCAGTAGCAGTTTTAATAACACTTCAAAAGGTTGGAGTGAATTTCGTACATAATACAAAAAAATATGTAAAACAATTTGTTTTATTCACTTACTGAAAACTCATCCTTACATTTTAAATTTTTTATATTCTATGACTTTCATAATATTTACTGTAAATAATTAGCATAATCTATTATTTTGTTTATGCAAGTCCAAAACAATGTAAAACTAAGTATAAATTAAATATTAACTATTTTTACAAGCAATGTTAATATTTTGCCTATTTAACCTTTTTAAGGCATTTTTAATATAAATTAAAAAATCAATATTACCTACCATACTTCCCTACCCCTGTAAAAATTATATATTTGTACTTACTACAAAAATAGTTGGTGGTAATTAGCGAGGTTAAGGTTTTATAGTTTATAAGTATTTAAAGTTATATTATTACGTCTCTAAGAAGTGCATATTGGAAAAAACAATAATTTATTTTAGTTCAAAATATTAAATACACATAATAAACTAATATATCGGAAATAAAACAAAGTTAAGACCATATTTCTTTTGGTATTGCTTGTAATATTCTCATTTTTAAATATATATATATATATAATATCGTCCGCTATACCTATAATATACCTATATGGCTATACGATTTCACTCCAAAGTTTTTAAATTTTTTAAAGATACCAACCTTAAAACCAAATTTAAAACTAATTTTTTATAGATACTATTTAAAGAGTCTCATATCATAGTGATACAAACTTATGTTTTACAAATAAAAATCCCCAGTAGTATGTATTTGTATGTTCACAACACTTTTGAGCAGGGAGATTTTAAAAATGTAAGGAGGAGTTTCCTACTTAGACCAATTTTTTTACCCGTGTAGCACAAATTATAATAAAATATTCTGTATATCCTTACACATACTTTTTAAAAAAATAATTGTATTAAATTGTAGAATACAGTTTGATTAAGGTAACATAATATTAAATGAAACAACAGATATTAATAAATTATTTTTTATTTTAATTAAATCGTGTTCTAATTCAATTTAAAACAATTATTTTTTTTTTAAAAAGTGTTTGTAAGGATATACAGAATATTTTATTATAATTTGTGTTACACGGGTAAAACAATTTACTTGAGGAGGATACTCCCACTTGAAATTTTAAAATCTCTCTGTTGAAAAGTGCTGTGAACATACAAATACATACTACTTATCCTCCTTATTTAAAAAATATTTGTTTGAAAAATTGTTATGTACCTACCTACCTAAGCCAAAATTTAGAATTAATTTCTCAGTGTTTATGATTGTATGTTTTCCTAAGTAGCAAATAGTAAGCACTGACATATGTGCATATTATATAATATATATTTCATTCGTATATAGGTTTCTATTTGTGTTTATATAATTATATTTTTTATCTATATATTAAGTATAAAGGTCTAAAATTTTTTTTTTTTTTTTTTACAAAATGTATAGTCCGCCAGACCGTATAACTAAAAAGATTAGGAACCGTTGCAGTGTTTAATAAGAGTTTACACGACTTTAGCGATTTTGGTAAAGATAGTATTATGTATAATAATGTATAAATAAAAAAGTGTTGACATCAATAATTCACGGTTTTTGTATACGCCTGTACTAAAGGCCATGTAGGTACTAAGTTTTTAACTGTGAACACAGCGTAATATTTTATATAGGTCACTTGCTAATATAATACTTATGTCTTATATTGTCTATTGTTATTACAGTATTACACTTAGGTACTAGTATCTACTTGACTAAGTTGACTACTTACCTATAGGTACTTGTATATCAGAAATTATAGTAATTACTAGGGCTGGGATTTTAATACGCTTTACTTATAAATTTTTTTTATATTAGTAATTACGTTACTACAATGTTGTTTTGCTACAAATTTAATCATCTAATGGATAATTTAATGGATGTACCAAATTTTGACTTTTTTTAGAATTTTTGGTTTTATTAAAAATAATTTCATATTTGTATGGTATTTTATTCGTAAACTCAAATTTAAAAAAAAAAAACGTAATAATACAATACATATATCATATACATTTAATATTATATTTAAGTACTCTACTAATTAGTAATAACAAAAACGATTAAATTGTATCTTATCTTCAATCTTTCATATTATTAAGTTCTGTTTAACTAATAAAATCGATACCTAATAGTTTGCGATCACGTAACTTAAATAAACTAAATTTAACATCAAATCGATGTATATATATATATATAATTTACCAAATTATACAAAGTAATTTAAATAATATATTTCTATCTTCTATGTTAGTGGCGTAACTTAGAAACTTTCGCCCCGGGTGTGAAATTTTCAACGCCCCTCTCCTACCTCATCCAGGCAATGTTTAGGAAGGTCCGAAGGTCTGAGGGAGAGTACATTCATTTTACTAAAATTATTTTATAAATGCTGTAAAAATATTATTGCATGTTTTATTAATTTAAAATTCCTAACATTTTTAAGTGAGTTGTAGTTTTGTAAAATATTAAAATTTTAAAATGCTAGAAACTCACATTCAAATAAAAATATCAATAAAAGCCTTTAAGATTCCCTAGACAGCAGTATTACCTTGATAAATGATAATAGGTAAATTGATTTTAATATTTATGCTAACATAATAAAATTGATTCCACTGAATGCAAATTTGCTATGTTATCGTTAGTAAGACCGAGACAATCGTGCAGGTATGACGTCCTCTTAATAATAACCAATGCATTACTGGGTACCTACCTAATATTTTATTGATAATAAATATTTGAACATTTGGTACTTATTGTTAATTTATTTGTTTACTTATGTACTGTTACACTATCACACTGGGAAGTAAATTTAGACGTGTATAGAATTTAAAAATCATAAAGCTATTGTCTATCGTGATTATGGCTCATAACAAGAACTCATGTACATCAGTTAATTTATCGGCTTGTATGTAAAAATCTATGTAACTAGACACTTCAAATATGGCGTTTGCAGGTTTAAAAATAGATGTTTCAACGTAGTTAAAAAACAACTTTTTCATTGTATAAAATTAATATGAAATAAGTATTATATGTATACTATACCTTTCTATAATATTGGTAAAATAATATGGTATATAACTATAATATTTATCTACTAATTACTATGTATACAACATTCATATCGTATTATTGTTTAAATTTTATTTTTGCTTTTATAATTTATTATACTCATTAATCATTATAATTTAGATTGTAAATAGATTTAAATTAAAAACAACATTGAATGTGATTTGTTGCAATATAATTTTTATAAACGTAAATGCGATACTAAGTAGACTAAATATTTAATAACGGGTAGACAATTGAGTACCGCTTTGTTGTACACTAAAAGTGTCTAGTGGTTTAGTGTACGTCTGTTGTACCTAATGAATGTGTTGAGTTTAATAATATATCAAAATCGAAGAATTTTTACTGTCCTAAAAGGTGATGAGTTGATCACAGACAGAAAAAAACAACACACTAAGCATTATAAAAACAATATATTCATATGCAGCTCCACACAGAATCTAAAATTGACTAAAATTATTTTATAATACAAAAAATTCATATATCTAGATTATTAGTTATTACTAAATACTAATTAATATAAGTATACTGTCATAGTGTCATACTAGTAAGAATTTAAAATTAATCAGAAATGTACTACACAATATTGTTTGTGTGTCTAGCTATTATCGAAACAATGTATTACATTTTAGATTCTGAGTGGAAATATGAGTGTGTTGATTTTACTATAATATTATGTATTTTTTTTTTAGTGTGTCATTGTACATGACAAGTGTTCTATAAAATGTTTTGGCTTTTAACAATGTTTAGTATTTTTTTAAATAATCTGAAAAAACAAACAAACAATTATTAAAATCAATTTTTGACTAATCGATTTTGTTTTTTAGAAAATTTCATACAAGGTTTCTCATAAGTTGTTCAATTTCAAATTTAAAAATATCGAAAATTTATGGTCACGGTTTTTTTTATATAAATTTAGAATGTAGACGAGATTCGTAAAATCTTGAAAATGTTCTAATTATTTTGTGGTTAGAAATTCATAAAACTTTTCAGTTTTATACCAAAGATTTAAAAATTGATTATAATATTCTTCACTGGTTTTTCTACATAAAACAGAAATAAAAAGTTTACCGAAAAGTCATACTAATTTTTTATGTCGGTTTGAAGTTCAAATTTTTATAACATTGGATATTTTTTAACTCGTATAATAACTCTTTTTAAACAATTTTTTTTTGTAATTAATAAACGAATAACCATAGATATTTCCATAAAATGTATTTATAATAATTTTTAATACATTATAAATTGAAATAAACGAAATTACATATTTTAATGATGAATAACAATATTTTATTATAATTCAAATCATTATACGATCATTGGGATTTAAAACTCTTATATATATATTATGAATTTAATTGAATGCAATGATATTTTTAAAATATTTAGATTAATTTTAAGATATTATTATCTATTTATTACATGAACCTATCTTCACATTATTTTACGGTAAAATAGTAGTAACTTAAAAGTTTATAACAATAGTATAATATGGTATAAATATATATTGTTATAAATTTATAATAATTAAATAGTAATATAAATATAATAAATGAAATGTCTTTAGAAAATAATAACTCAATCTATTTACAAACAGTAAAATAAATGACTTTAATAGTTATATCAAAAATATATCGTAAAATATACTTAATGAAGTAGGCTGCGAGAAGGTTTCTACTCAGAATTGTTTTTCGTATTGAATGATATATCATTGGAATCAAATTTCACACAGCCATTATGAAATCGTCTTGACACCTATTGTACAACACAGCGGACCCAATTGCCCAATTTCCACCATTTTTTAAATTAATCATGAAATATTATTTATTTTAGGAACTGTATATGTTTTGATTACGTAGAATACTTTAAAATTTAAACAATTTCCTGAAATGGCAAATGTAAAAAATCGTTAAAAAGCAAAATATATAGGAGTAAAAATAAAAGACATTAAAATAATCTGTGTTATCTGAAATAATTTTTGATAGCTAGGTATTCGATAAAAATTGAAATTTGTCGAAATATAATTTATGATTAGATACTAAAATCAATTAGAAATAGATATCTAGTCCTAAATAGATATTAATCACGATAAATGTTACCTACTCTTAATTACTACAGATTGTAATATAAATATTTTTCATTTTTAATTACTCTTTTTTATTTAAAGTTTTCATTTTATTTTATACACTACTTACAGTCGTATACTTGTATATGCCTAAAAAAAAAAAATGATTTGTATAAGTATATAGAAACAAGTTTTTCAAAACTTACATAATTAGTAATTATTTATGAGTTCATGTCTAATGGTATTCCTATCTATAATAATATATAATTAATATAACTGCAGTTAACTATAAGAGCATAATATATGTAGCTGCTAACTTGTGTCTTACACTAAAGTTTTTGTTTAAATAATATGTTTGCCTCTAAATGCTATTCCTGTTCATTAACGGCCTTGATATTGAAATCGTTTCATGATAAACAAGAATAAAATTAGTATTGGGTGAACAACAGATGATCAATATTATAACAAGACTAAACTATTATACAATAAATAGATAATCGGTATAATGCATGAGGTCATTGTTTAATAAGCATGATTATTATTGACTGGAATACTATTTTTTTTTTTATGTTTTTAGAAGTGTTTTTTAATTTTAAATATTTTAATAATTATAAATAAAGTAAGAGAAACAGTCTCATAAAAAAATGAACTGAAAAAAGGCAGACAAGAATTTTAACTAATCTTCTATGCCTATAAAATTAATGCTGGTACAGCATCGAAATACTATTTAGACCTTCTCATAATTATTTTAATTTTTATGTCAGACTGAACATTTTTTAAGTATTATAAATAATAATTTATAAATTGTATACAAAAAACTGGATATTTTTAAGATTTAAAAATCAAGCGGAATCATACTTATAAATATATATAGTGTTATTTGTAATATATCGTTTGATATATTTATATTTATAATCAATCAACGTTTCAGTTTGACTAATTTGCATTAATTAATTTTACCATATAAATGAAGTACCTATATATATTTGTATTGCTCAATGTTGTTGATAATTTGTTTCCATTCCACGTCAGAGTTGGAAAAATATAATAATGATAAATAAATAAGTATAATAATAACGTATTAACTCAATACTCATAAACATTATATAAAGTTATCGTAAAATATTGAAAAAAACAAGACGACATTGAAACTCAGATCGGATATTAAGGAGTCATACGAAGAGAGAGAAAGATAACCAAGTACACTTATAGTTTGCCTGGAAAATGTTTACCTACGTTTCAAGGTTTTATTGTAACGAAAAATGTCTGTAGTCATCATACAACCACCATTCATTGCATTGGACACCGAAAAGCTAAACCGTGTAATGTGCGACAAATCGATGTTATATCATTTTTTTCTTTCAGAAGATTTGTTGTGATTTAATCGAGAGCATCCGTTTTTATTAGTGTGCAAAAACATTACGCCAATATAGATAACCGTTCAAGGTCCTCCTTTTATAGGGCTTAGTACCTATACCAAAGTGAGACATCCGTCTTGCAGTTCAGTTCGTTCAAAAATTCAGACACCAGAACACATATTGACACAGAAAAATGAAGATTGCTATGGTAAGTCTATAGTTGTAATAATAAGATAGTCAGGTATGTAACTCATAATGAATAATAAAAGTGTAGATTTACTGTGTACTTACTCGATAATTTTTACATACTGCGGTACTATACTATATAAATTATAAGGGAATATACACTTGTAAGTTGTAATGATCAATGTTTGTATAATTTTTCAATGATGAGTTACATTTTCTCTTTAAATTTAGTTTCGTTCTTAATTTTATTATTTTTAAGTATTATATTGAATTATCTAATTATAATATTTAAAAAGAAAATAACTACATATGCGGATAAACAAAAATCTACAATTCTAAAACTCAACTAAGAATAAAAATTTACTTGTTAGCTATCTCGTTAATAGCCATTCAATTCAGATAATTTAGTTTGAAACTTATAAGAAATAATTAAGTAATGTACTAATAATATGTAATATATTATAGTTGTCTAAATTATTTTACTATTTTGGATATTCATATAAACATCAAGTATATAATAATTAATAAATAACAATATGCACATTTATCACGTGTTTATGCTTAATATAAGAATTATAACATATTTTCTTTCATATGAATATAAAAATGATCAGTTTTCTAAATTTTTCTAAAACCGTTAAAATAAGAATGTTGAACTGTTGTACATTTATATTTTATTATATATATTTTTAAATAGGTACATTCTTTTCAATTTTAACTAAATAAAAAATAACAGTTCGTCTTTTTAAATGGCATATTATTATTTTAGTAAATTTAAGAATTTAAAAACAAACATTTCAATTTTTATAAAACATTGTTACATTTTTAAACTTAATGAATGTTTGTACATCCATATTATTTTTGTAAGTTAATTATATTAAATTATTTCATAATTCATTATAATATTTATTTTCTGGTTTACTAATTTATATTATCATATATCTTTTATATTTTTTATTCATTGTAATTTATTATATTCTGTATTATATATTCTATATACAAAGAGACATTTTTTTTTTCAAATAAATAAATAAATTGTATATATTTTTGATTTTTGTCGAAGACCGAAGGACACCTATTTACGAAGACCAGAGTATAGCCACACAAACTTTGAATTTGATATAGTTTAGTTTGATTTAAAAATGCTAAGCTAGTTCAAAATCGGTATAGAAAAATAATGTGTGATAAAAATATATAATAGGTATTTATAAATCCGACAAAATGTTGAAACTAATTAAAACAAACTATATTAAATTACCATTATATTAAAAAGACTCTATGGCACAATATTAGCATTAATTAGTTTATGAGTTAGTTAAATTATTTTTGATTTGATTATTGAATTTATATATAATATAACTGCTGTCCCACCCAATTAAGATGGTTACTGGGATTGATTCTTGGTTAGTGATATGATATAATACTTAAGAATATGTTTGTGAAATTATAAATTAAAAAACGTATCATTTACATATGTTTTTAATAAATAAATATAATAATTTTACGATTTACATTAATAGAATTAAAAATTAATAATATGTGTTTATTAATAAATTATATTATATCATTTCAATTTAAGTAGATAAGTGCTACTATATAGTCACTTTATATCTATAGTCGAAGTTGACGTCCTTCACCGAAAAAAGCACGTACAGCGATATGTCGGACTTTGTAGTTAAAAAAAAATATAAACATAATAATAAAACTGGTCATTTTCCATATTCACAAATATTTCGAGGTTTGACAATTTATTTTACATTTGTATATTTTTAAGATCAGCTACTTGTAGTTGCAGAGGTCATACCTGTACATATTTAAGTTAAAATTAAATCCATCGAACCATTTTATTAGTTATGTAATATGTTGCCTAATTTCTATAAGCTTTATAGGTATCGATGTATCGTACAAAGTTAAACTGTAGCAAGTACCTAGCTTCCAATATAACATGTACATTGTATATACATTACTATAATAAGAAATAATAAAAAATAAGCAATCACAATTTCTTAACGTGACGTATTATGAATCCATAAGTATCAAATATTTAATGTTGGTGTTATTAAGTGCATATAAATGTGTATTGTTGTTTGTACATAATATACACGAATCACAGATAATATCCTACGAAGTGTGAGTAATAGTCATGATGTACTTATAGGTGTACAAAAATAAGAATAATATACAATGTATACTTTTGTTTAACTTTCAAGGGCATATAAAACTTTAAAAATATACAACCGTAAATATTCCACTAGTTAATTTAGTGGTGGTAAATAAAGATTTATTTTAAAACGTTTAAATTTTAAATCAATTTAGTGTTGATAGCACATCATCAGTTATAACTTATAATTATTATTTAATGTTTTTATTTTTGGTGGATAAATAGGTATATATATGGTTATATATTACTACTGTAGGCTATAGATGTATAGATACATCGAATCAAGTATAACGAAAAACATATTTTATCGCTCTTTCTATTATACCTATCCGCTACCGTCTAATATTTCGTTTCCCGAATACCAAATAGTCGTATTTTTTTGCCGCGCCACCTCTCACACCTCCACCAATATTGAGACTTGAGAGTAGGTACCGCAGTCTTCCAATCCTCAAATAGGTTAATTAAACTAATATTGGTATGCTCGCATCAGATTATTTGGAGTATGAAAAATATGTTTTTAAACAATTATTATTTTTGCAAAAATATTTTTACGGTGCATAATAAATAATCATATTATAATATAGTTCTTCACGTGTAACTTTTATTCTAAACAAATTAGTTTGTTGATGTTCTAATAATTAATACATGGAATTTACTTTAATTGTATACAACAATTATTTAACAAATCCCAAAAATTTCCGATTTCATATTATATTATAGCCGAGAATATGAATATCTTGTGGTTTTAAGTTCATTAAATCTCACGATGTCACACTTGAAAATGAGTTACATCTTTCAGCAGTTAATCATGCAGACAATTTCTCAAATAAATCAAATATTATTATATATAGGCTATAGGCTATACGCTTAAGTGACCTTGTTATTTATTTATTTCCTATAACATATCGACATTCATAAAATCATAATTGTTCAATATATTTTATTAATTATCAAATATTCGATGCATATAATATTATAAATTTACATTTTTTTTTTTATTTTACACTGGAATATATCAAGTTAAAAAAAATATTGTTTTTTATTGTCAATGGTATAATCATAAAATGTAAATTATTATTTACTAATTATACTATACGCACTTGTATATTAAATTAGTGTATAATAGTGTATATATTTATATAATTCTGTGAAAAATATCGAAATATTTTTCTAAATTTTCAGTATAAAAATAATCGTTGTATAATAAGCTACATATTTTTGGGGGTTAACTACATTCAAAAAAACCCTCCCACTATTTGCAACACTGCGTGCACGTACAACGTATAATATTGGGTCATATATTGGGTATTTATCGATGGTGTTTACAATAATATATTATATTATACAGTCGCTCGTAATAATAATTATACGATGGTTTTTACAGTGTTTGACGATTTTCGCTGCGTCGGCCGTATTAGTGGCCCACGACTGTCGGGCCGCGCCTGCTGTGCCTTCGTTCACCGACGAGAAGGCAGACCACGAGAGTTTAGACGTCAACGAAGTGGGACCGGCCGAGGAGAACTGGAAGCTGTACAGCCTGTTGACGAAGACCAAGTCGTACGATCCGTCGGACACCGAAAAGACCCGCGAGCTGCTGAAGGAGATCGAAGAGTACACGCGGCTGGTCACGACCACGGACGCGGTGACGACCGACGTTCCAGCCGACGAATCTACGGAATTGCCGGCCGCGGACGCAACGGACGCCATCGAAACGGATCCCGCGTCGTCCGACTGGTTCGCCTCGACGTGGAGGAACATGAACCGGAACGACGACGAAGACGGCGACGACGGGCCGCGAATGGGCAGGCAAGACGACGGTAACGTGGAAGAAATCATCAGGAAGATTTCCAACGACTTGAAGAAACTATACGTCAAAATCAAGCAAGTGATTACGGTGGTGAAAAACTGGTACGCATTATGGAACGTAGCTAATACGGTGTTCGTCGCGGTGGGATAAATAACATAATAATACGCTAACACGACGTTTAATACAGTAATACGATAATACCAATGACTGTATAGAATAACGACTACACACCTACGTGCCCGTGTATTAACATAATATAATATATTATTGTTAAACATTCGTCAATGATAGACATCAATATTTAAGACAACAATAATTAAAAACGGTTAACACATAAACGTCACCCTCTATACGGCTCTGTTGCTCGTTTGTGTAGTTACTGCAGCAGCATCATCGTCCATCGACACGTCTGTTTTTCCACTCACGTTTATTCACCCGAGCGGTATGGTAGGTACACCAAACCAGCATAGCGCATCCAGATATCTCCCGAGGGGGCCCGTATAACAATTGGATAATACGCATGACATCACATAAGTTTTTCTATCTCTGTGTTATTATTATTATTATTATTATTACGATTTGCATTATAAGTGTCCGATAACAATGCAATATAGTATGCCTCTGCACGCGTGCACTTAAATACATCTCAAAGCATGTTACGCGGAACTGCTCGCCGATCTTGTTTCGTGCGTCTATACGTTTATTCGTCTATGATGTTATGAATTGTTTACACCTATGCGCTAAGAGATACCGGGATATGCATTTCAATGTATCTTGTTGAATTTTTGCTTGTGCACTATTGACAGAGATGGACATCTTGTTAAAAACTAGTAATATTGTAGATATTACATCATCCCACATGTTCTTACATTTTATAACCCATATTAACGATCGAACTGTCCGCCGCATAATATGATAACTAATAACTAATAAGTAACATTCGTGTTTAGAATTTAGATATATTTGTTCTACATATTTTCGTTTAAACGTTGCGAAATTTTTAAAAAGATAATATCATCACATTAGTCTTAAGGTCATATGATACATCCTCTACTCCCATAATTGTTTTGCTTGGCTCATTATTGATTAAAGAAGTAAAATAAGAAAAACAATTGTTTAAATTATAAACAATAGCATCAGACAACTTAAAAACAGTTTAAATTGAACATAAAAATTGGTGTTAACTGAGAAAACTTATATAGAAATTATAATCTCTCTGCCCTTTGTTATAGTTATTTAATATAATATATCTTTTTGAATTATTTCAATATTATTTAATATGCAGTACCTAATAACTCACTAAATATAAAAAATATGCTAAGTATTAAGCCATTGATTTAATAATAGGTAAACTAGAATAATTATGAAATCAATGATTAAAGTATTATAAAAAATATACATAACATTTACTAAAAAAATTAAAGCAAGTTGAAATATTTATAATTTTACTATTTATTTATTATTGTATTAACTAATTAAATACATATTATGACGTATTTACATATTTATTTATTATTGCACTTAAATAGCATATTTTCTTCACTAAAGTTATTATAAAAAAAATGTGTACAATTTTTTATTTTTCTTATTAAAAAATTAAAATAATAATAGTAACTTTTATATAAATCAATATTGATACTTTTTAAACATAAGTTATTACTTATTACCAATAATTAATTATATTTTATTTTAAATATAAATTGGTATTATATTGGAAATTCGGTCCAAAATACGCCATAAGTGTTTAAAATAGTAACATATGTGGTACTTAGGTAGTAGGTATACTACATATGTATCTAGAGTAGTGGTTATAAGTCAATGACGTAATTTTAACCTTCACAAGTCTACATCTTGGTTTTAATATTTATAGATACTTCTTAATATTTTACTTTTTATATTTCTTTAGAGCTTTTATTATCTTGGTTAGATGTTGCATATTTATTATCTATTACCAATTGTCTCTGTTTCGCACATTTTTAAGAATTAAATTGTATTATTTTGTACTTCATATTATTCTATTTTATGTAATTTTATTTCTACTCTCATTATATGTACTATACACAATTTGTACTTATTGTTTGTAATTGGCTTTTTTCTGTTAGATTATGACAAAATAAATTTATTTTTCTTATTTTTGTGTTTTTAGAAATAAAAAAATTCTTAGTAATCAAAATTACTCACCTAAATATGAAATTTATTTTTTATCATTATAATTTATCATATTTATAAGTTATAACTTATAACTAATATTATTTTGTAATACTACACATCATTAAACTTTGTATTTTAAAATTATTATGATTCGAAATTTGTTTGCAGGGTCAACCACGCTAAGGGTTCAACAGTTGAATTAGATGGATATCCAATGTCTGCAAGTGCTTCTGAATCGGATGGAGTGTTTGTAATTGCCGATCCTCTAATTGGGGATATAGATAAATCTAATAAATATATATTACCCATAAATGAAGATTAAATTATTAATATTAATTTCTGATTAAACTTATATGACTTATTTTAATCGCATATCAACTACAAATTGGTAATTTAAATTATATTATTTAAGTTTATTTTTATTTAGTAAAATATTGTTCCTTTATTGTATCTTTGTATCATTTATTTATTCTGTACTTACTTGATCATATTTTTTCAAAATATAAAATAAAATTATTATACAAATATATTTTTAATATAGCATGGACATTTATTATGATAATTTTTGAGTTGTATAGCTAATAACAGCTCAAGACACAATAACTGAAACATTTGCACATTATATTATTATTAACATTTTACCAATATTTAAATAAAGCATACATTACTATCAATAAACTATGTTAATGATGCACATTGCACACATATGACTATATAAATCACAAATCACATTATTAAAATATAAATTGAATTCTGTATACCTATAACCTACCTATTTACTTAATTAGTACTTCTACTCAACTTTACAGTTTTTATTATTTATAGTTATACCTTAGATACCTGGATCATAGGTATGTATGTGAATATGCAAATATGGCATTTCATGTGATTTTATAATGTTAAATGTGAATTTTGTTACATAATTTCAGCAGGCAAATAACCAACGTTTTCCATTATAATTCTGAGTGTGTATATAAAATATAGAATAAGAACAGACTTGAGGAACGTTTTTAGGTATTAAATTTAAAATTTCCGGACAGTCAGTAATTTTACTATTAAGTAGATTATAAATTAATTTTAAATCAATACTTTTTTTATACAAGGAGTGGGGGAATACACATCTACTCCGGTCGCTATTAAAATAAATACTGTCTTGTTCTGTTAATATGCTGTGTACTGTGGTGTTCTAGTGGTAGTAGTGTGCTTTTGTAGAAACGTATTCGTTTTTATCTAATTAGTAAATAACGAATAGTATATTTTACTCACTATATTTTTGTGAGTCAGAAGAGCAAGAAAAGCTATCATTTAAAGGGCATATGGTTGTTGTGCGCAAAATGTGTTTTAAAATCTATTTTTTGGACATACAACAAGAAATTCAAATTCATTATCATCACCTTCCGTGTCAAAATGAAATTCGTATTAAAAAAATTAAAAATTAAATAAAAACTAGCTAAATTATCAAAATCTACGTCTGCACAGTTATTGTAAGAAGCTGTAACGGGTCTTTTGTATTCTTACAGAACTTCGTAAAGAGAAATCAATAAAAAAAAAATGATTTAAAATCAAAGTTTTACAAAAGTAATTGATAATTTAAAAATTTAAAAGTATAAAGCATGTATAGCATATATTTGCATATACGATTACATGATAAATTAATTAATAAAATATAAATGTATGATGTATTTTACAGTACATGTTTCGGACCACTGCGGTGCGTGAGGTCACGGTCTCAATATCGTATTTTAAATAAATTTATTAAAAAATTATATTAATCATAATTAACCATAATTATTTTAATATATTTAAAATGAAACATAATTCTTGGTACCGAGGAGTTATTTATATTTTTATGAAACCTACGTGAATCGATGCGTGAAATTAACTAACAAGATGTTTAACCGTTCGATATAGGTATTTCAGTAATATTTTTTCCATCATACAAATATCGTTTGAGAGTCGTGGAACAATCGAATTCGTCATTTAGTTGGAGAAAAACACCCATCTATTTGGATATTAATCAATAAAATTAGAATTAAACTTGCTCTGAAATACATATAGGAGTGTCTAAAAAAATGTTTCGAATTGAAAATGTTAAAAAAAAAATTAAAACTTTATGTTAAAACTCAAATTAAATTAAACTCATTGAAGTAGACACATATTTAAAAAAAAATATCCTTCAATTTGAGAAAATATTGTAAATATGTACCTATTACGACTAAACATTTATTTATTTATTATTATTTATATATTATTGTTATTTATTAGATTATACTATCTCACTAAAAATATTATGAAATTTGTTTAATATTAATATTTAAATTTTAATGGTTACAGTATTTAATAATAATTATTTTTTTGATGGAAAAATTAATTCCAATTTATATAAAATAATATACCGACATTATAAATTTGTGAATATTAAATAAGTTACCTAGATATCTCTTTATTATGGGGTCATTTTTTTGGGATATAAATTTCCGAGGTTATTCATTAGGGGAATCCCATCGGTTAGTTTGTTGATTGTATATTCAAAGCCGCCGACTGTCGAGCGATCGATGATGCCATTTCCTTAAAATGAGACGATGTCTTAGTGATGGTAATAGTCAAATGATTCCCCCATAAAAATTGCCTTGACATAACCAGTTATTTGGTTAGTAAAATCAAAATGAAATAATTTAATAATGCGATTAATTATTTTCAAATTTTCTTGAATTAAAAAAAAAAATCCAATTGTATAGCTAAAATATACAGAAAAAAAGTTATTGGAACACATTAAAATAACTTAATTTTTTAAAAATATAAAATAAATAATAAGTAAAATGTAAATCTAGTTCGTAATATAGCATAGATTAAGTAACCTAAGCACTGAGTAGTGAGTTAGTGAGTACTGACAACTCAGCCGCCCGTCAGACAGATTCGGTGGCCGGAGGATACATTTTACCGGAAACGTGACGACGAAACTTGTCTTGTTGTAGTTGTTACACAGAATGAAAAAAAAAACCGTACAACGTACCCAATCAGTAATCAGTAATCACTGTGTGCCGTAATCATCAACGACCTTAGGATGATGGCGCCGTGGTCTTGATAAGAGTGTAAGACGAACATTTCTCTTGTTTTTTTTTTTTTTTTACAGTATTGTATTTTAATTTTATATAAATGTTTTTGTTTTCATGTTAATTTTTTACCGTTCGTTGACTCGCACAGTGTTTTAATTGTTAATGATCGCATTCGATGGACCGCCGCGCGCGGACGATAACGATGATGTGCAAACAACAAATTAAAACGTACAATTAAAAAGAAATAAAACAATTATTCCGTGTAAGCGCCGAACGGTCGTCGCGTCGAATTACAATCGCGTTCTAAAGACTCGAAAGTCAAGACAATAACGATTAGCGGCAAGTTGCAATAAAATATTCATTCCGTTTGACCGTAGACAATTGTGCCCGATTGTGTACGGTTATGGGCAACACTAGTGGCAGTCAGCGCCACAAGTCGGCAGGTCTGATTGTTCCTTCCTCGCCAACAAAGGAAGTGCAAAGTCAAGCGTTTGTGTTTGATAAAACTTCGGATTCCATTGGGCTACACGAGACTAATGCGCTGTTCCCACAGAGTTCGTCTAAACCAAATGTATGTCAACAACAGTTATTTGATAGGCACATCAGTTGTGTACTTTGAATGCTATTTATTTTTATTTTATCTGCCTATTGTTTAATTTGATTTAATGTTCTCAATCCACAAGGACGATGAGTTCACTGATGGCATCCCGCATTCAATGTCGGAAAGTGATACCGAAAATAAAATGTTACCGACCGTGTTCAGATGGGAAGGTGGTGGCAAACAAGTGTTCATCAGTGGCACATTCTCTGAATGGAAACCTATACCAATGGTCCAAAGGTAATTCTTATATCATTTAATACAACCATACTTATGTGTATAACAAATCATAAACTTAAATTTTGTTCACTGTAGGTAGTTACCATTGATCATTAAGAGGGAAAGTAAGGTTTGAGTAGACAAACATCGGATCAATATATTTGATGTGTACAGTATACTTGATGTAATTACTGTTGATATATTCATTGACTTTTCACGAGTATGGGTCATAATATAACATTCATTATTCCTAATTTCCAAAACATTGACATAACTGTAGTACATAAGAGGACATTGTACCTTAAAATATAACAACATAACAAATAATTAACATTAATGCTAAAAAAATAAAATTGGTTCTACTGAAAACAAATTTTTATTTTACTTGGTTGTAAGACAGATACAACACATGATGATGTAACATCTTTTATTGACATCAATTGCATTTTGAAAATTAACCTGGGTAGGTATATAGTTAACATTTTAATATCAATATTTTTAACATATAATTTTAATTTTTTATATATAATGTATAACCTATAGTTCTATAAAGAACATTGAATTACCCATATAATTAAATCATATTATTCTATTAAATCTTAAATGTGTTTTGCTGTATACAGTATATATACTATGTTAAAAAAAAATCACTACTTTGATTATACCAAAATTTAAACTCGTAATACCATTATTTTACATTAAAACTGCCTTTTAGTTTTTAATGTTGGTTATTGAATAGGATTGGGTTCTTGATCTCCCCAAAAGTTTAAGCCCTCAATCACATCAAACTTATGAGAATATTTTAAGTTTGAATTTGAAAATCTTAAATAATTTTAACATAATTAAGTTAGAAATGTTTAAGTAACAGAATCGATTAATTATAAGTTATTTTTTATTTTGTTAAATGTATACACTGTTTGACAACTATTTTATTTTTAAATTTATTATGGATAAATTTCTAAATGTTTGAAAGTTTGAATTTGAGAAAAAAAATTGAAATTGTTAAACTGAAGTTGCATCCCTATTTGTATAAGTTACAAAAAATGGCTAAAACGTAGATATTAACATGTAAGCAAATTAATTACATTAAAGAACAGCAGTTTTAAATTGGTTTAAGTATACAAACAGCTGATGAGATATGACATCCCCTTCCTATTTTGTTTTCAAATAAACTTTTTTTATAAAATCACACACAGAGATACACAAAAACATATTAGTTTAATAATTATTTTTAATGTATGTATTTAATTTTATATAGAAATTTAGTATTTAATTTTTATTATTTAATATAAAGGACTGTATTGAATTCTAAACATCAGTTAAAAAAAATCATGTACTTAAAAATCTTTAATCATAATTTGAATTCTATGTTTTCTATATATAGTTTCTAAACTTGTTCTTAATTTAAACAACAACACTACAGTAGAAAAATCTACAATGCTACAGAATCTTGGAACCACAGTTTAAGAACCACTACTTTAGAGCAAATACATATTTTAATAGTTTTTAGAATTATATCTTATTTTTAATCAAATATATTATACATGTGATTCAAAATTTTTTTACCTTTAAAAAATATATAAATAATATTACTATCAATTTTATTTCTGATTCTAGTCACAATGATTTTGTTACTATAATTGACTTGCCAGAAGGTGAACACCATTATAAATTTTGTGTTGATGGCAATTGGCAATGTGATACTAAAGTTGTAAGTTTATATCTGCAGTATTTTGAAAAAAAATCCATTAATTACCTGATTTTTATTTATAGAGCATGATTGAAGGTGATCCAGGTATAACAAATAACAAAGTGGTAGTTAAGAAAACAGACTTTGAAGTTTTTCAAGCATTGGATGTTGATTCAATCGATGAAAATGGCATTGAAAAAAGTAATTAACACATTTATTTTATAAATTGACGACTTAGTTGATAATTTTTAAGTTCTTAAATATCTATACTATATGTCAATATATTAAGAATCAAAACCAATTAGTAATTTAAAAAATATGTCAGCTAATTCAACATTTCTACATAAATTATTGAATTTGCAAAAAAAAAATAATTATTTAAATTTTAATTTAGAAAATATTATAAGCCCAGTGTAAAAGTTACTACCCAATGTTCATATTGTTCATAAATTGATTGAGAATTTTCAATAATTTGTACCTTTATGAAAATTTCTTCAAAAACCAAACCTCTGAGTAAGATCACACCATAATCTAATTTATAAATAATGATTATTTGGGAAAAATTTATCTTGAAAAAGTATGTAAAAATTAATTAATATTTTTTTAAATTCTGTTGATTAAAATTAAACAAATTAATTCAAGGCTATATATTGTAACAATATTTATGGGTTTTATTAAATATCTGGTCTGTAATTTATATTGACACTTAAAAAATTCAACTATATTATGTCAGAAACCTTGTAATGACTAGTTCACTAAATCTTTTTTTTTATTATCATTAAATTAAAATATAAAAGGTTTGATAAATTTTGATGAATATTTATCATTTGAATCTCTATACCACTTTTTTAATACAATTTTTTATATTCAGGTGGGTTTTCTCAAGATATTCCTTCGTCGGTTCCTTGGCAGAAAGTTTCTGGACCACCAATTTTACCACCACATCTTCTTCAAGTGATACTTAACAAAGACACTCCAGTTTCGGTAATTATTTTCACTATTATAAAATAATAATTTTTTCTTCTAAATAAAAAATGTTGTTTTAGTGTGAACCGACTCTTTTACCAGAACCAAACCATGTGATGCTCAACCATTTGTATGCTCTTTCGATTAAGGATGGAGTCATGGTGTTGAGTGCAACACACAGATATCGTAAAAAATATGTTACTACTCTACTGTACAAACCAATCTGAACATGGTATATAATGTTTTATTTTTTACTATCAATACAATCTTTATTAGGACAATATACATTAGACTAAAGGTCTGCTAACATATGTGGTTTATTGTTTTCATTGGACTTTTTAACAAATTTTTATGAATTACTTTTATTCAGTCTTAAATATTAGGGACATTTTCCGGTAACTGCTGCAATTCCATACAATTTGCCATTACCATGCAGAGGTACTGGTAGACTTTCTCTTTTCACTTTTTCATTTCTTCCAGTGAATTCAATTTTCCCTCTAAAATACAAATATATCATCATTTTATATTTTATTAAACTTTTAAAATATGAGAACACATACGATATCCAATCAGTCCAATAAAAATTTTCCCGAGTTATAGCTAGTCCAAATGGATAACTGCAATTAGCAACAGCAGTTCGTTGTAATCGACTCTCTATTCCAATACATTCTAGAATAAAAAAATGAAAAAGAATTAAAACTTATTTAATAATCAGATAAATTATTTAAAGTCTTATT
Organism: Rhopalosiphum nymphaeae; assembly: GCA_036289425.1. Lineage (NCBI taxonomy): Eukaryota > Metazoa > Arthropoda > Insecta > Hemiptera > Aphididae > Rhopalosiphum > Rhopalosiphum nymphaeae. The sequence continues at coordinate 355,859 of JAZAQC010000005.1, read as the reverse complement.
TATAAATTAAAATATATATATATTTATTGTTTATGATATTAGATAACAAAACAAATAATACATTTCTTAGTATCAATTTTTGACAATTTAATTAAAAAGATGTTTTTTTTTTTTTGTAAAATTTAATGTACAATATTATAATTACCTATGCTTTTTAAACCTGCATCTGCCCAACAGATTTCATCTGTGTACCAATCTATAGCTATAGAGTTTGGTAATTTGACATTAGGTCCTTGAACAAAAACTTCCCTTTGGCTACCATCCAAATCAGACCATTCAATTTTAGGACTAATTCTATTCCAGTCCGACCAAAATAATTTTCTAGCCATAAATAATAGATGTAAATTATTTTATTAAATTTTATTATTTTTATATTAATTATTATACTACCTTCTGTTTGGATGAACTGCAATTCCTCGTGGATTACTGAGCGAAGTGTTTGCTATTATTGTCACATGGGTTTTATTAGACAAATCTGCTGCCATTATTCGTTTTAAACCTGAATCTGTCCAATAAATCTTTCTATTAATCCAGTCAATAGTTAATCCTTCAGTTGATGTAGCTGCTGTGGTAATAAATTCTTGCACATTTGAACCATTCAGTTTAGACGACTTAATTGTCCGGTCTGCTATGTAGCTCCAATACATCTGCTCTTCTAAACAATCAACCGCTAAACCTTGAAATAAAAAGTAATTTATTATTAATGACCAGGCATTAAAAGTAATATTCAATTTTTAATACTTATACATCATAATTATGTTATTTTAATATTTTAATAATGTTTTATTTTTTATACTTACCAATGGCTATTTTATCAAATTGCAGATGAATTGGATAATCTCCTCTTGTTTTGTTTGGAACTGTTGGAATATGCAATGTTGCCATCCCTTGATTTACAAGTAAGTAAATGTCTTCTTTTGTCGTTTTTTTATTTTCTTAAAACAAATGATACTTAAGTATAAGGGTAAAATAAGTCTGAGCAGAAGTGATTTGCTAACCACTTGGCTACAAAAAAAATATTAATTTATTTTTTTGATACATAAATTCTATGTAAATATTTAATATTTTGTTTTATAGATGCTATAAATTGATGTTTTATAAACAAACTATTGTAATTTAAATAAATGTTAATTATGTTTATATATAATTTTTAAATATTTGTCTTACCTTTGCAATAATAGCCATTTCCTATGTATCCTTGTCTACATTGACAGATATAATGTCCTAACGTATCAATCACACACTGAGCTGATGGATGGCAAATGCTTGTATTTACTACACAGGTCTCTGTGCACGATAACTCTGAACCATACCAGTTTTCTGTGTATCCCTTCAAAAAATAAAATATTAGATTAGGAACTTGTTTATTTTATTATTTGTATTAAGTAAATAGCTTATTTATTTGTTACCTGGGCACAAGAACATTTAAAAGTATTTCCTACATTGTTACATTCAGTATTTGCTGGACATGAATTCTCTGTACAGCCAGTTTCAATTACCCGTTCACACTGTGTAACACCATTACCCGTGTATCCGTTATTACAACGGCATACATAATTATTTCTTTCTCCTTGTACACAATTGGCATATTTGTGACATTCGTATGAACAACCTAAAATTGAATAAAAATCTTACATTAATGTGGTTTATTATAAATAAAATATAAAACTATATTACGTGATCTTTGGCATTTGTTGTCAAGCTTTTGATAACCTTCTAAACACTTGCAGCTATATATGTAACTGGTTTCGTTATACATGCACATTTCATTTGGGCCACAATTTGAGTCTGATACACATTCACCCGTTGGTGTACATATTATACCATCCCCTTCATATCCACTGTTGCATACACATATTGAATGGCCTTCAACTATCTGACAGCTAGCATGTGCATCACAGATGTTTGACTTTGAACACGATAATTCTAAAACCATTTTAGCCGCAAGTTAAGTTCACAATATATAATATGTTATGTATTAAATTATAAATTGTTTATATTAGCAGTTCTTAAACTGTAGCCTGCAACACTTATGTTGATGTTTACAGTACTGTTTTAATGGTTTTTGTCATGGACACACAACAGCATCCCTCAACCCTTTTATAGGGGAGGGGTGAATTTCATACATTATATATATATAAACATACAAATTATTCAAATTTGAATGAAAAAAGGATATTGGAAGGGGAACTGCCCCAATCCTCTCCGCTAAGAATATCCCTGTGAAACATAATATTCATGTATGTAAAAAAAAAAAAAAAATAAGAAAGAAAATTAATATCATAGTTTTAAAAAGTTCTTTATTAAGTGACTACAAAAATTGCTGTTTAAAAAAATAATTATCATTACTTACATCTATACGTTTTATGGAGTTTTATTTTTTATATACTTAGGCAGGTACCTATTCTAATATATTTAATCAGAAAATATGTTTTAATAAGTTAGTATATATTAAGAAACAGTCAAAGAGTTAAATATAACCAATTTTACATAAAACTTTCACTTTTAAGTTATTACGTTAATTAGATTAATTAAATTGTATCTTTCCAATTATTTACTACTTATATATTATTCATTTAAGTATTTTAAATTTCCATAAAATAACGGTTGTCAAGATTGTCCATACTGAGTCTTTTCTTCCTCAGAACTAAGGTCAAATTATTCTATGAAAGTTTAAAAATACTGACTTATATAATATACGCATAGGATTATATTTTTAATATATCTAATACATTAGTTGTTTTGAGTTTTATATTTTAAAAATGTTTATTCTCATGCATACTAATGCATTTTTTTTTAAACTGTAATTTATTTATAATTTGTTAATAATTATAGAGTATATAACTATAACATTATATAAAATACATGATAGAAATAAAAATTTAATAAATAAATAAATATAAAATATATAACGTTTTATAACATTTTCATAAAACTAATAAATTTAATACTTTTCTTAGTATTGCATTTTTGATTTAATCCATTTTTTTTTATCTTTTTCAAATTAACTTTCAAGTTAATTTTCAAATTATAATCATTTTATACATAAACTATCTATGAAAACATTGTTATCAAATGTCAATAATGTAAAATATGTAATTTGCTCTATTGATCCAATTTACTATAGCTTTTAAGAATATCAATAATTCTCAATCACGATGCATCATATTGGAAAATTTGTAAAATAATTGTATAACAATAGCTATTTTCTTTTTATTTGGGTATATTTGAGCACCTATTAGTTATTACTATAAATGGAAAGTAAATATGAATTAGTATCTATTTAAAAATGAAATGTGCATTGAATATTGAATGGATATAAAAACTATAAAATGTGTGACTAAGTATTTAGAAAAAAAAACCGAAGAATAGCAATAAATATTCTAAACTGATATAATATATTTTATCTATTTTTTTAAGTTAATAACACTATTGTTTGTTTTCTTACCAATTAACGAACATTCATATCCATCTCCTTCATAGCCCGGATTGCATTGACACTTGTGTCGTTGCTGAGAACTTATAAAGTTACACTGGGCATGAGCGTGACACGTGTTGATCTCAGCACACGAAACTACAAATATTTTAAATATTAATAACATTATTAATTAATAACAGCCGTTGTTAGACCGAGACTCACTCGATGATTCTGTTGTGGTGATCTCCGATTCTGTAGGTTCTGTAATAGAAACATCGTCATAGGGCGCACAATATTGTCCGACGTCAAAGTACGATGATGGACATTGACACAAATCCCTGATGCAAGTTTTTTCCACGGGACATCCCTGACCTATGTATCTATGTCCTTCCAACCGGCATCTAGGGGCTATAAACAGTATGTTATTAATTTATATAAAGCATTCAATCATTGTTGTATTATAGGTGCTTATCATAGTTTTCTAATTAAATTTTTATATTTTTAAAAATAATCAATTATTTATAGAGTTTGAAATTGTTTTAAATGTTCATTAAATACGAAGAATTTTATGAATAAGATAGTGAAAACAATTAAACTGTTGTGCCCTATTAAAAAAACGAAATTCAATTAAAAAATGTGTATATAAAACTACAAACGGATCACCTCGTATGAACTTACATAATGGTAAACACCTAAGTCCATCGCCTATGAAACCCGCGTTGCAAGCACATGCGTAAGTGCCCGGGTAATTTGTGCAATAACTATCCCTGTGGCAGACTTCTGGTATATTGCATTCGTTGACGTCTACACACTCGAAATCAGTGGAGTCGCTCGACAGCAATCGTATTTCATAACTATAAACGACAAAATATCAAATATGTACTATTTAATCTAGAGAAACGTTGTAAAGCTAAAAATTAAAATATACCTAATGTATATCTAAATCTGCTTAGTTAAATAAAAGTTGTTTTTAAAGATAATTTTGAGTACGTTATTACGACTAAAAAAATAATAAATATTTTGTAACGTTATTAATAGTTCCTGTTAAATAAATTACTAATTTACCCTTGGATACAGGAACAAGTGCTGATATTATTAGGCACATCACAAACACTGTTCTCGATGTTATAAGCCCTTGATGTTGGTTCTAAAAAATAAACAAATTTCAACATTAACGTACATACATTTTTAAATATAACATTATAACCTCTTTCCAGGGCATCGGTGATAAATATTTTTATTTACATTCCAGTTGAACAAACTATCGTAGTAATCTAATCAGATAGAACGCAAACTATTCAAAATTTAATTTTTAAGTTTTAAAAATTAAGAATTTTAAAATGTTAATAAAAAAAATGGCTATAGTTAAATAACTCAGTTTTAAGAAAACTTCGTGACAAATTAAAATCTATTTTCAGTAATTTTATCTTAGGTATCTGCAACTAAGTAGTTGATTAAACTGACAAAAGATACTTAAAAAAAAATTAAGAAAATGTAAGCTGTCAGCGCACTATTTTTTTTTCTACTATTAACTTGCGTGCAATATAACAAATTTGTGTTTAGGAAGTCCGATCTTGTGTGGTTAGATTTAATATAAAAGTAAATTGACATGAAATCAAATTTAAAGTTGAGGACATCATCTTTTATCTGTATATTTTACACAGGTTGGGTTTTTTGCGATCAAGCAAGGCGTATAATTGAAAATATTTTATACACTCATAATTCGCAAAATAATCAAAATATATTAAAGAAAAAAAGCCAACGTTCGAGTACAAATAATATTCTTAACTTTAATTTTGATACCTTATAGGTCAATTTATTTTTTACTAAAGCTAATCAGTAATTACACAAGATCGGTTATACTGGTTAGAAATGTGCGATGTTACGCATGGGTCAGAGAGAGAAAACAAATAATCCGCTGATAATTGACATCCTCTTAATATAATAATATTTGTTATTGGTATGTTATTAATAAGCACTCCTACATTTCTTTACATTACTGAGTACAGTAGTAATAGTTTATCTTATATACACTAATGAATAATGATCACTTACTACGCATATTATTATATACACCATCACTACACCTACCTAATCTCTTGACGAATCCTTTAAAATTAAAATGCAATGATATTTACCTGTATTCGGAGCCTCAGTAATTGCTCCGCAATAATAACCATTTCCTTCAAATCCCAGTTTACACTGACAACTATAGGTACCCACTTCGTTAACGCACATGGCATTTGGGTCACATCGATCGATCCTATCTTGACACTCGTTGATATCTACACACCCGGACTCAGTACCGTACAACGAATGAAATCTGTGGAATATTAGTTCAAGTACACATATTACAATTAAAAATAGCACACTGAACAGCGTTTTCTTTTTGATAATCAGATTCTGTTACGGAGCTTAACAAATTACAATTTTCCAAAATAGTGTAATTTTATAATGTAATTGATCTAGGCAAAAAAAAAAAATGTGTTTCGAATATTACATAAATTAAAATATGCTATAAAATAAAATTATAATAAGAATATAATAGATTTTTTCTGCTGCAACAGTATATAATAATATATATTTCGTTATTTTAAACTACAAATCAAGTCGTAGGTACTACGAGTATAGGACACTAAACACTATATACTAACTGCATTGTCATTTCAAATATAGTTGGTAATAATATTATAAGTAGGTATGAGGTATATAAAATTCTATTTATACATACCCTAGATTGCATTCGCATCTGAAAGTACTACCCTCCCTGACACACGTGCTGTTGGCAACACATTTTACATGTCCGTCGCTGCAAGGGTCCTGTGTATCTTCTATGTATCCATATGAGTATTTCGTGTATAACGTATACAACAATAAATTAAATAATATTATAATGAATTGTTGCTAATGTAGGTATTTACCCCCCGAAAGACATCATTATTATAATTGTGGCTTAAGTACTAATTAGTAATATCTATACTGGGCTATACAGGAGATTTAATCGAAATATTCTTCTCTACTCAATAGTTTACTACCCCGTTATTAAAGCTGTATTATTGTTGTAATGGCGTATGCATAGGTTCGATTTCAATAAAAAAAAAACTAAGGGTGCTTAAGCCCTTCATTTTCCAATTATAGCGTTGAATCGCTGCTGAATGTAATAATATAAAAAAATATTTGAGGGTGCTAATATACCCTAAACGCTTCCTTAATTGCGCCTATGACTATACATTTCAACTTAACATATAAACTTTTAGTTTTTAAGTCTTTTAGCTAAGTAGGTAATGCCAATAATTATTTGAAGTTGAAAATAAACTGAATATTTATTAATAAGTAGTTTAGTACGTACCGAATGGCAGAAATATGTTGTTTGTGCTGACCAGTCTTAAAATTTTTACTTTTTCTTCGTAGTAGGCGAAGGCTTTGGAACTCTGTAACATGAATGACGTAAATCCTTTGGCGGCCTTGTTACATGGTTGAGAAAATTCGAATTTTTGTGCCACGGTCACTTGTTGTTCGAAATATGACCCTTCTTGTTTGTACCTGTACGTGTAATACGAGTGCATACGACCTGTTAAAATTTTAATATGAGAATATTATAAATTATTATCTATCTAATCAGTAATAGTATAGATATTCAAACATTATATAGTATAATTATTATTATAAATTATAAGATCTAGGTTTTCAACATACTTTGAGTGTTGAATCAATCTTGAGTCTTTTTCATTCCTAATAACGTTTAAGTTTTATTTCAGTCATTTTTACGTTCTTACCTTTGATGGGAACAGCGTCGGGATATACATAGGTACTATATTATGTGTCAATGAAGTTTTAATAAAACTGAATAGTGCCAAAGTATATGTAATCTTTGAGTCATTCCAGTCGATTAGGAACGAACATAAAAATCGAAAAGCGTATACTATTGTACAACTCACGAGTTAACAGCGCCATTCTAAATTATTATAGATAGTGTCATTAGCTAAAGGGTACGAAGGTAAAGCGCATAGTAGGTTTAATTGTGTGTCACTCTATATAGGGTGATACCACACTACCACAGTATCTATTATGCTAAATATTTTTAAATCGATTGTTTACGATCACTGTAAATCGCAAAGCGTACATTAACCTAAAACTACATAAAGTAACGCAGACTATAAAATATTAAAATGTTATTTCACTCACCATTTGCGATTGTATACTGCTGATGATTGTCATTGGGTAATGTGAATCTGGTATGGGGCAATGGGACTTGAGGCGTTGTTCCCTGTACGGTGGCGTCCATTATTAATTGATCGAACGAATTAAGTCCGAAAAACCGTTGATGAATGGTTATTCTGTGTTCAGTTCCCGGAAAAGTCACTTCGGAAGTGTAGTTGACCACTCCTCCTATACATTGACATATACGTAATGATATATCTCACATATTTTATGTAATTTGAATACAACGTATTATTTATAATTATAAATAGACACTAATAATTATAGTGGGTGTTTAAAACATAACGCATTAAAAGAACTGAATACATATAAATAAAAATTATTGAACTTAAATTAATTTTAAAAAAAGTCCAAAAAAATAAGAGAACTGTTTGAGAAATATCGGGTTTAGATAGTATTACTGAATCACGAGGATTTCTGTAATATAATTATGTTATATGTAATAATATAATAAGAAACGTATGTTGTGCTGGTAATAAAATATGTAACTAAAAAAGCTATAATAATTTGCATTTGAAAATTTTTGAATGATAATTTAATAACTGTAGGTGTATTATATTTAATTTGTAAAAAATTGTCTCCCTTATTAGCGTGTATCATTCTGTTGCTATATCAGTAGCGGATATGAGTTGTCTTCTAGGTGTGGGGGATATCCTTTTGGTTTAAAAATTCACTCTGAATTCCTATATAGATTTGTAAAAGAAGTTATTATTTATAGGCAACTTATGATGTCTATACTATAGGGGGAGGTCGTGGCCCCTATGACCCCCTATACACCGCGATTGTGCGATATAGTACCATTTTATACGTTTAATAAGTATTCTCGAGGTTATAGCCTATAGGTGACTGGGAAAAAATATAAATTTCCTACATAAAACCGGTAATTTTATTATTGATAGTACTAATTAACATAATTATTATATTATTATACCTATACGAAAATATGTTATGCTTTAAGTGGCAACTAATGTACAATATTACATAATATAGAAACTATATATCTGGCATTCCGTTTAGGGTTTAATATTAACTAAGTTTTTAATCTTTTAATATAATAAAAATCTTCAACATTTTAAAATATTACAGTAGTAGGTACCTACTAGGTACACATTATAATATAATTTGACGACATACACGGTAATTTTTATTTTTGTTATCCAAATATAATAATTAATATAACATAATATTTCAATAATTAATAATAATATACGGTTTAATCGCACTGACCTGTCAACTGGTATCCGTTGTATGCGTTTTCCGAGTGTAATGAGAAAAGCCAAGCGACTACTGATGGGAACACTGACAGGTATTGCAATTCGAAACCCAAGTTGGTGGGCACGTCCGAGATGGCCATGTACACGCGGCCGTCCATCGTTGCTACGTAAGCCTGTAAATCCGACTCCGGCATGGCAATCCCGTTGACGTCTATGCTGACTTTTCCACTGACGCGGACTGGTACATCTGCGCGCGATGCATAAATTCAGCAACAACACAAAGTTATAATTGAAATTTTCTCATTTATTTATATGCGAATTAAACTCTCTTAAATGGTATTTATTAATTTTAATACGTTCACGATAGTTCAAAGTCATGAACGGGTATTTTTTAATGTTTAAAATTAATTTTTCTAGATAAATGTTAAAATTTATCTACGAGTAGATACAGTTTCTCCGTCAAGAATTCAAGGAAGAATAATATATACATAATATCTAGATAGCTAAGAATAATATATTTTAATGATTTTTATAGTTAAATTGAGAATCAACAGTCAACTTACTTTCTTTAATACAAGTCACACCATTGCCAAAGTATCCTTGCTTGCATATGCAACACATATCTCCTTGTTCGTAATCTACGCATGATGCTTGGTTGTGACACAAAGCTCCGGCTATTGCGCAAGTCAAACCTTCGTCTGGAACATAATAAAATATATTGTAATAATCACCGTAGCAGATAGCAACGCAGTCATAGGCAATAAAAAAGCGCGCGCGGGGGTGGGCTTTGGGAGCTTGGCCTCCTCTAATAATTCCCACTTCCAATCATTCCAAAAAAAATGTTTTCGTTTAACGATTCCAGAAATAGGTAACAATATTTTATTATGTCAACAAGACATCGTATAAAATTGAGAAATAATTTATAAATGTCCATATATAAGTAATAAGTACATGGTTTGTTTAACCTAAACGATATGTATAGCTATATAATAAATTACCTGGTCGGACGCTTCCGGGAAATTCGGGTGGTTCCACGTTTTCATTCGTTCCTATGTTGCCCACACGATATAACCAAATACCCGGCGCATCCGTGTTACTCCATCTGTGCAAAAACAAAATAAATCAGTACACGTTATAGTATACAATGTGTATGTAATAATATAATATTTTATGCAAAGATAATTATATATATATATATATGAGCGAATAATTATTATTTTGAAAAGATTTACTGCTGATGGTGGCTTATAACACTATTGATATCTATGTTATGGGATGTGCTGAATGTATAATAGGTACTCGTTTCTGGGACTAAGTCCATTAACACAACATTTATCATCATTCAATATTCATATGAATGCACAGTATTGTAACACGTAATATTCTTTTACAAACTATAAAAATTTACTAATAATTGTGTATAGAGCCGATTTAGACAAGGATTTACATTTTTTTAAATTTAATAACATAATATTAACCATACTTTCCATTACATATTGTTTATTGTCTATCGATGTTTTAAATATTTTTGGTAATAATGGACATTCTTTTTATCATTACAGTACTAAAATTATACCTGAATTCAGTTAATAATGTTATTAAGTAATAATAAAACTTGTAAAATCTAATATTGGTGTACATTTTCCTTTACCTAATAATACGACTGTACGATTTTTAGATAAATTGACTGTTGTTAAAATTAAAAAAATACTTCTATAATGATAAAATATTAACAATTTACGCAACCTTTAATATGGCTTGAAATATAAACTAAAAATATAATAAATAAAAAGTGAACTTTGTGAACTATAGATATTTGTTTATCAGCAGTTGACTATTGTTAATTATAGACGTTTTTACGTTTGCTACATAAATAAACTTCTTGTATTTAATTTAAAACACGAGTGTATTACATAGGTATTTATATTATTCCTAAACCATAATATAATATTAGAAAGGTATAAACTATATTATATGAATACGTAATTATTGTAATGAAATAATGATAACATTATTTTAGTTTATAATTTAACAATTCTAATAAGTTTCGACTAATTAGTTATATCCATCCCAACGAGATTACACTCTTTAACAAATATTTATTTAAATTCAAATACGCTACAGTAATATAATTTAGAATCGTTAATTTGTTGACGAGAGCAAAAAAAATGTAACAATATAATCAAACGTCATAAATGTTGAGTAAGTTATTTTAGATAACTGAAGAGTTTTTTAATATTCATATAACGAGGTATAATAACTATAACAATAATTATAGGTAGATACAATTTTGTACTAAAACTATATACCTAAAGTGGATAAGTTAATGAATAAAACCAATTAAAATTAGTTAACTCAAGTTATTGAATAAATAATAGTTAATAATAATTAATCAATTAACGATTAAGTCAACATTAAGAACGTTCAGTTATAACTTAAAATTAAGTTAAAAATTAAAAAAGTAATACTTTCAACTCTACAAGTTTAAATTTAAAATGGAATAATATTGACTTGGCTCAATTAAAATTAAGTTAAAGGTCATACTCGGCTGCGTATACTATAGACACGCTAGTGACTATTGTTACTATATCTATACCGTCTACCGCAGCGGCGTATGTGAACTTTTATTCAGCAACCTACTTTAGATGTTAGTTGTTTATTAATAATGACCAATTCATTCATAAGATTTTATAAATATTACTCATAATTATGGACAGATATCACTGTAGTATAATAAGTCGATGGTTAATAATATTAAGGGCAAATACTTTAAATACTAATGTATGATAAACATCAACTATACAACATTTTATTATCGTTAAAAATAATACTTATATAATATTGAAATTTTATTGTATTTCGTCTGCAAGAAATTTATATATATTTTTAAATATGGTTTGAAATGAGTATGACGTTATTGTTTTGAATATTTTTGTATTTTTTACATTGATATTATATAACTTGAGCGTCATTATGATATAGAAGTTATATATTATAAATTGTATACCGGCGATGGTGAGTTAAAGATTCAGCGAAATGCCAATGGAGTGCAAGCAGATTTGACTAATTACTCATTTAAATGTTTAATATAATAAACGCATATATAGGTACATACAAGACACACGTATTATATGAACGTGTATAGTATTCATCGTGTATAGATGTACTGGAACTCACGAAAGATACATTTTAAAATACAAAAAACAAATGTAATGAGTAAAGTCGTTAGAGTATAACGATTAACGAGTTATTATATTATTTTAATAGCATGGGTAAATTGTTAACAACGTAGGTATACATACGTAGTATGTTACTGTCCATCATTGTTAAAGGTAATACTATTATCTATGTCTATATTAGCTATTATGAGAACTACTATGAAAAATATCTACTTAAAATGTATATTAACAATGAGTGAGTTGGCATAAAACAATTGGAAGAGGTAGTTACAGCGATAATACGTTTTTGTTTAGATAAGTATTAAGAGTTTACAGATGAGCGTTGTGAAGTGATGAGGGGCATGCCAAATTTATAGTCCTGCATCACACTACTCCAGCTAGTCTGAATTTTAAACGCTCATTTAAGAACTTATAAGTTTATATTTTCTAATTAGGGTCGGGATTTGAAGGCAAAAGTCTTTTTTTAATAATAGTAATAGACAAATAATTTTTATATAAAAATGTGTGTCATTTAATATTTAAAACGATGGATGTATTTTTTTGTTGCCTTTTTTGGCTATTTTACTTATAAATGCATTTTTGATTTATAAATGCCTTTTTGTGTTTAATTTTCAATATTGTGACTTAATAGTTTTATACACGACATGCATCTTAACGGTACAAATTGATAAGGTCATTAAGATCTTAGACGGTAAGATTTAAATAAACGACGATACGTGTACCTATATTATGTGTATTGCGTATTATAACTTATCACGTCAGAGGACTTACCTGTCCAAGTTGTGTATCTGATCGCTTCCCGATCCCCGAAGCACGTGTATACGGCCGTCGGCGGCGCTGAACCCGGCCTGGGCCTTAGCGTCCGGTAGCCCGACCTCGGACATCCCGCCGAACGACTGCACCCACTGGATGGGCGACGGGTACGCGAACTGAACGAACGTTTCATGGCCGTCCGTGGCCACGGCCACCTGGAACGTGTTGGTCCGATCGGCGTTCTTCTTGTAGTAGCCCACCCGGTGCCACGTGGCCACGAACACAGACGCGGCGGCGAACCGGCCCTGGTACCGCGGGTAGAACCGGGACACCTGTGCGTCGGCGTGGGCCAGCGTCCGCGGGTCTCGGTCTTCCCGGTAGTACACCTGTCCGCTGCCCCGCAGGTCCACGTTGGCGTAGAACGCGGCCAGTGCCGGGTAGTCGAGCGGGAACGGCACGTTGAAGAACGTCGGCATCTCGTTGTTGAACGACACCAGCCCATTGCTGTTCACCTGTATACGATATCGTAACCATTAGGTGTGTTAAAAATTAATAGGTAAAAATATCAATCGCACGCCAGAAGTCTACCAAAGTTCTCGAGAATTGGCGATTTATTTTAAATAGCTATAACTAGGGGGTGACCATATGACGTGCAGGGGTGTGTGCCCAGGTACGCCCTGTATTAAGACGAAGTGCCCAACGTCTCAATAAAAATGCCCATATTATATTAATAATTGCAATAAATATACCTTAATTATCAAAATCAATTTTAGATAATATTTTTAAAGCGAATTTGAAAAATTAGGATAATTCCTTGTGTACAATCTATTGTTGAAAGTCTGCAATATGTAGTTTAACATATAGACGTAGTGATTATAATATAATAATTTAATATTATATTAAAAATTGTTAGATGTGAGTTAATATTGTAATCGTTTACTGAGAAACTAATATTGTTCAATGTTTTACTCGTGATCATCTATTAATGATAACATTAGGTATTCATTTATATTTCCTATTTGATTGAATTTTTCTTTAATGTTAACATGCCACGACAACTTTATCAAAAATTATGTGTGGTAGTGTGCAACTTGTATTTTTATATTATGTATATTAAAAGCACATTAAGTTTAAAAAAGTCTAATAGTTTTAATATAATAGAGAGCCGATAATAATATAAGTGGGAATTACTTACCTACTTTTGGAATTTGTGCACGACTATAAGAGGAACAGAAGTATTGACAAAGAATTTAAAATATGTAAATATTTTAGTAGATATATATACTAAATAATAAACAAATTTGAAAAAAAATTTGATTGGTAGGTTAGAAAACATATAGGTATTATTCATTTCAGTTCATTATAAATATACCGACTCATACAAAATGTTCATACCGATTTTTTGAGTGTATACCTTATAGGACGAGTCGGCAGCAAAAAGTTATTTACACCCGTGAACCAAATTTTTTTGGTTTGATGCGATCTTGCAAAATTAATTAAAACATTTTAACATTGTCGGGTAATTTGTGATTTAGATTATAAATATAGACTGGACAGTATAATGTGGTTTAATCCATGGCCAGCACTGCGTTATCACTTAATTTATCTACAAGATAGTTACCTATTTATAATTCATATAATCATAGGTACGTGGTATAGGCACCTATACCATTGTTACATTTGTACAAACTATACCAAGTACCAATGTCCTACCTCCTACCAGACCTACCATTGATGTTTGAAGTTTTCATTTGGCTGTCGGTATTTTTTTTCTAAAAAGAACGAACTCTGGGAAAAATTATATCTTTAAAAAAATAAAAAATTATAAAATACCGAAAGATCGAAGTAAAAACATCAATTCAGTAAATTCTTATTTTTTTAAATTTATGTTTAAAAAATAAAAAGTATTAATAATTTATGTTTACTGGAGTAATCAGGCGTAGTCAATACAAACGCTGATATACTGCCAAATTTGTCTAATGTTTTACCGTTTGAGTTGATCAAATTATATACGATTTAATATTTTTGAATTTTGTTATATCAACTACTTACATTCTACATATATACATTTTTAAATCAATTTTTACTCCAATATTATGCGTCCCGGTCATATGTCTAATGTTTACCCGTGTTTTTTCAATAAGACACCTACATAAAATGTGTAATAGTTTAACGCAGTAGCGTAATTGGACAGTCGCAAGGGACCCCCAAATATAATTCAAGTGTTGCACAAGTATAAATTTGCTGAAATTTATGTATGATTTTTTGTCAGAAAAAAAATGGTTGAAATTTTATTTTATCAATACTTCAACAATAAAAATAATATAACTGATAACTATTCATTACAATAAATTATAAATTAAATAAATCTATATTTAGAATGTAACTTTTATGTCGTCATATTATTATCATTTATCACATACCAGTACTTAATATAAAAGTATGCATAAATTATAATATACATCCTAAATAATTTTTGCGATTTGCCTAATAAATGACCCCGGAAACTTAATCCCCGAAACAAAAACCACAGAAAAAATAACCCTATAATATAAAACAAATAGTAAATTTTTTCAATCACGCGTGATTACCGGAGTAAATTTGTTTTAAATATCAATAAAATATAAATAAATAAAAATTCACAATAAATGTGTAATACAATTTCAATTTCAATAATAATTTTTAACAAGTAGTCAATATTTTCAACCACAGTAAATGTCTGTAATTATTATAATATTATATATCTGACCGATATGTGCTCCTCAGTGCTCCGAATCGTTTTTTCGTAGGTTTACAATAATTTATCATTGAAACCAAATTTAACATTATTTGTGGGGACATAAAAATTGTACGTACTTAATTTATAAATTGTATTATACACAATGACATAATACTAATATTTAGATTAATTTGTAAAATTGTATACAAAATCTCGTATGGGGTTATTTTTTCGCGAAACCAATTTTTACAACCTCTGATATTTTGCCTAAATTACGCCACTGGTTTTACGTATACAATAAGTGATCGAAGGAAACTTTAATTCTAGTGAATTGCGTATGGACTTATTTTACATAATTTATGTACCTACATTTTATAATTAGTTATAAATTTATAACATTATTATTTATTATGCATAGAAAATTTTTAAAAGTTTAGCAAGTATGATAATTCATTATTTATTTCACTATTTAATATATTGGTAAGTAGGTATATGATATATATATAAATAATAAATTAGTAATTACTTACTCCCGAAAACGTAATCTTTTGTTTCTTGACTGTTTGACCTTTTCTTTGATTTATTAAGTATTAAAAAATATAACTAAAAGAGTTTACTGTACCAATTGATTAATTCAGTTCCATATAATTTTGAACACATTAATGTTATCGTTATATAATTGTATTTCTGAAAACAAATTACTTACCTATAAACCATTTACCTATCATTAACTTAAACAAAATTCTAGCATAATGACTTTATTAGAGCACCCAAGTTTTAAAGTTTATCGAAGCATTGAACATATTAGGTTTATTTCGTATAAAATCATTATAAATTTTAATATAATTTTTGACTTCATTGTTTTATAGTTTTAACTGATTCTTTGTTATTATTATTATTTATTTATGTAAATAAACATACCTATCTTGAGCGTTAAATAAAAGCAAGTATTGTTATTTCAAATTAAAACTGAATACTGTCTTAGTTAAAAATATAAATTAAAATATTTTAGACTGTTTTTGTTACTAGTATTTTCCAACTATTCGTAACACGACTTTGTATATCTAAGTAATTACATTGTTTTTTTATGCAATAGTATATTAAAATGTAATTTAAAAATGTTTTCATTTATTTTAATTTTTTTCAACATTCATAGAACGACTATAGTTTACATTAATTTTGATTTTATTAACTCATAGGCATCCGTTATTTTTTTGTTATTAACCAATTTTAATCTTGCTCTAGACTTATAACTAATTTATTGGAATAGAAAAATATCTCATAAGTAGCTAATAAGTGTAATAAGTATGTTTAACTAATGTTTTTATAACTTACGAAAATTGTGTCGTAAGTCTCATTATAGAACTTCACAGGCACACTAAGCGGAATGCCCGGGCTAGCAACCTCATATCCCACTCGTAACTGTGTATCACCGGCTGTTGGTCCATAAGGGTAAACTAATTGTGTAGAACTATTTATCCTAAAGACCAGGATTAAAAAGAAAAACTGTAACAATTTACTGAACCGTTCCATGGTTTTTGTTAAACTGAAAGTGAATGATGGCCGTTACAGTATTCGTAATATGGCAGTATAGGTTATCTATAAGATTTTTCAAACTGTTTTAGACTAGAGTTCAATAGTCCAAGCAGATAAATTTCATATATTCACAGGAAAGAAAAAACAATCAGTAGTATTAAAATAGTATTATTATATTAATATATATATATATATGTATAAAAAAAATTTCAAAGGTCAATAATGATAAAAAATATTAATTTTTATAATTCATAATTCAGAATCACTATAACCACTATTCCATTGATTCTTTAATTTTCTGTAAGAGCAGTTTGACCTCCGGCGATTCATCTGAGATAAAGTTCATTGAAAACTCATTGTATAGGCTTATAAATGATTCCAGCTCTTCTGTAGCTCTTAGATCTAAACAATTTACAACAATTTATTTAGTAAAGAAAACTATATTATGATGTCATCACTTCCTAAATATTGATTAGGTCATTAACATCATCCATCCTGTACAATGTACATATTACACTAAAAACACTAATAACTTAATTTTATTATGACAGACAAGTCTATATTGTATAATAAAGAGATAGATTATTTGATGATATACACTATACAGTATAATTCATTAAGTACATTTATTTTTGGGAATTGCTTAGTTACATAGCAATCAAACAAATAATTCACAAACACAAAGAATTATGTGTTGTAACTTATAATATGTTAATTTAATTTAAATTATTTTAAGCTAATATTTAGACTATATATAAATCAATGTAAATAACTTAAGATATTTTTTTATATAATTTTAATAAATAAAAGTAATAGTCAATAAATACTATTGATTTAATAATTGTATTCAATTTCATATGCAATGATAGATTTAAAATTTATAAAATACACAAAACATTTATCTTACCTTTCAAGTTTGTTATCACCAATAAGTAAACTTCTAGTGATAATTTTCTCAAACTTATATTTTTAGGCACACCTGAAATTAAATATTTCAATAAATAAAATAATCAAAATTAATAGTTATAAATTAAGGTTTATGATAAATTTAATTTACCATTAATTAATTTTTAAACTTACCAAATGAAAAGTGTAAAGCCTTTTTTACGTGACTAAGTATGTATTTTAGTTGTTGCTTGTGACTAGCAGACAGTTGAGCAAAAGCCAATCGTTCTATTACTTTCAAGAGTGTACTCATAATAGCTAATTGTAATTGTCTAGTATTATTTTTTAAATGATCGGCACATTGAGCAGCAACTGTTTCTCCAAATTCAACTATATAAAAATAATGTATCAATGTCTGTTTATTTTTTACTTCAATTTATGATAATTATTATAGAATATTTTAGATTTATTTGATACCTTGAGTTGCCAATGTTTGAGGCCATGCTTTTCCAACCAATGAGAATAAAGATTCTTTTAATTTTAAATTTTGTGATTGATCGTCATCATCATCATCTTCACTACTCTATAAATACAAAATTTAGATTATAAACCATTATTGTTATTATCATAATTAGTTAATGATAAAAAAGTATCATACTTTTTGTATTATGTGCATAACTAATTGGTAAGTTTGAGCAAATCGATCAACTTTCAATTTTTCCAATAGCTCACCAAGAGTTTTTAAGGCTACCATTCTGTAGTTGACATTTTCTTTTTTACATTCATTAAAAACCAATTCTACAATTTCTTCATTTTTACGTGTTTCTGCTAAATCACTGAAATATATAAATAAAAAAAAATAATATTAAAAAGTTATTATAAATAATGTTAATACTTATAAAATTATTTTTGTTTTACCTTGAACTTAAGTTTAGTTGTAACATGGCTTCTAATAAGAATTCTTTACCATCCCAAGTTCGGCCAGCCAAACCAGTTTTAATTGTTTCTATAAATTTATTACGGTGTTCTTCATTTAATTGTCGACCGAGTTTACTGGCTGCATCACCAATCGATCTAGCTGCCTACAACAAACCATATAAATTAAATAATTAAGTTAATGAACAAATAAGTTATTCTTCTGTGATCTTACTTGTGCTTTCATTGTCCATGATGGGGACTTGATTGCAATACCCAAAAATTCATAGACAGAATCTAAATAACGTAATAGTACACCTTCAGTATTGTGCACATTGTCTTCCCAAAGTTCTTTCCATATATCAAGGTTTGACACAATTAAAACTGTTCCGTTACCTTATAGTTAAAAAAATTGTGTTAACTTATAACAATTGAGAATTATATTTATGTAAATTACTTGTTTCATTTTTGTGGATAGCAAAAAATACCAATGGAATAATATTGGCTAAGTATAAATCCGGTTTTTCACATTGACTTATACCTTTTAGTGCATACCCAACAGATTGTCTGATACTTTCATCTATAAATTATTTATTTAATTATATTTTCATTAATAATAAATAACAACAAGGCATATTTACCTTCATTTTCGATGTAAATATCTTTCAAAGATTGAATTAACTTGTTTACAGTAGTTTCTTTTGCTACTGTAGTGATTACAGCTATAGAGGAAGCATAGCTTTTTCTAATTGTAGCATTGCGATCAGTAATACCTTTCATTAAGGATTTTAAAATTTTTTCTAAAAAAAAAATGTATATATACAATAAAAGTGTATACAAATATAGAAATATTTATATTTATAATATGTGATATGCTTTTCACCTAAAAATTTTGAGTTGACTTGTAGTTGCTTTTGGGTGATCAATAAACTAATAAAATGTGATGTAGCAACCTTAGTAGGTAATCCAATATTAGTGGTAAGAAGATCTTGTAAGAGTGGTATTAAATCTTGTAATACTGTCTCATCAATATAAAGTAAGCTCTGAAAGTTAAAATAAGTTAGAATCATGGATCAGAAGTTCTAACAATTACATTTTTGGTAAGTCATGGAACATCAAAAGTAAGATATAAATTTGTTTCACACTTTCCTTATACAAAAAATTGTTTTTTGATAATTTATGCGTATTCATTTTTTTACTGTTATAACATCCAAACCTTGGTAATAACACAAGAATTTTGAATAAAAATTAATCATATTTTTTAAGTTACCTTTGATAATACATCACTTGAACTCAGTGTTCTCGCTGAAGCAGCACGTTGAGAGTCTATAAGTTCTTGAGTATTGGGGTTAGCTCCAGACATAACACTTAAAATACTCATAGTAGGTGTTTCCACTTTATCTGCACCTTTCAAAAGTGCTATTATTAATTTTGCCAAGTCTCCTTTTAGTTTATCACCACAGTTGACAATCAACTGAGATATCATATCCATGCTAAAATTAATATAATACATATAATAATATGTAACAATGATAGAATTATTAAAAAAAACTGTATTTACCTAATTGCTCGTATACTTGACTCTGTGTGATAAAGGCCTTTATCCAAAATGAGTGGTAAAAGTAATTGTAGCAGTATGGTATTAGAAGTGCATTCATTTACACATAGCTAAACATAAATATCATAGTTTTACAAGAGATCGATAAATAGAAGTTTTTTTTTTTACACACTTTAGATAATGTTTTTGCAGTAGATATGGCAGCAGTTCTAGTGCCTTCATGAATATCATCCATCACTCTTATTAATTGTTTCCAAGCTTCAATTGTTAAATCTAAACATTTCTGTAATTTACAGATCATTATAACTCAAATTGTTAAATAAATGTTAGTTATTATATTATAATAGAATACTAATGATAAGTAATATTTACAGTGAATATTTTATCCCCGGTATATTGCAAAAAAGAAGGGATGGCCAGACAAACAGAAATTCGAACTCTCCAGTCAGGACAGGTTATGTTTTTTACTAAATCCACATATATTTCTTTATAATATTTGTCAACCTAAAAGCAACAAAATATTTATGTTTCAATCCTCCAAAATCAGATAATAGACACTAAAATAAAGTAAAATATATACCGTGAAACGTGTATCTGAAACAAGATAACTCCAAATAGCACTCATTGAAGTTTGTACAACTGGTGTAGGATCATACTGATATCGATAAAGTCTTGGTATAATAAATGGTAATTGTTCATTAAGTTGATCATCGATTTCCAACTTGGATTTAGATTCCTTGTAAAAAAATTGTTAAATTTAAAATTATTTTGTTGTAAAATTGCAATCATACTAACCTTTTTCTTATCATAGTTTGCTAACTGTATAAATTTGTATAATAATTTAGGTCTATTCAGATCAATTACCAATGAACACAATTCTTTGTATGTAGACAAAATACCTCTAAAAATACAAATTAAAAATTACATAAATTTAAAAATAACAAATGTTAAATTAAAATAAAACTTTTTATTAATCCTCTTACCCAGAACTATCTTTTACATTATTTCCAATCACCATGTATTCTGATAATTGTTTTATAAGCAATTTTAAAATAGATTCTTTACGATCATCAGCTTCATATTTGTATATATTTATCAAAGCCTTAGACGCAATATCTCGTATGTAGTCTAAAAAACAATTAATGTATCAAAATATTAAATGTATAAAATAAATTAAGTAAAAAACCAAAGATAAAATATATTTATTATTATTTATCAATATTCAATAATAATAAATAATAATTACACATACTATTCTTTTCTGCCAGGAGTGCAACATACGCAGTTTGAATACGAGCAAGTTTTTGAGTTGCTGAAGTTAATATATTACATTCTTCCAAAACATTAAACATCCAAACACAACATGCCTAAAAATAAATATAATATACTAGCAAAAACAATTATTGTACGTATGTAAACAATCAATAATTAACATAAATTATACCTAACATAGTAACTCATTGTAAAAATTTAAAATTTAAGGAATATTTTTAAAATATTCTGGTTTGTAAAAAAAAATATTTCAAAATAATAATCATTTATATTTTATTTACCTGTTTTGAATTTGGATGATCTTCAGACTCAATTTTTTCTAATATACTGTTTAAAAAGTAATCGGCCAACTTTTCACATTCATCAATTGATAAATCTGATACAATTTTTGTTTTAAACTCATCCTCAGTACATGTCCAAAAGTTTCGAGACATTTTTGATCGAGGTCCAAGTATAGCACAAGATATACTGTCACCAATTGATAAATGGATCTCTATATCTTTTGTCTGTAATTTAAATATTATACAAAAATAATGAAATAAAATAGTAAAAAATAATAATATTAAATACATACATATTTGGTGTTATTTAAATATTCTTTAATAATATCTTTACTTCTTGATGAGGTTTCTCCAACACAAATTAACCCTGTGCATTTAATTGCTTTGTTTCTAATCTATAATACATTTAATATAAAAAATTGTTTTCATCCTGGAATCATGTTAAATTCAATTTTACCTTTGAAAGTGTTGAGCTGTTAAACGAAATGCTTAATAGTTTTTTTATTAGAGATAATTTTTTAGACTCTTCAATGGGTAATGGATTCAGCCTTCCCATTGCACCAATCATATCACAAGCAGCACCAACTATTAACGGACTTGTATCATCGAGCAATGTCACTAAATAATGATAAATGATTAAAATTATGTATGTAACTATAATTATAATATATTATATTATAATTAATTATTTTTAGTTACCGAGGAAAGTAAATGTATCTTCCCCTACCAATGGAGGACAAACTGTATTATTGTAATATTGATACTCTTGAAGCGATGATAGAGCATACAAGGAAGCATATAAATCCAACGATTTACTTCGGTTTTTATCCATTAAAGATGAAATTAATTCTTTAATGCGCTTTTCAGAGATTGTTTTGTCTACAGCTGATAGAATTATACCATACAGTATTCCACTTATTCGACGCATATCTTCATTACTCGACACAAATAATTTCTATAATTTTTATGTTTATTAATTTTTTGATTTTGTAGAAGAAAATCAATATTTACCTGAATAGTATTTAAATCCTTGGTATATTGATTTTTTAATTCATTTGGTAATGCCGCAACACATGCTAATAAATTATTGAGGGGTATTACACTTGGTTTGATCTCTAACAATTGCATCATGAGTTTAAAATAATGGTCGATAATTTTTGCATCGGATTGATAAACTTTTGACAAATATTTACAAATATCCGGTGTATGTTCTGATGGATGATATAAAGTGTTGTATGTCACTGGTAGACCAGCACTAAATATTAAGCAATGGTTGAGATATTCAGCTATCTAAATAAAAAAATAAAATGAATAATTTAATATTTATTCAAAATTATTATCTATAATTTGAAAACTAACGTCTAATAAAACAGACGAGTCATACTGTTGATTACTTTCAACAACAGTCATCACCATATCTGGGAATCGAGGCAATAGCAATGCCTTGTCATTTTTACCAACAAGATTACCAGCTTCATCCACACTGTACAATATTTTTTTCAAATCCGAATCACTAAAATACACATTTTTTTTATTAGAATCATTCATTTAAATTTAACAATAGTATTTTTATACCCAATTGAAGATGAATGAGACAGAATCAACAATAATCTTGACTTAGCATCATCAGCAGGAAATAGGTAAGACAAATAATGTGTGGTGACTTGCTTTAGAAGGCTGTCAGACATTTTACAATAATGAGCAATCATATTCAAAATTTCAGTAAGTTTACTGGAATCACTATATGCACTACACATAGAAATTAAACATGACCGAATTGATCCTTTTAAATCAGGGGATGTTTCCTGAAAGAATAGTAATTAATAGTAAAAGTAATTTATATCTCTTATAAATAATTTGTATACTTTTATCAAAGCATCAAAAAATGAAGTCAGTAGAACTAAGTCTTCTTTTACTGAAGTAGGTACTTTGGAAATCAGTAAACCAATTAAAGTAAATGTCATCTGTTTTACATTTGAATCAAGGTCTGGTGCTTTTAATAATTTTAATAGACCAGAATTTAATAAAACTGGAGTAGCTTGAAGCAGAATTTTAGCCGGTTTTCTATAAAAAAAAAAAAAAAAAATGTAATGACATTTAAATTCATGGTTATAGATTTTAAACTATATCAAGTATTGATCATCATTATCAATTAAGTTATTACCAAAATATTTGGTTTATTAAAAAATTTTAATATTTTTTCATAAAAATGTATTTAGTCATAAAGTCATAAACTACAATAATTGATTGTTTATGATAATAAGTGAATATATACTATTAGATTGTATTTATTTGTTATTTGATGGTGTCCACCACAAACACTAAATTAACTATAAATTGTTTATAAATTTAAATACATTATTTTGCTAAACTTACTGTTGTATGATGATTTGTGTAAATTGCAACGCCAAGGCTTTAATTCTGTGATTAGTTGTTTGTCCATTCCAACAGTCGAAAATAATCTAAAATAATTAGGTATTTAAAACTATTAAACTATAATTACAAAATGTTTGTTATTAATAATTAATGTGATCACATTTAAGCTCTAGTGGTCAATTAATAACATTTATTAATCTTAACAGCTTAAAATTAGATTTTAAAAACAAGATGAGATTGTTTAATATTTGAAATAAAAAAAAGTATATAGACAAAATAATAAAATTAATCGAATAGATTGGTTTTATATCAATTCCTACCAATAATTTATTGTTTATGTACAAACCTGCAGGCATTGTGGCCAAATGATCGATTCTTCGCCTTTGCTAAAACATAAACATGGCAATATCTTTAATCTTAATCGCACACAAGCTGGTTCTTTTTTATTTGCTGCTTCTTGCTTGTTTAAACTAGTGCCAAGAAATAATGTATATAATGGCATCATAGTAGATGATTTGGTCCAGTCAATCTCACTAATTTTACATAAATATTATACATTAAATAAATCGTTAATGTTTGATTAACATTTAATAATTTAAATTTAACCAACCAAGTAATTTTTCTTAATTCATTTTCACCAGAATTTGCCACCAAATACCGTGGATCAGCAGCTGCAATTACTGTATGTATTAATACAGATTGTGATTCAAAAATGTTTGCTGATATTAAACCCAAAATGCCTAATTTAACCTATATTTATTATAAATTTTTCAAATGTTAAAAATTAAATAAAAACAAGATAATATAATAGTAAATTACTTGTTCGTGATAATCAGCATCCGTAAATATTAAAGGTATGTTGGTCCTTAATCTATTTAAAGATTGTACATTAAATCCAGGAACAGCCACATCATTTGGAGAACTCAATCTATATGGTATCAATAGAACATCTAACATTAACTGGAGTAATGTAGTTTTCAATTTTGAGTGTTGTTGAATGACTATTACACCCTTACTTGCTATTTGAAAATTTGATTTATTAAGAGCTCCAATTATAAGAAATAAAATGCTAGAAAATAAAATTAAAAATTATATTATAAATTTATATACTTTCAAATTATGTCTTTGTTACCTTTCTTGGTGAGTAATCGTTTTATTAGCTATAGAATTAATAAGAGATGGGATGAGTTCAACTTTTTTATTATTATCTATACGGCTAAAACTAATTCTAATAAACACCATAGTAAAGTTCTAAAAAATATAAATAAATAAATTATATAACTCAATGTATTAAGTATGTTATATTAAGACACTTGCCAAAACAAAATTGTTTGTGGATGTAGCCAAAAGTGTAACTAACTGATCAACAGGAAGTAAAATACTTGGACTTTGCTTTATTACTCTTGTAATGTGAGTTAATAATTCAACCACCTAAAATTGAAAATGATAAATATTACAATGACAATGAAAATTACATTGACATTTGTTAAAATACTTTGTTCTTGACAGATTCATGAGGAGAAGATAACTTTTGTAATACTGGTACTAGAAAGTTATCAATGCAAGCCGAGAGCTGAGTATCTGTATCAGCTGAACCGAGCCGGAAAAATACTCTCTCCAAGAGCACTGTATACATAAAACCATTAAAATAACTTAATTATTGAAAACAAATGCATTTTTGTAAACTAAACAGATAAGGTACTTACCTAATTCGTCATTCATGTTTGATTCAGACATAATTACAAATTGACTCAAAAATATGATCAGCAGATAATAACTAATGACCGATTAAATACATGTATTAAATTAATAATACATAATAAATAGTTATGTTTTAATAATATTTTATATAAAGTTTACCTGTAAAACTAATTTTACGTAAAATATAACATAATAATTTATAGTCAATAGGTAGATCGTTGGTACTACCAAACTTGGTAGACGGTAGTTATTAGTTAAGTTTGTTCTAACTTTTAACTAGTATTTATAATCAATAGTATACATTCTAACTACTTAATATTATTATTATTGGGATTATTACTATTCATATTTTCAAATTGTCATTATCATTGTCTATAAGTCTGATGGCGGTAACGAGTTCAGTAAAAACGTTTCTAACATCTAGCCCAAGGTGGATTGATATTTGTTATTAATTTATAAACAAGACGTGATAAAAATGTATACCGTGAGCGACCGAGCGGCACGATAAATCAGCTGATAATACCTAAGTAATAACATGAATTGGCATTTAACAAATTAACTATATTTTTGAACTTGGTTAAGATTTATGTGGAACACTTGAATTTATTTTTTTCTAATGTATAAATAAATATAATATATAAGTACTTAAATATCCAGTAGGTAGATACTTCTACTGATTATCTTTATGGTATCAAAAACAAATTACTTTAATAGAACAAATCTGGTCGATGACAACAAGATGAACAATTTTTGTTTTCTTTGATGTATCATCTATACTAATTGTATTATATATTTATCATTTAATAATTTATAAACGTAGCTTTGACTTGATTGAAAGTAACTCGTTAGTTAATAGTTACTAAGTTAATATCAATGGAAATCAATTTATTTTTATTTTTTCTAATCAAGTTAAGATTTAAGTTGCCAGTTAAAAATTAAAAACAAAAAATTTAAGAAATTAAGATCAACACAACTTTAACTATTTAACTTGTTTATCACTAACACTGTATAACAAATATCATACACATATAAAAATGATGTGTAATTTATTAATTTTACTTATTATTGATTTTGATTGTGAATTTATTCAAATAATGATTCTTGGAATTTTAAATGTTTATACTTTAAGCATATTTCGTATACTTGTTTTTTGTTTACATTAGTTAGGAATTTCGTAAATATATGTTATTTTTTACACATGAAAATCACCTGATTAGCGAAGTGAAGCTTTTTTTATATGTTTGTTTAATTGTTTTATAATAAGTAGGTAGATATAAAAAAATTATTTCTATCTTTAATTTCGAGAATGTTTTAGTTAGAATATGATATATAGTTGGTAATTTTTTTGAGTGCAATCTCCGGGTTGAAAGTAAAAATTTCTAATACTTTTCAAAATATTTAATCTGGGTAAACACTAACAAAATCGATAAAAAAAAAATCGAATTTTAACATGAAACCTGTTTTTGACAAAATCGAAATTGTTTATTTGTTATAATTTAAAAATAAATAAGTAGGAATTTTCACTTAATATTAATATTGATCTTATTTTTTTGTCGTATTAGTTGCGGCAGCCAGACTGCCTAGTGTGGCCCTCAAAATATTTTGTATTTTTATGGATATTTAAAAATTTTCCACTTCTTTTATTTTATTTTCGATTTGTGTATAATGCAGCTTTTGTTTGTAAATAAAAAAAGCTTGAAAATGTTTAGGTACAAGGTCCGTCTGCAGGAGATTAAATTTCTCCAGCTTAAATGCTTAATACTTCATTTATTTTACATTTTTTTTCTACACATTTTAACAATCAAATCAGTAGCTATTTGCGTTAACATGTAGTGATGTATTTGTTACGATACATTCCATGAAATTAAATTTGATATTAAATATTTGGATAATTGGGTATAGAATCCTAGTGACAGATATATCCATTATATCCGACATTTTATGGCGGGAAGTAGGCTAATATGTGTAGTTGGGAGGTGCAATGATGGTAGAATTAGTGGTATTTATAGATATATAGTGAACGGAGGAGGAAATTTCCTCTGGGATTAGAAGCACGGCAGCCCCATCGTATTTGCACTGTGTTGAGATCACCATCACCTAATAAATAAAATAATTTCAACTAAATAAACATCAAGTCATAAAAATGTAAAATTCAATATAATAACAATTACAAATTGTGTAATTGAACTCGCTGCAGTGCCAACGACTGTTATATAATACATGCTAACGACTAACAATAACATATTTTTCAACATTCCTATCATATACCTTTGCATATAACATAGTATAAACAATTATATTTATTGAATTGAATAAAATTGTTGTATAATTATAACTTAAATTATTATAATTATTGCCCTTTATATTAAAGCATTTAAAAAAATACATTTATATAGGTATAGTTACATAACTGAAACACATCAGTTACCGTTAAACTTTAAGTTTTTGGCTGGAGTATATACAAGAGCGTATTAGAGTATAATGCGTTAGACTACTAACTAAGAATTTAGCAACCTTTTGAAAATGAAATGGAGAATGCATATTTTTTGTGCAATATGATCACATAAATTGCTGAGGATATTTTATAATTAATTTATATTACTATACATAAGTATAAAGTAATTTATTTTTCTCTAAGGAATACAATATGTTTTACAATTTTTGTCAAAAACAATACATAATATGGTATATCATATTACATAACAATTACTATA
Source organism: Rhopalosiphum nymphaeae (assembly GCA_036289425.1). Lineage (NCBI taxonomy): Eukaryota > Metazoa > Arthropoda > Insecta > Hemiptera > Aphididae > Rhopalosiphum > Rhopalosiphum nymphaeae. The sequence goes on along the minus strand of JAZAQC010000005.1, from coordinate 327,117 downwards.
AATAATCATGTATGTGTTATGTATGATAACTCATCGTATAATGCGCATAAAATATTAATGAGGACGCTACCACGCATCGACCGTAATTTGTGGTGCAATAATATGTTTTGGGAAAATGAATATTGTAAAAGTCACGATTAAAAAACGTAGCACGCTACTCGATATTTTTTACTTCAAGTAAGGTTAATGAATTATATATATGTTTTTGATGTTTTTGCATTATTAGATAAATATTGAGTATAGCGAGCTACGTTAAGAGTTAATCTTGTTTTGAAATAATATCACCGTCGTCAACGTTGACATTAATTCCACTTTCCCACCTTAAAGTCATATTAGTGTCGCCTATAGGTGGCAATTCTTGTATACTTAAAAAGTGTTACTTAGCGTTACCCAAAATCGATTAGAGTCAGAGTCAGTCAGAAAGTCGAAATATCTGTACCCAGCTTAAAAACATGTATATGCTAACTAAAATTACCAAATAACCATAGAAAAATATAGAAAAACATACACGTTTAAACGTAACAATTTTTTTGGGGATCAAATAATTTTTTTCGTATGTTTAATGTTCAAATTTTTTTAATATTTTTCAATATATTTTAAGAAACCAGAAACTAGTATTAGTGTATCAAACATTTTTAAACTCTTAAGCACAAACAAAGTTCTCTATTATCTAAAATGTAATGTTTTTACAACAATTCTATGACATATATTGGTTATGATTCGTGTAAGACTATGTATATTAAAAAAAACCACGTAGAATCAACACAAGTGCTACATTTAGAGCACTTTCGTTTGTCTGAGTAGCGTTGTAATAGCGTCCCCTTAATAAAAAAATTAAAAAACCAATTTAAGCTATTATCTACTGAACATCATTAATATAATTAAAATTTCAGTTATTATAAGTGTGTTAAGTTAAATTAATTACCCTGCATATTCATAAATTATGAACAATATTTGATCGTAACTATTGTAGGTATTTATACATAATATAAAATATAGGTATAGTGATGTTTTGCAATTTATCGGGTAATAACATAATATAAACGTTTTGTATTGAATATAGAACAATATTTTTTATTTTATTTTATCTTCTAAATCATAATTTAACACAAAAAAAAAAATACATATATAATAATAAGGTAACTATATTCTAACATTGAACAATAATAATATATTATACACAAAGTACGCATTTCACGATGAAAAGTAAAATATTATAGAAGTTTAAAAACGCATAATAATATTTCAAACATAAAATGTGCGATTTTTTTTACAAAAATAAGGTAAGAGGCGCCTACATATAGTTAACATAATAAAGCTATTAACAAACACAATACACAATAATAATTATACAAAGAAATAAAACGGTAAATTATATATTTTAAACGCTTAAAAATTAAGTAAAATTTCTATTATATTATAATGTGATGTGTTTTATTCTCTTAATATATAAATCAACAATATATTATGGTCCCGTTGTCGACATTATGTTTTAATATTTTTAACAGTGTTTTTCATATCGTTTTTGGATTATATATATGCTGCTGAGTGCAATATTAATAAGTCATATATCGCGGTAAGTAAATCGAATTATCTATCTGACATCTGAATATTGATTATTAATAAAATAATATTGTTGTTGTACAATATAAATCATAACATCATAGGAACTTTTATTGGTACGCGAATTAATGTTTAAAATACAATCGAAAACTATACCCTGTTTTGATTGCCGTATTGCAGCTGTAGACACCGCAAGTTATGATGTCTCGCGTGAACGATATCAATTAAGTAAGTATACATATTACGATAATAACACTGTCGATTAAATTATAGTATCACTGCTTCAGTGTTTTTATTCGTAATCAAAAAAAAAAAATATTCATAGTAATAATAATAACAATAATAACATTTACGGATTCATTTGAAAAAAACCGATACAAGTTTTGTGTTTTCTAGGAGGTCGGAAGGGGAGGGGTACGTGACTACGTACCCCGATCAGTCTACTGTTTTGTAACAACGCGGTCTGGCCTATATTATATTGTGTGTAGTTAGAACATTCAAACTAAAATAATGATAAAAATTATATAATAATACAATTGATATATACAAATATATAATATTTGAACGCGTGGAACGCGCCTATACTCGTCGTCCGATCGTATAGGTAACACTTTATTATGTACAATATTAAATTAGGTATATATTATTATTATATTGTGTCGATGCAGTTGCGGAAATCGCTTACCGGAGAACGATTAATAATAATAATAATAATAATAATAATAATAATATTAAAGAAAAAAAAATCCAAACAAAACAAAAATAATAATCGGCGCCCGAATCATACTTTGCTCTCCGGTCCGTCAGCAGAGTGTTCGAACGATTTTCGTATCGCGGACAAATATTTGGAAGTGATGTGTCCGAATATCTTATTGTACCACTCGCACGTCCTGCCCCTGAAAAATGTCAATAATGTCGTTATTATATTTTATTTATCTATGTTTCATGTAAATATTTGAGTAAATTTGAAAGGCTCTCGGTCTCATTCTAATTATTCGATTAACAATATTATACACCGCGATTGTTGTACTATGTATGGGATTTACTTTCGGTGTAGGTCGTTGGTGAAAAAAAACTACCTCCTTCCTCTACATATATAAATAATCGAAAAGTTTCGATTTTAAATTAGAAATTTTATCGTTATTTTGTCTAATACAATTTTTAGTTAAAAACTTAAGACAAAAGCAGTCAGCAGACTAGCTATTGCAGTTCTAAAACTGTAATGTATTGTGTGATAAATATTTTAAATTGGCATTACGAGAAAAATTATAACTACTTTTTTAAATATTAATTATAGATAACGTTTTAATATATTTAATACTGTTGTGTAACTTGTAAGACATTTGAATATTTTCATACTGACAACACCAATATGGTTTCATACATAATGAATAAAATATGCAAATATTTTAGCTGTTCTGCGACATAGATAACAATATTTGATAAGGAAAACATTTAAGACCATCGAATTTGTACAACCTTGTAGAGCACATATGTATAGTATGTACACCGATAAAAATAAAAGACATACACGCACACCGTATACTATTAATGTATACTAGTATACTTATCACACAGTGACAAGTTACCGGAATACCGTCATATCAAATTGCCTACATATTTCTCTTAAAATTTGAATTCCAGTAACCATTTTTCAAAAATATAATGCATTAAATACATTTTATGCAGACCATTTTTGTTTAACGAAAAAGCACTTATCTTCTGTTCGTTGTATAGAAGAAGCTCATATGGTAAAAAACAAACTACTCGACTATTTGATTTTGATAGATAATAATAAACTTTTGAATTTTTCGATTTCAATTAAGCCTCATAATATATATATATAGCGAATTTAAATATATTTTCAGCTTTATAACGGACAAAATTATGCGTAAAAACACCCTCAATCGGCGTGGTTACCTGAATATATTTATATTATTCCTATCAATATGAGTAGGTACAAGAATATCGAGATTCTTAAAAACTGTTAACCGAAAATACACTCACTTTGTGTCGACTCGGGACAAATGCAGTACCCGGGACCGGCCCGAACCGCACGGTTCGATCAAGTACCGGGAGGCGAGCACGATGCCGCGGACCGCGCCCGCCGCCGGCTGTCTGGCGTCCGGGTGTTCGACGGACGTTTCAACGACCGCGCAACCTCCCCGGTTGAGGTCGGTCCGCCAGGATCTGGCCACGCAATAGTCTTTGGCCGGATGTGGGGACATTGCCGCGTCCGCGTACTGGTACAGGTCGGCGCGCGCGTCCATTTTGGCCACCACCCTGGCCGACAACAGGTCCGCGTCCCACACATGTCGCTCCCACAGTATCCGGGCGAGCACTTCGGCTGGCGGCGCCTCCACTTCCGTGCACACCCGCCACAGCCGCAATGGGTGTCCGTCGCCGACCTTCTTGTACGATATGTCGACGTTCTCGAAACTGCCCACGGCTATCCATCCCCTGTTCCTGAAAACAAACGGACCGCGTACATTAATTATTATTTTTGTTATTGATATTTTGGAGGCCCCATTTTTCGAAGGATCCCAGACCATAGCCTCCTTAGCCCCGCCCCTCTTATCCGTCACTGACTACCACGTCATATGACAATATTCATGACTTACGTCTGCTGTTTTCAGTGTATATTTTAAATGATATTATTTTTTAATTGCGATCATATAATTATATCATATGCCTATGCATTATAAATTATAGTTACCCGCGAAAGGTTTTGCGGGATATTATCGGTTCTATTATAATGTTTTTAAAGCAATATAGAGGTGACTGAGTCTTATAATAAATAATATTTATTTGATTATAATTTTCAAATTATTTTTGAAAAAAAATGTGTGGTGATTTTAATATTTTCACAATCTTTGTTTTATTACTTCCTAGAATTTCAATTTTAGACTTTAAGCAAATAAATAGTTTATAGTGTTATATTAAACTATCTATTAAATTATATTATATTATTACTTAAAAGTTATATTATTCGTTTGAAAATTCGGGGTATACAAAAAATACGATAGAATTGCGTGTGTTATATTGTAAAAAGAAAAATTCGAAAAAGTTAATGTAAACTTTTTGAGTGTTTACTAGGATTGCGTATCTATACTGTATAGAAGTCACTATAGAGATGTTTTTTTCTTTTATTGGCATATCGATTTTGGTTATTAAAATGTATATATTATCATGGACAACCAATTAGATTTATGAATAAAAAATAGACTTCTTGCTTACTTGTCTTTGGCTTCTTTAAGTAACGCCGACGTACACGCGTTCAAGTATCCTCTCCAGTCATGACCCATTTCCGCACCGAGTTCTTCTAGACTGATTGGTATGCTCTCGTCCATATAGCTAAAGTGACACTGGCTCATAACGTCCTCTGACATCTGTTTAGGGAACGAAAACCATAACTGGTTAATAAATAATAGTTAACCGAGCGCAAAATGTGAGAAGTCGACGAGGACGGTCTTCGTTGATACGACACGTGTTGGTATATATCGATTTCGTATATTGTTTATAATAAATATGACAGATTTATTATTATAGGTATGGAGTTTGTCGGTCACGGAACATATAAACACCTATACCGGCTATACCTTTATGGTGGTCGGAGTGGGATTTTTATGGTCCAAATGCGGTTACTATGGTAAATTATGTTAGGTATTTGAGACGAATGCCCGTTCCCTATATAAAAAGGCCGATAGAGGAGAGACATTTTGTCAGGTCCGCCGCGTGCTCATCACGCATAAATAAACAGCCGCGTGGTAAGTATATATTATATTAATATACGATATAAAGTGTGCAATACGTACGGCGAACAGTTGACGGTAGTGCTTGATGAGGAACAGCAAGCAGTCGTGCGCCGCCTTGTTTTGTCCAAGCTGCTTGGAATCGGGTAGGCCTACGGCGGAGGCGGAAGTTGCCGATGACTGATGGTGGTTCCGGCGTGGCGACACGGACGATGAACGGTTGTGCGACGTGACCGGGCTGGACGGCGTCGACCCGCCGGCGGATCCACCGTGCGGGTGCGACGACGACCAAGCGCTGCCGTTGCCGAGGTGGAACAGTGACGGGGCTAGACAGACAGCCAGGTTGCTGGCGGACATCTGATTCACGTTGCTTCTGGACGATACCTGACACAGGAATTCGAGCAGGGCGAACAGGGCTTCGCGGTGTTCGTCGGGTAACAGCAGCACTGTGTAGTGGACTGCTTCCTTTTGCAAGTACACCGGAACGTCTGTTTAAGCATATACGCGAGTACATATTTTAGTTTATATAATAGTATTATATCTCCTACAGGTTATTTTAAGTTATCAGTTTTTGGAGGTCTGTAGACATATTTATAGAAATCAAATTTCGCATAGGCATATTTTTATAACTTAATAAATATTTACAATTTAGAGCCTAGATTTTAGACAACGGAATGGAGTTGCATAAAAAATAATCCTGTATACTAATAGTACTCACGTTGAAAAATTGCGATGAAACTCTCGGATAGTTTGTTGGTAAGCAATGCTTCCGGTAACTCACGGAAGTATTGCTTGACCATGTCAGCTACATCGTAGGCCTGATGGTTTTCGAACTTTAGGTCGTCCGGATTGGCTTCAGCCAGTTGTTTTAAGCGCTGTATTCGAGATTTAACGCCGGGCTTCCGAAACAACCCTACGTGATCAAGAGCGTTGTCTTCGAGCCACTGAAAAGCGGTCTGAATGAACGGTGGCAATGAGGAACCGTATTTTTGAACATTGGCTATCAGTGGAACTCCAAAAACTGTTTTGTCTAAAACAAATAATAGAGAATTATGACAATAATAATTAAAAAAAAATGTTTTTTTAAGTTAAAATTTATTAATTTCGTACAGAATTTAATATTTTGTTTTGTTTCATTGTATGTCAGCCATCGTCTTTTTATGTCTTTGTATATGTTTGTACGTACCTTTGGGATCGGGCATTTTGGTTTTGCGCATAAACTTGGGCAGTTCCCAGTTCCATCCGGTCCTGTGTGTTGGACAATACCGTTCCATGATGGCGGTCAGCTTGAGAAGAGCGAACTTCCGTAACACCAACAGCTGGCCAACCGTGAGCGACCCGACCATTTGTCCAGTCAAGGCATTAGGTCGATTCTTGGTCTTTTGAAAACTATGCCACCGTACAACTGACCCTCTGTAAATTATAAAACGTTAAAAGATGTTAAAACACACACACACATATATAAAATTAAAATTTTTATTTTTGGGAAATTAAATATTAACATTTTTTAAAACAATTCACTTGTCATGTATATAAATATAACTGACACAACGTGCAAAAAGTTTACTGATATGTTAGCAATGTTTAACTAAAAAGTGATGTCGATCTCTCCTTGTGTAAACATTGTGATGATATATTACATTATAAAATAAACGCGACATCTAATTATAATATTTACTTTGATTTGGTGGTTAGTTCTTGATCGCTGTCTTGCACTGCGCTCGAAACCGAATCCACACTGTCGTTGTCTAGAAAAGTAATAAACGTAAACGTTATTGAAATGAGCACAAAGTTTTAAATTATGATTTATTCGGATATTACATTTGTTTTTGTATGTGCGGCTATCTTGACTGCCGTTGGTCGAGAAGTCGTTACTCCCGTCAAAGGCCATGAAATCCAACAATGGCTATATACAGAAAAAAATCGACGTGATAACATAATCGTCAATATATATATATATATATATATATGTTTATACGTAGAAATAATAATCAATCGAAATTATTACCTTGGTGTTATTGCTGTTGGCGTCTGTGTACTCGTTTCTCCAAGACAGTTCTGAATCGGAATATGCCAACGAGTCCAGCGACTCAGGTTTGGCCAAGAACCGTTTGGACTTAATGTGGTCGTCGGTAACCGGCGAATCTGGCGGTGTGACGTCCACACAGTTAAGTTCCTTCATCCGTTGTTGCATCGAAGCCATGTCTATAATCTGTGTAGTAGAGGAAAATCGATAGATTAAAACACGTTGAGACGCAGTCTTTTGTTCAAATTAAAGTACCGGAGATATCATATTATTATAATAAAGTCCTTATACGGTTAAAATATATATTTTAGAATATAATGTAAGGTATACAAGGTATATTATATGAGTAGTAATGATATTATATAAGCATAAGTTAAAAAAAAAAAATCAGCCTAATCGAAAGTATGAGACACGTAGCTGTTAAAAGAAAACAAATTACAGAATACATTTCTACATAGATATTATTCATAGATAAGTACGTGTATACACCTGGTTAGTATATTTTTTTTATATCAATCCTATGAAATTATTGTGTACGATATTTAAATTCAATTTTTGATTTTTAACATTCAAGTTTTATTGAGAATTCACTAAGAATTCACACTTTTTTTTAGAAATTACGTCAACTGTTATACAATTTAAATAATATTCATACAAAAATATCCGATTCTTAAACAAGATTAACCCATAGGAAGGTATACCGTCGTATATTGCTATCAGTTGGCAAGAATCCATGGCATAGGTTAATGATTAATGACATAATATGCGTATATTATACGGTGAATTATTATATTATTTTTGAAGTTAATATTTTTGACTGCTCTACAAATACATGTAGGCACAAAACTACAAATTACTTGTTACATACAACTATCGAAGTATTTTATGGTTTTTATAATCGAATTTCAAAATAGCTATATCGTTTCCTCGAAAAAAACTATAATAGGTATATATACCAAAGTATAACCATTAATGCTTTTGTAACAAAATTGTATAAACTTATTCAAGTAATTAAGAGTTTAAAGCATTTAATAATATTATTTTTATGACCACGTTGGATTCGTTATAATTTGACGCGTTGATATTTTATTAATACGAGGCAATACATTAAAATTAGAAATCTCGGGCTCAAGGACATCTGGTTTTTGGAAATAATCTAGCAACGAGGAATTAAACAAATACATCGATATAAATAAATGACTATTTAATGAGTGTACTATATATACATTATTATTGTACTAAAGTCTAAACGTTACAATAATTTATTTTAATACTGAAGTAATAAATATTTTTGTAATTCCAGTATATACTTGGTTCGTAAGTTATAGGTACACAATTATGATAATTATTCTCATTGGAATATATTTTTTTATATTTCCTGACGGATATTCGTGTAACAGTAACCTTTTACTATACAGCTCTTCCGTCATATTGTTTATATAGATCCTGCTGTGCGTACATGAGAACAATATTTGGGAGAAATTCGTATCATAATTTATGGTTAAACATTTTTTACGACCTTAATATTTAACCGTTTACTACTTTATTTTTGATAACCTTATTATATTATTTACATTTTATGTTGGTTATTTTATGAACATATTTATAAAACAAATCCTATAATAGTTGTATTCTTATATTAGGTATTTATCTTATTCCCATTGAGTTTTTAAACATGGTATACGATCAAAACAAATGTTACAATTGTTAATTAAAATAATTATAAACGTTTTTTTTCTCTTTTCCTGTAAAATGTCATGAAAGATAAAATGGATACAATTTTTATTTTAAAATAGTCATAATAGTTTTGAATTCATCATATTATATTAAACTATTCAAAATTGGAATTCTACTACAATATTTTTTATCGATTATTTTTTAGAATGTATATAAGTCACTTAGCATACCAATATTGTAATTTCAAACCTTTCGTCCAAATTTAAAAATATTATTGTTGCTTAGTATAGTAAAATTTAACATATAAGTCATTATATAACAAGTAGACTACAACTATATTTTTTTAAGCTTTAAATTAGGCGCATTAGATGCAATGTGTATAGATTTCTAGATATATCTTATCTTAATCAACTTGTTTTTGTGTGTTTACATAAGAATAATTAAAGAAAATGAAAGTCGCTGGACCGTGTATACGAAAACAAAAAAAAAATCATCACAAATACGATAAAATTATAAAAACTATAATAAAAGAAAATATATGAAATGTAGACCTAATTAGTAATTAATAACCTGATAAGAAAACATCATTAAATAATAAAAATAGTATAAATTCGTCTTTTTAAAGAAATATTTACAAAACTGTAAATTCGTCAAGACGACTTATTATTGTGCTTGTTAGAGCTATTAATAATATATATTAATATATTATCAGTAATTATTCTGTGTCTACTCGTAAGTATATTTTCAATGAGTCGTGAAAAGGGGCTGGATCATATTTTGTCAAAACCACAAAATCTGACAAGATCCCTTTTAACCACACACCTTATTATTCATAGGTACAAGTTAGGTATATTATATTACAATTTTATGTACATAATTTATAGTACTTTGTACAAACCTGCGGTGAACCGATGACCACGCCGTCGCGGTTGCGCTGTTTTCGACGTCTTGTTTTCAGGCTTTCAACTCGCCGTAGGATGGCTTTTGCCCCGTCTCTGATCCGCTCGCTACCCGACCGCCGGAATCGCGAGATCAGTGCCGCGTCCGAAGCATCGGCCGCTACCGCCGCCGTCTGCAGCTGCTCGGACGATTGCAGCGGTAACTGTGGCATCGTGTTACTTCCGAACTTGCCTCCACAACCCTGCTGTGATGGTTGGAGGTCGTGGTTTTGCTGCTGCTCGTTCCCGGATAGATGGTGTTCGGTGGGCGACGACGATTGCAGTTGCTGCTGTAGCATCATTGCCGTGTTAACGATGTCGTCTACTCGGGACCACCTCCTTGACTCTCTCTGGAACGTCCAGTTTTCACTCAGCGCGCATTCCCCCTCGGAGTCTGAGTCATCGCCCTGTGGATACACGATACGTTGCTGTTTGTTAATATAATAATTATACCATTAAATTTTGATAATGGTCTTGTGTCGGCCGTTGGGTTGCATAAACATAGTCACTTAAGATTTAATGAATCAATAGTGAGCTAATGATGGTTCCTTAAACATGATTTAGTGGTCTATGGTTAAAGTATAAATTATTAGTAAATGAATAAGTTATTCATGTAATTCGATATTACGAAGTTAGTAAGCAAATAGGTATCTCTGAGTATATAATTTTCGACCACTTTTCGCGCAGTTCTGTGTATAATATTATAGCTGGATTTTAGGTCTAAAGACTTCAATTATTGTAATTTGTTAATACAAAAATATATTAAATTATATTTTTGTTTATTTTATCAATTTAGATAATAATTAATATGTATTTTATTTTATTATAATGTGTTATAGCAAAAAAAAATAAAAAAATGACAGTTACTGATTTAATGTAAGATAATATATTGGCTGTTATAGATAGAGAGCAAGAATTTTAGATAAGTTGAATTTCAGAAGAGGAATAATGATAATTTAAAGAAGACATAAGCAACAGATTAGAATATAATGATGGTCAATAAAAAATAATAAATTATTTAAAATCACAAAATATAATTTTAACGAAGTGAAGAATACATTAAAGAGAGGTGGGGATGAATTAATAAAAAAAATAAAGGACTGTTACACAGGGATTCGACTTAGAGGGTATACATTTTTATTTGAAAAATATACAAATATACGCGGTAAAATTTGTGTAAGATGATAATAAATACTCAATATCTTTGTACTTAATACAATAACAATTGGTTATTTTAATCGAGGGCCCTGTATTTTTTCGTTAGTATGATTCATGTGGATTGAGTAAGTCTTAAATTAAGCATGATAATTAATCCAGCCTGGGTATTTTTATAGAGTTATATGTATATATTAAAGATATAGTTCACCTTAATATAATATATTTACATACACACATATATGTATATATACCTATATATAAGGTATATTAACTAATAATGTACTGCTTAGGACGCTTAGGTATCTTTTTTTATAGTTAAATATCGATTAACGATTATTACATAAATGATTTCAGCCTTCAGGCTAAGAAATAGTTAGAAATGTATACTGATGTGGAAACACGGTGACGTTTGTACCAAATTTGGCGCAAAATACAACACTAAAACGGTTTTTACTATTTGTATTGGCACTGCACCAACTATAATCGACACATAATAGTGATGGTGCCAAAATATGTTGCACATAAATCTACACTAGGACATTGCTGCAAAATTTAACGGGGCGGTAATATTTTATTATGAATACTTCGATAGAAATAAGGAATGTCCCCTAAAATATCGTGATTGTAGGTAAAGAAAATAAATAAACTTTAATAGTGTTTTCAAATATTCTAAACATCTATGCAGGATGACCCACTATACTAGGAACTTCTTTTGTCGTGAAAAATACCTATAAAATATATAAATAACCTATTATTTAATCTCTTGTCGGTTAATACGATAAAAAAATGTTTACACCAACTTAATAATATAAAAATAAAACAACTTAACTTTCGAATTAACAGTACAGACCCTTCTTTCCCCCCAACATGTTTAAAAGTAGAAACATTTTAATGGTTTTTGAGGAAAACCTCAGGGAAGCTGTGATTGTGAAAAATATAATATTTTGGACCACTTTTAAAGTGATAAACCACAATTCGATGGGCAATAAGAGGATATTCCAGGTAGGGCTGATGTATAGGATATGAACGATTTTATAGTTAGCTGCATATGTAGAATGTTGATTTTGGTCTTAGTTGGAATTGGTTAAGCATGGTTTAGTATTGTGCATTTGCACTAACCGAGGACGAAATATATGTAATTTAATTATATTTTTTTAGAGACTGGATCGTTACTGAAATAAACATAATGATATTATTGTACCATAAGTAGTAGTGTTAAAATATGATCGTACACAACTGCAACTTGTGTGTTTGATTATTTATGCATTTCATTTTGTTATAAATAAATAGTACAACACGTTTCGCATGTTTTATCTCTACATTCGACATAATATGTAATGTTATGGCGTCAGTTTTAATTAAAACAACTACGTGAGCATTTCTAATCGATCAAAACTCGTATACAATGATAAAATACATCGAACCGATCAATAAAACTAAAAAAAATAATGTATAGGTAGTATATACTCACTGCGTGTTTTGGCGCAAAATCTAATTTCATGTTTGCGCAACGGTTTAAGGCGTGCAGTCTTCTGAACAACGATTGCAAAGAGTCTAGGTCTAGAAAAGGGTGGTCCTTTTGCACGCCGTTCACGTCTATGGGAAATTGCAAATCTAGCGAAAAGAATAAAAAATGTCATGAAAAAATTTGGGAAATCGAATTTCCACCACGACTGTCACATAATAATAATATTCACCTTCATACATTTGCGCGTACTGTGGAAATCCAGCGGCTCTTAGCCATTTACACGCTTCTTTTGCTTCTATTTCTGTAACAAAAAATAACGAAACTACTTTTTAATATGGTTCGAAGGTGATTTCATAAAACGATAATAATATCAAACATGTAATAATATTATATAAATTAGGTACGATATAATAATCTCCATTACGACAATAAACAAACTCGACGGCGGCGATTGATATAATATACAGCTGCTGTATATTATATTTAATGCATACCTATAATAATTATCAAAAACCAAGCGGCGCACAATCGATCACGATGTTAAAGTACTCATACGTCGACTAAATAATAATAATCATTAATCGTAAATCATAATAAATAACTATACATTATCGGGCGGCTGCAAGGCAATGTGTAAACAGCGTGTTGTGAAGTAGACATTTTTATCGACTGGGTTTGTCGCATAGTTCAGGAAAATATGTTTATATGGCTAATGGCCATGAAACGGTTTCGTGTACACGATTAATAAATAATAACAATTTTAATAATAATAACAAAATGGTATATTATACGACAATATTATAATATTTTGTTCATCGATCTACGCGTACCGTAATAAAATAATATAAGTATTATAATATTATTGTATACCTAACACTATACGTTGTAAACACAACAAACGCGATCAATCGGGGTCATGTGCTTCCGAAACCGAAGAGCCGGCGAAGAGATGGCACCGCGGTTCACTATTGTCGATTGTCAAGGACGATGATCTATGGATCGATACACCGCTTGCTACAGGTATTGTGAACCACGTGCAGAACCGTGTTACGTCTAGGTCGATAGATTTTTGACGTGGTGTGACCTACATATTAAAATAATATAATACGATTCGATCCGCTCAGAGTTGAGATTGTTTTTCCACGAGATTCGTGGTCCAAGGCGTATTGTTGATTGTTTTAATCATTATACATTAATGTCACTAGCTCACACGCACGAATCTCATAGATCGTGGTGTGACATGACCACGAGGAGAGAAGTATTAACATAGAGGATTCGTAACTGACTGTTTTCCCTAGTTTTATAACTTAGTAAATAAAATATATTTTCATTCTAACTAATTATGTCTAATTACCAAATTACAGATTGTTAAAACCGGTTTAGATTTCTCACCTTGTCTCCTATATATTCTATTAACATGTTTTAACAAATTTAGATTTACACTTATCAACATTTTACTTTTAAAATGTAATACATTTAAAAAAATCTATGCAACAGTAAATTACGCTTTTTCAGATAAGTAAATGAAAAAAGTTGTTCGTCTTTTGTAGTATCTAAAGTAAATATATCAAAACATTTAAGTCCGATTCAAAATCGATATTGCATCGTTGAATTATCGTTGGCATGAGTGGTATAGCGGTATGAATACATTTTTATTATATTTAGTCCATAAATAAATATAATATTAATTAATTTAAATATTGCCTATATAGAACTCATAATAAACAACCCATTTTTAATCTCGACCCTAAAGAGACTGCGGTACCGGAATTTAATAACAACGAATATTTAATATAATATATTGTTTTGAGTTACTGCGATAATTTGATTTTTGCAACTGGACAAAATAATTTTGTGTAACAACAACCGTCGTAATCGAATGTATAATATAAATTAATATTATAGTGCTCAGGCGAAAAACATTATTTAATAAGTATAAATCAATTTACTACATATCTCGTTTGAGGATCAAAAACTCGTGATGAAGGTAGCACATAACAATGCAAATATATATGTAATGGATTCAGGAGGGTCGTGGCGTGTCAGTTCAACACCAGCGAACGGAAACGTATTTTATTCGCATGATTGTGAACGGTACAATCGACCGGCTCATTTGACATAATAATATCATATGTATAATATATACTAAAGAATATAGTAGGTCACGAATTAATATAATATATTATTATGGTATTAGACATAATAATATAATATTGTTGTACAAATAGGTACCTTATGTCATTTCAATTGCGTTGCGCAGAATTTTCATTGTTATTGTCGGGGCTTATTATTTCTTGGTTTGACGTAAGTACTATAGAAAAGAAAAGAAGGTTATAAAATGGCATAATCTTTTGAATTTAATGATTAATTGATTTATTATTTAGTTTATACCCAGGGACTTTTCAGTTTCCTCATATTCCGTAGGGATATAGCACACCCCATATAAGCGTCAGATTTTTTTAAATAAAAATACGATATTTATGATTTTGAACTTTCACAAATGAAAAGTTAAAAATTAATGATTTTTAAATAAAACAAAATTATTCATAATATACTCACTGTGTAATTATAAACATTATAAAATTACAAAATGTAATATTCTGTTAAACTGAAACTTATTCTTTAAGTGTTAAACTGAAACTTATTGTTTTTGACATCGTACTTAATGTAAATATATTAATTATTCTGTATTCGCATCGTAATTATTCACTAAAATTACAATTGCTGAAACAGAAAACGAATAGCAGCCACCACGTCATCACGTAAACTAAGTGCACTGTTGAAATATTGAAATTACATTATAATAATAATGTAGGTTAGGTTATACGTAAAACGTTAGAAAGAAATATTTTCTATTTGAGTTACAGTGTAAAAGATAAAATTATTTCAAAATAAAAAGTTTTTATTTTCTCGTGAATTTAAAAAAAGAATTTACCTATTATTGGTTTTCAATAACGTTACCTATTTCCTGGATTTTTATTCAAAATTTTCAATATACCGTCAGAATCGTTTTTTGAAAATTGTATAAATCTTTATTTATGCAATGGTACTTGGCATACTAGGAACTTCAATAATATTATATTTTGTGTTTGAATATTTCCGACGTTTTTGCAACTGGCTGTAGAGAACAGAAAAACATCAAAAATCGACATTTTCATATTATCCTAATAGCGTTCTTGACTTCTGCATACTTCTAAGTACAACGAGAAAATTCGATAAATATTTTTATGGAATACGTTCGTTCTTTAACTTCTTTTCCTGTCGGTTTTTTGCGATCCTATGAATTTTTCCATTCGTCGTAAGTCGTGTACAATAGTCATAACCGACCGTAAATGTATAATAAATTTTATGACAAAAACAATAATATAATACGATGTTATATCACGACAATAATGAGACAATAATTTTACATTTTTACGAGACAATGGAGACACGACGGCCGACGACGAAGACTAACGAAGAGACGAGACGAATGAAACTAAATTCGCGGGCTGCGGTAGACCACCGGCCGGTTTCATAATATTCTTTCGGTCTGTCGGACAGCAGGTGCGGAAATTTCTACGTGCGCCTCGGGGCTATAAAATATGACACCATAGAGTAATAGTCTTGCTCTACGTACAAGTATGTGTCACCTATAGTATACTGACCTAAAGACAATGATATTTATTGTGTATAGGTATACGTATTGTGTCCGGCGAGGGATTTTTTTCAATTCTCATTTCGTAAACCTATTGATCGCGCTTCACGTCCTTGTATACGACATATATTATTAAAATACAATAAATGATATTCATGCGCGCCAATAATCAAGACAAAGGTAATATTATTATATTTTTGACTTGATGTTGCATAATATTATAATAACTATATCAAAGGTTCTCAATCTAGGGGGTGCCCACTGTAGGGAAGGGGGGCATGACGAAATGTTAGAAGAAGCGTGAAAATTTGTAATAGCTTATTTTTAATGCACGTAATATGAAAATTTTGCTAATTAATATAGTGTCTTCACCCCTTTAAATTATAATACAAGAGATCTCATAGAGCCTCAAAAGTTTGAAAACCAATTATTATATATTTTATGGCGCAACTAGTTTTATTTATTTAAATCATAAGATTTATTTATTTATTTTTTTTTTAGATAAGGGGCTAGATATTTTTAGGTTATTAGGTACTGTTGACTACTAGGTATACATGATCTCCGATGATGGTATTCAATAATTAATAATTTATTTAATCAAAAACCTCGCTTAAAACTAAGAATTGTATTTATTATTTCAAATTATTATTAACTTTGTTTGGTTATCGGTTTCGGTGACGAGTGGAGACCAGCTTTTTAACGATTTCATTGGATCGTATTATTACATAATGAGTTCCTAGTATATCAGCTGTCGCGGCTCATTATTTCACGCGTCCGTCATTGATCATCACGCAATATTAATATGTATACATTGCTCGTATATATATATATATATATTATACAGTTCATACAATAATCTTCAATAACATACGTTGACTTTGTCTGACTGTCTCACGTGCTACGTGCGCCGACGGATATATCATTGTGATGGGTTTTGTCTTCCGTTTGGGAGACCCGCGGCCCGCGCAGAGGACTATTATTCTTCTCGTAATTTGCTCTCGTGGTGAAAGTCCTCGCAAAATCCAACATACAAACACCATGTATACATACATACTATAGCTGGATAATAATGTTTGATATCAAAACAATACGAACTCATCGTCGACGTATATGTATGGACGCGCGTAGGCGCATAATCACTTTCGGTACGCACTTCGTATAATAATTATAATATTAAATGAATTTCTGCACCGACGATACGGTATGCAGCGGTGTCTATATATACTAGCTTGGTATATTATGGGTTACTCTATACCTGATTAAATTTCACGAATGCATGGTAAACCATCGATCGGCTACAATGCTACAGCGTAAGGTCGATATAATTATATTATATTAATTCGTCCAAAGAGACAAAGACAGACTATTTTTCTGGTACAAAATCGTATAAACGTTTGAATTTTTATATCCAGTCGAAATGTGCATTATAGTACAACAACACACCTAACCTAACTCGCACGCAAAACGCTAGTCATTTCCTTTTGAGAATTATACTTCCGGCCATACCTTGCAGGCCGCGAGCGTAATTTACGGCTGGCCACTTGTAGCGAGAGGAATTAGTAAGTGGTATATTGATTTCAATAAAACTTAATACCAAATTTGTTGAATTTTGTTCTGCAGATAATATAAATTGAAACGATTCTGCGTAAACCACAATGGTCAACGATTACACATTCATGCCATGGTTATAAATAAAGGTACACTTGCTAAACTTAAAATTTTATAATAAAAGATACTCGAAAATCAAAAAAATAATGCAGTCCTAAATTAGAATCAAAGTCTATAATATATATATCATATGTATATAAAATATTTTAAATATATAACATAATATTAAGACTACCACTACTATCGTATCGAAAAATATAAAATAATGTACTGTATACCTATATTATGTGGTTAACTTTTACAAATTGACTTTATGATTTCGATCACACATAGATCGGTCGTTAGTAATATGTTGATTGATTGTATGCGGTTATCAACAAAATGAGACACTTATAAAAATATATTGTAGTAAATTCATAAGATTCCATCACCAAAATATTACATAATTACATTTTAAATATACATATACAGGTATATTATATTTATTGATCAACTTTTTACCTCTTATATTTTTATTATTTATATAACAGCTGAACTATAACTTAACTTAACTTGTTTTAACAACGGCAATTTACAAATTGTTTTTTCTTTTTTTAAAGCGAACGTTCAAGAATATAGTTTAACAAAATCGATTATTATTACCATATATCATTATTATGTATCTGTACTGTTACGTAGTAATCGACACATGAAAAAAGTCGATTGTTCAACTTCCGCAGGTATACAAAACGGTAATTTATTTGAATATTTAGTATGAGAAAAACTAGTGTGTCGAAAAAAAACGAAAGTGCAATATAAAACCGTAATCTGTATTTCCAATATCGGTCATTATTATTACGCCTTACGGACGAACACGTTTTATCTCCAATAATCTATAATAATTCACATGACATCGTTTATATAAACTATAAATATATGCATAATTTGTTGTATCCATCACAATCAATCATATCTTAAATGTACAGTACTTATATAATATATTATGTTTCGTATCATACTCTTTATGTTTAATATTATAAATATGATAATAAGCTACTTCAGCTAGATACATAATATAACGATACGTGTTCTAATGAAACAACTAAAACGCACCCAAAAGTGGCGTGTTGTACTTGTATTTATTACAATATTATTAAGATATTAAATAATGCTCGAACGACAGTTTAAGTTTAATTTCTGGCGTTCAATTATTGTATAGTTAGTCTATATTAATTATTTTTAATATCACTGATGTTGAGATATGTTTGAACAAATATATACAAAATAATACTATCACGATTCACGGCGGTTCGTTACACGTGGGTGGTATAAATATTTAAATACAGTCGAATTTTAATGATTACCTAAATTATATTGGTAACGGAAAGGTTATGGTTGGTTTAATTTGATTTAAACAATTTCGCCTGAGAGAAAAAACAATACGAGCGACACTTATGACGTAGGTACCATATTATATAAACGTGTCAATTAGGAGAAAAGTCTTCTCGCGCGCGACCGTAATTTAAAATAGTTAAGACTTATTATTGTGTTTATAATAATAAAATATTGGAAAAAAATCATGGTTCATTCTTCGAATAGCGGAGTTAATTAAGACGAATCAATAAATAACAGGTCATAATATTGTGAGTGTGTTTTTTTTTTTATTATTATTCTATTCTTAATTGCGGTGGTCAACAAACAACGGACAATTATTCTGGTAGCTGCGCAGTTAACATAATATAATATTGTATACGGTATAGAGTGCAGACGACTTATTATCATTCTATACATTATACAATGCGCGCTGTAGGTTGGAACAGGATACATTTTTTCTTCGAGTTTTTCGAAAAAAAAACATGTTTAGTGTATTTTCTAGTACATATTCCCATCAAAGATTTTCAAAAACTGGATTGAGCACGTTTACCAACGAACATTAATTGTCTCGTGTATAATAATATTCATTCGATTTCGAATCCGGCGGGTCCAACGAACCGACAAAAACCATAAACCGTTTAAATAGGAAATGTGCGGTCATTCGGCGAAGGCGAGAATTATATGTAGTTATATGCTTATTATATTATAAGTTTAGTAGTGAGCTTGTGTCCGTAATTGAAATTCGCGAAACGAATGGGATCAAAGACTACTATAGCGGACAATAGTCGGTGACGGTGCATTATTGTAGTGGTCTACTTCAATTGTAAATATGACAAGAAAAAAATTCTTCGAGAGCGCATATAACATATTAATATATATATTTAACTAATAATTTGTAGTGCGCAGTCGTATGACAATATGATATAAGAATAGCGGCAACGATAGTTGCGAGATAAAAAATATCATCATTTATCAGTAAATGATGTTTATTTAATCGAAATAAATCAACATTGCGGCATATATACGAGGAGACAATAACATTGTGATTGCATAATAATAGATAGTCATTTTATTTAAATGTTCAATGTCGATATGATGAATAATTATTATTGTATTTTTTTGATAAATATACATAGTAGGGTATACACGTATACAGGTATATATAATCAAGTATAAATTATTAACTCGATTTAAACCAATAGATTCGAAAGCAAAATATTGTATCATACTATAATAATATAATATAATATGGTTCGTTCACCCACAGTTCGATATGAAAATAAACTTACACCGTATTATAAAATTTCGCGTTTTACTCGCACGTCGACAGAAATACGAACTCTTGCATATAAAACGTTTGAACGTATATAAAACTCGAAAAAATATAGTTATTAATATTATACGTGGTTATTATGCAACATCCCTTTCTGCTATACACAATTATAAGTACACAAATTTAAAAAAAATACATTAATAATTATTATCGAAATTCAGCACTGGATTTAAGTTATCAACGTTAAAGTTTATATTAAAATATACCTGACCTGCAAGCTGCAGCAGGTACATTATATCTACGAACAGTAAGAAAATCCTTACCAAATATCCGTGACTAAGCCTGCAGTCGGTTTACATAGTGCTCACGAGTGTATAAGTATACGATAATTTTATTTATTTATATATATAAGCAATCAGTGGTGGGATCATGTGCTACATTTTGAAGTAGTTGTGTTATTTGTAATGGATGGTGGTGGATGGTATGGTAAAACATACATTTTTGTAATATTTTCAATTTTTATATGCCATTCATGGTTCATTTTAATTTTAATTAAATTGTCATTTCCCTGACAATCATCTTTGTGGGTGGGTACGAGTATGTACAAATTAATATAACCACGTCACTGAAAATAAGAGTTTAGTCAGGCACTGACCGCGTTTACCTGTTACTTGTGGCGGCGGCGTGCCATGACAGGAAATAAGCGCGGATACACGTCCGGATTCGAGAGCCGCCGTGTATCGCACCGCCGTCGTCGCTGTTGGCGTTTTGTACACATAATATTATGCGTCTTACATATAATTCTACATAAACATATTACATCATAAATCATTATGCAAATATAGATACGAGTGGGTACGACTCCCTGCATACAATCTGCAAAACAGAAAACGCGGTGACTGCATGTTGCAGGCCTCGTCGCAATAACGGTTTTAGAATTTTCGATTTAAAAAAGTATAATCATTGATGCATTACAGCAGCAGAGTTATATTTTTTATTTGAATAAAATTGTGTTTGCAGAAAAATTAAAAATAATCGCATTAAAATTGATATATGTCGTCCGAAATGCAGAAAAAAATCGCATACACTCATCGACCTAGACGACATATTTTGATATTTATAACATACAACGATTACCAGGGATGATGAATGATGACGTGGATGTAAAAAAAAAATTATTGTCATTGAATCACCGTGTTGCACTGCAAGCGATATGTATTATAATTATTAAGGGTTATTATAATATAGTTTGATGAACTCGGAAATTTGACCGTTGTACTCGGTAAGATTTTGAGAGAATATAATATAAAAAGTAAATGATTCGACACGACGCCACATATTCATATGTATATGGGTAGAACATTTATTTTCAGAGAACATTGAATAAACGTGTTCGGATTTTATATGAAAAAAATTTCCACCCGAGTATAACGCGTGAGTAAGCAACGCGCTGTAGGTCGAATTGAACCGTACACAATAAAAAAAAAATAGCCTGTAAACAAATTTTTTTTCATTGTTTTTAACGATCGGAGCGAAATACGATTTACCGAACTAACAAATTCTATCCAGCAGGGCAGACTTCCGCAACGGCGATGTATTCTGGTCGCGGGTTCGAAAAAAGTCGATAGCGCGGAAAAAGGGGAAAAAACATGCAATATATGAAAATCAATACCATTTTACGGCGTGTGAACGTAACGTAATATTTTACAATATAGACTGGGGAATGACTATGAGTTCAAATCAAATCGTTTGTCAGTTCAAAGTTCAATGTGCGAATGCCGAATACAGACAAAAATAAAATTAGTTAGGTACGCATTAGTCACAGCATTAGTATATATGAATCAACTACTTTTGAATAACCGTCCATTATTTTTACTGACAAATATAAGGCGTCACATGCGCGCACGTCATGTATAATGTATTGATTTTTCTAATTTGAGAAAAAAATGTTTCGTTACAGATGATTTAAAGTGGGTACCTACAGGAATTACAACGTTAAAAAAAATATCTAAAAATTTACTATATTTTTATCGCAATCGTAGTGTTTTAAAGGATTTTTTCAATGGTAATTTATTCGTTTTCAAGTTTGAATATTAGTATAAATTTTTACGAAGTTAAAATAAAAATCAAGTGCTTTGTATAAAATATTATAATATATTTAATATAGTCATTATAATAGAGAATGAAATTGGATAACTTGTGAAATGTTGATATTTGCGTTATACCATTTCGCTTATTTTAACTTTTAAATGTTCCTGAAATAATAATCTATACATTTTCAAAAACATGTGGGTACCCGTTAAAAAAAATAGCTTTTCGTGATAAATAATAAATTTTAAACATATTTGATTTTATTGCAAACACATGTATACCTAAATTATACACATAACTGCAAGCACTACTGTGGTTATAATAAGCTTGCATATTTCAAATACGGTTACAATAAGTATATATAAATTATGAAAATCAACCCATAAAAATCCCATAAACGTTTTTTTATACTCAATAACACTAGAAAAAACAATGATCATGGTTTAATATTTTCTCTATTTGTAATCAGGAGTTATAAAGTGTGTCCACGCCTTTACTATATCAATACATACCATTTGAATTCTGAGTGTGTGACCAGTATGCAGGATCGTTTCGCTTTCGTTGACAATAATATATTTATTTATAATATATACTTTTACTCATTAATAATTTAACATTAGAGGGGTAAAAAATCCAAGAACCGGGATATCAGCCAAAACAATGTTTATTGGAGTCTGCACCTCTCATATGCATAAGATAATTTAACTATTTTAAAATATGGTTCATAAGTGCTAATTCAAAATGTTAACAATTTAAATCTAAATAAAGTCATTATTATCAAAAATCATGTTAGTATGAATTCTTGGTTAATCACCCTGTATATGTTATAATATTATTTATAATACATCAGCTGTGTGTATGACGTATTTCACAGCCGTGTCTGTTGATAGTCGCCCCCATAAATATAATGGGATCCGTCACCCGAGAACATAATAATAATAATAATAATAAAATTGTATTCATCGGTTAAATGAAAAGGAAAATATTCTACTCATACACGCGTGTTACAGTATAAAATCGTGTAGGTGTTAAACGCTGTTCAGTATATTTACGGACGATGATGACCGGCCAGCGTAGTATTATTATCGTCAAACGATTTATTTCGACGACATACCTACATAATTATGGTATAAACTGTATAGGTGTATTTATATACTGCATTAAAGATAAGCATTTTTTTAATTCAATAATAATCATAATAAAATCTATCCATTTCACAATATTATTTTATTTCTTAAGCGATTGTTTTCGCGATTAAGCGTAAAAATAAAAATAAATATCAAAATAGGTCAGTATAATGTATTATTATACATTTATATCTAATAAGTATAATTTTAAGTAATAAAGGTATAATCTAACTTAATTCTTGAGATTTAACATAGTTTATTTCATTATTATTATTAAGATATTAGTATGAGTGAAGTGATGCCTATGCATTTTTAATTTCGATATTCTGTGGTTAAAGGTATGGAAAAATATTATTCAAAATAACAATACTTCAATAAAATATAATAGCTTTATAATATAATACCGCTGGTCTGTCTGATGAATAAATAATTATATAAATTAATACAAAACACGTTAGAAATCTACACGCCAGCTATAGGTATATTATTATATACATAGGTGTTACCAAGATTTTATCATGATTGATTTTTATTTTTTTAATTCTAATATGCTGATTAGATCAAAATGGTCCGCATCTAAAATCGAGGTAGCTTAAGCTGTCGCAGAACATATCATTTTGCTTTTAAGGATTTCTACATTATACGCTGTAACCAGTATAGATACAGCTAAATATCAAACACAAACTGCAAATGGCCCTTCGAAAACAAAAAAAAACAACTTTCACCCGTGATAAGAAGGCACACTAGAGGGCACATACGGTATTCTAAAATTTTCAATAGCTTCCTAAATATCTTTTGACACTGATCTGGAATACGAATAGTGTTTGGTTTCCCCGCGGGGAATATACAGCTGTACCTAACTGAACCGGGACAACCCACAGATACATGTTTCTGATCTCGTGTCTGTAGAACAGTATACTATAGATATTTTTTTATATATAATATATTTATGTTTTGAAAATTGTAGTATATGTATGCTTAAGAATATACACCTGGAAACGCGTGCGAATTCATCGATGATGTCGTAGATACTTCGAATGGGTAAACATTTTCGAATTCCATAATTATTTAGAACCTACATCCGGACTGCACGTGTAATAGTAAACAAACAAAAATTTCACCACCACGATAATACTACAAGCAAATTCTCATACACAATAGTATATACCGTAGCAGTATTATATTTTTGTTCTGATTTGTTCGTACAAAAATCCAAAAAATACTTTTACATTTACTTAAAAACGATGTTTTCAGTCGTTAGTAGTATTTTTATCGTCGTTCAGCTCCTCGTAGGTATAGCTATTTCTGAGGTACTACCAATTTAATCTGTGTATCGTACATATAAACACATCAGTCTCGCCCCCCGAAACGTTGCAAATGATGTATGCGAATTTCGGAGTGAAAGTGAAAATAAAATGATGTGATCGACGTATACCTATACAATATATATACCTACTTACCAACGGATGTATATGTTAATGTCATGATGACGTGTTTATTAAAAAGAAACAAAAAAAATATGCAACCATATAATATATTATGTATATTTAGATATGGTATTGATGAGAAAAATGGAAAGTTGAAAAATACGGCTAATTATATTAATCGAGATTTATCTTCAGAACGTCATTTTTGCAAGTAAATACGATAATTATATTATCGGCGTATACGTTTTTGGCAAGTAAGACTGAAACGTGTGCGAATATTAGCTACCATCATATTATAATATATGGTATGTAGAACGTTACTGCCATTACTGTAGATACTCACAAATAAATAAATAAATAATATTGTATAATAAACGATTTCTAGATTTCAAATATGTAAACATCGACAGACGAACGGATTATACAGTATTATACAGTATACTGTATAGTGTATACTTACTATATATAAACGGTATAATATGTACGATATCAATAACAATCACGTACAATGTCTTTGATCATGTTTCGATTTTTACGTTTTCGCCACAGAAGATACCGGATATTCTATTCGTCTACATAGTACATACACTGTGTAGTTTTCCTACTAAAATTCCTATAATAAGTTTTGAGATTGACTCACATATTATAGACTTTAGAAAACTTTCGCGTGCCTTCTCTCATAATTACACTAAATCCTTTGTTCTGTTCAAAGTTACTTTTTCTCTTCTAATTATTTATCAAACTTTCCTCACTAATTACGACTTGGTATTTTTTTCTTTTTATCACAACTTTATCATTCTAATACGTTTATATTTAATGATATATTTATTTCAGTTTATCTTGTTTAGTAATTATCACTTTGAATTTTGAGTTCAGTCTGTTTTTGAAATAAAATAATATATTATATCACGCACCACGGAATAGCATAAATTATAGGTGCTATAATATTAGGGGAGATATACTAATATAAGTATATGTATAATATGAAAATTAAAATTCGTTTTTTCCAAAAGTACAATAATATACTTCGCCTCGGTGATGGTTTTATTCTTTAATACATTATTAGTCGTTGGCTGGAAAAATGATAATTACTATCAACGGCGGCAGCAGCCATGGACCTAAAAAATCTCTCGTTGTGTCTCCTAAACCACCCACAAATATTTTTTTCTTTAGCGTTAGAGCTCCATTGTATTTTACACACGAACACGCCCCCCTAGTCCTATACGATGTAATTAAATAAAATTATATGCGTATATTACCAGGTATATACTCCGAGGGATGTATTATATACCTACACGGACACTCTGATGACGACGACGACAATAATAATAATAATAATAATAAACATGCGCAAGCTACGTTCTTTATCTGTTTTTTACCGCACACGCGTTTACGATTTTCTAGACGGATTCGTAACCCGATGATAATATGTCTTGTATGTAATAATATTATTGTAATGTTGTCGTTATAATATCGTCGGCGCTACAGTGTAGTGCAACGGCCGACACATGAGGTTTTTGCCATATTATTATAATGAAGAAACAAATCAATTCGCGTAATATATAATGGCCGAGCGATTAAACAGGCAAGTCACGTACATTATACGCGGCATGATAATATTATGTATTGCGAATCCGAGTCGCAGCACGGTGACATTGGCGGCCGACCGGTCGGTTAACCCACTTGACTGATTAATAACGGCAATAAACAATGGGAATGCTTAAAAACGTTTTATTATTTTTTCGTTTTAAGTCAAAGTCTGTCTGTAAGTATATAATATATTATTGTAAACATTGCTACTGGTATACTGCCACCGCCGCTACTGCTGCGATCAGAGCTATTGAATAATAATAAGTGCAGTTCGTTGCAGTAGGTAGTATGCAGTAAATACACCGACGCGTAAACGTCTTGCGACTGTTGCGGATACAAGTTTGATAACGATAGAGGACAGGGGGAATTCCAACAAAAAAAACTTCATCGATTTAATATTGTATATTTGTTATTAAAAGGTTTTTACTAAGTATACATTTTATAAAATAAATAAGAGATATATGGTACATATAAATGAATATAATAATAGTTACTTTAATGTATTCTTAAAAAAATTATTAATATTGATGAATATACACAGTTGTATAGATTTTATTTTTTATTTTTGTACCTTTTTAATTTGAAATTTTAAATCATCCCGATGGTTATTATTATTAATTTTTTTATTAATAATATTAGGCTTCAACAGCTAAGGTTAATTAGCTTTAAGTATATAATAAAGACATTAGGTACATGAAATTGCATAGTTAAAAGAACATTTTGTTATGTTATTTATAATATAAATATTGGTAAAGAAATCCATTGATGTGCTATTGTTTTCTTTGAGAGTGTTTTCTTAAGTATTTGGTAATGATAAAGTGATAAAATATTTCGCATGTCTTGAAAATCTGGACATTTTTGAATAATATGTTGAGTGATTATATCAACTGGATATTTGGTGCTTATGAGTTGTTAGATCTTCATGGATATAATAATGTTTTATTATATCGTACAAACCAACCATCATGAGTACAAAATCTACACAGTAACTTCGTTATTCGTGCGATATTTTTGTTTACGAAGGAGCATTGCATATTATCAAAAAAACATATTGCTGCAGATCGTCCAATTGGAGGTTGCACGATTATATAAAAATAGTATACGACGGGTCACGTTGTCACGTGTATAGTACAGATATCATCGGCTTCGTTACCACAATTCGTGTGTTTTGTAATTTTTGGTATGACCACAATTTATACGCAAAACATATTAAATGATAAAAAATTACGCCCAGAGAATGATAATACTCAGTTGCGAGATTGCGAATGTTGACGGTAATTGGTTTTGGTTGCGCGTTGAACTATAATAATTGTGATCATTGCTGCAGCAATATGTGACGCATAATTGATTTTGTGAACGATTTATTTTTTACCACGTGTCAATATTTATGGTCATGAGAAAAATGCAATGAGTTTTTAATAATAAAAAAATAAGTCATGAATTTATTGACCATAATATCTCTTTTTACTTGCGCTCCTGTGTGATACTATACAGTATACATACTATTATATCGTTATACGGTATAATATACAACCAAAAATTACACAAAATCAAAGGAGCAATTTATCAACGACATCAGAGACTCGGTGGATTCGGTTTTTGATCCCACACACCTGTGTAACGTAGTTTTTTATAATTTGGACGCGATTGTTGTTACACAATAACGCGCAGACGGTTTTTACTTTTTTTTTGAAGCAGGTGTCATTTATTCAAATTCTCACGTACATAACGTGTGTTTAAATAATATGGAGTCGACAAAAATAAAAAACAAACCTTTTTTTATGTTAGTGTGTTAGTAATTTAGTATGCTCGAAATTGAAAGAGATCGACACTTTGGTCATGTTAAAACCGACGACTGTAATGCAATTCATAACTATTGTATAATATTAAGATCGTATAAAATTAAATTGTTCAAATAATGATTTTTTTTATATTTTAAATGGCATATGAACTCAGAAACGGCGAATTATAAAAAATGCATATTAAACTATACATAACATTAATCGTATTATATATATAGAATATAGGTTATATTATTCTATCGAAACTTTACAAAAAATAGTATTTTATAATGATTATAGCTTCTTTTTATTCTCTCTAAACAAGATATTAATAAGAGGTTTGAAGTTGTGTCCTATTATGATGAATTATCATAACATTATGCACAGTGCACACTGTACCTATTTTATAAAGTGAACAAAGTGATTCTTTTAAACAGTCATTTTCTAAAAATGTATTAATGTTTTAAAAAAAAGAGAAAATATTTGATTGACAATGTTCATGTATAAGAACCAAATTTTGAACGTATAGTTAATTAGCTATAATTTAAAAGTATCTTAAACTTTCTTACTTAAATTTTAAAGTTTTGATGACCGAAGTAGTTTTTCGGTATAAAATACCATTTTTCAAACTATTGATTTGCCACATCACTTTGCTCATATAAACTTAAAAATTAAAATAATAACGATTATTGACTACAATAAAATAATAAGTATATGCTATCGTTGAAAAAAGTAAAACATTAAAAATTGTAAACATTGTAAAAATGTATTTATTTAATAAATTTAAATTATTTAAAAATATTGATGCAATTTTAAAAAGTACGTATTTAGTATTTACCCTCAATATAATTATCCCATGTATCTTATAACTTCTATATTTCCTGATTGTTTGTTAATGATATGATTACCGAATATGAATATTATAAATACAAATGGTTTATATACGATAAAAATTACAGTTAAAATAAATAACAATAATATAAAACGTTATAAGGCGTAATACGCGTTGACAAGAGAAAAATTCAAAAACCAAAAATAAAAGTAATATTTTATTTAGACCAGGAGGGGGAAAGTCATACTATTAGAACGCGTTAAAATGTGTAATAATAACAATAATATAAAGTACTGGTGTAAGGATGAGATTAAAAAGCAACGGCACACCCGTTTGGATTTATGCCAGAGTATGATGCGCACAATAGAACTAATTTCCTGGAGACAGGCATATACATAAAATACTACTATACACTATACAGCCTCAGCTGTGTGTAAAAGATAGATTTTAAAATATACACGCACTAGGAAAACGAAATGCGGTTGCATTATTATATACGCGTTGTTATTATACACCGACGGAGAAAGTGTAAAATGTCTGCGTTACCAAAAGATAACGCTACGTGGTGGAAATTTAAGTGTTATAAGTCTATAGAAAATTGAAGTCGCGTAAGTTGCGAACAGTATAATATTAAATAAGTGTGGCGTTGATTGGGACGGTGTTATATCTAATATATTATAAGAACCGAAATGACGCCTCTCACAAGGTAGGTAATTGTTATTAATGGAATACACATCGCACCTACCTATTATAACAGTTGATTTAGTATGTAAGTAATTTGATAGTGAATATATATTATTATTGTATGAGTAATATTCTTAGACGATTTTTACGAAATTATGATTGTCGTATTCATTCATGCTAAATATACAAGTGCTTCAATTAAAATTAAATAAGATTAATATGTAATCTATAATATCAGTCGCGGTATAAATCATGACATAGAGAATAAAATATAGAAACCTAAGGCATATGCGCATAGCGTCTAATGGGCATTTGACACTTAGTACTTATGTTCACAGCTTTGAAAAAAAATTGACGGGTGGGTGAGATGTCCATATGTCATTTTTTTTCTATATGTTTAACTTTCTAGACTTACACCTGTATAGTATAAGTCAATAGTGTTAGAGTGACTGATATTTAGTCTACATACTATACAGTAATGTTTATTATTAATACGATAAAAGTACAAAATAGATATATTTTTCGTCATCTGTAGTAAAAATATCACTATATTTTTTTTATATCCATAGGTATACAATAGTAAAAATATATTACAAATGATTTTTGAAACAAATTAAAAAAATTCTAATACTCGTTATACCCCGGATTTAAAAGTTATTGTATTTCAGTGATTGAAAAATACAAAACGTTATCAAATGTATATCCATTGCTTTTATTTTTTGGAGTTAAGTAGTTAAAAATAATGCACCACGAGGAAAATATGTATGGGAACCATTGTACTACTGTACACAGATGTCTATTATAAGGGATGTATGATAAAACCGAGCATACTTAATAATATGGATTTACAATATATTTCGATTGACAACAACTGTAATAGGTACTTTTGTTTTAATGACGAAAAACATTCATTTGATGTGCACGGAGACACGGAGTATTATTACATAGGTAATTTTAATACCTAACGATTGATTCAGGTACAACAGGTGAGTACGTCTGGTATTATATTATATTTTAACAATAAAATGTTTTGATAATATTTTACTGTATCACGAGCCGCGCAAGGCCATCCCGTATAATATAAATGATATCATGCCGACTTTATAATACATAATATTATATACAGTGACTATATTATATATAGAGTGTACGTACCCGCCGATGATAACAAAACAAAATATAATAATTGGTGTTTTTGTCTTTACCTCGGTCATTATCGGCCCCCGTTGAAAGACCATGATCCTTCCAACGATTTCGTAATTAAGTCGAACGAAACTAAAAACGCTAAAATACATCTGATTAAAAGACCTTGGGATGGAGAAAACACAATAATTTAACGATTAAAAAAAAAACTACCAATAATAATAATAATAATGATGATGATGATGATAATCAAATCTGAATTATATAGTTTCGCCTCACTGTTGTTGCAGTAAATTGAAATATATATATACATATTATAATTACACTTCACGCGTATAATAAAACAAATATACCTATATACAATATATACATACATAATATAATATTATTATAGTGTAGCATCGTCGAGTCGATTTGCTGATTTCTAAAGCGAAAATCGTGTTGATGGATGAAAACATAGATATGTACCTATTATACGATACACAAAATGTTCGTTTTCACTTTGATTGTAGGGTGCATTTACAAAGTTCGGTAATCCGAAGAAACAGCCAAACGTGATATTTTTTTTATAGTTTGAACATTTGCATTCTATTTTAAATAACGTAAATTATAATACAATACCGAAGATAATAGTATATAAATAATATAATATATATATTATATAATAACATATGTGGGTGCGATAGAATCGAAAATTGTCGTAAACGATTTGAGAACTATTCTCAACTATTTACAATAATGACAATAATGTGCTCGTAACATTATACTAGTATACAGTAAATATATTTGCTCTCGGAACGCATTGTTCAACGACGCGTATACCCATACGGAAATGTATATTTAATACGATAACGATGTAAATTTCCATAAACACGCGAGCAAAACGCTATAACGCTAAAAAAGAAAATCCCGTAAAAAGCAAGTCATCGGAGAATGCGCGAGTTATAAATACATATATATATATATAATCTGTAGGCTTTAACGCATTATAATATTGTAGTATTATAATAACGGAGACCAGTAAACATTCGAATGATGGCCGCCGGGAAACTATCGAAACGTCACAAAAAAAATACACCGATTACGATTTCGACGATGTTTAATATTACAATATTAAATCGCCTGAACAAAAAGTGCATTGAATGACCTATGCACGGGGCAATGTTGGGTACACGACCGGTTATGTTATATAAGTATTATTATAGAACTCGAATTTTGTTGCACTAAAAATTGACTAAAACTGTTTACACATCATTCAATAAAATAACTTAAATATTCCAATATAAAAATAAAAATTATAGCATTCAATAGCAAATGTTTATTTAACGTGATTTATTATTTTTATTATTTTATTCTTATTTCAATGTTGAAATTATCGAGAAATTAGATTTTATTATAGTATTATGGATATGAAAAAAAAGTGTTTACCAAATTCGTTTATTTCTAATAATGTGTCGATAATAAGTTATAACATATAGTTTACCATTTAGCGGTCTTCGACGTTATAGGTGTTTTGTGTAAAAACACAGCGTATTATGATATATTTCAACAGTGAAATGGATTGTTTTGTTGTCTCTAGAAAATATAGTTAAGCATATTATTATGAAGAAAATATCACGCTACAATTACATAGAAAATAAACCATCAAAATAACCGAAAATCAAAAAAAATTGTCGAACAGCTTTATACCTTAAACTGTACTATTCACAAAATACATTTAAAACTTACATAGGAATAATTTACGGTGCTAAGAAAAAAAATCTCAAATACAATAAAGTTCGAGAACTAGTTATAATTATTGTATCAAGTTAGAACTCCATATATAAGTGTGTATGTGTGTGTGTGTGTGTGTGTGTGTGTGTGTGTGTGTGTGTGTGTGTGTGTGTGTGTGTGTGTGTGTGCTGTAAAGACGAGTTTTACGACAGCAACGGAGAGGCAAAATCAAAAATCCTTGGCTCGTCCTGAATATATGAACGCACGTGACAGAATAATATAATATCAACATTATTATAGGTATCGGACAATAAGCACTGGTATAATATTTTAATATTGTAACCACATTTATCGTGATTGTATATACATATACGGCCTATCGATACAGATAGGTTATTGGTATAATAATATTATGTTACCTATATATATATATTATTATCATCATTACTTATTATGTGTGCGACACGCAGTACGCGGCAGCTGGGAATGATTTTCGGTTCTGGCGTTCGCCGAGTGATATGACCTAGTTATTCTGAGTATACAATTGCTTTTTCTCTTTGTTTTTTGTCTGACAATAATTACTTTTTTTTCCATCGTCACCCCGCCGCGGGTGGGATAAGTGCCCGATAGGTCCAAGGCCGAATAAGCGCATGAAAAACGTTCGCCGCCGCTGCAAAAGCTCGGGGTCCCGACCTTTCGATATTCGTTATCGTCACGGCGCTATCTGTATATAATGTATAGGTACAATATATATATATATATATATATATATACATTATACATGCTTATAATATAAAAAAAACCTAATACCTGTTGTTATTATAACACGCGCCCGCCCGAGATAACCCGAATACGGTACGATATTCGCGTAAAAAACAAACAATATTATAATTTACAATCGTTCGACTTTCTCCGCGACAAAAAACCTAACCGTCGATCGCCCGCCACAGTATAATAATACACAATATCGATATTGGATTTCTGAGCACGCATTCACCATACGTTAAATTCATTCTGATTAAGATTTTTTTATTTTTTAAGCTAATGCACAAAATTATTATTGTACAATAAGTCTATATAAACAATTTTGGACTTATATATCGCGTATATTACAATTAATATCACAATATAGGCGGCATCTAACTATAAATAATTTCATAACGGCATCGTTGGCATAAATTAACGCTAATGACGGTGATGAGTGAGAAAAAAAATCAAATTTGATAAATCGGATACTGTCAGTGAATTACATCGTGCCTTCGTATGTAACGAATGTAATATAATACTCGTATAATATATTTATTATACTTTAATTCTTAAATATTTTCGTATTGTATACTAAACTTACTTAAGATCGAGTTATTATATGTTTATTTTTGCGGACATAATGATTATAATATAATTTACAGACTCTTTTTTGATAAATAAATATGGTACCTGCTAGGCTTTTCGAAATATTCAATTTGAATAATTACTGTTTAATTATCGCGAGTTGCGTCCATACAGATAATTTCCTATCGGTCCAATCTAAACTTATATATCTTCTAGTGTTGCAGTTGGATGTCTCTGTATGTCTAGTGTATATTGATGTATTGTCGTATAATGTATATGGACATGAACAGATTTGATTTTTTGAAAAAATTGTCATTCAGATTTCTTCCTCCAGCTTGCAAACTTCGTATTCAAATAAACGAAACGAATGTCGGTACGACTGTATAAACGTTTTATTGAGTCAAGCAATGTCTCAAGAAACACAAAACAATTTAATATTATAAACAAATTAACTGAAAATTATAGAAAAAAAAGTAACATATAATTTCTGCGCATATGTATGTTATTAAACTTTAAAATGATTTTTTTTTTATTCTTTGTATTTTAGCTGTAGTAGGTTAGGTTAGGTTAGTTTAAGATAATATTATATCTATGCAAGGTGATCAGTCGAACGAAAAGTTTTCACTACGATTATATTACATTATAGTTGATTGTTCTTATTGCGAAGTATGTGGCGATCAAGAGCTATCACATATATAATTATCTACCTTAATTTAAACACGCACAAGATTAAATTCGTTTTTCTCCATTTTGACGATTTTTGCGCAAGTTTTTTTATCGGTGTATAACACCAGTATCGCATCGGTCTCGAAGCGAAATTATTTATGATAATTATTAATTATTATTTCGATGCATCGTTGTTGTTTAAAGAACTTCAATTGTGCCCTATCTAGCGAGGCTATCCGGTCCATGTCGCTGAAATAAGAATGGAAAAATAATATGCGATGAACCGTTTCGTAAGATTGCATTACAAGAGTAGAAAATAATATAATAATATCAATTGTGCTCATAAATGTTGAATAAACGTCCTTGCAAATTATATATGTATATGTAGTATGTACGCATACTATACTAACCATACCACGCGACGTGTCCAAGTGAAATGACATTGCAGGTTACGCCAATTGCAAATTGGATTAATTTAAAAATTGTATTTACGCACAAACTTGTTTATAATAATTTTATGCCATTATGGACATTTTGAATTAGTTCATCTTTCAGTTGACGACCCCCACAATTAAATTATTTAATCTTATAATGTAATGCGTATCTCAATCTTATATTTTATTAAAGCAAACGTGATATAATTTATTTGATTTCAACTTATTAAAATACGTAGAATCTCTGATTTATATAAACTTTAAACGACTTTACATTATTTAAAATAAATAATTGTTTGGCTAAATATGTTACAAAGTGTATATAGCTAATAACATTATATTATGTTAACATTATTGTTAACATGTATACTATCGAGAATACGTACGTACTGAATGTCACTTCTGTCTTATGTAGGTACCTACAAAGTCTATCGCACTAGCTTCCGATTGACATGTTTTCCGGTTGTTTAGGGTAGATATATAAATATATATATACTAAATATACCTACGTGAAAACAGGGAAAATCTAATTTCCTCGAGTATTCAACTGTTAAATTTAATTTGGTCGTGTCAATTGCCAAAACTTTGTGTTTCAAACTTATAGTTCAAAGACCACGTTGGCACTTGGTACAATATACTTTCTTATCCGATAATCTCTATATGATCAAAACGCGGAGTTATGAATTCAACATAAAATATATTTATTTGATTATAAGGATGGTATTTATTTATATATTATAATATTTTTATTATATTGGCTCCTATATATGGAATATATGTAAATAATACTATATTATATAATATTGATAAATAAAATTAGTTGTTGTTGAAACCAGTAAATTTTTAAATAAATAAAAAAAATACTATATTATGTCTATACGAAATAAAAATGTATCATATTCCTGAATAAAATTAAGTATAATAGTTTTTCAAATTTATCATAAATTAAATGGTTTCTAAATAAACCAAGATCATAGATAATTTGATGTCGTAAAAAAATAGTTTAAATGGCAGAAAAAACTCTCAACGACTATAATATAATAATATGAAATATTTTTGTTTTTAATACTATATGTGTACGCTCAGCCTTAAAGAGAACACCACACGTCCATAAGTTGTGTGTTGAAAACCGTTTTGTGGTGTAAAAGAACTCTACTACTCGCGAGCTATTCTAGTCATACCTTGTAGTTATAAACATAATTTTCATCATAAAATAGTAAAGAATTTCGATTAAATAATACTGTATTAATTTTTCGATATCACTAATATCAAAAAGCTATTTTTATGTTTTTAAAATTTGAATAATTTTTTATAAATGTGATATTTTAAAAATATAAAAGTTGTAACGCCTATGAAATTAAAGGATACAGTCAAAATTCTCTGATATTTGTATGGCTTTTTCTCGGTACTTATTTCTACCCAAAACTGTTTTTCTATATGATTTCGTAGATAAGTAATTAAAAAAACTAACGATGGTGTGCTAACATACATAGAAGTTAAGATCACCTAAATTTTAGTGAGATCCTTTAAAATGTTATTGAAATGCCTGCTTATAGTGACCTGTTGGTTGAATTGAGATCATTCTATTTGACCTTTTTAATATATTATATTATATCAAGTGCTTAGAATGTTTGTAGTATTTACGTAAGAGGAAAATAAACAAGCAGAGCGTAAAAAACGAAATTAGGTATTTTTTTGTCGTGTATTTTCCTTTTAACTATTCAAATTAAATTAAAAAATGTACACTTCATACGGTAAATTTTTTCGAAAGGCTTTTTGTTATGTCCGTTTATATTATACAGTAATATACAATAATAACAATACTGCTCATACAGTCCAAACATAATATTATTATTTTTGTATGATACTATGTTGCCGACTGTTGAGTATATACTGTATACATATAATAATATTATATGTTCGTAATAACTGTAAACTTCGAGTGTGGTGGAAATGATGTGTGATAGGGGAGGAGTGGGTCATCGAGCAGGGGCATTGTCGAGTGTTGTGCCCCAGTGTATAGTGGATGTATATTACACACGCACATTCGAGTTTATGTCATAATATGCATGTATATATTATATACATAGGCACGCACAATGGGCATTAGATAAATCACTTGAATTTATTACGGGAAGATGTGCCGTACGACATTTTAACACCCACGGTTCGCCCTGCCTGACATCGCCCATTGTTTGTATAAGTATAAAGTACGCGTGGCGTTGTTTGTCGTGCGCACAATCATTTCATTATTGTCTTATTGTTTCTCCCGGGGGTCGCGAACCGTAGGTAACCCGACAGGAGCACACGGGATTTGCTATAATATGTATACTCGTATAATAATATGACGTTGTCCATGCAGTGTGTGTATATAAATATATATATATATTCCATACACCGAGGTTTATACAATATAATATATACTGATATAGTGATAGGTACTACTTATATGATTACGCGCGTTCAAGTTCAATATATGTAATGTATTATGTACATAAACGATTTAGGTAGGTACCTGTAGGTATAGCTGGAACATGTTTGCAGTTGTTATATATTATAATTGATGAACGTGGCATTATATTATAAATAATCAGGACTTGAATAATATATAAATAATATTTTTTAATTATTATAAAACCAAGATTGTAGAGTAAGCCATAAATGACATACATATTTTATTTTATATATCAAGGGTTTTAATTTTAAAATTATATATATATAGGTACATTTCAAGCTTTTTCATATTTTAAGCGTTTTAGATTTTTAGCGCTAATAATTGTATATACCTAACTTAATTTACATTTAAAATTAAATTTGTTATGTTTCACATAAACTGTGGAATAAATTGGGAAGTTAAACAATTAATTTATTTTTTTATTTTATTTTGTTGATAATTTTGAATAGTATTGCTTTAAGGTTTAAAGATCAATTTGATTCAACATACAATAAGCAAAAAATAATAACAATTAATTATATAAAATGGACATGTTTTGTTACTATTTTTAATATTTTATATATTACACCATTTAAATCTAGTCATATAAGTTGATATCCCAACTAGGAATTCTATGACGAACCTCCCAAATCAGTAGCACTGAAAACGCAGTTTTTGAATTCTTTTCTTTTGTCATGACTCAAGATTTATAGGTAATAATGTAATATTATTATTTATTACGCATTTTTGTTTACCCCTGATTAAGATTATAAAACGGTCGAATTGTATTTCAAAAGTTGCTGTTAATACAGCCCGCATTACCGCGCCCATACATAGTTTTTGCGTTTGATGTACAGGTGTCAAAAACGCGACGACGATCACGATAGTAATTTATCAACATAGCGGAGAGTTTGTCCTCCGCAGACAATAATGGATATCACATTATAATATTAATACGTCGGGTACGCTGCATACACACCGTGCGCATACGCCGCGAACTGCACCCTTTTCAAAGTTCAGATATAGGAATTGTTTTTCGAACCGTTTGCATAACTATATTATACATTATATACGACCGCCTGCAGCTGCAACAGCGTTGGTGGTGTCTGTGTGTACGCGTGCGCACAATAAAGATTATTTATCGTACGTTATAAAATAGTTTGTTTTAAATCGAAGGGAACGGCAAAATATCATAAAGGATTAGGCATTATAATAATATTCTAACAAGTAACAACTGTAGCTCTCATAAAAACTCCAAGCGACTACAGTGGTAAAATAAGCGTTAGCTACGGTGTGCATATAATAATTATAATTATGTACGCAAATAATATATAATATACACTCTACCGTGGAGTGAAATATCTGTAACAAAATCATTTTCAAATATTTTTAATTTTACTTAAAAATCGATTGTTTACACATATTACCTACCTAATACTACTTCGGGTATATACATATATATATATATTGTATTATTTTAACGATTACATCACGATACGACGATTGCGTTGAGCGTATCGGTAATAAATAATATATTCTACAATACTTTATAGTACTGTTACTGGAGTAGTTGTTTAGAGCCTTAGGGACGTGTTAATTACAAAACTACTTATTATAACTATTTTATTCGCATTAGTCCAATGTTCTATACGTTTTATCGCGAACGTCTTTAATCGTTTTTGTAGTATAGAATTCATCGTTTGCAGGCTTGTTTATCTTGTAACCTATATATAATATAATATTATATTGTTGTTAGCACGAGTTGTGCTACGAAGTGTTCAGTGTCATCAGTAAAGCTTTACGAATTAAATCTATCTAACAACCAGTAAAACGATATAGTACGACGTGCAGCACTTTCCAGGTCTAAGCACGTACCGCGTTATGCGTATACGGATACGTATTTGTTGTACCTTAATAATTAGAATGTTAACCTTTAACCATTATAATAATATGTATGTATTATCTTGACGTTGTTCGGAAGTTCATGTGTTCATTATTCCCAGTACGGATGCCTTAAGATGTTATAAAAACGATATAGAACGAAACGGAAAAATAAAAACGTGTTGTGTACTCTTTCTCTCTCTCAAAAGTCATATATTTTGTATCAATTTACATTATTTACCATTTTAATGAGTATAAAATTATGATTTGATGATATTATAATAATATACATAATACAGTATATCCGGTTTTTTCCCAATGATTATGATTATATCAATTACCAGCAATATTCAGATTACGTCACTGTTTAATGTTATATTAAACCGCCAACACCTGTGAAACTTGTACCAATAATATACATTTTTTTTTACCTAGGAATGAAAGTATAAGTAGCCTATGTTCTATACACAATACACACTCGCTGTTTCTAGTAATATATTTTACAAATTATATACTTAGCTGGAATATATACCTAACATTATTTATTTTCTAATATAATATATAATAATAGTATTGATACGTGGAACTGAACGGAGACAGACCGTCTATAGATCGTAATAGATCTGCAGGTGGGAGATGGATATTAGTTACGTGGTTTAGTCATTCTTAATAAATACCTATACGTATAGGTGCAGCATATTATATGTAAACGACAAACATCGAGTCGATAGAAAAAGATAGGAATTATTTTTACCACATCAGTACTATGTTTTACAAGCGAATTTTTAACTGTAGGCGAAACCATACTCAAGTTGTATGCGTCATAACTAATTTTCGATATATAACTATATAGTCATATATTAAAATACTAATATCATTGATTATAGAATAATTATTCTATAATCAATGCTAATATCAAAAAACTAAAATAAAATTTAAAAATGTATTGTAAGTAAAAGTTTAATTTATTTTGTGATACTAATACAATAATATGATAACAAATGACGGTGGCGTTGATTTGGATGGTTCGA
Organism: Rhopalosiphum nymphaeae; assembly: GCA_036289425.1. Lineage (NCBI taxonomy): Eukaryota > Metazoa > Arthropoda > Insecta > Hemiptera > Aphididae > Rhopalosiphum > Rhopalosiphum nymphaeae. Next base: position 286,498 of record JAZAQC010000005.1, on the reverse strand, counting down.
CGCAAGTTTAACAGTTCTCGGTTTAGTACAGTGATCTATTTTCGAACTCGGGCGCAACACACTAATCCAAAAATAATCGCATCCAAAAAAAGGCGACTGATTATTTTGGGACGACTTACGGGCTGAATAGGGAGCGAAAAGTAAAACGTACGGGCAGACGCGCCCACATTAGTCAGGGCATATTATTTTATAATCGCCGACCGACGACCGACTGCTAATTCGATAAAATAGATATAACTATGACGGCGATGATATAATGTGCAGATTGCATGCGATGAGGGACTGATGCAGTAATAATATACATATGATTTATACAAACGTGGATGACGATGGTTAGTCGGTTTGTGTTCTGCCAAGTGCCAATAATATAACGAATATAAAATATATATATACGTATGGCGAGCAAAAGTATACGATTTTTCTCGAACTTGATAAAAACGTCTACATTTAATAATATAATTATGCATGATCTTTTTGTTTATATATAGATATATATGTCACCTGTATTGGACAATACCATCTTACAATTAACTGGCAATCAAACAATTTAAGTTAATATGGTAATACGTGTGATATATTTACAATAATTGTAAGTTTATAAAAATTAAATTAAATTAAATTAAAGCTAATTAAAATTAATCATTGACAACGATTAGATTTTTATAATTGTGAAGTATACTTTTAATTTCACGAACTAGTTTTTCAAATTTCTTTTAAAGTAAAATTGTATTTATTATTACCTCAATATTAAATAATCTTAATTTGTAACCCATCATACGCGTTTATGAATTCTAATACTTAATTATTGTATATTATACTTATTAAAATGTATTAATTGTCTAAAAATACAGATGTTTTTATAAATTTTGATCATCAATTGATTAAAGTCTTTTTACCTAAGACCTAATACTTCTGATCATATGATCATATACGGACTAACGGAAAACGCGTTATTGGAATAAACCATTTAGACAGTCATTTAAAACGCAGTTTATATCGATATATGGGACTACATTATTATTATTATATTACATCGTATTTTTATCGCTTCTCGCCAAACCGTGGGCGGCAAAAGACAAACAGCGCGTGTAACACATTTTTACGCGCAGTGCTGTTAAACGATCGGTTGTGGATATTATCATTATGTATATATATTTTTTTAGGTTGGGTCAAGTATATCGTAGGCATAAAGTATATAATAATACTATAATATAAATAGTTATGTATACATATAGTCACACTTAAGGATACATTGAAACACCCGTTACGCTTATAGATATAGGAAAAATATAATAATATATTATGTATAATGTCGTACGGAGAAAATAACGCGATTACGAAAATTACGTTTCACGGGTCAATATCTGAGTAGAATTTAGAATAATTTACAGAGTTCTGCAAACGAATTATTATTATTATTTTTTGTACATACAAAATAATAGTAGCTGCAGGAGGTACGAAACATAATAAATATTATCATTATAATAAAATAATAACATAGCAGCAATACGAGTTCAATTTATATAACTTTTCCGAACTAATATCCTGAATTCTATGGGGTCAACGAAAAAACGAAAAACGTTCTGTTTTTTTGTCTTGTGTTAATATTCATTGTTACTTTCGCAAATTACCAGGAAAAGAAAACTTTTAATTAATTTCGAAATGTTACAAAGGTTTTTATTCAAATTCTTTGATATTAATTTCGAAATTCAATAGAGAAAAAACATTAACGTAATAAGAGTAAAGTTAAATTAAACACAAAAAAAATAAGTTATTATCATATAATAATAATATATACCTACTCGTGTAATATTTTGGGCAATACTTGCGAATTCAAATGAAATAATAATTGTTTAAACGTAGGTACAAAAAAAACAAAATGTTAATAATCATTATAATATTATTATACACGACGTGTTTCTTTATAGGTATATGTTTGATGTTTACAACAACAAAAAATCAATCAAGGTGATCGACGTAGAAGATAATACTATATAATATTAACAATCTATATACGATTACTATATGTATTTATTTACGCGTAACCATCGATCACGGCCTGCCGATAAATTTTACAAGACTTGAAAGCTTGCATATTATTGTTTATATTAACATAAGTGTCCTGACGTATACGTAATTTGCATATTACAGAAGAAATTCGTAACATATTGTTATAATAATATTATAATATTTTTATATCGTTCATCCGCTTCGGTCATTTTCCAATGCAGAATCGGTTTTAGCGTTGGATGGCGAATAAACCTATACAACACTTGGATCTTCATGTAATTATCAGATATATAGAACACGGTAATGATATACGCGTCATACATCTACGTCGTCCAGCAGACTATTACGATGTTATTTTGTATACGCCACCGCTCGGGACAGATCCTTAGCTATTAAAAAACTAATTATAATAACATTAGCAGTGTTGTCGACATTATATATATTATAGTCAACACAGGCGTATTGGTTTAAAAAGATATCCGATCGTCGACGTGGAATTTTATTTATATAGGTACAGATACCTACATACCTCCTGACGGAGTATTAATTACAAGACCTTTACCGTCATACGGCTAATCGCAATAAACGATAGTATTATTATAATACTATCGTTTATTAGGTATCTACGTCGTGTGTAAAGTGGCGAATCGGGTGTCCCGATCCGAGATCGAAGTAGGTATATTATGGTTATAACTGCGTCTGATCCGAAGGCTAACACGACGACGACGACGACATAATAGAGGAGACAATTAGCGCATGTATTTTATATGGCCATTGGGTCACACGACGTTTTAATTGCACGGATTTATCATGCTCCACGCGCAACGGACGTACAAGTCGCGAGTGCATATTATAATAACCTATCAACGACGCCGTGGGATTCACCGAATTATATTTCGGCCTACGTTTATTATAATATAGGTATCTGCATAGGTTTTTTTTTATTTTCGATACGATTATTTCAAAATCGAAACGCAGTCGCTCGTGTTACAAAAAACGAGAGTGACATAAGCGCATCAAAAGTTTACAACGAGCTAACATCGGTGAAATTTTTATGCTATGCTTATTCGGTTGGCGCGTGTCGTTTGTTAAACAATGATATTATTATAATTACAATTTACGCACATTGGAATATTTTAATAATTAGCCAAACAATGCATACAGCGGGCCGATTTTGTTCCCACGTCGTGATTATATTATTATTTTGTTTTTTCTTCATCATAAAAAGATCAGCAGAATAGTGCAGCGGAAGATGTCTATATATAACGCGTTTCCGCTACACGATATAATACGTTCCGTCAAATTTCTCCTTTTTGAGCCCAGCTAGTCGACACCAAAGCCATCATCAAGTATCTGTATTATTTGTATGATTTAAATAAATTAAATTAAAAAAACTTGTTGCCATTATATTATAAGTGTATTATACATAGGTATATGAATATATATATTTATATAATATATATGATTATTTATTATGTACTGTTGGTCTTGGGGACGGTCGTATCAGAGAATATCTGAGACGGGAGACAGTTTTCTATAAAGGCCGTTTAGTATATATTTAGTTATAAGTATTTGAAATCTACGATAAATTACCAGTTAACAAAAACAATAACCAAACCGTTTTCTTGTTGAACAACTTTATTGTCCACACCACCATATAGGTATAATACAATATAGTCCAAGGAGACAAGATGTTCGACTAAATTCATACTGACGTTATTATATTTCTATTAAATCATACTAGTTCGTTCTACCCATCTAGTCAGAAAATATGAAGTCTTCATGGCGTATGTATTTACATCAAACGTTACTCATTTAAATCTTCTACGGTTATATTCCATGCACCTTCGTAAAGTTATTTCATACACGAGAATAGTATACATTTGTATCGCGTTCTGATGTGCACAGTTTTAGTAATGTCAATTAGAACGTTTCGAATTTGATTAAGAACAAAATTAATTACATTAAAGTAGCTTATTCCATTTTAGACTCGTAAACTATGTAGGTCGTGGATATATAAACGAGTATATAAACTGCGTATAAATTATACGTTTATCGTGCTCTTTTTTTCTTTTCCATTAAATCGTATAAATAATAAATCTATTAAAAAAAAATGTCGAATTCTTCAAAACTGTTTAAGTACTTGTATAACATATATATTGTATATATTAAATTTAAAAATGTAATATATGTGCCGCCAACTAAAGAAATAACTATATGGCACTATATGACGTTATGAAATTGGTCATTACGTTTTTCAACTCATAAATACAAATAATAATCAAAATCCGAAATCGATTTTGTTTGCGAAGAAATAGGTAGGTGGTTCCTGCTTCGAAAACGATTAATTTCGTTTTCACGAACAAATATTAATAAAAATAAAACAACAGGACTAAAATATAACAGAATGTAACACAGTAACACAATGCCAAACGCTATCAATCCCTTAACCGCTGTGTTAGAATATACTATTATATTATAAGTACTTGGTTATAACTCCGGAATTTTTTTTATTTAATCGCTCAACCATGTACAATATTAAAGAGTTCTAAAAAAAGTAAAAAGAATCTCAAACGATCGATAGCTTTTAATGATATAAAATAAACAATAATAATATTATGTTAGTTTTCGTCTGTATATTAGGTATATTATTTATATCGATTAGGTATGATATTATATCATACGTCGTGAATGAACCGTTCGATTGAAAAACGAAATTAATTAACTCGTTGCGGGCTGTAATAGCTTAAAATATAATACATACTAAGTATTAAGGTACGCGTTACGCACTACGCTGAGATATGACTGAAGTGAATAGGTAGATATTATACTTATTATATTATTGTACACACACACACACATATATATAAGTGCAATGGTTTTGGCATCAACTACGTTTTTCATGAAACTATTTTATAGTAAAAGTTTTATTATATCATTTCGAATTGACGTGTATTATTTAGAATAATCATGATATCGATGATATTCTTTTCTTTTTCCAATACCTATTGGTCATGATAATAATAATACTCAGATGTTCTGAATGAAAAATCTGTTACGATTATTTTTGTGCCAATCTACGCAATTAAGTATAATGGTTATTATATAAATAAAAAAAATACATGGTTATTACATGGTTTTTGAATTACTCTCTGTATTATGAGTGCATTTATCGGTGTCAGTGTGGGATGGATTGTGGCTTATAAAGATATTGTGAGATGAATGATGATAGCCTCGTACGAGTTTCGAAACCGACTCTGCAGTAGCAGCAGCAGTAGAGTTACAGTCTACAATAGTAATATTATAATTCTGTGTTCCGACAACTACATTTCAAGTATTCACGTATATTGGTATACGCATCATATATTTGTGATTTTAGTGACGAAGCAATGAACGCAATTAATGTACAAGTATAATAACATACACGATTGCTTCTACCTATTATATTATGTACATTATAGTATTATAGTTAATATAATTATAAGATATTTTATGAATTATTAGGTATACAATTTGCAGAATATTATGATTAAATATGTATATATATATATATACGATAATCGAATCAACTATGCTCAACAATGATAACGATAATGAGGATGATAATGGATGGACGATATAGAAACGAACAACACAAAAACGCGGCCGGGCCTTCGGGGGAGGCGATAAATGATACAGTTTCCAGATTCTGAAGTATGGTCAACCATTCGTAGAACGTTTCGGCAAAATACGGAGTGAAAAATGTGCAAACATTTATCCGGCTCACAGTTGTAGTTTGTAATGATACAAATTAATATTGATAATACGATCATTATTGAATACAATTTTATCCTTTGATTATTAACCATATAGACAATAGCTTAAAGGAAATAAAATATATTGCTGCATACCTACACTAATTACATCTCATAAAAAAGAAAACAAATCTAGTAGTAAATTATATAGAATATATAATTTAAATTATAAACATAGATTGTGTACTAAAAATCTGCAATCGTATGTTAGGGTCGTAATTATTATTATTCTTTTTAATTTCAATTAGTGTAGTACTATAATGTATTCAATACATATAATATATTTTTATGATAAGTTAATTATAAGTATTATATATTTATATATTATAGTATATAATATTATTATTTAAAATTTTCCTATACTGATTAAAATTTCAGACAATATAATAGTAATTATAATTTTATATACATAGATTTTTAAATTTTAAGAATATATTATACACTTTTTAATATTTTTCTATGATTATCATTGTTTTTTTATTTGAAATTAAAAAAAAATAATAATAAATATTAATCCTCGGGTAATGTGGCCTAAATCACGATAATAGAATCACTATGTATATTTAATAAAATATATAATACATAATTTAGTCAATGGTTCAGCGTAAAAAAAATTAAATTGAATTATTAGTTTTAAGTAATATCCGATTTTAACACACACGCCTGACATACTTATTCATATTTTATGTATATAACCATACACAGAACGTGAAATATAGCTGTTTTGTTTATACGGAGATAGAGGGGACGAAAACCAATATATCGCTTAGAAGAACGATATATAAATGAATAAACGAAATTAAAAAAAAAAAAAATAAATACTATTCGCGTACTCTCGCCTTGAGCGTAAAACGTTTTTTTGGTTATTACTATTTTACTCTTTCCTCTCCACACGCACAATTACGTTCGTATAATGCACTAATGCGGTTTCATTAAAATCTTTTTTCGTTTCATTTCGTTTTGTCTCAGCACAACAACCATTTCATGCACAGCTCGGCGCAACACGTGAGCCCAAGACAGTGCGGTGGTCGTCCGGAAATCGATATATTATTACATTATATTCTATATTGTTTGCAAGGCAATTGTTTGAAAATGTGACTGCTGCGCTGTACTATACTATATATACTATTATAATATATATTATGTAATGTATGTATCCACGTATGTTTATATATGACTGAGGCAATAATAATAATTAATTGATTTAGTGATGCATTTCAAAAACTAATTTTTGACAAAGTGGAAATTTTAATTAAACCAAACGCAGGCGGAAATATTTCTTTGAACTACTTTTGTGTGTACATTCATTATTATTGCGAGTTTCGTGTAGTTCTGTTTCGTAAGTTTAATATACTCCGCGAAGCGGAAATGAAACATCCGTATAAATTATGTCTATAAAAAAATAAAAATAATAATAAAAAAATTCATGAAAGTGTGAGCTGTGGTCCATGAAAACATTTCCGGTTATGTATATCTAGTAATATACGCGTGCATATAATATCTGCTGTATACGTATATATTTTTTGTTTATAGTTTATTATTTTTTTATTTATATTACTACATGCACTTGCACTTCGTGACAAATATTAAATAAAAACATAATACATTTTTATTTTATTGTATGAATATAAAGTACAAACGAAAACTATAAAAAGATCGTTGGCTTATATTTGTTTTTTCTTAACGTAAACTACGTATATAGGGATCAAACAAATCGTGAAGATGTTATATACAATATATATAATAGTATTAATTATTTTTTTTTTTTAATCCAGATGGATGTTTGATTGCTTTGCATATCGAAGAATATTCATGTATAGTAACTAAAATACTAAATATAATATTATACAGATAGCGTATCATATATTTTTTTTACGTTAAACTAAGATAAACATAATATGACATAATTTACTTCTAAAATATTGAAAAATAATGTAGGTACATTTATACATACATATGCATAATTATAATCTTACGATTTCTTAATAATTTGTTACAGAATTCAAATTTCGGCTCAACAATGAACAAAATGTTAGTGATAATTTTTTTCTAAATACACATACCTATTATTATTTTTTAATCAAAAATTTAAGACGTTGCCCGGTTATCTAACTGGTTGTCTAAATTCCGTTTAATTTGTTTGTAACCATATGGCTAGAATTTATCTAAATTTAAGCGAGACGTGTGACTTTCAAATATTAAACAAATACTGCAGCCTTCAATATAATGCAATTTATAATATTATGGTGCGAAAAAAACTTAAATCGTCGAGACACCGCCTACAACAAATCCAACCTCACCCGCGATAAATACACCTAGACTATAATATATTTCAGCTACATAATATTGTAATCATATTATTATTATCATAGCAATAGCGACTTACCCGAAATCCGGATCAGAGACGACCGGGAAACATATATAATAAATATTAGACAAAATAACTATATTCTCGAAACACGTTGTAGCTGTGTAATAAGTATATTCTCGACAAAAATTATAATAATTACAACGAAAACAATAACATGCGGTGAATCGGACATCGATCGGCGACGGACTGGCACAAGTTCGTCGAACGAATCGAATCGGTGTTGCGAGTCCTCCACTTCTGACTAACCGGTGGGAGGTCTGCACGGCGTGTATGTATACACATTACACAGCAGTACATACACACGGGTCCGCGGATGGAAGGGAGAGACGTAGGAGCATATAGTTTTGCTGGTCGGTTGTCTGCGTCTTGTCAACGCGTGTATATTATATGTATACAAATATACAGCGCGTTTGTAGTTCACGTTATGTCTGTGATCTGTCTAGTCTTTAGCCTAACCCTATAGTCCGTAAGTTTATCTCTGATTTGTTTGTTTAATGCAATCTTTAATCGGTCCTATAGCGAACCCAGCGCGATACCGCCGCTCCGCTCAAACCAGATGATAATAAATGTAATAGTTTTTTGCCCCAACGTTATCCTTATCGTTGTCGTTGTAGTTGAGTTGATATTTATTATATGCTTGAATGCGACCCTACCCAGAACGTTAATATTATTTAATTTTTTTTTTTTTATCAAACTGGACCGAGATTAATAGATATAACTGTTTGAAATAAAAATTCAGATAAATCGACCGGGATTTCTTTATTACACGATATTAGATCATAATAGTCTTCAAATTTTAGTGATACAGATACTGATTATTGAACGATTAACAGCCACGAGGCCGATTTCGAAGACGTTCATGCACTTTTAACGGTATACAGTTTTATTATGTAGGTTATGTAAACAGAAAAACGCTTTTTTCTTTCTATTCCTATTTGATAATAAAATATACTCTCGGATTACATTATACAATTTGCTGTACATCGCAATAAACTGCAAGTTAAGGCGTGCCTTGATATCGGGCAATGATAATATTACATTATTTATATTATTTTATTTCACGAAACGTCCCCCGATAGACAAAATAAATAAAATTACACAATTCGTAAGCAATTATACGACTGTTGTTTGTAATAACAATAATAATAATAACTAGCTCATTTGTTTGTCGACGATGAAAAGTTTGTATAAATTATAGGTATAATCGCGTATAGGTACATATAAATACAAATACCTACTAAATCAAATAATAATACATATTAAAAAATTATTTTGATTATTTCTCTTTTCCCCCACTCCCACAATCTTATCATTTAAAAATCGAATATGATGATCTTTGTATGGTAGCATAGTATACACTTATGGATGTGATAACATACTGTAGTTACATATATATGTTGGGGATTGCGTTCAGTTGATATAGGCGGAGCATTTTTGGGAAGAGAACACCGGTCGATCAGATTGTCGGTCGTTGCAGTGGAATGCGTTCCGAATGTTATTGTATTGTGTAACAACCCCCTTTTATAATATACTATATTATATATTGTGATGTGTACGCGGCAGAGGGCGCGGGTCCTTGGCAAGGTCGCGAGAACACATGGGTTCCTTCGTCCATTGTAAATCACAATACACATTGCGTATATAGTACACAAGTGTAAAACGGTTATTTAAAAAGATACAAGAAAACCGCATTCAAAATCATTGTTCACACAATTGAAAAATACGTACCCTTTTCTTTTACGACTAGCACTCAAAGCTCAGAGTTTAAGTATACATCATATCACTGAATTCTGTACCCACTGTAAAATATTCTTCTAAAAGTGTAATAATAATGTTATTATGTAATATAAGTAAAGCATCGAATGCAACATAATATTATTGACTCGAGAGAATTAAGGTAGAACAATGAATCAGTCGAAAACTTATTATAAACTGGACAGTGATAGTTGAGTTAGGTTAGGATCCTAGAATTGTATTGTTCATATAAATATTATTATAAGGACGACACACTCGCATGTATTGTCTCCGTCTTACATATTATATACAACATTGCAAGTTTGTGTTCAGTAGAACACATTGTGTATTTACGTGTTATTAGATTTTATATTTTGGAGAATTTACCTATCATCAAAATTAAAGGTCAGAAAATTATCAGTGTTCTAGTGTTGATTTTTTTCGATATTTTAATTTTTAAATACAATATGAGCATGTAAAATATTATAAATTGAAAATCCTTATACCTAGTTTAAAAATTAAAATATCGATAAAACAATAATATGATACTGATAATGCTCTAATATTTAATTTTTATAATAGATTAATTATCTTTAACATTAAAACCTAACAATACATAATGTATTCTATTGAATGAAAATTAACTATGTATATTATGAATTTAAAACGGAGACAATATAGCGGGTGGGCGTTCTTTTAATTTAATGTATATTAAGAAATCATTTACTTAACAATTTACAGTAAAAAAGGATAATAGTTCTAATTAAATAAATAAGTCTTATCTGGTGATACGATAAAGCTATACAAGTCACTTTTTAAATTGTAAAATAATTCAGGTATCTGAAAATATGATCATAAGTAAGTACATACAAAAAATTACAAAAATCAAAATTCGAATAAATTAATTATTAAAGGATAAAGGGTGGGTGGACATTCTTGATGATTCCCTCTAAGTTCTGACACATACTACATTATACTATTATTCCGTATTCAGTATACTAAACTATACCTAACATATTTTATAATGTTTTTCTAAAATGTTTAGTTTTTGTAAAATCGCTTCAATAGTGGTATAAATAATATTGTTGTTTAGTATATGTTATATAATATTATATTTCAATACGATACAATAATAGCACTTTTTTTTTAAATCGATTAATTTTATTTATAAACGTCAAAATATTATTAACGTATGATGCTGATCCTGCTGAAGTATTATGGTATGGAGACGCTACTATTATAGTATTACGAGTGTGACGACATTACGATAACGCCAACGTACATCATTCATGTAACTGTTTTGGAATTTCGACAGGTATAACATTATATTAAACAAGTAAACGATACCGTATTTATAATGACGGTGCATTATATGATACGATAGGTTTTTGATTAACACCAATATTATTTATTATTTAGTTATTAAGAAAAACATAAATTTTAACATTGTGTACTCGTGTCGTCGTCTCGTTGATGGCATACCTATCGGTAAATTTTTAGAAATGATGAAAACAAAAATTCGTTCTTATTAAATCTTTTATAATAATAAAGCATTATAAAGATTGTCTTCGTAATTTAGAATGGAAATAGGATGTGGGCGATATGAACTTATTATTATTAACTAATATATATAAATCAAAAAACCATAAAAAAAGAAACATTAAGGGCACCTGCCACCTATGTACAATACTGTAATGCATCGAAGAGATAATGTATACCTATCTGCTCATAAACATTATAATGGTTACATGAAGCCGTAATAAATATAATTTAATATAAATACTCTCCGATTACCTGTAACATAGTTCGGCACGTGTGTATATTATAATTATTTTTTTTGTCTACCCCGACGACCAGTCGGTCCCCGTTTGTTGCACACTTCGCGTACTACAACCACGACAGCAGTCGCATGTTATAATTATTGTAGCATTCATTGTGCAGTGATCGTGACATATGATATATACAGAGTGATCCACTTGACAAGCTTTATTCAATAAGTAAAGTCTGATTGGTAGATGTTTTGCGATTTTCAAAAAAAAAAAAATTGTGTTTGGATAACTGCAGCTTCTACACATTATATAATATTGAGTGGTCTATTGAGTGTTTAGGTACTTCGAGTAATGTGTATAAGCGATATATATTGAAAAAATATAATTTACCTATACTAATTAGAAAAATTAATGATAAGTTATTGTTAATTGGGTTATAATTGCTTATTTTGTTGGATAGGTGCAGAATTTTTTTCCGTATAAAAATTCAAATTATAACGTTGAACGAATGTTTATTTTGATTTACTTATAATTTTTAAAATTATTCAAAAATAAATTGAGAGATATAACAACGATGGCCACGGTATTTTTTTTTCTTTTTCAATATTTAATGTTTAAACGTTCAAAAATAAAAAATAAATATTTGTTCAACGTCAGTATTTTAAGAAAGATTTTCCGAAGATGTATTTAATAAATCACCGTTTTAAAATTAAATCAAAAATCAAATTGGTTTGCAAACTTTTAGCGTTGTCACTAAAAGTTATAAATAGAAAAATTTGTCCAAAATAAAAAAAAATTGATGTGATCCGACAGTGAGAAACCTAGTGTAGATGAGGCGAGTTGAATGGAATAGACTATCCTGTACATAAATACAAGTATAATATATATATATATATATATATATATATATATATATATATGTATATAGATATATGCAGACGACGAGTTTTAAAAATAAACGAGCAACAGGCTGACATCAATATTTTTCTTTTTATATAAACGCGTGCGGCACCGTTGCATTTCGAACTGTTAATATTGTGTTGTTATATAATTATGTAATTATAATTACTTTATTGTTCACTGCAACGACGTGACACAATGTAAAACACATAAAAAAAACATATTCGGGGTAAAATCACTCATTTGCAGTTACGAACCAAGGCGATTATGACAGGCGAAAAAATAGCAAGCGTGGAAGCGTTTCGAGAGACGATAAAAAAATCATGAATAAAAAACTATATAACAATCAAAAATGTTGAGGCATTATATTGATTTTATTATTATATATTTACTGTTATTACTTATCATTATACGATGACATTTAATGTTCAATAATAATATTAGTGAATTGATTGCGGCAAGACCAGATATAGATATTTTGCGCCCCAGGGAAGACATTTTCCCCGTTTTTAAAGTATAAACGATAATTTATATACAATATTCATACATAAATATATATACTCATAATTAATAAATACTGAATAACTAAATTTCGCTTTAAAATAGTTATAACAGAGTAGTACTCTATATATTAATTTTTATAATAATGTTATTGCTGAACGTATAAACGATAAATATAATTATTATATGAATATAAATGATTATTGATTTTCATACGCGATATCATATGCTATAATAAAATATATTTATATTATATTGGTAGTATAAGACAAATACTTTTGATTCGTTCCAGTGTTTTATAACAGTATAAAATAATGTACTATGCCTAACTAATATGACTATTTAACTAGTCTAAATAAATGCAATATTTTACTCTTCCCTTTAATTTAACCTTCGATTGCGCCGCAATAATAAGCATCGAGAGATTTTTATACTATATTATTATATTTTTTCGCAAAAATATAAACTCTGTATTATTGGACACGATAGTAATGTAGTCTAGATTTAAAAAAAAATATGATTTGAGAACAAAAAGAATAAAATATATTATGAGAGAAGCCATTTATAACATTTTCTAAATTTAACTTAATAGGTATATACTATAGAATATAAAATATGTATTAATTCTTGTAATAGATCATGAATCCATTCATTTCCTTTTAAGAGTCTTATAGGAGGACTATATACCTATAACAGGTATTACGTAGATTTATATTTTGTAAAAGAAGCCAAATGAGAGATGATACCTTAGATGATTTGTATGAAAAGCTGTAAAGTAATACATACAGTGATAGTAGTATATTTTATAAAAACATTTGGCTCATTTGTTTATTGTTCTAAATTTTAAATTTATATATGTTATGTTTAAATTCGTTTCTCTTATTAATATTAATTTGTTTTCTGTGCTTGTTTTTCTCTCAAAATAACATTAAATATTAATGGCGTACCTATAAATGTATCTAAATACATATGATATTCATTTATTTTTTGGGGGAAATATTTTGATTTTATTTAGATTCAGCATTTTCAGATTAACCTCTAAACTCTGAAATTGGTCTGAATTGACTAGAGACGCTTGAGTAGATTTTTGCACACGATAAGTTTTATATTTATACTTAATTTAAGTGTATTTGTTACATAAGAGTTTTAGCGTATACGATTATATTCTAGATTATTTTCTATAGTACATACACAATATATTTGTGGGTATAATATTAAAAAAATTTAAAAATTTACAATGGATTTACAGTAGTGGGAATAATAGCTATATACGTAACGATAACATGTGTTGGGTCGTCGGTTAGAAGAAACGCGTCACAAATCGATTTAAAAACATGTACAATATATTATTATAATATATGTTTACGTTTTATTGCGTACGCCAAAGACGTAACTTGAACCTATATTATAATGGACCTCGATGAAGTACATATAAACGCGACGTTATTGTAGTGTCGCGCGGAAGACAAAAACATTGCATGTACGTCATTCGTGGCGTCATTGGATGGTATATCTCATATTATACCTCTAGTAATATACTTGAGTTTATACCTGCTGGCTATTTCTGTGGTCCATATTATTATTATTTTAGCCCTCAGATCGGTATCTACAGCAGTGGATCTCCCGAAGACCGGACGTGGCGCCAGTAACATATCTATAAGGTAGGGATAACCGATAGTGGCGGGGACCGGTCAATAATAAACCGAAGGTTCGAGGTTGACAAACGTAACCCTCCTTTATTTTACAACTCCCTGTGTGCGGGAGAATATTTTTCGGCATCTCCAACCCGACTATAATTTTTATAATAATAAGCAAACAATGGAAATACCTATATACCACTGTCTGGGGTTCGTGGCATTGTCCTGGGTGGCTTGCGATCGTTTCTCCAATGGAATGGTTAGATTTATATCATTATTCAGATAGACGATCATCGCACATTCGAATATAGAGCGCATTCAAATTATTTGATATTGTTGAGAGATGATGTTTTAAATAAACGGTATTAAGGAAAATGAAATAATATATGAAAAATAATAATATACACGGTTGGTTTTGCAGTATCTATTTTATACTATATATATACTACAGCATATTATAAACACGTTATTGTATTATAGTACCATTATGATTTCTTCTTTTTTTTTAATAATAATAATTACTGTGATTGTAAAAATAACGTAAGTTGTATGTAGGTAGGTACTATTAAAAATTAAGCACCTTATGTAATACAATTATTATATTATGTAAATTTTATGAAGAATATGATGAGACAATTAAAAAAAAAAAACGCTGCAATGGGTACTCGGATAAAACGAATTAGTATTTCATTGGTATATCAATTTTGCATATCAAACTTATGTTAAGGATACGTTCGAGATAAACATTATTTGTATGCGATTAGGAAATCACAGATCTCGAATGTCTTCAAAGAATTAAAAAAACGCTGTTTATGCCATCCTAATATAATACCGTGCACTACGAATTCTATTACATACAGTAGGGCTGGGTTATTTCGAAGTCTTAAGTCCATGATATCGGATGACGTTTAATGACATCTAGTCGGATTAGCTTTAGCTGATATTCTATACTTACTACATGTATATTCCCTGTGATAATAATATTATAAACTGTAATATCATACATTAACATCATACAAGGATGGAAAATTAAGTGTGGTACATAGGTGGGTATACAGTGTATACTTTTAGTTTTTTTCACATATCATGTAATTAATACTGTACAACACCAATCATTTTTTCAAACAAGCTTCATGCTGAATCAAGTTTTTTGCACGGTTAGATCTGGTTCGATATATGGAAGACTGCAAAAATAATTATTTGAACACCAAGCAAAACACGCCGTTTTACACAAAATTATTATTTAGTGTTTTAAACGAGTAAAAAGCATCTTAATAAATTTGGTTAAATAAAAACATTGCAGCGATGATGAGTGTGTGTGTTATTATTTTTGCATATATCATCCGAAATGACTCACTTAGATGATCAAGTTTATTCCAAAACCAGTCTCATTCGCGAATAACATATAATATTATATTATATGATGCATATAAGATCTATAAGTACTACATCTAATAAATTACATGACAATTAATGAAAAATTATTCAAATGACCACAAGTGATATAAATTATTTACACCTATTTTTCTATAGTGTATACCATAGTATAGTATAGTTATATCGTAGCAAAGTGCCTAAGTACATCACAGTAATTCCACGTTTATTTCTAATTCTAATAAAACGTAAGATAATATATGAATTTTTCGATAGATTACAAAATTAAGTATATTATTTAGTATTTACCTACCCAAAAAAACAAGATTTAAATAATAGTTTATTAGCGTCCATAAATTATTATCTTATTTATTTTTTTTTTATTGGAAATATACAATCTATACAAATTAGCTCAATAATGTGATGATGCTGTAAGATTATATATATGGATAATGTGAGTAAGAAGCCACCCATTGGTATTACATTGGGTAAAATAATAATCTGAAAAATATATTTTACCATTTTACCATAAATGGAAAAAAATGAATATATTATATTATTTGTAGTAGCGGTAGAGCACAATATTGTACGTACATAGTACAAAGTATCTATTTGTATTTACGAGTTTAAAGTATATAGTCACTATATATTATTTGTTTAATTAATTGATGTATAAATCGCAGCTTCGTCGTTTTATCGGTTCTATTAAATGCTCAAATAATAAACAAAACGAGATTCTCGTCTTTCAATCAATTTGTTTATATTACTGTATATGTATTTTAACATTAAAGCGTAATCTAAAGAAATTTAAATAAAAATAAAAAATAATACTCAATAATGTTATTGTAACTACTATACAGCAGCTATTATATACCTAGTTACATAATTATTATTTTAAATATAATGGATTACGACAACTTTTAGAAACATTTCCTTAAAACAGTTATATTATACTGTGAGTATGACTAAGTGTCTACTACTTCGTCATCACTTATTGGTTATCACAATATTGCATAAGAATTGTTATTATAAAATATTTTTAAAAATAAAAATATAATGTTGTGTACTGACAATAATACTGTCGAGAGTATAAATCGTAATATAATGTATAAACGTATATAATTTAAATATTAGAGAATATTTTTCCGAGAATGGCACTAAATTGTATTAATTTTTAGAAAAGCTTCGTTTTTAATTAAAATTAAAATGAACATTGATAAATCGTTTTAATATATTATATTATATGCCATATAATATATTGTGTATACAAACTATAGTTTGGACTTTTTTGTTAATAATGATAATATTATATTATTTACTTTAAAAAACTTTATTAAACGGCAGCATCGTGTTTATCATTAGTATTTTATTAATACTGTTTTAATTAATATTTTATGAGCTCTACAATAATATTATATGCACAAACATTGCGCCCGAGTATACATAGATATCGTATATGTAACATAAACATACAGAGTGATGACCAAATCCCCAAAGGGAATGATATGAAAATTTTAGTTTAATATTCAAAATTTCCTTCTGGTTAATTTATAAAATATACAATATATATTAAGTACGTGGAATTGCATACTTTGAGAAATTAGAAATATTTATGGTAACTTGTAAAATATAGATTCATTAATCAGACAAATAATGGTTCGGTTTACGAACTGTGCATCGATTGAAATAAACATTTTTTGTACTTGGTAACAATATAATATTAATATAACAAATATTAAAACCTTTTTTATGGCTGTAGTCTTGTATATACAAACTGTCTAAAAAATTACGCTACAAAGTATTTAATATCAATCATCATTATAATTATTACTGTTTAATATGATCATAACAATATCACATACAAATATACAATTATATTACCTATACGGTTACTATTATTAATATGATATTTAAGCAATAGGTTTTATCGGAGTCACATAAAGATTTGAGATTTAAAATTTTATGTATCAGATAATAATTATAATATAATGTGTACAAAAATAATATGTACTATAGAATTTAACTAAGAGATAAATTTAATTCAAATACGATACTAGAAAAATTAACAATATTGAATTTTCTTTATTATACATAGGTATGTATATATATATATATAATTTATGTAAAATAAAATATGTAAATAAAGTAACGCAAAACGTTGTATTTTTGTGTATGAATTAATTAAATTGGACCGATATCTTATATATAAAGTATTTAAATAATAAAAAAATAAATGCGTTTTTCAACACCATGAGAATTGTATAGGTTCCTAAAAAATATATATGTACCTATATATATATATATATATATATAATTACTCTTACGTGGATATTGCATAGTATCTGATATTTGATTAATTTATTTCACCTTAATACACGTTATGGACTAATTCGTTTATGTTATTAATATTTTTTACGCACTGTAGTGAAAAATAATTTATAATCAAACTTCGGAGCGGGTGATAAAAAATAATCAACAACTACGACGAATCCGCGTGTGGTTGATATTGACAATATGTGATATAGCATAATCCATTTTTAAAAACACATCATGAAAACAAAATAAACATAAATAACAGAAATGGACAGGTTAGACAGCCACCTATAGATATAAATGTAATATTATAGCAATCGACATATACGGAGGGTGGTATCAGCTTGGTGGTAATCATTCGCCACAAATAAACAATAATAATTATTACGCAGATAACTGGTGCATATACACTTATTGATGTCAAAATTGAATGCCATAATATTCATCAATATATTTTGTACGTAAGAATTAAGGAAAACAAATTTATTACCTATATTACGATCCTACACAAGTCACTGTGGTTTTTAATGTAATTGATATTATATTACATATTTATATTTATTATTATTATAATAATGCCGTGTATTTGCTACAGATTATTATTCTAGAAATAACACCATTGTTTTCTGCCTAAAATGATAAGATGACTATGGGTTAGTTTATACTCTTAACCGTGGATCATAACTTTTTTAATTCAAAAATAAAATACAATCATGCAATTCATTGGCATTATAATCAGCTCCATATGTCTTACGTAGTTCATCGTAGAATCAAAACTAGAAGAAAATTATAGTTTGTAAATCAATAGTATAGATTATTGTTATATCATTCTGAATTCGTTCAAAAAAGCTTAAACAGATTTAATTATAATGAACTGTCTTGACGAAAATAAAATTACAATTATTATGATAAAGAATAAATCGATATAGGTATGATCAACTAAATATTCGATATTTTATGAAATGTGAAATGGGTTTGTTCACCTAAAACTCAACCAATGACTCATAATCACAATAGTAGAATATTGTATAGATTTTATTATAAGATACGCGAGAAAGTTAAATACAGAGAGCGAAATCAAATAACGCCGACCCAAAAGGCAAAAAGAAATAAATAATATTATTAAATTTACCTTAAATAAATTGTATATGTTAGATGAATCATAATCATTCATATAGTGCCACAATTTTATATTGAAAAGGTCCTATTTTATATACAGAATAATATCGGATTCTTAAACTAAAAGTAAATTAATAAATAATTTTGCAATCAACAAAAAAAAATAAAATGATTTTGATTCTCGTTTTACTATTTTATTATATACTTTTATTATATGAATATTGAATATACATTTTATATTATTAAATTATGATAGTTGATATCCTAAACAGTTATATACCTATATATATTTTTTTATCGATTTTGAAATTGTATTGAACGATACGATTTTAATTTCCACATACTTTATTTTCTTGAAAAATATATAAAATATAATGGTACCTATATCCA
Source organism: Rhopalosiphum nymphaeae (assembly GCA_036289425.1). Lineage (NCBI taxonomy): Eukaryota > Metazoa > Arthropoda > Insecta > Hemiptera > Aphididae > Rhopalosiphum > Rhopalosiphum nymphaeae. The sequence goes on along the minus strand of JAZAQC010000005.1, from coordinate 266,586 downwards.
AAAAGAAAATGCTAGTTCATTTTTATTATTTTCTAATGGTAATGGTAGTTAATACAATCATGAGTAATTTTTCAATGCCTTTGTGACATAGTTTTATATACTCGTAGACATTCTATGGCAATAAAAGTATATTAGTTTAGTTATAAAATCACAAATTATTATTTTAAATTAAGTCTATTTTTCTAGTTTTTTACAAATAAACTGGCTAAAACTAATGTATTTATAGTAAGAAATATAATTTAAAAAAGCTAAATGTGCTGTTTATATTACATGAACATTTTTTCGACGTTATAAAAATATTTACTCAGAATTTTTGTTCATTAGATATTATTTTATAATAATTGTTTGTCAAAATTTTAAGTATACGTTTGTATACATTTGTTATTAAATTTACTTATATATCACCTTATACCTACAAGTACATAGTTTTATTTATATACACTATTACATGATTAAAATGATTCAAATTTTGTTTTAAGTTAATTATCAAGATTGGGATTTTTTTTATGAGTTTCGGGTTAAGCATTAAGTGATTACTTTAAAGCATTTAATTTATTTCAATAATAATTTATTTATTTCAATTCATAACTTCAAAACACTAAAAATATAACAGATTTTAATATTTAAAATATTATTAATAATTATATCAAATTAGTGATATTATAATTGATAGTTATCAAAGTGATATTTTAAAGTACGTATGTAAATTGTGTACATTTATATATAATAACATACACAAATTAATTTTATTTAACTACGTATGCAATAATCCACGAAAATAATATGAAATCGGAAGTACATATATTATTTACCTATATCGGTAATTTAAAAAGAAATTTGATATACAAACATTTTAAATTAATTAGTTGCCATTATCATTTATATATAATGTATAATATAGTTATAATTCAAACGATTGAATTGCTTGCTGACGTTTGTAGCATTCCGTTATTTCGGCATAATATATCGTAACCAGCCAACTGCAAGGCGATAGAAAATCAACAATCCATGGGGTGACAAGAGAGAATTCTACGTTTTAACAAGTCTATTGAAGCTGAATTTCTCACTGGAATATTATACGCCGAATATAATTTGAAATAAACGCAAAGGAAAAAAATTAATAAGCGTCATCGAGTTTGATTATAGTATTAATATCGGAGACTTATAAATTATTGTTTACTGCCGTCGTCTGAGAATGATCGGTATTCGTGGTTGTGACATTTTATGATCCGCGTGCGGATTAAACACGTATAGTACTATTACGTAAAATGTGTTTAAGCAAATAAATCTTTGAGAACTTGTATTATAATAATAATACAAACGGATTAATTTAATAACCACGCGTTTCTTAGAAAAACGAACTGATTATAATATTAATATATCTACCGCATATATGGGGAACAATCGGTGGTCGAGTGGTATACAAGGCTGAGTACGGTCCAGTGCAGGATAATAATACATTTATTATGATACTCTTCATATAATAATATTCAAATATCGACAATTTTAAAAAATTTCTCATGTTTTTTTATACTTTATACTTATGAAATAAATAAAAAAATGAAATACTTTGTTAAACAAGGAGGATTGAAACGCCAAAGGGATATCTGGGCTCATTCTGTAGTTTTCAGCCAAAAATAATATTAAGTAGTGACTTTTTAATATTTAATTTCATTGTTTTGTAATTTAAATCATATTTTTTAGTACCTGTATATTAATATAAGCAATAGATTACTCTTTTATATATTGGAGGGGTAACATATATTAGAAAATGAAAAATATTAGTAATGAATTCAATTATATAGTATAATATTGTTTACAAGCATAGTAAGTAATAATTATAAACTTGTCTGTACGCCAATGATAAAATTCAAAATCGTTGATGATATAAAAACAGAATTATATAAATTTCTATTTTGGCGTGAAGGAGGTGGGGGAGAGGGTGGTTTGTTTTTATTGAAAATCGAATAATTGTACTAACAGTAGGAATAATTTAACTATGACTGACCTGCAATTTTTTTCTCCCTCATTTTGTTCCAAAAAGTTTCTGACCGGCCAACTTTCCATTGTTTCTCAAATTTGACGCTTACACTACGAAAAAACTTGAAACCGAACTTATCGCCGGCGCCGGCCATAACATTCGGTATTCGATCGCGTCCGGCACGCCGTGCCGTTGCAGGTGGTCCGCGGACGGTTGTCGTTCAAACGTTTCTACATTATTATCTCTACCAAGCGCGCCGCGACTCCTATCGCTACACGCGCAGCTGTAACGCCCACCGTCGCCGCCGCAGCAACGGTTCAAAATGCGTTCAAGCCGAATCCTACTGAAACAAAATTACTCGCCGCTACCCGGCCACGACTAATTTTAATTATGTTGTCGAATTTAATAAACAGATTATCAAATGGATACCAAATAAAATTATAGGTAAACTATATTTCTAAAAGTTAACGTGACAATTTAAAAAAATAAATGTATATGATACCTATAATAAACCTATAAAAAAAATTGCGCTTGTCCCGCAATAGCGACAATTAACGCTAAAAAAATATATACAACGCACAGATGATAACACTAAACGCTACTGAATACCATTATTATCTGTGTATAATATAGTAGGTATTATGTATATAGTCGTTTGCGCATATATACTTCGTCTAATCATCAGTTGAGTAAACACAGACATTTGGAATCTCTTATTCAAACAAATTCGTAAACGTATAATGAAATATTATTGTACAGGTATAGGTATATCGATTGTTTTTAATTTATCAAAGCCATTATATTATGTGTACAATCTCTTGTTTAAAATTATATTATTGTGGAGGACTGAAAGTGCAGGACTATATAGCACATAATTGTTATCAAAAAATTTTAAATTATTACACAACAATCTATACCGCTATAATGTATAATATTAAATTAATTTCCATGCGGTGACCATGCAGACTATGTAGCTTACAAATAATCATTGTATGTACAACAGTTTAGTAAATACATAAAGTTTATTATTGCACGTTCTCTACGTTTAGTAGGTTTAACTTAAATACGTCTAAATCTATAAAATTTACAAAAGTCATATTTATTCATATCAAAACACTACTTCTTACTCGAATATAATTAAAACTCATTTTGTATGTATTAATAGGATAGGTATTGTTTCCTCTTCGAAATATTTTTGTCGAACACCTTATTAATACGTCTATATATTTTTATATGGATATTTATCTCAACAAAAATTAACTTAAAATAATAATTACATAAATAAACAATACGTTGTACATTTAAAATATGATATTAATAATAATAAAAAAAATAGTTGATATGATTGATGTGAAATTTTTAAAATGAATCGTATATAACGCATATACGAGTATAGAAAAAACTTTAAAATAATTATTTCTAAAAAGAGTATAACTTTTAAACATTATTCTGAATGTAGCAAATGGTAATATCAGAATTTCGTTTTTTTTTTTATACTTAACACAGTAGCTATACGCACAATAGCGTATACAATTATTTGTCCAACCTTTTTGAATTTAAAAACGTATAACGTAAACTATCCATATCTACTTTTTTGATTATGTTATTACTTATTTTGTGTTCAATCTAATGCTTGTTGTTATTATTAGTTTATTTTTATTTTAGATAAATAATAATTATTAGATTGTTGTTATACTAATTTTCAACAATAAGCATTTCATTTAAATTTTTTATTAGAGATGTAGTACGATCTAAATAATGTGGATTATTTTTTATTTAATTATTTAAATTTCTGATAAGACTATTTCATTGTTATTGAAAAATAAACGGTTTATCACATGAACGATATTGTTTATCGGGTTTATTAATTATACCTAATTCTACCTATCGGTTATCAGGCTTATATTTAGCAGCTGCTAGTATAATCAATTTGTTGAATCTCTGGTAATCAATATAAAATATACTATTTATTATTATATTTACATATATACGTATTACAAATGACAAATAGTCATTAAATATCAAAAAATTTTAATTTAATAATGTCATCATTGTCAATACTTCGTGATTGACAGCATTAGATGAATGGCATTTAATAGGTAATAAATAAATATAATATAAGAAAAAAATGTATTGTTTAATCGAAGTACTTAAATATGTAGACTATATACGTTTTATAAAGTCAATGGTAATAGACCACATGTAGATACCACATTTTAAATAAACCTAGGCACTGGTATGATATAATATTTGTGTACGTGTTTTACCTTTAATATGCGTGCGCATTGTAATTAAATTCCACCGGTCTAAAACCATACAAGAAACTTGATAAAATATACATACTTAGACGCTAATAATACAATAACATTATTATTACTGTGTCGTCTCATATAATGACGACATGATCGACTATCGCGGTGGTTAATATTATAGGCAGGTATTTACTTATAAAAATTATATTGCTAATCGATCAGCGTCACGTTACAACGTATAAGCCGTAGACTGTAGTCGTCTACAGACCACGATAATAAACGTATTGAGGTGTCTAACCGCTGAGAAATTTTGATTTTGCGTCGTCTAGGCGTAACCCATATGTAGCTGCAGTTTGTTACTATATCGCAGTTTGAAACATAAAGAGTGAATAACACTAATGAAAAGAAGGCTTACCTTCTAAATATCGTTCTGAATGGCATTTGGGATGTTTCCATTCCTAAATAACAAACAAATATAACGTATATTAATAATATATACTGAGCGATTTTCTCATATTTTTCTCTATTTTAATGTCGCGGCGTAAATTATAAAAGTCATCAATTAGTAGCGTTTTTAGTGAATGAGTAGAAGAGGCTACTCGTACCTAATAATTTCATTATTTTGTCATATTATTTACAATATAAAACTTTTGATTTCAATGACAAGTAAATATTTATTACAGTCTTGAGTCTTGAATTATGTTAGATTTAAGATTAAATTATGATCGACCACCAATTATATTAGTAAACATATTATCATAGATAAATAACACTAGTGTTATAAACCTACGATATTATATACCCCACAATACTTGAAGAAAAACAAATGTTCACATTATTATTCGGTAAGTAATTGATTTTTTTTTTATACATTTTATTTTAACGACTAATTAATGGTATTTTCATAACATAATTTTTTTGTTGAATTGTGGCAAAAAATTCACCGAATTTACCAAAAACCTCTTTCCTATTTTCATTTAATATATCCCTATTAAAAAACTACATTATCTGTTCAAAATGTAAGTCTTGGAATCGACTTTGGCACTAAGTTATAGATATCATTAAGGCGTATTCACTTGATAATGAAAAAACTTAATGTAAAAAAAAAAAAAAACAAAACCTCTTAACTGATTCCCTAACATGTAAAAACAACCCCCGCAAATACCTTTGATCCGCTAGTATATTTGGACCTTCGAGGTAATGTCTGAGTGGATTTGATGAGATGTGGAGCAGACGAGCTTTTGCAGGCGCCCGCTAATTCTGTAGTAATTTCTTCACCGTTACCGTCTAGTGAAACAGCTGTTGGACTAGGTAACTCGTAAGAGATGTTTTTTACCGGAAATTCAGATTCACTAGTCAAAGGTAACCGATTCGGTCGCGTCGCTGGCCGGCGAAATTGGTCACTTATTTCCGCTGCGGGAGGCACCCACACCGGTTGTTCCGTGTGTTTGATGGTCGCACGACGGTCGGCGTGTCGTCTCTGCAACCTCTCCCACGTCTCTTTCCTTCGGCATTTCTGGTTTCCCGCTGTATGAGACAAATAAAAAACACTCGTTAATAATGTTAATATAACTTATTCTTTATTATATATATTATATCATTCACACATTTCACATTCCCGACACGACAATTTAATATATATTATACATATAGAAGTCAATAAATAATCGTAGATTATGAGTGTGTTAACATCTTATTATCGTCTGAAATTCTCTATGTAAATACTATTTACCAATGATAATTATCAACGATAGGTATATTATCGTAAGATATTAAATACGATGTGTTTTTAAATGTAAAAATAAATGGTATGAACAACTAATGTAATCGCTATTCAGGTACCGTACCGCGTTATACCTAATAAATACTACATTACCTATTAATATTTTTTTTTAATCAAAAAACAATAATTAGGCTTAAGTATTTTATAAAAGTGATCAGCATAGTATGTTAGTCGTCATTAAAATGTTTTTCGCACCATTTTAAATTAATCTAATTTATGTATCATTAGGTATAATAATGTATTTTATATAAATAATATAGTCTTGCATTAAAATCTACTGTATACCTATTTCTATACTTAACTAGGTAAGTAAATATATATTAAATAGAAAATATTTTTGTGTAAGTTAACAACTATTAAAAATGATATAAACATTAAGATTTTGAACTCTTTAAAAAAAAAAAACAGATTTTTGGAATATATAATTGAAATCCCGTATATTATGCTCAATGAGTAGTTCTAGTCTACGAAATAAAAATAAAACTATATTTTGATATCAAAATAGTTTCTAAAAGTAATTGTATTCAATATTCACGAATTTCTTCTGGAATAACAAAATTTACGGCAGGAAAATAATAAATATAAACATTGCCAACCACAGAAAAACATAGCTGACCTACTAGGTTTGTGTTATTTATAGTGTTTATCCAAATATAAAAATCGTTTGAATGATAAATATACATAATACATACGACATAAATGTTTAACAAGCAGTAAAACAAATTAATGTGAAAAATAAGTCCGATGAAATGAATGCTATCTTGATGACATTTTTTTAGAGAGTTCACAACAAAAGAACACACGATATTAGGTATATCAAAAAATCTTTCAGATAGGAAATTATATTTATCTATGATTCAAATTTTAACATATTGATTTTATCAAATGACAATTGTTGATACAATGTTTATATGATTGATCAATTTTTTTTCAACAAGATAATATTATTGATTAACAAAAAAGCATAAAACTACGTACTATCGTATACTAATATGATAATACTGTAATTTTTTGATAACTTTATGATACTTACATTTTGAATACCGGTGGTGTGGAGGCGATGCAGTTCCTATACCAGACTCGGGTTCGTCAGACCGTCCAGGAGGGGTGACGGACGATTCGGTCGAAGATCCACAACTGATATGATGGTCGGTCACCGAATCGTCGGTCGAACTACACGGTGTCACAGCCTCTTCGGCCGAAGAACAATTACCAGTATCCGAACGATCAGATAACCACGTGAAACTTGAAGACCTACTGCAAGTCGGTGACGTTTGTGTGGCCACTTCTAGGTGCGGGCCTCCATCGCTGTCTTGCCGTTCAAACTGTCAGGACATCAAACAATACGTTGTATAACAGCATTATAAAAACCATAAAATTATGTATTCTGTCATAAAATTGTATAAATAAAAAAATTGTATTCGTGAGCCAAACAATTTGTTTAACAAGAGTATAGGATATTATAGTTACTATACATATACATATAATACCTATATTATACCTTATACTATAATATGAGTGAATAGTACCTGCTTCTGTTGTGCGATGATAGTTTGAAATCGATTAAGAGATGACCGACGAATGGGTGTAGGTGGCGTAGTATTGAGTACCTTGACTTTGAGCAGCACAGCTGACTTGTCTTCATAACAATCTGGCAATTGTAGACTACTTTGATCCAAAGATCGAGAACGACATCGTTTTCGTTTGGTTGGTGATAGGCGGTAACGCATGTTGTTAGAAAAAACACCACTACCACAGTTATCACCGAAATACACTTTTTCTTCTAGAATATAAACATATTAATTTTACGTTTATAAGAATACCTAATACTTGTTTCAATAAAAAGAGAAAACCAATTAAGTTCAAAATTAATAAATTATAATTTTAGGTAACGATCTATTTATTATATACCTATTAAAATATCGTCAGAATTATTTTGTAAATTCAACGATACTTTTATTTATGTAATAATAATATATATTTGCAAAGGCTTTTTAGGATGTCATTATACTGATCAATAAAATATCACAAAAAAAAATAATGTGATTTTCAATCAACATATAGCCATATATGAAAATAAACACTAATCCGCATTTGGAGTAATCACTATATAACCATCTGGTCAGTGATTACTTAAAGTCTGATCGCGTACTCGTAAATTAGGTGGTTATATTTAAGTACTATATAACATAACAAAACGATTATTTATTCAAAAGCACACTGACCTATTCCTTCAGCACATGCTTGGCAAACAATCCGTTCTGGTAATTGCAATTCTAGTATAACGTCATCGAACCGACCACCTAGGTCGTCCGTCAAGTAGTCGCCATTTTCTGTGCTACAATGATCGTCTTTATTGGCGTCATTGCTGTTGCGGTCCGGCGGCCAGTTCGTCGCAAGCTTGCCGGGGGGCTCTGCTGATTTCTTCGATAGCTGGTTAAAGACTTCATCAAGTTCTTCCTATAGTACGAAATGTATAAGTTATATATGTAACATGTAATATTGCATTTTTTCCTCAAAATAACCAACAAACTCACAATGTGGACACATCAGACACGCTAGTATGCCGGCTAAATCACGAGTGTCGTCTAAAATATTGTCCCAAGTCGTATATGATATATCACTATTACTATTATTATTCTAATCAGAGACAACACGTTCAGGAGTTCCCAAAACCAGTCACGTCTGATCTGTTTCAGTTCGCCGGTCTAGTTCGCTGGTCGAAACGAGAGGTGATAACGTTAACGAATGCAGGCTGCAGTCAGACGGTCGAGAAAATTCGTAAGTATAGCGACATATATAATATAGGTAGCTCCAAGGAAACGTCGAATCGTTACAAACAATAATGCACACATATAATGAGCATAGGTATCTATATTGTGGTACGGTACAATTTTGTCGTGCGCGTTTGGTAACTACTGCCACGGTCCTATATATTATATTATTATCGTTTCGCAGTGGGAAGTCGTATGACCATATCGGTAAGAGTTGGCGTGTATATATATATATGTATATGCCGGTTACACAGTGAGGCCTACGTGCGTTCAGTAGAAGTAGGTACTAGGTACCAACAACATACAAGCATTATAGTGGGCATAAGTCCGGCCTTGTCTGTGCCAAACGTCATACGGTGGTGGTCGCGCGATTGACATATTTACCAGTTGTTTGTTCTTTTTTTTTTACCCTCAATCGTGGCGTGCCCACGAGCGCCCGATTTCGGCTATTATGGTTCAACCGCCATCGCGCCAATAGAGACACAGACACTAGAAAATACTGTATCCTATCAACACTGTACTTATAATAAATATTATGCCATCATCTGAATACAAATTTCAATGTGTCGGTATAAAATTTTAATAAGAGGCATACAATCGCCTATTGTATGCCACTTTATGATATATAAAAAAGATACTATAATGGTTTTTAAGAACGAGCCCGATTAATAATAAAATAAATCTTTAACAAAAATTAAAATTTAATCTTTTTTTTGACATTAAGTATTCGATTTTAAAATCATAAAAATATAAATTATAATATATGAAGTATAGGTGCTTATTAATATTACTATAAAATAAAATGAAACATTGTGGTACAACTCAAGATAATATTATAATTGTGTATGTAATAATATTCAACTTTCAATACATCAAAATACATTCAAATTAATAAACTATAAAATATGTCTTTTCGTCAAGTTTAAAAATTGTATACAAAACGCAAGCAAGTCCAACCAATAAAACAAACTATATGCTTTACAATTAAATTACAAATTAATATTTAACTGATTTAAGTTTAGAGCTAAAATATATTGTTTTCAATGTATGGGTACCTACTACCTACCGACAATTATCTACCTGTATTTTATTATATGGATACGTATTATTGCTAAGTAATTAGCAACATCGCTCTATTAAATACCTACATGTTTTCAATTTCTATTAAAATTAATTGCAAAACGAGTTTCATTTAGTTTGTTTTAAATTGTGAAATCGTCTGTTTTAAATTAAAATCTAGAAATATTAACCATCTATAATTATATATTTCCATGGTGCAAATATGAAGTTTTATATAGTGTACCATTGTAAATTACAAATATTATAAAAACAATCAACAAAGAAATAATATTAAAAGTATACAGACAAGTGATTAATTATACAGTTTTTAACAAAAATTATGAAAAATTATGCATCGTCAAAACTTATGTACATATGGGTATAAACTATTATGTATTTATGTTTACCAACAGTTTTCAAGACTATTGTAAAAATTATTAAAGTATGTATAGCAAATATTGTGAAATTTTGAAGAATCAGTTATTATAACAGTCAACGCGGAATATCTATATTACGTTGTTATTATAGCCATACAAACCTATCATGATTCAATATATAACTATAAACTTTTGAATAAAAATCTGATAATATCATATTTATTTTATTCTATGTTTCTTAACTATTTGTTCAATTATACCATTAAAATACTTAGTAGGTATTACAATGTTTTCAAGGACTTCGAGTACATGCATAATTTATAACCATATATAATAACGCACTTAAATCAATCATACAATAATCAATAGATGTATTATTTCAAAGATTTTATGATTATATATTATTGTGTTGGATACGTGTGATATTAAAATATGTCATATATATATATATATGTAATCATTATTTATTTGACAATTGACAAAAGTAGAATTAGGTGGTATATATTTTGTTAACTAGCTTCTTCAAATATTTTTTGTTTGTTATTATAATTTTTAAAATATAATTAATTAGCGATTGAGCTGAATTAGAAAATATTTTTCTTTATCATACATCAAAATAAATATCTTGGATTGTAAGTAATAAAATTAATTTTACACGAAAACACTAAGAAGAATAGATTTCGTCCGTTTTTAAGAAATTAAATATAGGCAATTTTCTAAGAAGTAATGTGTATTTCATACATTTCAGAATGTGTGATTATTACTCATGACTTTGTCAGAAATATAGTGTAAAAAAATCACCTTCGTTCCTGATCATACATGCAAATGTCATAAATTTGTAGTCGACTAGTAATATTTTTACTAAAAACATACTTTTGGTTCAACAAAGATGGCAATGCGATAAGAAATCTGAAAATGTGTATTATTATATTTGTTATTTATCTATCGATCGACAGAATTTATCGGTTATAACTAGATGTGTAGAAGGTTTATATAACCACTACGATGGACTGAATATTAAAATAACTTTATAATAGATAAAAAAATAAAAATATATAAATTTATTATGCACCTAACTATCTGTAAATATTATGTAATAATAATATATTGTTATATGGTGTAAAATAAATAAATAAATTTTTTCGGTCTTATTAATACCAGCAATTATTGAAACAAAAATGTGATATTTTTATTAAATATTTATTAAAATTCATTTGAAAAATGTATTTTGTTTTGAGTCTTTTACATACAAAAATCAACATAGAAGTGCCACTACGAAGCAAAAATCTCGATTATTAGTTAATAGTAATAATTGTTTTCATATCATGTCTACAACACCGGGGACCGGCTTTAATAAATAAGTAAAAATGTTAAAAACATGTATTTAGGCACAAGTAGGTATTTATTTAACTTTCAATAAATTACGTTTTTTTTTGTAAAAAAAAATTTAGCACAAAATCAAAACGCATTAAACTATTTAAAACCTTTGACAAATTCTTATTCCAAAATAAATATTTTCATACTTTTACTAAACAAATAGTACAACAAAAAGTAAATGCACAAGCTGATATTCATTAGTGCAAAGAAAATATATTGAAATTATCTATACTTAACGACGTGACAGCTTAAATATACGGTTATTCAAATTTAAAATAGAACAATCCTTCAAAACGAATTTCGTGTTGGGTTATATTATGTTTAGAGTACTAATAATAACATAATAATATATTATTAACAAATAGTAAATACATTTTAAAGATGGTTTATAAAATGATTTTTACTAACATCATGCGGCTAAACCACATGTCAATATTTTTAAACTAATGGCTAATGGGATTGGATGTTTTTTTTACAGCATATATTAAGTAATAACATTAATCTGCTTGAGACAAGCGGAATATATATATATTGTATACCTGTATATTATTTTTCACGAGACGATTTTAATAAAATATGCCTGAGTAAATAACAAAAAAAAGTTGAATTCGGAGTTAGTATAAACAAAATATCTCAAGAATACATTGTTTTAGTTAAGAATACATTATTTTATTATTTTAAAACGGTTACATTAATATACGACGATGGTTTTACATGTTTTATATATTAATAATACTGAAAACCTCGTATGAAAAAAATAATAAAACATACTAACATAAACCATACAAAGATTTTTCGATAACAAAAATATTTAAATTATTCATTAGGCACAATAATCTATTAACGACTAAAGTATTATGTTACTAGTCAAAAAATGTTTAAAAATATTTTTCTATTATCCAGTAACTCATTATTTATTTAGACAATATCAATTCACTTATATTATAGGTTATAAATTTATAAAAATGTATTAGGTTTTAAATTATTAAGTCATTGATGTTCAATTATTTTGAAATTTATAAATATATTCGTGATAATAGAAGTACAATACTTTTTTAAATAATACTATTTATGTGCAACGCCTTGTGTATATTCAGTTGGCCACCATACTTACATGGATTTATATTTAATTGCAATATATTTTTTTTTATTTAAAAGAAATTCGAGTTGTATAACAAAAATATTACAAAATGTATTAAATCGTTTTCAACTAAAATATTTGGATAAATATTTTAGAGAAATTTTAATTTTTAAATTCAAAATAGTTTAATAAGTGAGTTAATACAAGAATGATTGCATTTAAAAAAAAATTATATGTTATTATATCATCCACCGATTAAAACTTGTCCATATATTTTTAAACAAAATATGTATACTTAAATACATTTTTAAGAGATACTTTTTTTCTATTTTCTCTAAAATTATTAATTATATTTATTGTATAATTTTAATTTAAAGTAAAATTTGTATGTAATTTATATACGTTCTACATGACACTTTATGAGTTTTATTATAAATCATTAAGTGAAAAACAAAAAAAAAAAAACAAATATGTCAATAATCACATACATAATTGTAAATCCAATGCGTTAATACCTTTCATCACCACTCAATTCAAAGTACAGTAGGTATTTAAATTTTTTTTAAATTTAGTATTAACATCAACCACTTATAAATATTATACAATATGCATTAAATTCTACATTATTATGTTAGTCACACGTATAAATATGTTATAATATTACACCTATATTATGTGCCTAGGCTATATATAATTTGAATATATTTATAATTTTTACATATTCACGATTATTCTAATCCTCTATATCGCATGTGTCACTATACTCATTACACATATAACACGTGATACTGAATAATACATATGTATTTCAAGGTTATTTTTGAAAAGGAAAAGTTTAGGTATTCCAAAAAACCACGTATAACATCACTCCGTATGTTTTGTTTTTATATGTTTAAAAGTACTATCATTGGACTTAAAATCAGAAAAACAAAACATTTTAATTAGAAACATAAAAACACGACTAAAATATAATAATCTTTCATTCTTATTGATTACAATTTGTCGTTAAAAAAATACTAACGAGTAACAGACACACATACGAGTATATTATGTATCTCTCCCCACGGCCCTTACAATATTTGTAGTTATAGTGATAGTAGGAACTGCAGTGGATGTCCCATCATTATTCCTCTACATAAAAGAACTCGAGAAAATATCGAGAAGCACATGGCATAATATGTGACATTAGCATCTATTGGTATAGGAATAATTTATATAGCATGGGGACAAATTATAATTTAATATATAAATTTTTTAGGGGGGGGGGGTGCTTTTTAAATAAACAATTTAAATGACCACAAATATATAGATCTTATAAGAAACTAATTCTTTAGAAAAATTTCGGAGGAGGGAGTTATCTCCAAAAGCCCCCGTTAGTACGTCACTGCTACATATGTCTAAATTATAAATGATTTATACTTAATAACAAATTAATTAAAATAAAAAGGTTTCATTAAATCAAACTTACAGCCACTTTTTCTAAATAGTTTTCCATCTCTTGGTACGGATCACATCGTGCAGTTAACTTTTCGGAAGCCATCTAAACAAAATCTGACGTCCTGTAATAATGTACATATACAATCAGTAAAAAATTATAACGATTCTTCAACACAAAAAAAAAAAAAAAAATTTATTTGATTTAAAATTAATTCCAAGATGTAAATAACAAAATATTTATATTTTATAATCGGTAAATATTTATACAAGATTTTGTATTAAATAATAGACAGTACTGCACTACTGTTTGCTGATCATACCATTAAAAATAACACAGAATTAATAGCTTCACATATCTACTAAATGTAAAAATTTTCAATGATCAATATGATAATATAACTTTATATGGTAAGTATTAAGACATTTAATAAAAACTAAGCAGTTACCATTCTTTATGTGAGTGTATAATATGGAGGTAATTATTTTACCACATTTTTGGTAAATAACTCTTTTCATTAAGTAGTATACCTATATATATATTATATTATACAGTAATTAAAAAAAAAATCGAATTTATTTACTATAGTATTTTTTATTATCTTAGGAATAATATTAGAAATTATATTCGATTAATATCGATAAATCGTAGATATTATTATGAGAATTCACACCGATTTATTTGAATTTGTATCTTTTTAATTGTTCCAAAAACTTGTAAGAATTAAATCAAAAAAACAATTATACAAAACATTTATGTTATAATGTATTTTTTGTTAAAATATAATTTATTCCTCGTCGTTTACAAATATGACTACTAATAACAACTATTTCAAAGATAATGGATGTAAATCCGATGTTCGTATCGTCTACGGGATTTAAAAAAAAATGTAATGAGAAAATATTAACATTGAAAATGGTATGAATAATAATTTCACTAAAACTAAATAATCATAACAACAGTGGTTTTTTAGTTATAACCCATGAATAATTAATATAATCATGTAAGGCTAAAAAAACATTATAACTGTCTACCGCAAAGTATAAGTACTATAATAGAATAGAGTATTATAATAATACAAGCATTGTGATATGTAGCATATATATATATATATAGAGGTAAGAATAGTTTCGATGAACGACGCCGTTCTAATTTAATTATTTGAGGTTTATTCAGAATAATTAGTCACATATGAGTCAAGTCGATAAACCCGTAAAAACTATGTAAAAAAACGATGAAGTTTTTAAATAATTTGTTGTGATACTTGTATTCTGGAAATAATGTTGACACATATTATTATGCATAGTTGTTTAAGAGTAATATACTATATCGTAGGTATAGTGT
Organism: Rhopalosiphum nymphaeae; assembly: GCA_036289425.1. Lineage (NCBI taxonomy): Eukaryota > Metazoa > Arthropoda > Insecta > Hemiptera > Aphididae > Rhopalosiphum > Rhopalosiphum nymphaeae. Next base: position 251,123 of record JAZAQC010000005.1, on the reverse strand, counting down.
ATTATAAATACAAAAGTACAAAATGTATAGTTTTTATTTAACTCGTCGCATATATTTATTTAGGTTACAGGTAAATATTATATTAGACAATTAATAATATGTTTATGCTTATACAATGTAATTGTACACTGTAGCTATTATAATTGTTACAAGTCTGTGATGTTTGAGTAATAAACGATATATTAATAATGTCTATGTTTTCTGATGGCACGCAATAACAAAGCATTGTCATTAAGCCAAAATATTTCATAAACGTATTTTGATCATAAATAATTTGTTTCGCAAACATACATAAAATCGTGGCAATCAAGTCGACCAATTGCATTTGTATTCTATTATACCTACTTATATAGGCTGTATTATTAATATATATGAAAAATCGATAACTAAAATCATGATCCATAATATTTTTTAAATTGTACAATTGAATTTAATATATATTTTTAAGTTGTTTCTATACAACCATTATAACCTGGTCTGCTTTAAAACGACAAAAAACCAATATTAAATTGCATATTTTTTTATCCACAAAAATGATTTATTATTCTCTTCTTAAAATACGCAAGTTTCAGTTTTCTAAGTGGGAATCTAACCTAGATATATTTTATTTTCATCGAATTTTGAATAAGTAGTTAATTAGTTATAATTTACAAATATTTAAGTTTAGACAAGCAGAGTATAGTAGCAATTATTTTGTGAGGTACATATACTTACTTCTGTAGTCCTATTCCACTTCACTCAGCTCATTTTAATTTTAAATACTTATAGTTAACTTTAGTAGATAATTAATAAATATTCGCTTAACATTAGATTTGTATATATGAAATTCCTCAGAAAAATATTGAGTTTTGGAATATGGAATAAAAAATATATTTTGTCATTCAAAAAAATTAAAATAAAAACTATAATTTGCTTTAATACATTTTGTTTTTTAATAATGAGAGTTTACCGATAAAAGTTTCTATAACCTTATATATATATATATATATATATAATATAAAATGTAAAAAACAGTAAAGAAAAATAAGAAAATAATATAATTATAGTAGAATAATATATAGTTTATAACAATTAAGATCTAACTATGGCTATTTGTAATTATAAGTCAGAAAATATTTTATTACGTGAACATAACTCATTATAATATTGCACGTAAGAAATTTTGATTATTACGACGAAATTGTTTATTTTTTTTTATGTACCAAGATTGCACTTTTCAAATAAAGACAAATCCAACCTTAATCTGTATTAAAATAAATATATATTTTATAAGACGCATAAGACTAAAAATATGTTAAAAATTTAAACTCTGCAAATTTCTTAATAAACGATTTGTATTCAAAACATGACACGTTAACATTTATGCATATTATATATTATATATCTATATGCAAATTTTAAATGTGTATGATTACAGATAGTTCTCCACGAGTAAAATAGACAGCAATAACTGTTTTTTTTATATTCGTTTCAATATTGTATTGTGTTCATACATAATATCCGTGATGAACAAAATTTTAGATAAAATCCACATAAAAAAACAAATATATTTTGTTAATTTAATATAAAATTAAATAAAATATTAAATTTACAAATAATAATTTAAAAGGTCAATTTGTTATGTTGGAAAAATGTTAATGATTATAATCGAGTTATCAGTTCAGATACCTAAGTCACAACAAGTATAAAAACACCGCTTTCAATGGAATCATATAATGTAGCCACAACACACATAACTTATAAGTAATATTTTTAAAGGGTTGATTATTTTAACACTAATTCTGGTATTATACGTTTAAATATATTACATATAACGGCTTGATAATATTCCAATTCATATAGAGTTTATAAAAACGAATGAAAACGCAACACTTTTTTTTTACTCCCGGTTCACATACATTGTAATCCTTTGCCAGGTGTTCTAGCAGAAGGTTACAATAATAGATGCACGCTTTCAGGACGGCTCTTTCTATGTATAATTAAACTGTTATTTTTCATCCTCATAGTATTGTTTAGATATTACAAGATTAGAATACTGCTGAAAATATGAAACCGTTTTTATTATTAAAATTATTATTTACATTACAATGAAGACGAGAAAAAAAAACTCTTTTTTTTTGTTTCGAATGCCCCGTGGATAAATCTTTGCTTTACGAGGCACGGAAATAGTTTCATTGTCATCCGTTTATTCGGTTGTCGAATTACCGACATACATTAACCGGATTCATGAGAACCCGATAAATTGAATAATACACGATGTAAGTATCTATATAGGTAGTAGTGGTAGTACAATAATATCGAAAATCGTACAGTACATTTTTTTTCGCAATTCGTTCTAATACATATCTATTATTATTCTATGGTACCTTTCATACTAACTATATTTTAAACATTTAAATGATAATCAAAATTAGACAAATCTATAAAAATATTATCTATCAAATATTTTTTAATGGCTATTTCTTAGTGTTAAATACACATGTTATCATTGTTATGAGAACGTTGTATTCTCGACTATATAAAGAGATAAAATAACATTTTTATTATTGGCAATTTTAATTACGTTTGAATAGATTTAATATTTTTTGCTAATAATTTTATAATAACTGTTTTGTCTGTTTTGACGTTTAAAAAAGGAATTAGGTTAGATAAATAAAACAGTTTTACAAGTAATAATAGACAGTAAATAAAACATCCATATAAAAATATCATTACTGAATAAAAAAATTTTAGGTTCATCAATTTTAATTATAACCGTCCTTAACAGAAACATATTGCCAAGTAAAAATATTTCATATTTAATTATTGTTTAATACATCATCGTTTTTACATGATAAATAGAGATTTTGTAGAATTTATTTTTACTGATCTTTTATATACTACTCATTGTTGCTGAATTTAGATAAATTTCCAGCTTCTATACCGGAACTGGCAAAAAAAAGAAATCTAGCGGACAGAAAAAATGTGATAGAAACGGCTTTATCGGAATACGCCTCTCTATTAATCTCCAATCTGTCACCAGTGCTAATTTTATAACTATAATAGTTTAAAGAATAACAGATTTTATTTTATTATTAAATTTATACATAATATAAACATGTACCAGAACCGACTATAGGTATATTAAAATAATATTGGTTAAAACGTAATGATAACAATTATTATGTGTCTTATAAAATAATAATAATAACAAACTGACAACGCGTCAAGTGATAATAATTTAAGTATAGAGTATAAAACCGATTTCTACTCCAAATCTGACGAGATGATTTAATTTCTTTTAATACATGTGCGCACTCGCTCTCGGTTATAATGTTGAGAGGCGTTTAAGAAAAAAAAAATAAGCCCTCGACAGACTACGTAGGTGTATATATATATGTATATATATTAATGCATACATATACGTATAGGTAGATATGTGTATCTTCACATGGGATGAATGTATGATGCTTTTAGCCAACGGTAATAATTATTCCATTACATGTTTACAAGGGTAATTATATATAATATATAGCTAGGCTATATGCCAGTAGTGCAGCATTGTGGAAGCAACGCGCCGTTGTCCCAATATCTTTTTCGTCTATCCGCTGCTACGGCCCGAGGCTATCTACACACAACACAGGTTCAAATGGAACAACACATTACGATCCCTGTGTTTATTCAAACACCAACATTTTAAGAAAACGAGTATTTTATATTTTTGTAAAAAACTGCCCAAGTTTAAGAATTCTGGATCTCAAGTGCATCAATTTTGAAACGTGACATGGATCTAGTTGTTCATGAATTTCGATTACATTATTTGCCTATGAATAATATTTATGGGTATACTTGTTCGAATACTTCAATGAATATTATTTATAAGGTTTGATATATGTTTAATACATATATGTAAATATGCTGCACATCAGCTGGGGCTTGAGGGGAGGAAAATCAAATTCAAACAAAATATAATGTTAAAAATGCAAACTCGTAGTACTTACTTTTAATGTATTTATTTTGAATAACGACATATTTATTCAATTGATTAATTATACAATAATAAAATATTATAATGATTAATAATAAAATTTGAGTTGTTTCTTAGAATGTGAGTAATTTGCTTGCAAAAATTTAGGTAAACATTTTGAACTCTTAACTCGAATAAATATAATTTGGTTAGTGATTTTACAATTGTATTTACATTATAAGCTGTACTTGTACAGTGTATACACCATTTAATATCTTAAATTATGATTATTGTGTTGTAACAATATTTAAAATATTAATAATGATTATAATAAGAAAACATGTATAAAATAGAGCCAGGGTTCTACCCTTTCAAATAAATTTATCGTGTTCGGATTAGCAGATGTTTGGAACTCTAATCGTGGATAATTTTATAAATATTAGACCAAAATATATAATTCTATAGAAAAAATTGGGTGTCAAACATTTGTATTAACTGTTATTATAATATATTTTATATCAATAAATAAAATCATCGTATTCAAATAACAGCATTTTAAGCTGTTCGGTTGCTTACAGTTGTAATTGTGTGTCGTAAATTATACTGTTTTTCAAATCACTGAAACTTGAATTAACAATGTATACTTTAAATTATATAATTAAACATATAACCCATATTGTGAAAGATTTGAACTAACGGTAAAAACATTAAGGTAAAATAAATTTATAAAGGGTTTTCCAAAAGAAAAAACACAAACAAATAGAAATATTAAATGGTCAAAATTAACATACTCGAAAATATATATTAAAAAAAACTGTAAAATTTTTCTTCAATGGATGACATGTGGATGATCGGTATTACGTCATACATACCTACCTTTATAAATATATATTTATGTATGTATTATTATATACTTTATTTGCCTCTATGTTATGTTAATAACAACTCATCATAACAATGGACATTCAAAAGCATCATACCCGATTAACGACCCCCCGATGCATCATTTCTTTAATCCTACTACAATATTGTCGGATTTACAATTCATTTGTTAAACGAAATGGAATCCAAGACTATTAATAATAAAACGAGAGAATGTAAAAGGTACAATATAATATGGCCGCATATGTATAAAAGACACGAAACATTTGAATAACTTTACCCAATGTATATATATATATTGATTATACACCAAATGAATCGGTAGTTTAGGTGAATATTATATTGTTATGAAGTAAAATGTATGAAACATGAAATGGGTAAAATAATATTGGAAATATAGTATAGTATAGCTATGATCTTTGCCCCATGAAATGTATTTGTAGAACGCACTTAATTTCAAAACGTTCCAGTGATTTCACGCGTTGGATATTGATGATCAACAAAATTTAAAATTTTATAATTCTAAGTAGATAAAATAGCCTTGTGAATTTGTGTAGTCTTCTACATTCATGATTATATTATATATTAAATAACGTAAAAATAATTAATATTATACAGACATTGTATTATTATAAATTATTATGTTCAAGTAATAGCTTAAATATGTAGGTACTAGTATTATTTACGACTTATCTAAATTATATAATATTTTAATACTTTATAACGAATGAATCTATGCAGTTCTTCGCATGCCGTAATAAATAATATATCATTTTCCTAATTTTTTTTCAAAAAAAAAATAATATTTAAACAAAGTTAAACGAAATTAATTATTATTTCGTCCAATTATACTTTGATTGTTATAAATAATTATAAACTAAAATAATAATTTACTTCAAACATGTAATGATATTTTATTTATAATTATTATTATATACTTACTGAAATCATATATATTAAAAAAAACATATTCGCTTAAAACCAGTTTAATTTGAAACTTATTTAGGTAACAAAAATCGTGTAACTATAGTGCATTGTACTTAACATTCGATTAATATTTTTTAAAGAAAATAATCTGGCTTGTCTGTGTGTACGAAACTAATCATAATTTATGTTCTTTGAATATCAATCGGAAGAAACGTTAACTAATAATATTGTTTAAAAGGATACGATTTATCAAGTCAAAGATAACCAACAGGTATACAAATATAAGATATATACAAACAAAGATGTATGTTTAATTTTTTAGTATAGTATTTGTGTGAACATATAAAACACGTGGGAAATAATATTTTTCGTTATATCATCTAAAAATTGACCTTTCGGAAAGGTATTCTATATTGACGTAGCCATCATAACATGGAGAAATATTTTAAATAATGATTAATTTAATTACAAAAAAATAATATATTACAATGTATATAAGATTGTAATAATTGTTCAATATTAATTTAGGGATAACTACGATGCCATATAGATTTTGTGTATAAAAAAAACTTGCTAAATTACTTATTGAAAACAATTCATGACATTTTATACACCGTAAACGCCAAGTTTACAAAATATGCTTACTACCGAGTGACAATAATATTGTAATTTGATAACAAATCACGTTATAATTATAACAATAAAAATATACAACTCGGTGAACATATATTTACCAGATGTGGCAACAACTTTTTAACGTAACATGCCATATTAATCACACGAAAAAATAAAACTAACATATGCATTAACTTAGGAACGAACCGCTCAAAACATTGTGTACATCAAACAGTATAAAAAAATTTATTACAAATCCAAAAATTAAAACAATTACCTAGGTATATTATACTCGAGATGAACACACGTAGCAGTAGAAAGCGGTCCCGATCGCATTTCGACAAACAAATTTTAGAACAATAATTATACTAATGATTTACACGACTATATTATTCCTATCGTTTACATACACGTAGCTGCTCATGTGTTTGATATAAATACCAGTTTGAAGTACACAACATAAGTAATATAATAATTATTAATAAAATGTTTCAAATGAAATTCTAGTCATTTTTTGAATATTACACTTAATCATAATGTATATAATTTCTTTAAGGAAATATGTACGTGTAGCTACGTAATACATAAAACACCACAAACACAAGTATAAACTAGAACCTTCCAAATATGCCTATTTATATATTTTGAAAATTAAACGTTAAATATTATATAAATCTTCACAGCATGATTCTATCATGGAAGGTATATTGTTTTCATTTTTAATTTATGTAAAACGATAATGGAAATCAGACAGCTGTATGGCAGTAGAGAAATATTGATGGATGGATGAATGCGGCGAAATAAAACAAAAGGGATTTTTTATGTCAACTCGATGTATAGGTAAATACATACACCTTGAAGCAAAATTGCTGGCCGTACAAAAGTGCTGTAAGTACCTATATAGTATATAATAATCATTAATGTAATTGACAGATCACGATATACCTAAATATTAAATAATAATTGTACTTTTTTAACCTAACCTATATCTTCTTCGTTGTTATAAACCGCAGTCACTATATATTGAGCCTCCAAGGCAAATGTCGGAGAATACACAGGTAGTCCACCTTATACCGTATTTATACCTTATAAATTATAGTATTATTGTGTTATATATACATTCGATACTCATGAAAGTTAATAAAATTATTATTTAGTAAATTTTCCTGTATAACCATATAAAACACCAATCGAATTACCGAATATTCTGAAAAAATCACGTTCATTCACTATTGTATATTGGCACTTCGAGATTAAAGTGTGGACATTCAAATGTTATAACATATATAAACTACCTATAAAAGTAATATCATATTATTAGTTTTCATTACAAGGTGGTATACAAAAATCATTACGACACATGAGTATAAAATGAGTAAATTTTAAAACAAATTAAAATACGGTAAATAAAAACCATGTTTGATGTTTTTACTATGAAATTAAATATTTAGATCGAAGCAAGACATATTTCTGCTTATTACGAAACATGTATGCTTAAATTCAAAATGAGAAGGTTCGATGCTTATCATGATGCATTGTATATTATTAAGTATTAAACCCTTTAATAACAGATTAACTATGAAAATAATTAATGACTCCTCACTCCTGGCATTTTTACTCACTCAACTATAAATCAGTATTATACCATTAATGGTTATAATTTATAACATGTTCAAAGCATTTTTGAGGTTTTACATAAATTAAATTGTTTATAGTATAATATCTAACTATATCAAATAAATGTTCATTATTATAACAGTTATAAGATAAATGGAGTATAATGACAAAAAAAGGACAAAATAAATAATATAATATTAGGTTTGTATAAAGAAGATCTATAAACTAAATACCGAAGATAATGGTCATTTTTATATATTAATAGTAGGCATTTTAAAAATAGATTATATTTAAGTTCAATAAAATGTATTTAATTTTTTTTAATCATTAACCTTTTTCCTAAAAATATAATCCAGGATATGTATCGTACTTATATATTATTATAATATTATGCTATTAGTTGATAATTAATGTTGAGTTGGCTAAAAGTATAAGATAAGTAAAATTGTTTATCGTTTAGTCAGAAACAAGACATGATTATAGAAGTTAACGGATCTAATCTAATAAAATGAGTAAATAGTAATATCTTAATATAAAAGTATTTAATGTTAAATATTATAATTTATAATATACAATATATAAATAACACACTTAATATTAATTTGTCTATGATTTGATAATTAAATTAATAATCTCATTTCGTACGAAGTGTACATTTTAAACGTAAATGACAAATATTTATGCAAAGAACTAAAAACTATACAATATATTTATTCAGTAATTAATTGTTTAATAAATTACTCAACGGTTTCAACTGGTTTGAGGCTTAAAATATCAATATCTTTGCCTAATCTATTATTTGTATTTGGTACCTCATGTTATAATAGTAATATTTAATTTATACTAGGTAGGAAAAACTTTGGATATAAAAGCACTTAAATTATAACTACAGTGTTTGGTTTAAATAAGCATTATGTTAATAAATTAAATTTAATAGACATTTTTTAAATAATAAAGTAGTAGGTACTTTTACTAAAAATAACACCAAATGTTTCTGTAAATTAGTTTATATAGCTTTAAGTAACAATAAAAATAATAATTTTTAACGTATTTTTTTTATTTTCAACTTGCAAGAAATAAAATATTTTAAACAAAACATGGAAATTATAAAATATACAGTGACGAAAAAATTGAATAAATTACACTAAAAATGTACGTTGAAAATTGACATAATTTGTTTAAATGTATGAATAATTTTTCAAATGATTAAATTAATCTATAATATTTCTCAACTCAAAACTATTTCGTTTATTATTTGGAATATAATAGGATATGAATAGAAGACTTTCTATACTTCAGTATACATGCATAATGTTGTGATCTGAATAACAGTAAGCTATGAAATGTATGTTATAATAAATTGTTAACAATATAATGATTTTTATAAGTTAAGAAAAAAGGAAGGAAACAGGATGAATAAGCTAATAATAACAAATTAAGTACCTATCAAAAAATATCCTAAAACTAAGCATTGAACGAAATAGTACAATACATTTTTAGATATTTTCAGTATATAATATGTTAAATACTATACCTATTATTGAGATATTTATTTATTGAAAAAAAATAAAAAGATTCAATATTGATTGATTCCACACAGTCCACATATAATATAAAATTACACATCAATATAATTCATTAAACTTTATAGAAGTAATCTAATCTTGTATATCTACCTAGTACCTGTTAATAATTATTACATCACCAAAGTATGTGCCTAATTTTAATGAACTAAGTTAGGGTAAAATCGGGACAAAATAAAAGAAAGTAAAAATAATAATATATTAAACGCTTACCAAAATATTCACAATTTTAATAACTATAGTTAAATTATTAATATGCTATTCGTTTTGTGCTCCTCGATTGATCATCCAAATTCAAACGATTTTGCAATCCTGCCGACCATGGCAGCATCCCGATAACGTCAATGATATTCGTACTAAAAAATATATATTTATTAATACACTTGTATTCATTAATCAAGGTAGATATTATTGCTCACAATTAAAAATTTACAAATGTTATGTTGATTTCGAGTATTTACATACGTTTATAAAGAATACTTATATATTAATCAAATAATTATAAGAGATTCTGTGTGCTATGGCCAATGATTACAGAAAATTATTAATTTATTTTTGGTAATTTATTTTTACATTATAAAAACGAATAACAACAGTCATCAGCTATATTTATACAAATCTTAAGAAACATCCAAAAAATGATGTTATGTCATTGAATAATATTACTAATGGGTAGATCGTTCATTGAAATATATAATTCATATCATTTAGCGCTTCGTTGTATTATGAATCAAGTATTAAGTAGCTAGATATCATAAATAATTTGTTTGTCTTTCTATATTATTAGAACAACCTGTAGTAAGCACGCACTGTTTCAGTATTAACATAGTAATAATTACATAATTATTCTGATATCCATGACCAATTTGAGTTTCAATAAAAATGGATTCACGTTTATGTAATTGATAATTTGTAAAAATCGATAAACAATGTAGAAGTATTTGAAATATTTTAGTGTAAACATAGTTTAATATTCATTAATAATTTATTTCTTATTACAAAATTTGAATAATGAAAACAATTTTTAAATTTTTTGAATCAACATTATTTTGTTATGCTAATTAATTATAAACTATAATAATTTTATAAATACAAAACAAATAAAGTAAAATATGTACCTCTACTCTTTAACTCTTGTAAATAAAATATTCTTTTATACTTTATATTCATTATTAGTTTGTATTATAATAAGTTACACCTGATACATAGTAAATTTCTATAATAGTAATACTATTGGGTAATAACATATGTATATTGTTTTAATTTTAATAAAACAATTAAGCTAATTAGACAATTAGTATTTAAATTATTTATTTTGTTTTCATGTTTGAGTTTTTATAGCAGCTTTATAATGTTATACTTATGTTTAAAAACATCGTTAGTTTATTTTATTATACTCAATGTATGTAACATAGAATTATTAAAAATAAATATATTTTGACTATGATAAGAGATAAACTATAAAGAGCTGAACATAACAAAAAGTTGTCGATAAAATCCAATTCAGAATATAATATTTTAACCTCGTGGTTGAATATTGTAATACTGTAGTAAGAAATAAATATTGTAATTTTTTTCTGATGGTACATAGGAGTACAAATCAATTTTGTGATGAAAATATGTATAACACTACGGACAGTGTTAAGGTATTATAATCTATAATAAATCATATTATCATATGAATAGTAAAATTACCACAACATAGTATTGGATAGAGGTTTGCTCCTCATCTGAATGAGATAATCATTTTACATTCCAACCAACCATATTAATGTATAAACAATGAAAATATATTTCATAATTTTTTTTCGTTTAATACTCTTACCAATAAATGTATACAGAATTATTAAAAAAGTAAACACGAATCCTGTACATAATATGTTTAATGTTTTGACGTATAATATTTTAAAAATATAAATACATTTTAATTTAAACATTTTTAATATTAAATTGGCTAATTTCGTAATATCTAACTATTTGATATTATGCATTACCTAATTGGTGCAACCAAGGAGGGAGGAGGTCCCGATTTCGGACTCTCTCCCTTGAACTGTGTTTATATTTCTAAAATAATAAAAATGTTTAACGAAATTGAATAATTGATTTGATTGAATACTGAGTATAGCTTTTGTGATACTGTGATGATTAAAATATTTACATTAATCAAAAAATTAAATAATAATTCAATTTGCTTGCTACTTTAAAAAAATTATATTTTTGGACCCTCTACTTTAAAAAAATCCTGTTTGTCCCATTGTATTGCCTACACTGATATACTTATAAGTGAATTATACCGTATCAAGTCTAAGAAAATATGTATATTCTAAAAGATTTATCGTGATCATACATCCACAATACCTCCTTCTAAAAGCGATTAAATTGGTTAAAAATTATAGAAAATTCCTTAGCCATTAGTGTTTAAGATATAATTAGCTATAGTTAAAATAAAAAAAATTTTAAATTTAAAAATAAATAATAAACGGTCAACTAGACTACAAAAAATATATTTTTTAATATTTCATCTGTAGAGAGTTGTCACGTGGTATGTAGTATGATAATGCGCTCCAACACGATTGTCAAGTGCATTATATTGTATATATATAATAAATATATATATCTACAACCTATACTATACATAAATTATCATATGCTCTATCTTTATGTATTATATATATATGTGTGTAAGAATATTATATATATATATATATATATATATATATATATATATATATACAGAAGTCGTAAAACAACAATAATAATGCATGAGATCGCGTTGTCATCACCACAGCTATACAGTCGCGTGAGTTCTATATGATGAATATTGTCAATGGTCAATGAACTTTTGGTCCACTCTGCCGCAAGCATTCTTTGTTAATTATTTATAATTATACCATTTTGGTTCCCATGTACTTTTCATAATAATTCATCATATACGTTTGTATATTAAGACGCCCTCCCTCTACTAATCAATTTTTATTTGTCGCGCATGTACACCACTGCATTATTGTGTCTAAAGACTAAACATTATAATATAATACTATTCCTATTTACTAACAAAAGTCTTTTTTTTTAAATCTTATTTTCTTAGTTGATTTACCTTATTCTTGAAAAACATAATTTCAAGTATTATTATTTACAATATAGAGAATAACTTATACGATCTCACAAGAATGATTTTTCAGATTTTTAAATAAAAATTAATCTACTACCTACTATGTATAATATTGTCTTCAATCAAAAAAATCACAAATATTCTATCCTTTAGTCCTTTGCTTATGTTCCTTATGAATTGCGACTTTATTTTGCTTTAAACAACTAAAATTATTATCATTACAGTACAAGGTGTCAAGGACTTCTACATTTCAGACGTGAAAATTTAATCGACAATGGTACGACATCGTTTATATACATTATACTATACTTAGTATTTTTTATTTTTAGTCACTCTAGCATTATTTCCTCCATTATCTCTCCTACAAAAACAATAAACGAGAAAAACACGAGACTATTGGTCTCAAAGATTCCGCATGACTGCGTTTTTTTATTTTATAGGCTTAGAGAAACTGAAGAATATTCGTCAGTGTCGACAGATGATCGTACAGATGATACATCATTCAAGGCCGTTTAAGAAATTAAACGTGTTTATATCGTGTATAATATTACCCATATAATCCGAAATTAAATATCAGCCATGATAATATTGTCGTCAAAGTAATTCATGACGTCAAATTACAAGTATACAGAAGCTTAATTAAATGCATAATATATTATGGCAATATATTTAATAAAACATGAACCATTATTAGTATTACCTTTATTATAATTTAAAAAATAAAATATTTTATTTTTTGTAAATATTATAATTGAAAAATCGGTTACAATAAAATTTAATACGTTTTTATCTTATATTACAGTCATCATATAGTCCAGAATGTATATCATATCTCATAAGACATAACACTTATAAAGTTATAACACTATGATATTATGTAGTCAAGTGAAATGAGATTGAACTCGAAAATTTAAGACTAAACTACTAATCTATAATAATATTATAATATTGTATTTTTAAAGATTATAAAATTTGTGTTTACGTTACCTATACAGTTATAATACAATTTTTGAATAATACATTGTAAAGTAACATTACGAATTTAGCCCCGTGTACAGGGGCGTATCCATAGTGGTTGTAACCCCACTTCACCGAACATTTTCAAATAAATATAATAATTAAAAAAAATATATGAATAATAATTTAATTAGTGTGTATCGTTGACTACATAAGATTGTACCAAATATAATCATTTTCAGAAAAAATGTATTCTCCATAGATTGTTTAGATTAAATGCATTAATGCATTTTCGAATTCCAATAGCGTTTTTCCTAATATGATCCGTGTTGAAATATTAATACAATTAATTTACAGTAGTGTAGTCTGTACTCTATAATAATTACACCAATTGCGGAATGACTGTTATTGTAATATTGTGTTTTGTATTAGTGTTTTATTATTTATTTAATACCTTCAGTAAAATGAGCAAAGAACTAAAGAAAAATATTTTAGATAGATGACCTTGACAAAACATTAAAACTAAAAATAAATATACATTTATAGTTTTAAAAAGGATAAATATTTAAATATTTAATTTTCTAATATAATCGTAAAAACTCGTAAAAAATATAACCCCCTAAAAGATGTTGGTTAAGTACGCTACTATACCGGTGTATGCACATAGTTTTGTTAGCACATTACCGTTATTAGGTGCACATGTAATAATATATATACTTATATTATAGCATTGATTAGTGATTACTACTAAATACTCGTATTTATAATAAGTGATTATAGACCATAGTAATATAAGATACCACCGACGCCGCAACAGGACTACAACAGTGGACTTTTCTATATTTTTAGTGGGTGAGTAAGTTAATCGGATTTGGTGTGCTCATATTTATAAAAATACAATGTACAATATCCGTCAATAATGCGTTTCAAGAACGCGTCTGACTATATTATCAATAGCGGTAGACCAAAGATACCCTATACAGACTTATACCATAAAGAAGTATACATAAACGACAGACCTATACATTTTATACGCTATTGTATTCTTCCATACGAGTTCTTCTCTCGAATATTATATAATATACGAGTAGTTATGCTATTTGTGACACGTATCGAATACATATTTGCCGCATATACAATAAACATATTATTACGAGAGCGTACAGAACCACCCAAAAACCACTGCCACTGGTTTATATTATCTATATTCTATAATACGTATAATAAATATAATTTATCGCCGTATATAAACCTACACGAACAGTGCAAAAAAATGCATTGCGAGGTCCGGGGACAACAATTTATATTGTAAACGCTTCCAAAACGCTCATTAAATTCCATACACGATGTGTGATATCGTCTTAAGGAGCATACCTAACAATACGTACATGCATAGGTAAACAATATTTTCTCAGAATAACAAACCAAATACTGCAGACATTTTTTTTTTTATATAAAACATAGCTTTATTAGAAAAATAAAATTAAACATTTAAAGCAACAATACAATATGTATTATTTATAACCATAATACAAGTATAATATATTATAAAAATTGCCCAAAATATATTATGTATTGCAGCTATAATATTATCTAGTAAATCCTATTTTTTTTTTTTTTGTAAAACTATGTAATAAATAATAAGACAAATTATTTATGCATAATCGCATTTAACAATCGCGGTGTCAGTATCTACACACTGCTGCTGCACTAATACACATAACTGGACCCAATTTGTTCTCTATATATATATATTATTATTATTATTATTATGTGTATAACATGAATGCTTCGATCGGCGTAAACTCGTTTTATTTATAATTTTTATTTCAAAGGAAAATACGACATCCGACGATCGTTCAGACTATATTCACGACGTATTTATATACACTATATACCTACGTGTTATATATATTATATAAAAAAATATATAATAAGTCGGTCTATAATGACATAGTGCCTATATAATAATTGCATAAGTGTTGCAAATCGCTTGGTCACGTTTTATCTAGCTGGATGCATACTTCTTTTTCACCTTTTCAATACAATAAAAGAACAGCCACACCTTCCGCCAAACGAAAACAATATAACTTCTAGTCCGTATGACAGTTACATATATATGCTCTTTTTTCAATCCCTATTTCTCAGACTCGTGATTAATGGGCAGATAAATTGTAGCTTTTATTGTGAGTTGCAAACCATCTCACATTTCATACATTGGAATTCTTGTTACCAAAAAAAAAATACATATATATATGTGTGTGTGTATGTATAATAATGTATATAATAATATGGTTTTTGGTTAAGAGGTCATGACACCCTAAACCGATACCGACACATGAAACCGCTATCACAGTTCATTTAGTACGAAAAAAAGCATACTTTAATGTCGTAAAATAATTGGGAATATTTTTATGTAACACACTGCAGAGTGCCGATAACTATAACTGATACAGTAATATACCTTCATGTGGGTAAATGTACAGTTGTATGTGTACCAACTACCAAGCATGTACATATTAAAATATGTATATATGATTCAAAAGTTTCACTACTGAAGAATAAAAATAAATAAAATCAATATATTTTAATTAATTTGATGTAGGTATACTTTGTATACTTATGAAATTTAATTTAAAATCTATATTAACTGTGTAAATTATAGTGATTAAGTACAAAGCTATTAAATCACCTTGAGTCAAGAGTGCCAACAGGCTACTGCAGTGGTTAAGAACATGTTTTTATTATATATAGGTAATCAGTAATCACTAATTATCTTATCTAGTCAAAACTACTACTAAAATTAATAACACCGCATACTTATACGATGTGTTTAATATTGTATTTTATTCATAAACTGCCGTAAAAATGTAAAACTGAACAAAATATTAAACGTTTTATAATATCTCTCTGTGCTTTACTGCGTTACCTATATTTAAACGATGTATTTTAATGGATATTGATATTGGTACCTGCATTAGCTGCATTTAATTTTATGTTTTTGAACTAAACCGTTTGTTAAAACTATTTATGACACCACACAAAAGGTACACCTATTATAATATCGTGTACCTATTAAACTTATAGTTCATATATATTATTTAAACTTACAATCGACTGGATAAATCTACATTTTAATGCGTACATGGTATATTATTGTATAGCTAAACATATATAATTTTAAAACTATACTTATAATATAATATACTTACGCTATAAAAATAACTTACTACCTATTAAAAACTTTTATTGCTATATAATATCGTAAAAGAAAACGAGTAATTATTTAATAGGTATAAAATAAATTCGAAATCCATTTCCACAAATGAAGCGTTAGTAAAAATGTAGTAATATATTTTATATAGATTTATTTAAATATATTGGTAATTGATAATAGTTAATAGTAAATTAAATTTACAACAACCTCTCAATATATAGCAATATAAGTATTAATAAAGGATTATGTAAAATGCAATAATATATTATGCTTTTATGCATAATCCACTATAGGTTTGTAATAAACTAATGAGTTTTTAAAATTTAAAGATATAATATGATGTTATTGTTTTATTTGAGCTTCGTCATTATCCGATAAAATAACACAAATCAACTTTACCTCAAGTGAAAAAGAATTTTTATAATAGTTATTATAATTTTGTTGTATCTTGAAGTAGTAGTTCACCACACCCATTATTATTTAAAACGACATTTCTCAATATATACCGTCCAAATAGAAGTCCGACGTAATATCCGAGTGATGGTTACTTAGGGTGGTATACAGATATCAAATAAATTCCAATAATATTTCATGGAAGTAAACATATTATACCGAACTGGTTTTATTCAACGCATCTGATTTCCATAATCGTAATCGGATTCAATAGGCGGCAATAGACCACCAGCCATTCAACGGATAACGCAAATAGTTTCCTAACAAAAAACAATATTCACCGTCATTGCTTATGGTTTTTTTTTTTTAAATGTGTACAGATTTAGGATCTCTTGACAGTTTATTCGTCTTTACACAATTACTTCAACATTTAACTTTACGTCCACTGGATATTAATAATAAAACATTCCTTAATGGCGTGTTGTATTCGTCTTATAAATTGTCAATATAAGAAATTTGTGATTAGAAGTTCCAATTTTATGGTATTAGCTTTTATAATATAATGAATTAATGAGTTATGATTATTTTTAAATTTTAATATTTTATACAGATAAGTACTTATAAAAATATCAAGAGAACATAGATAATATTCTTTTAATAATGATTCGTCTTCCAATTCACTGTAATATTTAAGGTGAAAATGTATAATTATAACTGTTCAATACAAATAACGAATTTTTACCGAATAAATAAAAAAATAAAAATGTTCACATATAACAATCGTGCATCACAAATTAAAAAAAAAACTCTTCAGAATTTTCATATTTAGATCAATTTTAAAATCCAGCATTCGAGAGTTTTTTTGATTTGAAAAAAATGTAGACTGTACATAAAGTTTTAATAAACGTAAATATAAATAAAATAAAAACTAAATTTAACCTGCGTTTCTTTGAATTTAGATCAAATGAAAGTTGTCAAACGTTGCGCGTGATAATACAAAATATATCAAAATATATGTGTACCAATATACAACAAATAATGAATATAATGTAGCTCACAACACGGTATTATTATTATAAATATGAGGTTACAGGTATGCAATGAACTAATTGAAATTACGTATATTGGATGTTCATATTATATTTCAAATAAATCAGTTATTCGTGTATAGATGAGTGATGATATTGTATTGATTATGGAAATTACGTAATAATATTTAACTTGAATATTGTTTATCAGTATTTATATTTAATTCTCGTGAAATCGCATTATTATTCCATAATCTAACAATTTTGCGATTTACTTAAATAATTTTTTGTATTTAACGACTAAAGAAACTCAACAATACCAACCCACACATCTACACACGACTATAGGTAAAACGCGTTTAGACTAGTTAAAGAAATAAATAAAAAATCCTTTACAATCATTTATACAGAAAAATTATCGTTTTTATAAAATTATAAATAATAAATAAAATATAAATATATTTTATAAGTTATCCTTATTAGTTATTAATATTAAAATACAACAAGAGTGCAAAACACATACGTCAAAATTATTTTACATGTATGGTAGTATTAAAATGTATAAGAAACACATAGAATATCTTAATTTGTATTTGGTTTTATTCTATCAAAGTATATTTTATTGGATGACATACATTATTTAATTATATCATAAGTGTACCGTTATCGAAATACTAAAATGTTCTATGTATTTATTCAGGATGATTTTATCTTTCAACCAGCTGAATTCACAAAAAGCCCGATTATACCTCAAATACCATTGTCGGCCACAATAATATAATAAATAAGTGTCATAGATTATAGAAGCATTTGGGATTGTAGATATTCCTAGCATAGCAGGAAATCTGCGTACAATTTAGCTGACTGATGTGCTACCTACGATCTATCTTTCTAAGCCACCTGGCACATTCCGTCAGAACTGAGAATAGAGATGATAGTAAGGCTTGTTCAAGATTTGTTTCCACAAAATGTTTTCACATTCGGACTGTACAAGTGCATACGATAATAAAAATAATATTCGCACTCAGATATGAACGATACAAATCAGATACTCCATAGATGTCAACGCAATAAAATACAATTCAATTAAAAATCACCGTGAACTAATCTATAACTAACAATTTCCATGACATTGTTTGCGAAAGATATATATTTTATAATAATGTGCTTTGGCAAAACAAATATTGATTAACTGTAGCCTGACAAACGTGATGCCCGTTTCCCTAAAATTATTAATTAAAGTGGCCAACAAAATAAGATGCAATAAGTTACCTATATTAAAGTTACTTATGGTTCCTTGTAAGAACATAGTTTCATATTCCTTTACAATCGTTGTTTAAAAATTAGAATTTATTGATTTAAATGACAATGTTATGAGATAAGTAGAATTTGAAAAATACTGCTAAAATAATCACTTATCATATGATGTATGGCGATTTTTAGTTAAACTAAATGTCTATAACATATACATAAATATACATTTTAATGTGCGCTAGAACATAAAATGAACATCGATCTGTTTACACGCATTTTTTTAAAGGTACATAATTGTGTATATCATTTATCATTACTCATTACTTTATTGATACTGTATTTCTATAGGTTTACAGTACAGCGGCACACTGTCTAGTAATCATCACTTTCATTACATAACATACCTACGTCAAACATTATTTATACGTGTTTAATTGTAAAGCCGGCTTTGATTATACATTCTATAGGAAAACGGAAATTGAAACGTAAAATAAAAAGAATACAATTCTCGTTTGAAATAACTATAAAAATATCATATTATGTTAAATATCACAAAAACTGAGCTAATTCCTGTATACTGTGTTACTGTGTAGTATATATAATAAATTGATTTAGTCGGCCAGTTGGTATTTTTTGAATATTGATGGTATCCGTGTGTTGCCTCCCAAACAACGCCTCTGATATTACAGGCCATTGTTTTATTGCATTAATCTAAGTGAAACCACCGCTAAACGAGTCTATAAAGTCGATTAAAAACATAATACAATTTTAATTAATACTGTCCAAAAAAAAAATAAAAAATACAAATACTGTACGTTATTTTTATATAAATTAATGTAACATTTCACTCAGATTCATAAAAAACAGGTTATTCATTTTAATTTAAATTTAAGGAATTGAATATATAGGATAGTAGTAGCATATAAAATGTATATATATTTTTAAATTGCATGATTTGTACAATTTTTAGTATAATAAAAATATATTTAATCCTCATTGTAGGTTAGTTTACCGTTTAGAAATTATACTTAATTATGATTTCCTAATAATGATATAATATCGTCGTAGTATTCTGATAGGTAAATAAATATTTAAATTATAACAGTCAACAATCATAATAAAACAGAAGTAAAAATTAATTACATTTTAATTTTTAATTAAATCAACTAATAGGCATGTATGACACAAGATACGTATAATACTACTATACATATTTTATAATATTATATAGTTCGTCCTTTAAGACATATTTTTTTTTCAAAAAAGACTCGATTTCACGGCCGACTGGGTTCGAAAAATTAAATAATCATTAAAAACGTTTTATCTGATGTACCACCACCAACAATGTTACACAAACATTAATATTTTGGCGGGACTTTTTCTTTTTTTATAGCGTACCTAAATAATATTCTTTAGACACATCTGCCGGCCGGCTGACTCCCACTTGCCGACAATGTCGTTGCCGTCACTATTACCGCCGATCAACACAACAGACGACGGGCACGTGTATTTCCTCATTCATTTCTCTTCCATCAACTCTCCTCTTGGCTCTCCGCTACTCTTTTATCTTTCTCTTCCTTCTATATAATAGTATTATTATGCTATACGCGCGCGCGCACGTGTCCGACACCGGGCCAACGCGAAGCGTATTGTGCCGCTGTATAATATTATTTTTGGTGATTGTAATTTGTATTTTGTATAATATTCAATATATACATAATATTGAGCGTATAACCCTATTTCTAAAAACGACAACAGGAAACGAAATTAACCGAATTCTTATTATAATTTATAGGTATAGGTAGGTACGTGTACAAAGGTATACACTGTGTACATCATGGTTTGGATAGAAATTACATTATTACCCAGTGTTTCATAAAGTGCTTATAATTATGTACCTACATAAGTACATAACCACAACACAGTTTCCCTGCTTTCCGACTTCCGTTTCTACAGAATCGCTCGAGGTAGGTAACGGTTTATATTTTATAAACACGAATTTTCAACGAAGAAAAAAAAACCGAATTTCCTGTACGATTAAAAGCAAAAATAACGAATTCTATTGCTTGAAATGAATGCGTTAACACTTAATATATAGGAGACTTTTAACTGTGCCATAAATATAAAATAATATGTATGTATTGCCAATATTATGCAGCATACCTACCATAGCTGGTTCAGCCAGTTTAAAAGTTTATTCCACATTTTATCGCGTATACTCATATTGACATCGATAGCTACCAGACTATATATAAAAAAAACATATATTTATTACATAAGAATACTATTTGTAATGGTAAAAATGTAAAATACTAAAATGTTGTCACCTTATATAGTTATGTCTCACAAAAAAAAAATAGTACCTATAATAGACAAGTGATATAACTATGTATACGTATTATTTGATTATTAATCTTAATCAGTAAGCACAACCATCATATTCTTATTCGTCATATAATTATATATATATATATATAATATAATTACATTTTAGTAGAATTCCAATCAAGATTATCGCTGTACCTTTTATATACATAACGAAACATAGCTAAATTCTTTTCTGTAAAACTAAAATATATACTCATATATATATATATATATATATATATATCACAATATCTAAAATGAAAATATTATCTATGGTATTATACTATTATAAAAAATATTCGATACTTGACACATATTACATTCAATATCATTATAAGTTATTAAGCAGTGGTGCAAATATTCTCATTTAGTTCTCTAAAACCTTAACGATCTCTTCAAAAACTTAAACAAAACAAGAGCGATTTACTATTATATATCTTAAAGCACGTGGTTGTTATATTTTTCCAAACTTTCTTCTACAAGGTTATTTAAGGGGCGTAATTACGTGAGGAAAATGGGGGATAGGTACCCCTCCATGTACCGTATTTATGTACTGTTGTCTTACAAAATACAAATTAGTCCCCCCGCGGGTTTATGATTACAAAATATTCATATCCCCTCCCATAAAACATTTATGATTACGCCACTGGGTTATTATGCTATATAGTTTACATAATATATATATATATATATATAAAAACTTATGTTCGGGAAACTGAAGCTCTCTTGAAAATTTTGTCCATTTTCGGTTATTAGGGAAATATATATATTTTTTTAGATTTAAAACTTTTTTTTCAATATATACATAGGTGACATTGTATTACAGTACTATCGTACAATCAACAATTACACAATAGGTGGAATGCATGCAAACGAATGAATAATATACATATTAATAACAATAATGAACATAAAAAAAACAGGAAAAAAGAGATTCTGTCAATGATAACAAGTTAACACAAAAACGTGTTAACGGTTATACGCTCAGTGTAAAATATGACAATTCAGTCAAAATTTTATATTTTTATGGCTGTCTTTTATTAGTTAATTTTTTTATAAAAACATTGAAAGCACTCTCAAAATCGTCATGAGGAATATTGACCTTGCTGTAAACGTGCAGTATTATATTAATATTAGATTATTCTCATTGATGCAAGGCATGAACTGATTTTATGATGCATTAATTTTTCCCTTTAAATACTTTTTGGGAGTTTCATTTTCAATTTTTACAACAGTTTCTTGAGATGCAAAGAAAAAATACCGATGCCATTTAGAAAAGTGTTAAATAAATATCAGAAAGTGTAGTTTTAACCAATTTGTTTTTTGTATTCAATAAATATGATGATAACTATTATTTTTTAAATTTAATATCAATAACTAACACTGCTATTAGAAGTCAGTGTTATAGCCACACTCAAAATTAAGTAGAGAATAGATGTTTTCGAAGATACTTATGTGCGATGAGTTCCCTGACTATAGAAATACCTAGTCCCAATAAAATTCAAATTTAAAATGATAAACAACCAAAAAAAAAAAAAAAATTTACAAATAGACACTAAGATTTTAACTTTTTATAATTTTTTTATTTTTATTATAAAAATAAAAATGAAATGTATATTTTTTAATTTAATTCTTATGTATTTTAATATAATTACTTATCTCAACTAAAATTATTATTCACTGCTAAAGAAATTGACCTATATTATTATTATTTTTATTATTACCTAAATATACTTGACTTTTTTTAATTTGTACACATATATTATTATAAACATTAAATTATAATGTACAAACAAAGTTATTACTGACTTGAGAGAGCTTACATATAGATACCCATCAGATAGTACTTAAGTAGTTCAGAGAGAGCTTGCAGATCATTAAAATTGGGAGAGTTGATAATCACCTCCGACATATATATATAGTTTTGGAGTATAATGCATGACGATTTAAAATGATACCTATAAACAGTATAAATTATACTCAAAGTGTTAGCATGTACTTTAAACTTTTTTCCATCTTAATAGTATAAACTACTTTTTGACATCAGAAATATACATTCTATAAGATATAAAAGCTAAAGAAAACTTTTTAAGTATATAATAACCTATGACCCATATAGACCTATGAAAGTGTCACCAGTGGGTGGTTTCTTTCCTCAAATGTATATAAATAATTTCTATTTGATTGTTTCCTATCGCACATATACTTATTGTGTCCTATGGATATAGATTGTATATTTTCTTCTAAAAATAAAAATAAAAAAGTATATAGACCTGTATATATACAGGTATAAGATGCAATATAGACATATTAAACAAAATACATAAATACAAAAACTTAAAGGAGATAATATACCAAACATTATAATTATCATGAAGTCAAAAATTATTAAAATTAAAATATAAAACAAGATTTGAAAGTTTTATACTTATAATATGATATTAGTTAAATACAATATTCTATAAATTTACATCCACTTTAAACATTTATTATTTTTTAATTATTCTGGCGTTTAATACATAAATATATATAATTTTTGATTATAATTATCATATTTCAGTGTTTTAAAGGTTTCATTAAAAATATACATATAAATCGATATATTATACACTATACTCATACAGTATAACATATTAAATATTTTAAAATGTATTTTTAATCAATCCGTTATTTATAAATAATAAATGTATTTAATTAATAATTTTCAGTCTTAACTATGTGTAAACATTTTAAGAAAACATCATACTCACGTGTATTATCTTCGTTTTACTAACGTAAAACATAGCGATCTATTTTATGCGATTAGTTTTAATATTAGAGTTAATTTACCTATTACTAAACTTAAAGATCAGATTATTATCTAGAGCATCACGTAGGGTTTTATTGATATTTTTTATTTGAAATGAGTGATAAGCATTTTAAAATTTTAATATTTTACACAGCTATAATTCACTTAAAAAATTAAAAGATCAATAAAAACCTTCGTAATGACTTAGATAATATTCTTACCTCAAGTTTGATAATAGACAAATTTACTCCAATACTAAAACTAACAGCATAAAATGGATTTTGCTGAATGTAAATTTGGTATAAAGTATATATATATATATATATATATAAGACGAAAACGACATATTCGGGTACGACGTCTTATTAAAAAAACCAATAAGACAACTAAAAATTGGTGACCTAAAAAAATTCTAAGAAATAAAAAAAGATGGTCAATAAAAATATAAAATGTCAACACGATTGTTATTTTTTTATGTTGTACATAAGACATAAATAAACATAATGTTTTCAAAAAAACATTTTTGTATACAATTTTCACCATTAGGAAATATGTCAATATACGTCGATTATTAAAATAATAAACGGTTAAACGAATAATATATATATTTAATTTAATATAGAAATTTAAACATACATGATGTCACGCAACATGTATCCATTATTTTAAATTTTCTATAAATTAATTATAAATTATAATTAAATTATAAATTTTCTTTAAAATATAAATACAACTCAGCTTATAACTCTCTGTAATACTATAATCACTACAGCAGTACACGATTTATTTTATTCAGAGAGACTGAAGATAATTTAAGACGTGAGAAAAATTGGGGTAGGACACAGCGGGCAGTGGACAAGAGAAGACATAATATGGGCCATGTGTTTGGCATATTTCAATGAGAACAAAGAGAAACGACAAAATATACCACCAAAAGAAAGAAGAAAAGAAAAGAAATGAAACAGTCACGCGTCGGTTAAGTCACTGTTGTGATTGGACCACTGCAGGGGTGAAACGGCAATATTGTATTTTATGCTTAGTGACGTATCGTGAGTAAATAATACTATGTATCCCACGGGTATGGAAATATCTAAGGTATTTACCAGGTACCTAACTATAAGACTATAACACTGTTTTATTTTTTTAATCCTTCAAAATGTGGGTAAATATTTAATTTAATATTTGATTATAATAAATAAATAAAATAACTTTAAAAATTGAACGAGATAAATATATACTAAAACAGCGAGTTCTTAAGTGTTCCTATCAATTTTATGATACACAAATTAAAAGATTCTGTAAAGTTAAACATCAACATTAAACAATATTATCTATTTTAAAATAAAAAAAGGCAGAACTAATTAAAAAAATTTTTTATAGAAATTAAAAACTGCACAGGTATCATTAAATTAATAAACAAATATTTAACTTTTAAAACATGTTGTATATTATAGTAAAAAAGAGATAGTTTTAAGACATATCATATATACGTATAGATATAATATATTATATATTACAACTTCTTTTATAATTAAATTTCATAAAATAAATAAAATGTATTTATTTAATATTTTTTCTGAAGACTTCGTTTCTGAAAAATATGGTGAAACCAAACAACAAAATGATTTATTATGTAAATGACTTGAGAATGTTCAGGACAAAATCTCATTCATTAATTATAAATCTTATAATCCAGTTTTTAACATCCTCAAAAAACCACGACGTAAAATAAAACTATATGTATACACGGTGCTTAGTTTGTAAACACTAAACACTGCACACAGTGAATAATATCTTGAGTGTATTAATATAATATTATTACGGCAGGATTTCGTCTTTTTTTATAATGAATTAGACTTGCAGTTCTTTTTTACGAATCACATTTTTTAAAAAATGATAAAAAAAACATAATATTTTTACAAATAATTTGTTAATTCCTTACTATTTCCGTTGTATTTGGATAAAACATATAAAAAACGTGGTGGAAGAAAATTATTTACCCAGTAGTGGAAAGACGGAATATAGAACGATATGCGTGGCATGCACAACATAAACAGTCGGGACATGTTAAATAATCCATTTTATCATTCGAAGACATTGTGATTTGAGATAATATAATAATATATTATAATTAAAATAAAAATAAAATAGTGCATCTAATATGTGCGAACATCGGCAGATTATAAATTTAATTTTCCTTAAATTACAATATATTATATATGTATGTGTGTGTAAATATTATCCATACTGTTCATGTACCAAACCAGTGTGTTACACCAAAATTTACATACTACACATGAAATTTCAACGCTATATGTAGCCATAATACATAGTTGAATTGTGACTTACCCTTTTTAGATTATTTTAACCCTAAACACGTATCACAGCTGACTATCCATAGGTACTTAATGTTATAGCTACATGATATAATTTATTTTAATTCAAGTTATATAAATTATTCTGAATTGAATTCGAACGATGCTACGGGTTGTCTAATAACAAGTAACTTTTTTTTTGTGTTTTCTAGAAGAATTACGAAGAAAATACTATGCGGGCCGATCCGCACAGCAAATGAAAGGGTTGATAATATTCCTTCAGAATAGCTGATAATAATATATTGTTGACTTACCGTTATCGTATCATCCGAAGTGCTGTTTGTAGATGTATCATGTTATGTATATGGGCAGACGAGTCTGGCGGAAATCTGCTACATACGTAAGTTTCGCACGTCACACGCGAAGAGAAAAATATTTATACGAACATATTTTGCGATCGAAAAAAAAATTACACACAACAACAGTGTCAATCACGGTACACGACGAAGTTTGTATAAAATAGTCGTAAACCCAAATATTATATGTAAAAAAAAAAAAAAAATGATCAATACGACCCGTATTATACTTCGAGCCGCACGTACAACGAACAACTAACGCACGCGCGTTCGGTATACCAACAGCCGGATGAGTGGGAAACCAGTCTCGTGGTCGAGGTCTGCTGTACCTATACGTGTGTACACACGCGCGCAAACGACGCTCGCCGGTGATATCCCCACTTTATACCACAACAGTATGGTATCTGAGGCGGCATAGAGGCCAAGAAAAATTGGCGCGATCTCTGGTTCCATCGCTGCGGAGGCGCGACGGTTTAAATCTATCGCGTTATGTTTATTAATTGTTACCAATTGATATCGATATATTATTTTGTCATCGCAGTAAATTAAATTGTTCACCTATCGAATCCAAAATATTTTTTATATTTCGTTTACAAATTTGTAACGTTAACTATGTTATTTTAGGTAGAATACAACATTTAAATTAGATCTGGCGTGTTATCCGGTGTATACTCGAGTTGTGACTAAAGACGATGATGTTATTTCGATTGTCGTAATAATAATAACGATTACTAGTCAATAATAAAATGTATATATTTAAACGAATGAGTTTGAAATACTAAGTATTTTGTCGTATTCTTCTTAGAAATCAAAACAGATTGTTTGGGTATATTTTAGGAATTTTAAGGGTTACACCGCGGCTCCGTGGAAAATCCGTAAACGAGTGTATTTATTATGTTTACCTGAGTAGCTGAGTATAGTACTGTAGTACTAACAACAAAAATATAGTCAATAAAGCAATAAACGTAATGTGAAACAGCAAATGTATTTGAGCACACACAAGTACACATTCCTTAATATATGAAAAATACTTAAAATCTTTTGAAATGTCCTGTATTTAAATACTTTTAAAAATACTTATGAAAATTTGCTTTGTCAATTCACAATATTGTTTTATCGTGTTTATTTTAAGGTAAATATTATAACAGCATTTGAAAGAAAACTGTATATATCTATAAGAGTAGTTTGTTTCAAATACAACATATTAGTTAACCTCAACAATATTTTTAAAATAATAATTTGCACTTAAGCCATAAAATAGAACCTACTTCTATTCCACAGGTTAGGTTAGACAAAAAATAATAAATTATGTAATAAATGCTAACTTATTTTTTATTATATGTATTTTAAAGTGCCAATAATAATAAACTTAACTATTGATAGATAAATAAAATCTAGAATTCAATTCCAATATCTCCTTGATTAACAATAATTTTTTTTTTAATAAACTGTAGTTTTTTTTTTTAAACAAAATAAAATATGTTGATTGGTGACTGATAAATATATCAGTACAACTCAAGAGTTAAACCAATAAAAAAAATTAAAGATATTCGAGAAATGTTTTTATAATACCAAAAAATTGTACTTAAGCTATTTTATTGATTACTCGCTCAATAATAATAAAAGTATTTAAATTTCAAAACTTAAATACCTACTTAGTAAATTAAAATTTACTGTTTAGTTAATGTTCCGTACAATTATTCTGAAAGCAATAATATATATCATAAATAACGCCACCGTGGTACCTTAAATGTAAATACAGTTTTTATCATACACATATAGTTACACTGTTTAACTTCATACCATACATGTATATTTTATGCTAAAATTTTAAATAGTGTAGGTGATATAGCTACATTTATTTTGGGCGTATAACTATTTACTATTCAGAGTTAAATGAAATATTTAAAAGTGAAAATAGACAAACTATTGAGATTATAATATGATTCATGCTCAATAAATGATTACATGGATTAAAGGTCAATTTTTCATTCATTTAATTAGATAATAACATAATAAAAGATGTATTCTAGACTTAACGAAGCCATTGCAGCTTCACATATCAGATAAATTAATAGTTCAAAAACATAACATAATAAAATATGTTATATTAATTAAAATTATTTAACACTTAATCTATATTTACAAATCTTTTCTTAAAAATGTGTAAATGGTCAATCAGATAGTTCTAAATATTATTTCCTGTATATAACTGTAATCAAATATATCTGTTTAGATGGAAACATCTTAAACCTATATTATTAAAAATTAGTTAAAAATTCTTATTATATAGGTATGGTATTTTTTTTTATTTTGTAGATTTTATACGTAAATATCTTAAGTATATATTTTATACTCGTCAGATATTATTCTAATGTAATAAGATATATCTCAGTCGATTCCTGACTGTCTAACGCAAGAGAGAGAAAATTAATCTTAATCAAATCTGTTAATCCCGCAACATACAACTTTAAAAAATAAATAAAACATATACCTATACAGTATACATATATAATAACATATTAACATGATACATCATATGACTTGGTCTGTTGAAAAAAAAAATTAAATAATGAGCTGAAGATTGATACGTCAAAAATAAAATGAAAATAAAATACACTATTGTAATTAAATTTGGTTAGGCATAAGGAACAATCGTATGCCAAAACACTAAAGTCAATTATCATTCAATCAATCATTTTTCGAGTAAAACCTATAGCAAAGCTTCATACTTTACTGACAATGAAAATTTTATTCCTTTTTATTTTTTATTTCAAGAGAAATCTTCCTGATCATAATGCATATACTTAATAGTTATTACCTTTTTGGCTTTTAAACAATAATAACTATTCGAATAACCACTACTTATTATAGTCGCATTTCAATTATAAATTTAAAAACAGATACGTGTAATTGAATCCAGTATTTTTTTTATTATTTTTTTTTGTGTGTATCCTAAATGCTTCCCAAGTTGGGATTATCTAAAAACCTATCTAAAGATCTTATGTTTAAAAAATACTTTAAAGGATTGAGATTACATAGAAAAGTTATGTTTGCTCTGCAATAATGAATAGATACACATATTCGTAGTAGCACTATTTCGTTCGACAAATATTCAATCAAAACAAATTAGCTGATTTAGATTTATACAATAGTTAGTATAATAAGTATACATCAATTTTTAATTATTTTTTTTTAATATTTGATACTTTTAGTTTTTACTTTTTTCAATATGTAACTTGAATTTAGCTATTGACGCATTATTATACATGAATTTGGTCAATATGAAAGTTAAATGAAATAAACCTATGCGTATACTGATACTGTACTCTGTTCTTAGTATCATAGTATATAATATCAGGTATAGTATAATATAACTATTAAACTATATTTGACATGACAATAATATTGGTGTGACATTATGAAAGAAATGCTTGCCGTACAAAAAACAGTCATAAAATACAAAAAGATTATTGCTAACATCGCAGGTAATAATTCAAGGTCTTATCATAGTACCTAGATATATTTTTTTAAACGTTATAACTTATAACGTAAATAATACTTACCAATAATAAATTAAATAAAAAATATATCTTTTTAAAGTGTAGTTTAAATTTCATTTGATCAATAGAAATCTCTTTAGGTTCTTTTTTAAAACAATTATTTTTTGATAGTGGTAATTATTAGCAAAACTTAATTAAAAATAAAAACAAAAAAAAATTGTCTTTAAAAAGTCATTATATTTTCAATAATAATATATTTCAATGCAACTATCATTCTTACCAGTGTGATTCGTAACTTAATACTTATCTTTATATTTAATTATAATATAATGATAATTAATAAGACATGATTACATGAATACTTTAAAAATGCTATTTTATATTAGGTATTTATCTTATTATTGTTTAATTTATTTTTATTAGAAAAATAGTGAATTTTAAATTTATTTAAATAATTTATAATCAATCAAACTATACTTTGTATATATAATAAATTAACAATAGGTAATTATTAAAATATTAAATTTTTTATTATTTTGCATCTTAGTAATATTATGTAAGTACATTTTTAAGAAAAAACAATAATAAGTTAAGTAAGGGACTTAACAAAGCACTTTAAAATGTTCATATGACTCATATACTTATGTATTCATGGAACAGGTATTACAATATGAGTACCTACAAAGTATATTGTATTATTTCATCAATTAACTTAAACATATTGTACCAACTATAGTTTATTATGATCACGTTTTTCTATTTCAGTTAAGACATTAGCTTGTTATCATCATAGACCTACATTTTAAAAATGCAGTAGGTAACATTTTATGAATGAAAATTAGATATCTATATATTATGCAGTATATTGTATACACTATACACGTATACATGCGTATTGCGTACCATATTATCATAATACTAGTTGTTACTAGGGGCCAGAACCATACCAAGGTATAGTTATAAACAAATAAAAAGTACAAATATGTATTATGTAGGTACATAATATTTATACACTATTTATAAAATAATGAAACTTAATGTAATGATGTTTATAAAAAAAAAATATTTTTAAAAATATACATTTAGTTTTTTACACTGAAAATTATTTTAAGTTTCATTTTAAATTAAAATTAATTCAAAGTTGTTCGAAGAGTAATACATTGTTCAAAATACACAGACCGATAAATCTATATAATATTTTATCAAAATATATAAAAATTGGTGGTGTTGTCATTGCATGTTAACATGTTAAGACTCAATAAATCAACAATTATTATAATATACGCGACAACCGTCATACACAAATATGCATATTAACAAAATCGCCAATTATTTAACTATTTAATATTTACTTTTAATGCATATTAATCATATTTTTAACTCAATAGATCTATATTGTGTATACTATTATATTATTATAGTGTAATACACATTTACATATTAATTCGCCGTCTTATCTCGTGAACCGTGGGTTCACCGAATACCGATTTATGCTGAATATCCCGATCTGAGAATTCACACGATACAATTTGTATTCACATTATGAAGTTGTAGAATAAAGTGAAACATCCATCGTTGATAAATAATGTGTGTTTTTTTTTTATGCGGGACGGTTGTTAGATAAAATACCAACATCTAACGCGCGAGACCGGTATCTGGAATACGCACAGAATGCGGGAGGCGTATATTGACGACGGTTTGAAATAAAGCCACATTTGCATTCAAGAACATTCATGGTACATGGTCGCCTACTTACAGCTTACACAAATACAATTACACATTTACACACGATGCGTATTATAAAATAATAGTCTATAGACAATACTTGTGATATTACATTTTTGGTATAAACGTTTAAAGTTAAAGGAATCGGCTTAATATGGAGAAAAATATGGGCAAATTGATATTACAAAATACGATGACTTGTTAATGTGTGACAAGTACCTAAATAAACATTAGTGTGTGTGTCTGATCGGGAAATTAAATTAAATTTTATTGTTTATATGAATGAATTTATACCAGTTTCACTCTGTACACGTAAACATATTATATACAGACACATGGATACATCAATGAGTATATTATTATGGTCATTACAAGCCACCCAAAATGATGTATTATAAAATATAATTTTATCATCACCTGATAAAACAATAGGACATATAGATCGGAATAATTTACATTTTTAAAACAGATTTTGATTCATTCACAAGTTAACTATACGTTTTGATCGAAGCGATCTTAAGCTGTTTATATATTATATAATACAACAATTAAAAAAATATATTAATAGTTTATATTCGTTAGTTGAAATTTCAGTTGAATAAATATGTTTAAAACCGTTTTGACGAAAACATAGTAAACTTGCAGTTAATAAATCAAAATTAAAATTTGTTCAACCCATGTCCTACAGTTTTGTCAGACGCTTAAGCCAAAATACTATTTTTTTTTCGTATTACTTAATTTTTGTTGCAAATTTTTTTAATACCCTTTAATAATATTGCTGTTAAGTGTGTGCATTATATACGTTTATTATATTATAATATTATAATGAAACCCTGAGTATGGAGTGGGCGTCGGTTTGAATACCGAGGACTTACAGACCGATAACACGAGTTTTTTTATAGCTATGTTATTGCAATTCCAATACAGATAATCCAGTTATCGTAGTTTACATAGCACATTAAAAAAGTATGCATCTGTCGTAAATACACTGTTAAACACTAAAATTTCGGTACGATGTAATAATAATTATTCTAATTATTTCTTGCAGTTAAATAGAAAATATGAAGACAATGTCTATCGAATTTATGTGCGTTAGATAATTTTATCGTATGTGCGTCATGAAATATTATTATTCAATTTTTTTTATACTTGATCGAGTTTACTGTAAGATTACGATATTATTATTACTCTTGGTATTTAGCAGATATCGTATACTAAAATATATTCTCATGAACAAGAGTAGATTTTATTGTAAAAATATACTGCGTTTAGGTATCGTATGAATGCAGTAAACATCGGATTTCAAACGGGTAAGCTGAGAAATGTAAGAAAATATAGTACAGTCAACTTTTATTACGAAATATAGTATTATGATTTATGAATAAGACCGAAGGTTTCATTACAGAACGAATGACGATATAGAAACTTATAATGTAGACAGTAGCTATATAGGTAGGTATTAGATAGGTTAGGTTATATAGGCAGGTATTTTATAGATGTCCACTGGTTCTCCGTTCTCAGTAAAAAGAAATAATAATTATTTTCATTTTTATTCATTGTATTTTAATTATTTTATGTATAAAACATTTATAATTATTTTTACCGTCGCCTCATAGGTTGTTAATTGTTATAGAATACAATATAACTATAATATTTGTAAGTAAATTATTATGTTACCTATTGTAAATATATCTGCGTGTACTAATCTGGCATGAATAATATAACGTATAACCAGAATATTATGGTTTTACGACAACATATTATTTTAATGTGTAACATTACAATATAATTATTTTAGGTGGAGAACAATGACGTCACAGTCATCGTGTTAGTGCACATCATCCATAAAATGACTACAACGATAAAAATGTAGAAATTTTAAGGTGTAGAATAATGTTTTCGGTTCGAGTAAATTAATCAATAAATATATTATAATTATTTATATTTAAATGTATAAAAACATTAGAAACTTAATATTTTACACGCAATTTTATATATCTGGCAATTCTAGCTCGAAAAATAACGAGTCTATATTTAATAAAATATTATAAATGTCTAATTTATGTCAAGTCACGTTATTAAATATTTATAAAATATTAGCAATAAAATTTATATAAATTTAATTCATATTTTACGTGATAAAATAAATATACCCTGTAAAAATATAAATAAGTAAACTAATTATACAAGTATAACTGATATTTTGTAGTAGTTACATATATAGGTATATATATGCTATATATATACTTATATATAAGCATAAGACAATGATATCACCTACTACTCAGCCATTCAGTATAAATAAAATTGATTATAAACAATGACCTCACAGTTTTGCATATACATTTATATAATAGAGTCCATAGATATTGAGTAACGTGACATTCGCATCCGCTTTTGTCAATGTAATTTGTATTCCGCTGCATCGGTTAAAGTCAATTATAACTTATAAGGCACAACATAGAATTTGATACAATTAGATAATGTACTTTTTTAAAAATACATCTAACCTATAAAGGCTTAAAACTGGTTTCACTGATCTATAGATTTCTTATTAGTACATAATATCATTATATTAAAATAAAAGTATACTCATTTGTATGGAAATTGTGTGTAACCATTCACCCATTTTTTTCAAAATTAACCGAATAATTAATTGATAAATTGGCCGTCTATATACGTACATAATTAAAATAATAATATTATAAAATACGTATTATTGGTTTTCATATCATTCGTGGTTAACGTAGATAATTACTTTTAATATATTTACGTGCATTTAATTATTTTATTCTTATCAATTGAATCTAGGGCACTTAAAAGTTCTCGTTTTATGGATGTTACTAGCGGTAATTTTGGAATACCTCTAAAATATGTAAACATTTATTTACCAAATATCGTACTATTGAACAATAATTTGTAGAAATGTCTTCCCTTTTTATCAGACACATCACTGGTCACCCTACAATAAGTATAATTACTGAGAATACACTTTTAAATTTTATTGTATTTACAATTTAATAAAAAATAACCTAACTTAACATTAAATTTGAAGTTTGGACAATAAATGAAACCGGAGTTACTCGATTGCAGCCCAGATTCAGGTAGTCGTATTTTATCCCAAATATAAGTATCCCGATTGCATTCAAGCACACATTGGTTCACAAAATAGCTTATAACTAATAAAATAAAGTTAATATTTTAAATTTTTAAATACTGTATTGAAGCCAATTGGAGATATTTGTATTTGACGTTATATATGAAATACAATTAATGTGTCAATAAATAAATAGTTGAATATTAATATAATTAATTGTTTACAATAACAAAAGATAAAATACAATTATTCATATATCAATAAATAGTAAAATAAGTTTAATGTTAGAGATAGATTTTACAAACATATTATTTAAAAAAAATTAAAATCAGATATTTCTAAGTTGTTTAATTTTGTAATATGAATTTGTAAACATTTTTTTTATTAACTTGTTTAGTTGTTTCCCGAGTAATCCAAACAATAGATTACATTTTTATTTTAGCATCTGTTTGACATCGTTTCAACATTTCCAAATATTGAAATATACTTGGATAGTGAATTAAATTTTGAATGGAAATTTTCACACGCATCATTGTCAAATAGATATTTGAACTACAAGTAGTTCATATTTCAGGAGGAAAATCAGAATCATCATCAATATAAGTGTCTATTAAATAATCACAAAATGTGTTTATTTTAGTCGTTGAAGATTGTATAGAGCTAAATTTATGGCAGCGCCGAATTACCACGCCGAGTATTGGTGAGATCACGTGAATCGTGTAAAATCGATAGTTACATTTATGTCAAAATACGTATCGGACGTAATCAGAATATTTATTTAGTTTTAATAACCACTTAAATAGTATTTCCAACCTATTATGCACGAGCCGCAATCGGGATAGGTGAAAAGGTAAAAAGGTTACTTTGGACCGCAATCGAACGACGCCCAATAAAATGATCAATTTTGTTTAAATACATTTAAAAAAAACTAACTTATTTTTTAAATAAAAACTAATTTTAATTTATTTTATTGTTTTGCTAAATTAACAACAATCACAATAAATTATAATAAACATTATTATGTATTATATGCACAAACGTTACATATACATTTTAAAAAGATACAACTTTTTCATTTTTGTAATATTTATAATATCAAGTTTGAATTCATGTAATAAATCAATTTATTCTTGTATAAATATAATAAAATTATTATCATTGAATATGAACTACCCACCAGCTACTAAAGGTTACGCGCTTAACTTTCATGTTGTGTATATAGCATAGATGATATACATAAGTTGCACATTGTACTTACATATATTTTAATAATATAATATTACTAAGTAAAAACAATGTGTGTGTTATTTTATAAATCGTATAGGTTATAATTTCTGTTTTTTATACGACTATATGTAATATGTAAACTAACCTAATTTTAAAGATGATATAACTATGTATAAATAGAAATTATATTTAATAAAATGTTCGTCTTATTTAAATTTGTATTACATTACATTATTTATATTATTATATACATACTATAATTGTTTGTGAATCCGAAACATTACTCTTTTTTTATAGCTTCCGATATCTAAATTAATACATATCAACAATTACAAAAGCGTTACTTTAATCTATATATTTGCCTAATTGCCCTAATTGTATAGACGGGTATCAATATATAAATAACCTTATAAACTGTATTGGCTTTGGCTTGAATACTTGATATTATTACTAAATTAAAGATTTTTAAAAGAAATTTCAACAGTAGTTATAGCCGTTATAGGTAACTAGTGTTTTGACATACCTATATAATGTGTACATTGTGGAATTCCTTAAATTACAACAATTCTCACCAAGATCAGTATCTAAATTATAATGAATATTAATCTTAACTTAATAATAGTGTATGTCTAGATTACATGACAAAATTACAAACGTAATCAATGTTAATATGTGACCTATATATATATAGGTATATATGTGTGTGTGTGAGTGTGTGTGTGTGTACGTGTATATCTATCATACTTTATTTTTGTAGAAAGTAAAAATGTCATTAAAAATATGATTATATAAAATGATTACCACTAGGCACTAGTATTAAATCTAATTTACTTAAGTACAAAATTAATGGGCAAATTAAAACACCAGGTACGTTGAATTTATTTTCGACGTAACCCTTTCCGCGTTTCGTTGCAGTGTTAAATGTGAATCGTATTATAATATTTTATAGTGATTTTGCTGCGAGCATTTTAGACTGGAGGAAACTATAAGTGCAGATATCTACTAACGTTACCTATTAAACATTTCATTCCTGTACGTTTAGTATATGTACATAAATTGTTTATCCTTGACTATAGGACTGGTATTGAAGATATTAAATGATGTTTTTATTTTTTATTTTACTTTCATGTTGTTTCATTATTATAATTATTAGTTTTTTTTTACCAGGAAACTCGAGGAAGGTTGCCCCGTGCAATGATATTAAATATATATATTTCCATTGATAATTTCTTATCTGATTTTGCGTGATGATAAAAAATAAAGTTTATATGTAGGTATTTAGAATACAAATGGATCTCTTAAAGCTACATCATACGTACACAACACACTGTAAAATTCTATACCATATAACCTAACGTATAAATTCAAACTTAAAGAAATGTGGACCGAATATATCAGACTTATTGCAAGTGTATTAAAAGCGATGAAAATAATTTTGTAATTATAATAATTATTATTCATATATTTAATTAATTAATTTTGCACAACATCGTTATAATACAGTTTTCTGATAAAAATTCTAACATGTATTAACTTATTTCATAAGTTTATGGGATTCAATGAGATATTAAATTGTGTTAACGGAAATTAACTCTTTGTTTGCCAGTAAGAACTATACTAAATAACTAATATAGTTATAAAATCAAACAATATATTGAATTTCTTTTAATATCTAAAAACTTAAAGGATTTTATGGAAAGAGAAGTATACTTATATCGAAACAGAATAAAGTGTTTAGAATAATTTAAATAATATTTTTTCAAGAAAATGAAAATAAAAATAAGAAAAAATTTAATTTTTACCAAATTCGGTATGGAGTTTGATTTTGTTAGTTCAAAATTCGAAATCAAATATTGGTTTATTATTTTGTATTTTATTTGATTTGGTTTATTCGAATTTTTGCAATTTTCAGTTTGAAACATCGTTAATAGGTGCTTTTAATCAATTTTCCCTAACGACAGTGTTGCACAACAAACTATTTTATATCATCCATATTTAGGCTAAAGTAGGCCCTACTTCTATAGCAAAAAACAAGAATGCACTTAAACGAACATTGAGACGAGAATTGCTCTTCAAGTAGCTAAAATATACCACACTGTTTGATGTTGTACTGATTCTAGTAACCATGTCTCCAGGTGAATTTTTGACAATGAAAAACTATAAGCATATTCGAAAAGTCAAAAAGCTGACCAAAACTAGCCACAGACAATGATAAAAAAAATAGTGCTATAGGGAACACACTACCGGATTGTAGCACAGATAGGACAAATTTCCCAATAGCTGAGATTGGACAATAAGGTTGATTTTAAAAATTAAAAAGTGATTGGACAAACCTCCTTTTTGTATCAGTTTTCACCTCATACAGTCGTTAATTGGATTGGCTTAGATGATTCCAGCACTATTTACATCGAACCGGAAAGGCTATAAGAGTTCACATTGCATGCAGTGTATCAATCATCAAAACACCGTTGTGCAGCTCTTCCATATTTGGAGTTTAAATCCAGAAGGGTTGCTTTCGTCAATATTATTAAGAGCATTCTGACTGAAAAGGAAGAGACAACGTAGTTAATAGAAAGGGAGAATCAAATGAGTTGTCTAAAGTGTCAGGTTTTGATAGTCAGTTCGATAAGAGGGCATAACAACCTATTAATGGAAATAACAAAATATTTACCATCCAACTCTTTAGGGAACCTACTAAAAGAAGTATAAAGAGTATTATATTTTTAATGTAGTATCTTGTTTCAAGTTTGTTATAAAATATAAATACATAGTCAGTTTAGACTTAAGATGTAAGCATAAGTCAAACTAGATTACGCCTTATGCGACAAATACATTTAATATTGATACTTTTTATTTATATTTTTTTACAATCGAAGTTATAGTATTTAATCAAAAATAATGGCCCCCAGTAATAATTTCGGTTTCCTGGTTACTAATTTATGAGTCATTCGTTAAACTCTAAAAAAGGTACCTACTTATACTTAAAGAATGAAAATAATTTTTTTAAGATGTTGTATTGCAAGAAAAACTAAAACACACACATATTAATAGAAATTAATAATTATTATTAAAATAATTGTAGCATATACCAATATGGTAAATAAATAATAATAAAAAATTTATAATGCTTATATTGGTTTTGTATCTAACCACAGATCTTTTTAAAATGTGAAATAATTTACTATGTATAAGGAACTTTTTTTCGGATATTTATCATCCGTTTCGCGTATTATTATTAAACACGCATAGATTGTCGTCTGTGTATAAAATATTGTATTGTTTATAGTATTTTTACGATTATTATCGTCAAGAGTATTATTATAATAATATGTTGTTTATTTTTTCGTCCACCCACGAACCGCGTTACGAATATTGTATGTGGTATATATTTTATTATATTCATAATATTCATCATTCACGTTAATGTGACATGATAGACCCACTATATGGTGACCGTTTTTTTTTACACATTATGTACGATATAGCTGACGTATAGTAAGATAGTATACAGACTATACAGAGATCGTACTGTTCACAGGGTTACTATATTATATAATTGAAAGGAGTTCAAGTTCAGCACACAGAGGTACATCTCTTTGTCGGCATATGTACAAGTACGTCGTATGTACGGCGACGAAACCGAAATGTATTTCTTACATTATAATAATAATAATAATAATAATAATAATAGTAATAATAATAAAGATAATAATAATACGACAACAAATAAAAACAATAATAGAAATAATATTAATACAAAATGAATGGGAAGCTTCACTAATAAGTCGGCTTAAAATAGAAGAAAAAAAAATCGAAATCACATTCGTAATATTATATTATAACGCATAGCTAGTCGACTATTGTTTCACCGCCTAGATGTACGGCTAACAATAGTAATTGGCCGACGGTCCTCATCTGTGCGTCCTGCGTCGTACCGCCAATGCCGTACTATGCGTAGTTATTACTTATTATAAATTTGTATATAGGCTTACATAGTTTGCTGTGCTGCAAGTCCAGTAAACGATAAAATAGGTACCTAACTATGTATTATAAAACAAACTATACAGGTTTTCGCTTTTCGAGCGGGAGAGATAAACATTTATATAATACATACTCGTATATTCACGGGGTTTAGCTTAAATAATACGGTATGTATATAAATCCAAACATCGTAACAATAATACCCAAATAGGAACAAATAAAAAAGTTCGTAAAAGTTCTATTAAAAATTTTAAAAATTCGATTCATATTTCGGCCAAAATAATTTTGAAAACCAATGATTTTAATTTTTAGACAACAATTTTATCCATAATAATGTGTTTACTGTTAAGTACAATGCTTTGACATTTTTAAAGAATTGCAAAGACCAATTATTTACTAAGAAAAAATGTAATGTATTGCATTTCATTGCTTTGTATAACGAGTATCCTGTAGATACTCGTTCTCACAAGTTTCGAATAAACCCATTTCTTAAAGTAAAAGGTGCTAAGTATGGTCACCTATAATAGTACATGGTAAATGTAGGAATATTTTATAGCTTACACAGATAATTGTCTTGCAGTGAAGTCACGTCCAATCTGTTCTCAGCTCCGGGTTCACATTATATACTGACAACTGTTTAGATGTGCAAAATTGTATCTGTAACTTGTAAGTATAAAAAGGTAAAGACGCTACTACCAATTTATGTGACAATACTGCTACGTTCACTGTTCAGACCCGGATCCGGAAGTAGGTAGTCGATGAATCATTGACGTTTTCACAGCAGTTGGTTGGAACTTGGAAGTCTATTTATGCTTTTCTGCGACGAAACTTTGAACATGATATCCCTTCTCGACGAGAAATATATTATTATAAATGATAGCTACAGAGAAAATAATAAAGGATTAAATGTTAATTTCGAAAATCATAATATTATAATATTATCGTATTGTTTTTTATGCTATTCCAAAGACTTAACATTTCATATCATATACGTATTTTTAATTCATTTAAAATCCGTTATTTTAAATCATTTATTTTAAAACTCATTAATGGCCAGTAATGAAAATGAGTGGGTTTTATAAACTTTCAAACAAAGTTTTAAACTAACTTAATACTATAATACTTTATATTATACGTATTTATAATTCATTATATTATTTATAAAATTATTAGATTAACCTAATGTCAAAATAGATTTTAAATTCGTTTTAAATGGAAAAACGTAAAGTGATTATAAGCGTTCAAATATCATTGTTTTTAAAAAATGTATACATCTATTGTATTGTTCATAACTCTAAATTTTAAATTCTAATGCATATATTATAATTTATAATATATAATATATATACAATAATAATTGTTTTTTAAATACAAAATAGCCGTTTTAATTTAAAATCTTATCTAATTTAGTAGTGTGTATTACTGAAAATAAGTTTATACCTAGATAAATCTAAACAATTTATTTATATTTATTGTTGATAATATTGAAACAGGGATAATAATTTTTAATATAATTTCGTACTCATTGTTAAATTTTATATTTTAAAAATATAGTTCATACAATATATGAAGATTATTTCTGAATATACAAAAAACTAAAAGAGGAAGTACATACGCACACACATATGTTTATATATATATATATATAATATATAATATACACGCAAAAATAAAAGGATACAATTTATACACGGATTTTCAACATTGATTACCGTCCACGTTTATTAATGTTTATAAACTGCACTTTTCAGTCAGGAAATTAAGTTTAAACTTGTTCCATTAAAAGTTAAATTAAACTGGCATCTGTTCGCAGAAATTATTATAAGTTAAATTGCAAAGCATACTTTAAGTAACGCTAATGTTTATGTACATGATATTTGTTATAAATCATATAATCAAAATATAAGTAGGTAATATCTACTTTATATTATACACATAATCTTCAATTTTTAGTCTTCTTAAAGTTTAACCATCATTTATTGTTAAATAATTTATGTAATTTATATATAAGCTTAAAATTGTATAATATTATATTATATTATATCAAGTACGAGTACCCTTTATAATATATAATAATACATCTGGAATGAATTTTTTTGAGTATAAATAAGATATTCATAAAATCGGAATATTTATCAATGTTATAAAATGATTACGTTTATAGATTTTTAATGGTACTGTGTATCCACATTGATTGTGTGTGCATATGTGTTTTTTATTACGTTATTTTGTGTTTGTGTAGACAGTATAAGTATTTACATTCTTTTTTCGAATGAAAAGAGTAAAATTTTTATGTAGTTTCGTCTGCCCGTCCCACATATTATAAATTGAACGAAGTTGATACTTTGCAGAAGAGATTATTTTTGGATATTTACAAAAAAATGCACTAAACACTAAACACCATCGATTTAATACAAATTACGATATTTATTTACGCTGTTATATAGAAACAGTATATAATGTATCAAGGTATCTATAAATTATTATTATAATATAATTAAAGGAATATTTTGTTTGGACAGAAAAAACTTTTTTATAACTTATATAAAATAATAGGAAATGATTTAATTGTAAAAATAGATTCTAACAAAAATCAAAACTGCCAAATATAATTTACCAACGTGTGAAGCACTATGTTTGAGCAATTTTTTTTAGTAGGTACCTATAAATGGATTCATGGACACTACAATATCTATAATAGTGGATGTTATATAGTGTAAATTTATATACACAGATATAGTCACAAATAAATGAAAGAATAAAATGCATCTTTAAAATATACATTTGATGATTCGCCAAGTTTATTATTTATTAAAAATTAAAAAGTTAAATAGTTTATTAAATCAGTAATTAGAACGTCAAATTAAATGAAATACCTATAAAACTGTATAGTATTATTTACCAAGATGATTAATTAGCGGCATATAATGTAATATCAAAATCGTTGAACTATTTATCGTTTAAATTTAAGTTTCTTTTATGATAATAAGTAATAATTACTTTTTGCTAAAAACAAAACATGTTTATTCTTAATTTCTATTAATTCAGATTTATAATATTATTTATAAGAATTAGTAATCGAAGTTGGAGTATGCATTTTTTCTGTACTACTTTTATGTAAAAAAAAATGTAATTAATTATTTAAATATTCAAATATATATAATATAACACAAACAAGTGTAATAAGTGTACTTACATTACTTAAACAATTTTCCCAAAGCATTTTGTACCAACTGGAAAAAGTAAAGTATCTTGCATTCTTGTTATTTGGTTAATTTAATTAGATAGTTAAAATTATTTACCAAATATAAATATATAATATTTTAAATGTATTATTACCGTTATTTTCTTACAATCATTTATTAGCTTATACTCATATCAATTTTAAAATCACAACATTTACCTATTGGTAATATTTACTAATACTATTTTTCATAAAACGAATAATGAATATACGATTCAGATAAATATTACCTCGTCTAATAACCTTTGAACGTTTATTTTCTTTTTATTTCATTTTATTGATATGAATGAAAAATTTAAACGAGTGATTTAAAAATAATTTATTTTTACACAATAGTAATAATATCTCGTATATAAAAATGTAACTCTGCGATAACAGATTATAATATTAATATAACACTATATATTATACTACTAACAATAACAATGTCTCTATAGACATTAAGTGCAGGTAAATCGTAAACCATAGTTCATAAAAATATTATATTATTACTCGGTAGTCTATTCTGTAGGGCATTGACTTCTAATTAGAGTTTCTATAAACTTTTTAATGACCTCCAGTTTTAATTGGACCAATAATAGATTTAAAACTTAATAATTAAATACTGTATATTATAATAAATCTTAATTTTCCACTGTAATATTATTGTCTAAAAAATTAATATTATAATAGAATTTATGTAATGATATTATCTGGGTCTTTGTATATAGTTTAAGCTATAATGGCATAGCCTCGTTCAAAAATGTATAACAA
Organism: Rhopalosiphum nymphaeae; assembly: GCA_036289425.1. NCBI lineage: Eukaryota > Metazoa > Arthropoda > Insecta > Hemiptera > Aphididae > Rhopalosiphum > Rhopalosiphum nymphaeae. The sequence continues at coordinate 206,236 of JAZAQC010000005.1, read as the reverse complement.
TTTTTAACTATTTTAAACCCATTGTATTGACTATTGACCATAAATTATTAATTTCAAAAACTGGATAAAAGCAGTACCTATATAATTTTTACGAATGTATTGTTTGCACAAGTTCTGAAATCTATACAACACGTATATTAGGGTGAGTATATTGTTGTTTTCATTCTAAAATCAATTAAATTAATTATAATGCTGTGTGTTTAGAATGAAATTCATTCACCCACTAAAAATCAGACACTTAATATTTGCCTATGATTGTAAGTCTTTTAAAAACTTATAATTTTTAAAAACTGTTTAAGCATCTTTTGATACAATAATATAAATCAAAGGTCTTTTCAAAAGATATATTAAAAAATTTAATACAATATATTTAATTAGGTATACTATTTTAATAAATCAAAAATAAATTTCCAAATCGATTTGTTTAATATAGATATTAAAAATGTATACTACCTTTAAAAGTGGTTATTAAAATAAATATATACTTATAGATTATAGAAATAGTCGTTGCTATAACCTAGTCGCTAATAGTTGTCTTTTCATCTGGCTCGGTTCAATATTTTAAAAATTATAACTTAATTATAGTTTTTATAAAAAATATACAATATTCAATTATAGTTCTAACTGTATCAAGCGCATAGTTCGTAAGCAACATTAATGCATATAACATTAAATTTTTTTTATTTTAATATAAGTGGTATAATATTAAACATCAATAAAAATATAAATAAACCTATATAATAAAATATTAACATTTTTTTAAACCAATTATTGGTATTATATATTTATAATATTTATACAATTTAAAACTGTTGTACTTACTTATTACTTTAGTAATTTTTAATAAATTGTTTATAAATTATATAATATAATTTTTTTTCTCTTAGTTTTTAAATTTATTCTAATAAAATGTATTTAAACAAAACTATTAAAACAAGCACATATATATTTTATTTTATTACACATTTTGTTTAACGATCAGCAAGCTAACATATAATGTAATGTCATTATATATATTTTTATTTGCAAACCCAAAGTGATGATTTTGTTTGAACCCATATAAGGTAAACTCAGAAAGTGTGCAACAATAACAGTAGTAAGATCTATCAATGAGCACCAATTAATCGACTTTCTATCGATTTTTATAAAATCCTAGTATGAATTTCTTGGAAATCAGCAGATTAGAAAACGATACCGATCACAATTTTATAAAACAAATTTATTTTTTACCACTTCGTTTATGGAAAAGACGACTTATATAAGTTGTACCGCCGAACAAACGTATATAATAATCACTAGGTATTAAAGTATAGGAGGTGCCCATGTACACATTTCATAAATTATTGTTATCTCTATTGCTGGCTATATTATATTAAAGTGAAATCCGTAAATAAACTTTTTATTTTTATCGGATCGTATAATCACTACATTATTTTCAGTATAAAATTAAAATATAATATTTTTTTTTTTTAACTTTATTTTAGATTTGAAAAATATATTTATTAAGTGTTTGCGTATAAGAATAAAGCAAATAATCGGCGATTCAAATTATATACCGGCGATCATATTTACTTCCTGGTTTGTATATGATAAATAACTATGTGTAACTTATGAAATGTGATTCATAACCAATAATTAATTGCAGTGTTATGTATTAACCAATCAAATAATGAATGTGTCCGAAACGACCTTACTGCAGAACGGTAATCACGTCCCCAGATACGACTATATGTACAAAAAACAACGTGTAATAATATATCAAATAGTTAAACAATGCGTTTAGTCAGTGAAATATTGTAATAATATATTGATAGACTACAGGTAAACTATGGCAGACATTGTCCAAAATTATTTAAATTAATTATTTGAGTTAATTTCGTGTGGATGAACCAATGAAAGTCGACCATATCCGTCCAAGAAACAGCGTTGAATATGTAAACGAATAAATATATCATTAAACAATTTTTTTATGTACAGCCAACTGTTGCTTCGGTGATAATCGTGGTGGCGGCGAAAGTCACGACGGACACAATGGGATATGGCCATAATAATAGAATAATAGATATTCCGTACACAGTCCGTAAAGTATGAACACAATAAAAATCTATAACTAAACTCCGCGTTTTCAGAAATTAGAACCGCCGGTGGTTCGCCTTCGCTTCGTGAATCACAATCTATATCAGCTGTAGTCTGTGTAGCGCGTATTATATAATACATAAATACCTAGACGGTAGATAGGTATTATTATATGCTACCACTATTATATGCATATTATATATACTAGTTTACTGTTTAATATACACTGAACAGTGAGTTGAGATTTCTAACATGCAGCATTCTGCTTCGAACGGATAAATTAATTAATTTATTATTAATATTATGTTGAACTGGATTTATTTTCTATCCCGTCAATAGGCGTGCATAACATGCAACACAACTTACATTATTTTTAACCATTAAAATGTCATACACAATTATTTTGATCATTTATTTCACATCAAAATTTGATAGTATACAATAATATTGGTTCGTGTAGTGCTGTAAATTATTTTTCGTCGATTATTTGATTATTATATTTTTACCGTAATTTATAGATTGTTTGATTAGCACTGAGCGGATTGTTAACAAACATATAAATACATTTATATATATATTTATACTATATAAAAATTATTATCTGATTAGTTAAATCGGGTTTATTAATAGGATATTAGTGAAAAATATGTATTTTATCTCTGTCCAATTTGTGAAATGGCCAATTTACATTCAACAAAAGCAATCTTATGTTGTTAGATTTAATATTAAATAGTGAGTTGATGTATAACCAAACTTAAAATATTAGTAACGTTGCTGTTTTTTTTTTTCGTTGGCTTTTTTACGATATTTCAATGTTTATGCAAGTTATGATTAGGTATGTAAGATATTACAATTTAAAAATTATGTTATAAAACGCAGAGCAATTTAAATAGAAAAATACCAACGATCAAACACAAATAATGCTTTTGACTTTGTGTTTAATAATGTATCAATTCTCTCTAATATTAGAAAATTAACTACGAAAGATCGGTTTGTTGAACGCAAATTTTTCATGTGGTATATGGATTTAAAAAGGAAAAACAAATATAAATATAATAATAGAAACAATAAAAAATTAGTAATTGAAGCATTTTAAAAATTAATGTAAAATAATAATTACTATAATATAGTAGAAGTTACAAGCTGGAATATCCTACCCATTGGTTCTATAGTAAAAATCTAGTTATAAAATATATAAAATATGTATGATATTATAATGAGGAAACAAAATATCAATAAATATTTTAAATTAAATATAATCAGTATTCAATTAAACCTAATTGATATTCGATTAATACATATGCCCATATGCTATTGTGTAAAATAGATTAGTTTGTAAAACGATTGTTTAAACATAACAGTCTCTGTATCCATGTATCCGACATTGTATTAATTGTATGAAATGTTTTCGTATGGTTAATAAAATTTAATTTGTTAGTCGATTTCAATGAATAAACAACCAACGCCGTTGGACTGATGTAACATGCCAAAAAAAAACAAAAAGGCATAAAGAATACCCATTGTAAACGAATGTCATATTATTATAACAACTGATCCGTTCATTATATAATGTTTTCACAGTAAATACTATATTATATTATAATATTATAGTCAATAGAATATAAAAACGATAGTTGAAAACTTGATTACAATGTATGATTTTTTTTTCTTACGAAAATCAGAAATTAACCTTATTTATGTATAGCACGATTCACGATAAAAAATTGAAAACTAATAAAGATATTAAGATACTCTAGTATAAATTCACACTATATATTATAATCTATGCACAATACACTACTATTGATTGCTTAAAACTATGAGTTAATAATAATATGATTGTGTACATTAATCGTTAATATAAAATTAAATATACTAATTAATTTACTTCAAACCGGTAAATATTTATAAATGTATGATTGAATAACAAATGTTTAACTTAAATTTTAAGCATTTTTGTATAATAAATTATTATAAATATGACCATATAATGTAGAATTTAAATCATTTGTAATGATATGCTGCACATTGTATTTTATCATTATTAATTATTATATTTAATTAAAATAGATAATAAACAACAGTCTTATAATGAAGAAAAGAATAATTTCACTAAGTTTAAGAAGTGTTTGATATTTCCATACACTCATTTCCCTTTCATTATAATTTATAATTATTAATAGTATTCGATTATGAATTACGCCCACATTTCGCTAATAATATTCAAGTTTATCCTAGTCAATGAACACCGTCGATGATAAACTATAAAATTAAAATCTATTCATGACCAATTGACATGAATACTTATTATATTAATGTTTGAGGCATCGCCCATTTGCGACAAAATAAAAAAAGTATGTTTTTTTTTCGATGGCCCATTTGCGCCAAATTTATCTGGTATAATTATGATAAAGTAGTATATTTTTTTTCTCAAGTAATGATAATAATAATTATTACAATTTTATTTAAATCATAGTTAATAGTACGAATTTATTTAAAATAAATAATCAAATTAATCATAATAAAATATAAATAAATACATCATACATATCATCCAAATCTGTATTGCACTTACTAAATTACATACAATTATTTGTACATAACGTGTTAATTTTTCGTTTTTATAATTCTCAATTGATTTTAAAAATTTTTATTTAATCTTGTTTTAACTTGTGCAATCACACTACGATCGTTCTTTTGATGAAGAACGGTACCTATATCCGATAACTGAATACCTACATGGTACAACATAATAAGACTGATATAAAACTTGTTTTCAATCTTTTTACACAAACACAATAATATACAAAGCTTTAAAATCTATAGACTTATAAATATAACTTTATGATACGTTACAAACACGACTTCTTTTAAATAAATGAATTAACCAAGTTGTTAATATAAAATTTTTACGCTGGTAAGTTTGGCGCAAATGGGCTGTACCCAAAACGAATAAATATTTTTTGGCGCAAATGGGTAACCTCCATATTTGATATATTGATTGAAAAGGTGTTTTTTTTATTTACTTCCGATAATTACATTTTCTGTAAATAAACTTTAAATTTTTATTAAACAATTAATATTTTACAGCGCTAAAGTGGTTTTTTTAAAGGCAAACGTTCATTTTATTATAAAGTATTATAATGGTTTTGAGAATATTTTTTTTACATTAATCCGTGGAATGGTTTTTTAGCCGACAACGTTGTTTTTGGTCCTGATGAGTGCCATAATAATATTCAATGAAAGTAGAAATTCAACATAATTTTACATACAATATCATTTAAGCTTCTACCAAATCCAAAGTATGTGTACGAATAAAAAAATTGAACGATCTGGACGGTATAAGTATAAAAATATATTTATTGTTGCATTGCGGCGACGGAGTTTTTGCAGAAGCAACAACTTCATATCTCGCAATCATTATAAATAATTCAAAATATTGTTACGGCTCACTCGATTATAAATTATAAACCTTTTTTAGCTCCTATAATTTCCGAACTCTACTTATAACAATAAATATTATATATTTTATGGCACCCCTCAAGTGTATGGTGGCTTTTGTAGAGCACTTGCTCGTTTTTACCTCTTTCGCCCGCCAATTATAGTATATGGCTGCAGTATATGTGCTTAGAACGAGCAAAAGTCAAAACTATCCTGAAGTTTTGAATATAATAGTTTGTGTAGTGGGTACTATTATACATAGTATATTGTAATAATGTCATGTAAAGGGGACTCGAGTGACGAGCTGTCTGTGAATTGTGATGTGCTGCAGTATCTGCTTGCATCCATATGGTGTACAGTTGTAATAATAATATAAACACAAATCACAATATATGTATAAACCGCAGATAGTTTGGACAGTTCACACGGGCGTTAAGATTTTTTTTTTTTAGTCAGTGGAATCTGCGGATATATTATAGCCTTATATCAAGTCCGTGTGAACAAAAACACTTCCACTTGCTGTGTATATTCGTTGATCAACGGGTTGTCGACCACATGCGTCATCTAAACGTCGTACGATTTATATTTTATAGTTTTCTTTGGTTAATATTTAGTCAGCGTACGGTTTAGTATATTTATATAATATAGGCAACGGCCGTCGACTGTATTCGAGTAAAATATTACATGGGTACCTGTAATATGAACACATTGAACCTGTATTAGATTTATCTGTGTACTACAAATAACCTCTAAAAATAACCTTTCACCCTATAAAATATAAATATTGTAATTATTTATTGTCAGTTTATGATTTTGTTGTGAAGAGAAAAATATAATATAAATAGATCTAATGATTGAATATTGACTGCAACAAATGTCCAGTCTTCGCATCTAAAATAATAAACACAAATTATAGTATATTATACCAGTATATAAAAACTTAGATTTGATTTGAATTCGACGTTTTGACAGATAGAAAACACCAAAAATTGATCAAGAGTTTCCCGAGTCATTATATCCGATGGCCAATCGCCGGTTCAGGTGGTACATATTTTGAAAACGGGTTATTTAAGTATCAACGATCTTAACCAAAATAATCCTTTTAACGCCAATAGATACCCGACTAGTTTATTTAAATCTATCGTAAAGGGTCGACAGTATTGAAACAACCACTTATATGAGTGGTAATTTCTACACCGTATTCCCCGCACCCATATTGTATCCATCTAATTCACCACTATTTTGGTATTAACATTTAGCATCATATCGTAACTATTCGCGAGTGAGATCGGAACCGTTACCTGTGCTGTTAAATTATTTGGGTATCGTCAGCTAGAATCCACCACACTACCCCTAACTTTTTATATACATAATACATGTATATAAATTAAATATACTGAACTTTATTGTACACATAGGTATTAATGTATTAACGTGGTTACCGCACGGAGCTATATTTATTTAATGGATATCACGTCATACAAGCAACGCACTGACTCTACAAATATTTAAAACTAAATTCTTTATATAAATAATAATAATTTCCTTAACTTTTTGATCAAATAATTTAAATTTGTTACTAGTATAAGTTAGTCATTTTGCTGGTAGTTTAATAGTTTAAACCGTAAGAGACTTTTCATAATAATACAGCATGCTATACTAAAACCCGTCAAAATTAATCATCATTTATGAAATGATTCAATAGTTCATAGATTTTCTCCACAAATCTAACAAAAAATGTACACTGTACAAATAGAATATTACAAACTATACAGTATAGTATTTAATGTTATTTTTTTTTTACTATTTATATACTTTTTTCCTTTTTAATTTGTTCAAATATACTATTAAGTTATTGCAAAAGCGGGTAGCTAAATGTTATAATTTGAGATACATTAATAAATAATCATGTAATATTACATAATTTATATTTATAGTATCTGATATTCTATGTCGAAATAAAAACTATAAACAAACTTATGATTTCATTTAGTAATATAGGTAATTCGAAAATTATTTATATTAATAGTTAATATATTTACCATTTATTAATTGAACACTAACTGCATATTTGAAATACGATTAAATTACATTTTTTCAATCGATCCTCGTAGTTTTTTTTTAACTCTATCTATGTATGTTATACGTGACACGATAAATACAATATATATATGTATTATGCATAAGTAGATATTATATTAATTTATTGAATATAAAATAGGTCTTATAATTAATGTATAATGTCTACAGATTTAATAATTAATTACATAATATATAACCATAGATAAGCACAAAGAGTAATTAATGAAGATAATTACATACCTATAGGTATTTCTAAAGATAGGTCGATAAGTACCAGCTTATATATCTAATCAATTGGCTAATACTCAAAGGAAAATTAATAGCTATATAAAATTAAATTTGTTTTGAAACAACACATCTTTTGTAAATTTAATTACAACTACTATACAATTATTTTTTATAATTAATTAGTAATTTGTAACTTTGCTCCCTATTTATTTTCATATAAACTGTATAGCTGTGTAGGAATCATGACGTCATGATATATCCATGTATACCATATACGTATTATATATAGTATTTAAATAATAATAATATTTATTTAAAAAATTGTTGACATGGTATTATATTAGAATAATATATCATAAATCATTATACCTACATGAATAAGTATTGAGTAGGTAACTGAAATGTTTTACACATAGTAATTATTGTCAATAATTCAACTGTGATGTTATATTCAAGATAAAATCTAATATTTAACAATATTTTTTCACATTTTAGACTAAAATATTTATTTTATACGCCATATATTTGTATTCGTTAAAAAACCCGAAGTAAAAGAGTATTATATTTATTAAAATTGTATTTGTTTTTAAAATACCTAATATGTAGATATATATTAATATTAATGTGTATAATAATGAACAATATTTTTCCATATATTTTTAATGTGAACCTGCAACTATATACAGTGTAATTTCACGCACCTATTGATAAAAAATGCTAAACACGAGTTTTTATATTAATAAATATTCCAAAATACGTGTGTATGACAAACGCGCATCGGCTTTCAACCAACACGAGAATTAAACACTCAATCTTGAAATGTTTTTGCTGGCGCATTGCATCGTTCCGACTTCGTTTGAAATTCTCCTAAACCGGTCACGTGAATCATTAGACAATTCATTACAAACGATTATCGATCGTTTTCCCGGTTGCCGCGGATTTATGACAGGTCTATCGACAATACAGTTGTACGTTGTGCCCGTGTGGAATTCAGGCTCGGTACATATTATAGCGATTCAAATCTTTACCGTTAACACATAATTTTACGCGTCAAGCAAAATAGCTGATATATAGGTAGGTATATCGTATATAACGTCCGTGACGGCCGACTGATGGCATGACAAATTGACGTATATTCGCGTTTCATCGGCCCACCCACATCGCATTCTCGCTGTATTGTTTTCGTTGTTAATATTTAGTAGCTGTATATACGTGCACTTGCATTTGCATACGACGGAAATTACAATTTGTACGAATTTAGTTTCGTTAGATTTTGCCAAACCCTTATTGGAAGTAAATGGGTGCTGTACAGGAAACATAATATTATATGCATATACAATACTATTTAATGTATAGGTACAGTTCGTATGAATATAATATTAATACGAATATAGTCACAACACTCTCAATATGAGTAATCTGAGGTTTCTATAATTTTGATCTGAGCTCCAGAAATTGTTCAAATATATATCCTAATTCTCGTGCGCGAAGACTGGGGAAACTTTTATCTATAAGTATGCAATAATTTTCCTTCAATATAAACATAATTATTTGTTACATATTCATTTATCGAGTCAAATAAATAAATAAAATAAATATAAATCAAATAGTATATTAAGTATAATAATAATATATAAGATTAATGTATAATATATACGTACTTATTGCGTATACCTATATAATATTAATTGGTTTCATATTGATGATAAAAAATTTGATAACAGTGATGACATTTCTTCAAAAAAATGTTATGATAGATCGATTCTGTGCAGGATACACAAACAGTACAGAGAAACATCATAAAATTTTACTTTCTAGTTTTTATAACAAGGATCAAACTAAGACGGGTATAAAAAATACAATCCAATAATGTGTCGTTCAAATTAACTCGATATACCAACCATTACCTACGTACTCTTTAATGCTATTTTCTATCATCGCCCGATATAGTATTTAATGTTATGAAACATTTTGGCATTTTACACAGCTCAATGCATAATTAAAACTGAATACGGATTTTCCTCAATGGATATGAGCCAATATATATAATATATTAAATTATATTACCACATGATGACCATCAGAACGAATTCTGTGCCAAATGTAAACGCAAATGTTCACAGAAGACAGTAGTTTTACGTTTCTATATACCTATGACTATATAAGTAGGTAGGCACTGGTTTAGACTTAGACGAGTACCTATGGTGACTAGTCTATAGTAATTTAATATATGCCCCCTACTTTTTACAAATCGGCAATCGCACATTATAAATTCCAATAATTTAATTTTTTAAATGTTTTAAGTTACTATTTGATGATATCTAATTAAAAATATTACAGATTATTTCCGAAATAAAACTCGACATACGGTTACCCTCACGTGCACCTATAAAAAATTTAAAAAATAATTACCTACGGACTTAAACTTCTGAAAAGGTTAAAATTAAATCTCCATTGAATCCATATACATATTGTAACTTTTTTTTAATGCTATAGAACTATAATATACAAGTAGAAAAACAAGTTTAAAGTAATCTATATTCTACTCAAATAAGCATACATTCATCATACTCTTCACTAATCAATATATTACTCAAAAACATCATAGGTACTCCTACTAGTCCTACTAGTTTTAAGAATTTACCATTTAGCCATTTAGACAGGTATCAGGTATACCTAAGAACTACCTCGTATATTACGTATACCCAATATTAATATAGTAGTACACTGTATATATTTACAGGTGTACGGATGTGGAAGTACCTTATAATAATGTTGTGTTATATAGGTACAATAATATGATAATAATAATATGCACCTAATAAAGAATATTTTTACGCTCGTTAGGGCCAATGACGTGAGGATATGATATATAGACATCACGGCGGCGTGCGCCGTCATCGCACGTCACGTGTGCGTCGTGCACTCGTGCTCTTGTGTTGCGTGTTTATATGCCACGTATCTAGTTATGTATTATAATATGTGTGTTGTATAAATGGCGATAGACCGATGTAGAGCTTTAATATTTTCCCATTATTGACGAGTGACGGCAATGGCCCGGGGGGGGGGGGTCGTTCAACTGCAATGATAACACTATCATTATTATTATAACGGCGCGCTCCATATTCCGCATAATGGGTACCTAATATGATTTTATTTTCCGTTCGTAGGTAAACCGTAAACCTCGCCGAAAAAAAACACCAACCGTAAAAAAGTGGTGAGTGATTTTGACAGTATACGGCCATAGGGAAATATTTATTTTATACTTTCATCATAATACTAAGTGTATTATACACTACCTACGACTATAACTGTTGTACGCGACTATTAATATACCGAACTTGATCCGTCTCAACCCAGCCACTCAAAAGCCGATTGTTCTTTTAAAAGCTCTTGCAGGTTGTAATGCGTTGTACGCTCCGACCTCGCCATAATGTACTCGACTTGCCCCGGAGCGAAATTCCAACGAAACACTGTGACAGTGAAAAGTGCCGAAGCAGTTCAAATATTTTCAAATTCAAAAGTAGTTTACCGTCCGGCTTCACTGTCACCGAGACCGTATCTGCCAGGATATATGCGCCTAGAGACAATGATTTTTTTTTAACGGCCCAGTATACACCAGTTTTTCGCGGAGTCACTGTCAGCACACCGAATTCGTCTTTATTTTCAAACACGCGATGCGCACATACATCACGCAGAGACCTTCGCTAACGCTCACCTATAGCTATGACCTATCACATATACTCTTATTGATTAAGTTGACACAGACAAAAAAAAAAAGAAAAAAGAAAAAACGTATAATATGATACTTTGATTGATATAACGGACAAAACTATTTGGCGCTCAAAAAAGCAATCGCCTATAGTGCCAAATGGCTATAACCCGACCTTGCCCACCGTCACCCACTGCAGTTGGCCATTTACCCACAAATTTGATACGCCAATACACCAAATTGTAAATATTAGACAAACCTTTTTTCACTTTCACCTTTGTTGTCCGATATCTACAGACACATTTTAAACCTATGCGTATATCTAATCGGCACGCCACTGCAGTGCACTGGCATCTATAGGTATAGCAATATATTATATTATAAGTGCCTAGCATATCTTTAGGTAGGTAATGGAACATCGCCGATATGAACGAGACACGATGTGTGTCACGTGAAAATGCAAATTTGCTATTCAAGCAGTGCTCGCAGACAGCATTCACAGTAAACCTATATAGGTACGCATTTCTATAAGTACGCGCATTATAAGCGCACAACACTTGTGTGTCGTGTATTATCATATGCGGTCAAACAGACACTCGTATTGTGTACAGGTAATGGCTGGTAGGTACCTACATCGTTCACGTGTGTTACGTACACTCTCGCTTTGTAGAATATAATACAATGCCTAATGTAATATTATAATAGTAGGTTTACGCGTCGGTATGATTGATGCACGATAAACTACGACACTGCGGATACGTATAATATAATGAATGTACAGGGTGATCGTTTTTAAGTGCAGTCGATGATCATCATTTCGAACGCTAAGAACATATTTGAAAATTAATATACTTATTACTTACAAAATTTGAATTCATTACAAAATAACATTTTTTGAAATTGAAAGTATGATCATATATTTTTTATACATTTTTTTTTTTTAAAGTTGTTTACTTTTTGAATGATAACATGCATTTTGAATTTCATATATCTAGGTAAAATATTTTCCTGAGAATGGATATGAAAAATCCAATTTAGTTTAAATAACTATTTAAAAGTATTGATGATGATAGTAAAAAAAGTGGGCAGCAAGTACTGGTAAGTAAATGGTAGGTAACCGGTCTGATGCATATTATTATAATATAGGAGTCAATTTTTGGTGTTCCTCATAATACCTCATTATTGAACGGGTCAATATTATATAAATGTTAACTTTGGATTTAATGATTAATCATTACATACGAAAAACGATTCTGAGTGGAGGCACCCTGTCAACCCATTTTAGTAATAAATACTAAGTATATATTATAATATCAGTAATAAGGTAGATTAAATAATTTGTTATGAAAACATTGCATTTTTATATGATTAATTTCTATAATAGCATAAAGAAAAAAAATAATATGTTCTATGATTAGGTATTATATTTAATAGAAACTTAATTTAGAGCTATTGCATTGATTAAAAAACAAGTATCAAAATATGAACTAAGCTATGATAATTATGATAGTTATTTTTTTAGGAAAATCAATTTTGGTTATTTGATTGAGTTCTATAAATACTAACCCTACTACACCTAACTTGATTATCTATAAAATATGTTAAAAAATTAACATTATTTTAAATCAAGACACCTATTACAAATACAATTTTCAATTATAACTTAAATGTTTTACAGTTTAGATAAATACAATATACATTTCATATGAACTATCTAATTATTTAATATTAATTAATATTTTATGATATGAACATTTATAAAATGTCGACGCTGGTACTTTACGAGTATACCAATTACAATAATTTTCTGTTTTAACACATATAAAAAATGGATATTTAATATGAAAATTTAAAAATGCCCATTAAGTCCTATTATCCCAATATTATTACTTATATAAGTAATAGTCAATCAAATTAAGTTAACCAACATATTTTGAATTGGAATTATTGAAATTATTTTGCATACTCTTATGATAGTGGTGAATCATTTCATTTAAAACTATGAGATATTTGGGTGCATTGTTCAAGTTAGGTTTTCAAAATGTTAAAAAGTTCAACCAAAAATAGGATTGGATATATACTTTGTAACCACTTTAATTAATATTAAATGTTAGTCTTTTTTTTAAATCTTTTGATTTATGAGGCTGTAATGTGTATTTTATGCAGTAATATTGTATTTTAAGATATTTTTTAATTTTTATATATTTTGGCAATTGACAAAGTCAACGTAGGAAAAGTAATTGAACATTAAGTGTATGCAAATCCTTTATTGTCATAACAATGCTCCACCCATCATTATTCATTAATATGATAAACGATAGTGTTTAATGAATATCTAAGAAATAAACTCACTAAAATTTGACTGTAAGTCACAAATCAATAATTATTTTGTTTACAAAATTTTCACATAAATTTCCTTTACTAGTTTCTACATTATTTGTAATATTCCAATTTAAATTATTATAAGAATAACTTTTAAAGACAGATCATAATTCTGATCATGATAGTTAATAATGTTTAATTCACTTTTTAATGTGAATAATTTTTCAAAGAAAATATCTGCATTAAATAATTTAATTTGAAAAACATAACGTAAGAATTATTATTATTAATTAAACAAATTAATTCTTGGGAGATACTCATAAACATTAATAGTATTTTATTACACTTAAAACATAAATCCAATTTGTATATGTTCCACACTGCTTAATACATAATAGTTAATAGGCTTGTGTGCATCTGTATGTCTTTACAATTTGTCACAGTATATGCAAATAAAATAAATGTAAATTATTAACAAATAAATGTATATATATTTCATCAAATAACAATCTAAACAATACATTTATAATGAATTAAATTCATATACATTTCAACAGTAAAAAAATGACTATCACTGTGAATTAAATTATTCAATAACATGCTGTTTGTAAGACAGCAAATTTATATAATCTTTATAAAAAAATAAGATTTTCTTTGAATACACGCAATACAAAGGTTTTTAAATACAAAAAAATACATATTGTATTATTCAAGCAAGGCATCATTTATAAATACTAACAATACTTTCTTATAGTAGAATTAATTTTGAGCATTAAAATAAATTACTAAAATTATTATTAATAATAGTAACAAATAGAACCTCAATAGAATATTTTCGCTAACAACAATGAGTTATTTAACACTTAGTAGCATACAAATTTTAACATAACAATGATTAATGTTAGAAGTACATGCCAAAAATATAAAGCATTTATTTCATTGGTTGTATCAGAAAAATGTAACTGTGCAATAGAGAATAAACAACTATTGAAGTGTTATTAAACCCTATTTGCTAATAATAAGCCTGTTGTCTCATGTAAATTTTCTGGCGTAATCAGTAAGTGGAGAATAGAAGTATTATTTTATCAAAAAAATGTTACTTTTACAATAACATACTTCACTAATTTTAGCTGTTAAATGTAAATAAAACTTCTATAATAAAACATAAAAATATACATTTTAACTAAATAATTTATGCATTATATTAATTTGTATTTTACAAATACAGGTAGTTTGTAAATACCATAAAAATAATATGTAAGTGATGACACATAGGTTTAGTTAATGGAAAGCACAATATAATATATATCATAACAGATAATATAAAAATTCATATGCAATATTGGAAATAAAGTAAGATATGAATTTTCAATTTTGATTTATTGTGTGCAAATTTGATCATAAAAGTGCAATTATTAAAATATAAATGTCATCTTATTTAAATAGATAATAAAATAAGTATAAAAAGTATTTATAATAAAATAATGATAAATTGTAATTGCAGCGAAAGGTCAGACTTGTCAAACTGCACCAATTGATGCAAACAATTTTTTTGAATCCCTGTATACAGGAACAAATCATGGGGTTAAAAAATGAATTTTAGAAGATTTTAATGATTTATTATTAAAATAAAAAATATTAAATTTCAAACAAATGCAATTATTTAAGGTGCATGTATCATCCATATCAATGTTTTAAATTTAATTCTAAATGAATACACTAAATATATTGTAATTATTAGATAAACATTAACTTGAATTTTCTGTCTATTTTTTATCCTTACGGTTTCAATTTAATGTCCAAATGTTCTTTCACACTATCCAAATACTCATTAGTATTTAAATACATTCCTTCTTTAACATTTTTTAAACCATGTATACAAGCTGCAAGATCTTTAGTCATATGCCCATCATCAACACTTCCTACACAAGCTTCTTCCAATGTATCACAAAATCTATATGATATAATAATCAGGTTAGTATTAATCGCTATGTTAAAAAACTAATCTTAATGAAATGTACTTGGTAAGTTCAGGAGTGTTATCAAGCATTGCCCTGTGCTTAAGACCACGAGTCCAGGCATAAATTGAAGCGATTGGATTTGTTGATGTTAGTTTTCCTTGTTGGTGTTGTCTGAAAATAATATAATATTTGTATATATATATATATATATATGGAATCATATTCAACAGATATATATTAACCTGTAATGTCTGGTGACTGTTCCATGAGCAGCTTCAGATTCTAACGTCTTACCATCAGGACATACGAGAACTGATGTCATAAGGCCCAAGGAACCTAAAAATAAATTATGGTAGTAAATCAATTAAAATCAAATTATTAAGAGTGCTATTGTCACCAACCATATCCTTGAGCAATAATATCGGACATGACGTCTCCATCATAATTTTTACAAGCCCATACAAAACCACCATCTCCTTTTAATGCTTGTGCAACCATGTCATCGATCAACCTATGTTCATACCAAATCTTAGCTGCTTCAAATTGAGACTTGTAGTTCCTAAAAAAAAAATAGTTCAATTATAGTTCAATCACTCAAAAATAAAAGTTGTATCATACTTTTCAAAAATGTCTTGAAAAATGTCTTTGAATCTTCCATCATATTTTTTAAGGATAGTATTTTTTGTAGATAAATAAAGCGGCCATTTTTTTGACAAAGCCACCTTTTTACAAACATTTATAATACATTTGAAATAATTGATAAAATATAGGTATAATTTGTTTAAACAAACTTGAAAACTGGAGTGAGCAAATGAAGCTATTGAATCATCCAAATTATACATGGCCATCGCTACACCAGGAGATTTAAAATCAAATACTTTAAGTTTTTCTACTTGCCCATTGTGATCAGTAAAAACTAATTCCAACTAGATAATTGAAAATAAGTATGCTTATTATTTTTTTATTTTACAAAAAAGTAATTTGGCTATCTCCCAATATACAGTCTGCCACTGTTTTATGTATTAGCTAAACATATGAGTATAGCATGTGGTCTACCAATGGTTTGTATTATACTACAACTGGGATTCACATCATTATGATTATTGTATTATTTATTATTTTAAACCAATTTATAAATATAATTTTATACCTCCTAATGATACACATTTTATCTTTATATCTGTGTTCGTGTTATAAAATCAATGATATAGATTTTTATAAAAAAATATTATAGAATATTTTTAACTATAGAATCTAAGGTTATTAATAATAACTAATTATATATGTTTTTAAATCTATAGCCATAATAGGTAGTATTTTTATTTTATCATTTAATAATTTCATGTAAAATCATGAAAATTAAAAATTGTATTGCCGACCACATACTATACTTTTATAATTATGTATATACATATATTGCATATTAGGAGATAGCAAATAGTTCAAATTAGTAATTACTAACTTGGCCAGGCCTAGTAACTAAGTAATCAGTAGCTTTGTATTGATCACCATGTGCATGTCTGCCAATAACAATAGGTTTGGTCCAACCAGGGACCAGCCTAGGAATAGATTTACATATAATTGGTTCTCTAAACACTGTTCCACCAAGAATATTACGAATTGTACCATTAGGACTGAGCCACATTTTTTTCAATTTAAATTCTGTAAAATACAAGTAATTAATTAATAGTAATCTCAAATGTAATTAAAATATAAAGCAATTTTTTATACCTTCAACACGAGCTTCGTCTGGTGTAATTGTTGCACATTTAATGCCCACATTATATTTTAATGTAGCTTCTGCAGCATCTATAGTTACTTGATCATCAGTTGCATCTCTATTGGGTAGACCAAGATCGTAGTACAAACAATCTAACTAGGAGTTAAAATGAATTACATAAAATTGATGCTAGCCAAAAACAGAAAAATTCTTTATAATAATTTTTGTAAAACAAACTTTGATATAAGGAAAAATTAGTGTTTCTTTTATTTTTTCCCACATAATTCTAGTCATTTCATCACCATCCATTTCAACAATAGGATTTTTTGCCAAGATTCTTGTTGAAGCTGTGGCATCTAAAATATAACATAAAAATTAAATTATATAGGTACATACTACTTAATTGCAATTTATAGGTTTTAATTTTATAAATTTTGAAGGAACTAATATATTCTATTTAATAAATAATAAATATAGCATATTATTATTAAATAACTTAGTACTTTTGTGATATCTATACATTGTTTTAATATGCTGTGTTACATAAAAATTATGATTATTTTTGTCTTCTTAAACATAAATTTTATAGGATCAGTTATTGTTATTTTTTCAAAAAAAAAATACTTTTTTTTCTATGAATATTTTTCAAAATTATCTATATTATTTTATGAGGTTCATATGAAACACTGTTTAAAATAATGGCATTTATACTCAATTTTTAATATTATTGGCTATTAGTTAATAATTTATTAATAAACTGTAGAATATAAAATACATATTACTTATAACCTAACTATTACAGTGATTATAGTAACAGATAATGTAAGCTAGATTAATTCAAGTGTATATAAATACTAAGTATCTATATCATTAGTAAAATAATAATTTGTGACCTATTTTTCTTTTTGTGAAGCAATAATGTACACTTTGCAACTTTTGATAATCATTTACATATCACATAGAATTTAATTTCTGGGATTTATAACCAAAACCATAATTTTTTAAACTTAAAACTCTCATTATAATACTTATAAAATTCTTAAAATCTATTCATCTGCAAAATAATGTTAAATTTATAGGTACAAATTAATTATTTTTAATTAATCTTTAAAGTGAATTAATAGACGTTGATAATAATTTGTCTTCATTTTATAAATTAAAATAGTAATTATAATAATATTATGACTATTTATTATAATCCATAAATCCAAAATATTAAAAAAAAAAATACAAATTAATTAATGTGAAATTCTGATAATTTTTTTTTTAATTTAAAAATATTTTTTATTATAATTATTAATGTAAATGGCAATGCATATTATAATGTAAAGGATAACATCAAAGGTTTCATGTTAGTAAATTAAAAATTAAATAGGTGGATTACAATGAATATCTAACAAAAAGTATGATTTTACTTTAATTCCACTGATCGGCATAATAATTTATTACTACCTATTTTTTTTTTTTTTTTATTAAATACAAATTACAAAGATGTTAGATTACAATTATATACTCAAGTTATAATATAATATGCTTAATTTTAAACCTCCGGGTTACCAATTTCAATGCTTTCAAATGTAGTATATTGTTGACTAATAAAAAAAAATGATCCATAACTTGCTTTATTATTACGTGTAAAATAATATTTTTGTAAAAATAACCTCAACACCATAGCTAATAAAAATTGGATGCATCGGAATCATAAACCAAGCAAATACATTTTACAAACCTATACTTGTGGTCAATGATTGATTTGTGAGACCGATTACAATACAATTTGATAACAAATACACTACGAGTAAAATCGATTTTAATCGTTGTATGAATTTGTTATAGACTTACAATTGCGGTTACGAGCCAAAGCAGTGGATTTGGCGAGTCCAGCGGTCAAACCCAATAATTTCTTCGCCATGATCAGGATCGGACGATTTGTACGACACTACGTTGGTATTTTTAAATCTTGTCTAGGATGACTAGAACTAGAAAGGCAAACGACGAGTACTAATCACGAGACGAACGAATTCGACGACTGCTAATCGCGGACGTAGAACGTCGAACTGCCGAGTCTCGAGTGTCGGCGCTTCGGCGACCGTGGCGGACGTCAACAACAACTCGATACCTACTCCAGAGTAGCAAAGTCTGTATTATATTGTATATTTTATTATTTACTTACTACTGTTATTATCTACGGACTACGGCCAGTTTTCGGTTAGCTCAACAGTTATATTATCATGATAATATTGTTATTGTTTCGGTCCGACGTCCGATCGACTATTAGTTGATAACGCGTGGTAGACAAGACCAGTGTGACCTACGCGATATGAGTGAAACTCGTCGAAGCGATGAATTGCCGTCTTCGTCTCGAAAAAATCATTTCTATAATATTGACATTAGTTAAAAAAAAAAGATAATTATTAAGTAATTGTAGTTAAAAGTTTATACAATAAAAATTGTCAATTGGGTAATCATACCTCATAAGTCATAAGTCTTAAATAACTTTTAATCGTTAACCAAAAGGAGGTACAGTATAAAATTAAAAACTCAACAAGGGAGAAGTACCTAAACGAAATTAAATAAATCATGTTTTCAACAAAATCGATAAAAATACAAACAAACTAGTAAATTAAATACAACATTTATAAATATTTAAGTTTTTTAATTAACATTTTTAAACATTTTTTTGAACTAAAAAAAAAAATGAGAAAAAACGTATAAAGTCATATATAATTTATATTTTATGATATAACTAAATGTTTTATGTTTGAACTGTTATTTTAACACTAATTTATTTGTAAAACTATTTTTTTTTTTAGCTTTAGGCACATAATTTAATAATATTACAGTATATATCTCTGTTCCCTACAGCTATTATACCAAACTCTAACTCTACCTACCTTTATTGTATTTGTAATTCAGAAAATAAAAAATTGGTATTATTAAAAAGTATGATTAGATATTCATATTTTATCAGATAATAAGTAAAATGATTATTGTTCACATTATTTTCTTTGTAAAAATAATAGGTATTACCTATTATAAATATTTATAAACGGTTATAGGGAGATATATTTCCGGTCCCCATTTAACCACCACTGATACTTACATTTATATATATGAACAGTCGACAGACTTTAATAGTATTTTGGAATATTCATGTAACTACTGACTTGCTCGTCTTGTACGATTCTTAGGGGATGATGTATTGGTTTGAAAATATATATTGAGCCTTTTTCTTGAAAGATGTTTTTTGTGTTGTACAAAAAGTAATTGTACTTGGGAATTTTTATACAGCTTCTTCTCATTAATATCAATCGGAAAGTGTTGTAAATAGCAACTAATAACAATATAATACATATACGAAATACGTTATACGTATACTATTATTAAGTTTATCGAGTGTTTATGTAAACATAACAATTTACTAAAAGATAACTATTTTTAATTTTGATCATTATTACACAAAAATACAAAATCCAAAATAAAAACAATGATATTTTTTATTATAAATCGTTAAAACTTTAAATGTACTATGGCATGTAAATAAACCATTTTTTGTAGTTTATAAGATATGTTTCAAAATATTATTTAAATAATACAAAAATGCCTATGTACCTGCTGTTACACTATTGTTTGAACTTTGGACGTAAATTTTAGCAACAAAACAAAACTTCATAAATTTCATGCTTAGTTAAGATTTATTAAAATTTAAGACCTTTCAATAAATAATAATATTATCACCATGATAAAATAACATTTGAAATGATAAAATAATATTTTATCATAATTAGCGCGTTGAAAGCTACAGAATAAAATGTACCTATTAACCTATTGTTTCAAATCTAGAGAATATAGTGAGAATTATAGCGAGGTTACCTACTTATATAAATGTATAACACTATATAGAGGTATTCACTATATTTATGCCAAAACACCGTAATTATACCTTATTTGCATAGATAAAAATTTTATTATAAATTTCTTTTGTTTCTATGCTGTTCTGGTTTAAGAATCGATTTTTTCGTATGGCGTGTTATATTACATATATCTAATATTTTGATACTTACATATATATACTATGTACTGAATACCTCAATGAAATATGTAAATAGGTCCCGAGTTTAAAGTCGAAAGTAGGTATATGTATAAGTGAATATTATATTATGTATACACAGTTTAACATTTTATCGATAGTACACGTAAATATAACAGCAATTTGCTATTATAAAGTTAAAATATATTTTTTTTTTTTTTAATAATAAACAAGTATTTTATTTTGAACTGAAATATATTTTAAAAGAAAAGATTTTATATAAATTACCTAAGCGTTATTGAGAAAAGAAATGCATAGCAAATTTAAAATATACTATTTTATATAAGATTAAAAATACATTTAAAAATAATATGGAAAATTAATTGTTAAGCAATGAATATACAACAAATTTTTCAATAAAAATAATAGTTATACGTTCATTACAAGATAAATGCGTACAGTCATTTGCAGTAATTAGGCTTAATAGAATGGCACGCAGAAGACGGTCGTCTACATATTAATTATATTTATAAAGAGCCTATTGAAAAAAAATTTAATTTATAAAAAGATTCAGTATAACATATAGCAGTATATTGTTTTATGTTAATAAACTAAAAATGAATACTTGAAAACTACGTATAACTAAATTTTTTTCAACAAAATGTAAATAGAATTTGTGTATCTCAATAGATGCTAGTTATATCATATAATATATTTATAATTTTTATACTGTCAAAAACTCAAAAACATATTATACCCTTTAATAACATCTTCGTTAATCAAACTTAATATTTATAAAAATACCCAATTTTCTTGATCAATTTAATCAAATACTATAGATTTTTAAGATTTTAAGAGTTACTTAGGTATATAATATTGTGTACACCGAAACATTGTATTCAATAATATGGTCACGCGATTTATATACCATTAAATGTATAATATCGCGTCATAAATACACGGTTATTCTGTATTCGTGGGCTTAAAAAAAGTATTTAAGTATCTGATAGCAAAATTAATACTTAGTTTTAGTATATAGTTAAAGTATTTGAATTTATATTAATATAAAAAAAAAAATCAAATTATTATTAGACATAATTATATTATAATTATGCTATGATTAAACCTAAAATAATTTGTTTTATACATAACTACTATACTACCTAATATATTACGGATTAATATAGCCAACATTGAATTACGTTAAAATTATTTATAGTGCTTAATTACTAAATATAGTATGCCGTACGACTATCGGGCTATACATTGATTTTTTTAACTCTGGTGGTTCATAAATTGTGCTTTAACACACGTAAAGGAATAACACGAATCAAACATTAAAAGTTATAAGACACGATATTATGCAATAGCGCAAATTGCTCGATGAATAAAAATTAAAACGCTAATAAATCAAGAAAACATTTCAAGTTGTACCTAAAAAAATAAAACGTTTAAACGATTCTGCATAATGTGTTAACATATACAAACAAATAACAATATAAATTAGCAACAATATTACAATTATATTTAACCCAAATAGTAAAGTAACTGATATAATTAAATTTTAAAAAGTACTTGTGAGTCGTTAGTGGTACCTACATAACTATTGCAATTAAACCGTTTAATATTATTGTATTAATTAAAAAATCCCAATGTTCAGATAAGCCGCTTTTTTCAAAAATGACTAAATTGTTAGCGACATGTCATACTGTTGAAAAATTAACAAAATTGTAAAATTAGTTGTCTATTGTCTTTGCCGCATACAAACTGTAAATCACTAAATCATACATAAATACGTAATGAGTAATGTTTTTATGTAAATAATAGGTTATAACCTCCTGCGAATTGTAAATATATATAAAAGACAGCAATTTAAAATATAATGTATGTATTATTATATATTGAACAGCAATCATATTATATTATGTTTTATAAACAAATATACAGGTAGTAGATATTTTATATAATTCAGTCTGTATATAAGACACAAATTTTATAGAAATATAATAAAGTTAATTACAACAACAAAAAAAAAAAAAATTTAAAAGCTACATGATTATTTTTATACAATTGTATGTGTTTATATATAATATATAAGATCTACACTTAACACATAATATACCTATATGACTAAATTTAACACAATAAAAAGGAATAATGTATTTATTTATATACACGTTTTATGACGTATGTATGTATAAATGTAATAATATAAAAATACCTTATGTTATAATTTTGATCTTATCACATAGTTGTTATACTTAAGATTTTAGTTTAATTGCTAATGATCGAAATATCTTAAAAATAAACGGTTAAATTGTCTTCTCTTCTCGTTTCTTCGACTGGAGTCACACTGACGCTCGGGTCGATCTCACGCTATCAACAAAGGACAAAATAATAAATAATTAGACGTCATACTTACAAAACCACAAAACAATTATTCAATAATAATACGAGTATATAATTATATTATTGATAAGTTTACATGTCTCACGCAGTATACCTATATAATGCTGTTCAACTATTGTTGTATGATGTATGTACATTGTACATATAACAAGAATATTTAACCGATCCGTCGTTATATATATATACCTATGATAGCAGACCTGCGTCGATAATACGTCTAATAATGTCATACCACAAAATAAATTTATAATAATATGATACAATATATAAAATTAAAATTTTGTTCATTTAAATAGAAAATATTTTAAGTATTATAATATAAACATTAAAAAAAAATGTACGTGAACTCTACGAATAATAATATTCTCGTTTGCCATTTTTATTAATAATTGAGCCACATAGTTAACATACATTATATGTATAATATATATATATATATATAAAGTGATTATTTAGTAAATAATAATTTATAATAATAGTATTTATCAATTATTTATAATATTAGATAATTTAAAATAAAAGTTAAAATATACATAATATATTATACTCATACTCAATAAAAAAAACCATTACCTACACGTTTTCTAAAAAAAAATACGTAACGTCTAAGTTTTTTAGTGATATCAAATTAGGTTCCTATCTAAAAACCTTATGAACATTGTATACTGCGTGTCGTAAATCACAAAACATTTAAGTATAGTTTCACCTTTACTTTTATAATAAAAGTAACTATGTAATTAATAGATAGATTGAATTCACAACCTAAACTTGTTATTATCTGGTATCTACACTATAGTAATATAATGTACATATTATACTACGTATAATCAATGGTTTAATAAACTTAATTGTTAAATTTATTTTACTTTATAATTTCACTAAAACATCTCGTTTCCTTTATTGGCCATAATAGTATAGCCAGTAAGACAATTACCTAGGTAGTAGGTACCAACTGTATAACTTGGTGGTCTCGAACTTAACTTTCTATATTGCTATTAGATTATAGCTGTTTTAGTGTTTTATCTGTTCATGATTCAAATTCAACAATTAAGAACTAAGAACTACAGTGGTAGGAGTGGTTCAACAAAATAAATGTAACTATACATATAGTTAACGAATGTTATGCTTTGATAATTTCGTTAATTTATTTTACGTTACATACTATTAGCCTGAATACATATTCTAATATATTTTTGAAACAAAATTATTGTAAAATATAATTTGATTAAGAAAAAAAAATTGATGATAATTTTAATATATACGTCAAGGGCTGTTTCATGTTTGAACTCCCTTTTTTAAACTAATACCAAAATTAATGAATATAATTTACAGAAGAATTAACAGCAATTTGTAATTATATTATATCCACGTTATTTTGAAGTTAATGCCACTCCTGAGTCTAAGGAACTACATATATATACATTGCAGGGGTCGGGAACTTGCGGCTCTTTAGAAAATTCATCAATATATTGAGGCTCGTAAAATATAAATTATATTATACCTGCGTTATTATAGTGATGATATTTCTGAACTGAATAATATTATATTTGTATAAACAATAATAATAATAATTAATTAATGAAATAAGGTATATTTTCTAAATTTAAAGCGTATTACTATGTTTTAATGTCTACCAATTTCTCAATGTAATAATAATACTATCTTTATTTTAATATTCTATAATTTATACTAACAACTACAACTAAAAAAAAAAAGGTTTTTTAAACCATGTGCGGCTCCCTGGACATCATGGTTTTGTAATTTTTTGAAAAATGGCTCTTTCCTACGAATAGGTTCCCGACTTGATATATTGCATATTTGCATGTACCTATAATTTTAAGTTTCTATACATTTAAAATTAACAAATTGTTTTTAAATGTATTAACTGTATTAATAGAAAACGTTCGGCTTAAATTGATAATTAAAGAAATAATTTTAATTACTTATCTAATTATTGTTGTAATAGATAATAAAATGTATAGATAATATACTAATAAATTGTATAGTTGAATTTAATAATGTTATTGTTTAAATACCAGTTTAAAATATAGTCTTAAAAATATAGGCTTATAGTTAGCCAAAAAGGGCTAATTGGTGTTTTTGGTCAATCATTTTCCGTAAATAGTATTACTTCCACGAGATCTTATACATTAATTATCTATAACGAGTAGCGACTATAACCTTATTATTTATACTTAAAATTGATTTCTAAATTTAATATGTGTACTTCGATGTCATATTATTGATTAAATATACTTAATTAACGGCCATAGGTATCTAATTTTGATTTATTTTACATACCGTCATGTGAGCACACGAATTACGATCATCCCAGCTGAGCTTCTTAACACGTTTAGGGATAGCCTCGGTAGGCCAATGGGGCATTCTAGAAAATCTGCTCACTGGACTTGGAGTGGCTGTAGTCGTAGTGGTCGAAGAACCAGCAGGTGATCGGCCACCACCTCCACCACCCCTGGGAACTTGTGGTGGAGCCGGTGCAGGAAACTTGTGCCTAGATCGAGGAAGAGTTTGCTGTACTGCGCCCATTTTAGCTCGACCATTTCCATTAGTTGTTCCAGGAAACATTCTAGTTGCTATAATCGTCAAAAATTATGGAATTAGCAAACCAATATCATGTAATATTAATCGAGTACTTATATCAATAAATTACACTTCGCATAATGTACCTATATAAATATGTTTTATCCAACAATATAATATGGTATTTTATACAGTATGGTAAATACATTTGTATTTAAATAATTAATACATTTCAAATAATTTTTTGAATAATATTTTATTAAAATAATTGAGTATAAAAGTTATTCGAATAACCATTATTGAAAATTATTCGAATACTTTTTTATTTAAATAATTATGAAAACATTAATTGAAAAATTATTGAAATAATAATTCTGCCTATTCATTTGGTAATTTAATTTCAATTTTAAATCATACTATTCTGGAGAAAAAAATACAAACTTTTAACTGTCGCAGTGTATAAAGGATCGGCAGAGTCTTCTTTTGGATTAAATAATGGATTTTGCATTTTAGTACCCACTCCAACTAAACGCTTTTCGTCATATATCGGATTGGTACGTTTAAATCCTTCAAACTTAGTGCGTACATCAAAATTAGTTGCAGTGCCAAGTTTTGGTCGTTTACTAAAAAAAAAAAAAAAAAAATTGAGTACTTAATAAATGAATTATAAGTAAAATGTTTTGTTTTATAAAGTAAATTAAGTACTTTTTTTGAATATGGACGATCAATGCAATTATAACTAAGCTGAGGACGCCCAAAATAACTCCAAATATCACGAATACTGTATAGCTATTAGTAGATGTTCGACCAGCAGACCTGACAATCGTATCTGGTAAATGTACAATGACGGGCACTGAAGCCTATAAAAAATATAAAATATTATAAAATACAAATTAAAGAAAATATAAATCAGACGCCTACTTGTCTCGGAGGAATTCCAGTGTCTGTAGCCACAGCTACCAGATGTGCCGTGGAAGTATGAAGATCTGATAAATCGCCTAGTACAATATCTCCTGAATCTTCAATGGTGAACATTCTAAAATATGATCAAATAAAATAGATTAAATTATACATTAATCTTGAATGCAATTTTAGAAAAATAATTATATTTATTATTTTAAATGTGGAGTAGTAGAATGTGTGTTAAGTTTGATAGTATGATAAAATAATGTTACGTATTGTCTATACCTAGATTCAGGGCCTCGGAGTGCTAAAGTAACACGATCGCCCCGATCACCATCTGCAGCTTCCACTTTACCAATCACCGTGCCTGGTAGTAATTGAGATAAAGATATATCTGGCACATAAAACTCATATTGTGGGTATCGGAATCTCGGATCCCAATCGTTGACGTTCAGTACGGTGATGTTGACAAATGCAGAAGTATTCTGAAAATTAAACATATATATTTGAAAATTTGAAAATTAAACACGTGGGTTTTAGTTATGTACGAGTGTCTACAGTTATTAAATATTTCTAATATTATGTATATTATAATATAAATAGGCACAGAATAAAAATACTATTAAATAATAAATCATATATAGATAGAAAAATGGTTGTAAAACAGAAAGTACCCCGGATAATAATAAATTATCTAAAGTAAATGAGAATAGACGTTGCACCTGATTGATAAAATAAAGTTACAAATATAATACGTCAACCGGAAAACTCGGTATGTTCCGAAACAAATCGACCGATCATACAATTGACGTCTCTCAGACAAAAACGACGTAATTAACTAGTTTCGGACCCAAAATAATATAAAATATTATACCTATTATAATATTAAATATATTTTATTTCGTAAATTAAGATTATTACTATAATCTGAGGTTATAGATTTATACGGATTTTAGTAGCGAAAAGAGATCTGTTCACTGAATTCAGTCGTATATTATGAACAAAATAGCGAAAGGCGAGAAAATAATGGAACGCATGATATGCAGAACACGGTGTATTAATCGTATTGTAAATAATATTATTTATTTTATATTATATAAATGAACAAGAGTTTGTGTTGTAAAAATATAATATTTAAATTATTTAATAATATCAGATACCTACCATAAAACTGTCGGTGGCAAAAGCATAAAACACATAATTATCAACCGTTTCGTAATCTAGTGGTTTCTTCAAGATGATATCACCGCTGAGCGAAATTGAAAATATGTCTGTATAATTACTCAGCCAATACTTTAGCCGTTTGTCTTTTGGCTTGTTGGTGATCACGGTCAGCAGCACGCTTTCCAACGGCACATTTTCCAGCACTCCCGCCTGATAGTGGTCTTGTAAAAACTGTAGTTCACGAAGTGACGTACCCGGTCGGCTTATAGTTAACGTGGCCAGCGCGTAACGATCAGCGTTATCGAATTGTGTGGCCTGAAATACATAATATTTTTTCAGTTATGCGTGCAATATAAAGTTGAATATATACATACTCGAATAACCATAGTGACCGGTTGCAACAAATCATCTTCTGGAATGGCACGTTTGACGGTAACACTACCCGAAACTTTATCCAGTTCAAAATATCGAGAGTCTTGAGTATCTAAATTAAGAAATTACCAAAAAAAAAAAAAAATTAAAATTAACTTTTAATGTATAACAATCCATATTTAATCTGATTTCAATACAAACCAGAGTTTAGGGTGTAAAAAATGTTAGCATTTATTCCGAGGTCTTGATCGTATGCAGCGATTTCTCTTGGAAACACCCTAAGTTTTGTGCCCTGGTATGTGGAACAACAAAAAAAAAAAATGTTATGAAAAAATATAGTTAATAATTTTAATCATGCTCGTAGTGAGTTCAATACATTCACGCATGTTTTTTTGCATTACATAGATAGGTAAATTGAAAATTGACAAAGATTTGTTTAAAACATTTTTTTTTCATCTAAAAAATATAATTATTTATTATATTTTTGGATACTAAGAATTTTTGCTTATTTTAAATATACTAGTTTTTAATGTTTCTGTAATGCATTAGATTCACGGATTCGATTATGATTAATCTACTGAAAAGTTTTAGTGTAAAATATTCATTACTTTGACAGCATTATCAGGTAAAGTTGCAGTATATCTTTCGTCGTAAAACTTCGGATTTTGATCATCTGCGTCAATGATGTTAACATATATGACTGTGTCTGTGTATTGTGGTGGATTTCCTTGATCCTAAAACAAATAAGTACAGGAACAAAAAGTGTATGAAGCTATTGTAAACCATATAATATATAATATTATTTGGTTAGTATAAATTTAGATACCTGTGCTCGAATGCCGATTGTAAAATTTGAAAGGGTTTCGTAGTCCAACGCTTTTCTCAACACCAGAGTTCCTTCTAGGCCATTGACGAAAACGAAAAAATCCTGTAATAATTGTCATGTTATTAATTTCTAAGTATGAATGTATTACTATACATTATCGTTATTATCGATCTACCGTGCGTCTAAGTATGAACTATCTCATACAGGATCTAAAGTGAACATCTAACATAAAGTCAATTATTTTATAACGTATATATTATGATTCACGAGAAATATGAATGTTTTTTTTCATACATTTTTGTATTTTTTATTATAAAAGTGGAGCATTATTATTCATATTTATTTTTTATACATAATTTATTTATTAACGATTTGAAAAAAAAAAACTATCGATATACTACTATAATATATACTTCAATTGTTGAATTAAGTTAAATTTAGTTTCTCCGATAGTAAAATTGGGACATAATATGTTTATGTGTTTGGGAGTGAGGCTATGATGACTCCTTACCCTATCTCATTGGATCCGTCACTATATGACTATATACTTAAGTTATGAATATACATCATATCATACTGATATCATAAAAGTCGTAAAATCGTTAATTGACTATATATACTATATTACTATATTATATTATATAGGTGTCTGGTTCGTTTATATACATATGTATAACATACCTCTAGGATTATTTTAATTCCGCCTATGAAAATTGGCTGCACAAAATACACAATCATTGTATAATATATAGTATAATATTGCGATCAAAACGTATAAGAAGCAGAAAAAAAATATTAAAAAATATTATAATATTGTAATCGAAATTTTTATATAAATATATCTGATATATCTTAGCAAACAAGCTGGTTTAATAGGTATAAGAGGTACAATATAAGGTTGTACCGACTTGTACCCACATCCGTGTATAATATAATATTTAGGGACTCGTTACTCAGTAACAATTGGAATAATATATTTGTTATTATGTTGTTTGTCGGTTCGATAAATAATAAATATAATAAATATATGTTCGACTTACTGAATGCGGTCCTGGAAGTACGGTATAGTGTACAGTGGAAAACGGACCGAGTTGATCAGCGTCGACGGCTTTGATGCCCTGGAGCACTCTGGTCCCGACCACGGTCACCTGTAATGATAAATGCGCGGAAAATTGGTTGAAAATACAAACATGGTAATATATATTATAATATAAATGGAAATAATGGATAAATAACCATAATAGGTGTATAATTGTATTAACAACAATAAAAACTTATAGTTTTAAATAAAATTACTCGTACCTCGGATATGTTGAGTACATAAGGGGCATTGACAAATATAGGAGCGTTATCGTTGGCGTCGGTGACTCGAATGCTCACGGGAATCGCAAAGTTCTGAAAGATGCATGAGGTTAGGTTCACAATATAATACTA
Organism: Rhopalosiphum nymphaeae; assembly: GCA_036289425.1. Lineage (NCBI taxonomy): Eukaryota > Metazoa > Arthropoda > Insecta > Hemiptera > Aphididae > Rhopalosiphum > Rhopalosiphum nymphaeae. The sequence continues at coordinate 175,015 of JAZAQC010000005.1, read as the reverse complement.
TTTTATTAAAGCGCTTATTCTTTTCTCTCCAAAAATAACATTATAGTTTATCGCCTTCTTACTGTAATCATTATAATTATAATTAGGGATATGGTAGGATATTTATATCATTTTTATAATCTTCGGAGCATAGTTTTTTAAATATAGGTGTAGTACATAATATATGATTTTAATTCAGATATCAACTAGATCATAAACTTACACGATTTTTATTTTGTTCCTATACTAGTTTTATGGGTATTTTCACATTTTTTTTAAATATGAATAATTTTTAATTATTTTATTTACACACAAAAAACATTTATTAGTTTGAATATAAATTGTATAGGTACATTCATATATTTACTATAATGCTATTATACTATTACAGTATAATAATAATTAATCACGGGATTTATTGAGTAGTTTAATATAATATTATAAAGATACGGTTGATTATACATACACGCCTGACGCTACTACTGATCCATATGGTAAATATTCAATATCATATTTGCTTTAATCGTAAAATATAATAATAACACAGCTGGATGAGTAATGCATATAAGATTGCTTATGTTTAATATTAAAATTTTATAAACAACGGAGTATGTTTAAATTTTACATCTTATTATTGTATATTATGTATATAAATAAATACATTTAATAACGTAGGTAAAATAAACGTAATACAAATAAAGTTATTGGATATTTTTTTTACATTTTTATCGCATTATCATTTATATTTGTTAATTGTATATATAAACGTTAAATACCCTTTGATACAAAAATGTACACCTATTATACTAATTTAGTTTTATCTTGATAAAAATTATGCAAATATTTTAAAACTAAAATAAAACAAAAACATGTATATCTATATGATGTATAAATATTAATAAAGAAAATATTATATTAAAATAATGTATGATATTATAGCAACGACCAACGAAAACTTACTGGATCGGCTGTATGTTTTCGCTCGCAGATCACATTTACGTAAACGGAAGATGGCCCTGAAATACCCTGCAATGACGGCACATACGCGACATATTAATATTATAATATTGGTTTAATGTAGCTGAACATTTTACAAGATAATAATAAATTTATAATCGTATAATATACTTCTTTATCCAATAGTTTCGTCAGAGTGAGTTCTTTTGTACCGGGCAGAATGGCGATAGGACTGTCTATTTCTTTCAGTGATAAATTTATGTTTCCAGTTTCGGACGTGTCTCCGTTTATCTTCAAAACGCCTATTAAAAATCAAAATAAATAAACAATATATAAATAAATTACAAAATGAATATAAATTGTTTTACCAATAATAGTTCCGATTGGTACATCTTCGGACACAAAGAAGCTTTCGGCCGAACCGCCGTTTTCTAAATAACATCGATTGTCCACCACAGCTATAAAAGTTAAACTGAATTAAATATTTGCGTAAAAAAAAAGTGTAGGGCTTGAATTAATTTTAAACATGCAAATGTTTATAAGTTATAATGATTATAACTTAGAACATAATATATTAGATAATATTGGAAATTATTTCTGACTATAACCATAACTATAACAACTTAATAAAACTTAACGTAATGCACAATTCGATGCGAGAATCGAAGAATGGTTTAAAAGTAAAAAATGGATACGTAGTTAGGTACCTAGTAAAAAAATCCAATGAATTCAAATTCTTTTATTATTAATTTTTTTTTTTTTGAAACCCGAGTAAAACAATGAGATGGAAAATGTTGCTTTCGCCAACCGTGACGAAAGTATGTTCCTATGTACAGATGGTAAATAAGTATATAGGCAACAGGTGCCAGGTGGCTGTTGAGGAGCTCAAGTGTATCAGCGCACTATATATTATAGGTATGTTTGGAGTAACAGGAAATCCGTTTCGGATTTAACCGAACAAATCGCTACCGATGCACGCAAGATTCTCCTCATGGTGTATAACTCATAAAAGTACAGCGTTTCACGTCAGTTATACCATATATATATATAAAGGTATATAGTATACAATATATATTATTATGTTTGTGTATGTTATTTGGGGAATGATATTTTTATACATTATCTGAAATAACTCATAATATACCGTAACGTGTCGCTCGGGAACTATTGGAATTTAGAAGTTTTCGTTAGCTTGTGATGTTAACAAATAGGTTTTGCGTTATTGCAGATAGATTCCACCACCGATTAAATAATAAATATTAAATTTATATTTTGTTATTTTGGTAATTTTGTTTAATCGTTAATTAGGAAATACAAGGTAATCAAAATAAATTAATTTCTTTTTTTTTAATGTATATGTATATAAGAAATAATTAATAAATTTATTTATTTATTTATTTATTTATTCCAATTGTTGAGTTGTTTTATCGTCGATAGCAATAAAAAGTGTAAGGATATCGCGATAGAGTGCAATATATTATCTACATTAAAATATTTAATAACACAATTGTAAAATGCGCATTTAGGTAGAGATTGATTTCAATACCTACCTATAAACGTTATTGAAACTGACCATTTAGTTTTAATTATATTATTTCAATATGTAATACCAGTATAACGCGGTTAACGGAAAATTTCAAATTTCCCAATAAAATGTTTCAGTAATATTAAAATCAAAATTATTTCAAATACATACGTATTTGATTTATTGGTCAACAAATTTCATCGAATTACTTGCTACTGCTGTAGAAATACTGCAATGTGTCGTTGTACTCTGTTTCACATTTAACTAAACGTATGTAGTTTGTACATTGTACCCATAATATTATAATAAATAATAATATATTGTGCTAGCAAATAACAATTTCTACGAACCCACAAAAATTATATGCAATGAATAGTGACTATGATAACTTCTTAGTTTAACTAGTAGGTAACAATAAATATTTCCATGCTAATATTCATAAATATATCTAATTGCTGCATATATACAGAATAAATATAATAAATAGAATTTATTCTGTGACATGTAATATTAATATTAATATAGATATAATATTTATATTTGTTGTATTTATTATAGTTTCAACCATGGATCCAATCACGAATATTCACATGTTCGACAAATATCTATATATATATATATATATATGATCAGCAGTACTATACTGTGATAGATGTTATGGTACATAATATATAACTTTTCAATTATATCATAGACATAATGTCGTTAATTTTAAAAATTTGTTACTCGTCTGTGATTTTCTCGTTTATTATGATATAATATCTTATAACCAATGTAAATACATTTAAATTTATTGACTATGTAAATTCTAAAATATTTGATGTCTGTAAAGCATTCAGGGTAAGTCAAATCACTTGTACGTGGATAACATTAATAAACATTTTAAACGGATTACAATTTCATCTTATATAAGTACAAATTATTAATCATTTATTGTTAACTGCAGCACCTATAATATGTCGATCAATTCATGTTAAACGGTTTAAACGCGTTTTTATAGCCTAACATATGTAATATGTATTATATATTTTACCTATAGTAATTATTATTTCGTTTCAGCTATGAAACACCCGATTGTTATATTGATATTTATTTACTAAGTGGATTTTTTCTATTTTCTTGACAGCTTTATAGATATTGCCAAAAGAAAACGTTGCTACGAGAGACGACAATTTCAAATTTTCGAATTTCACCAATGCCGAAACGAAAATATTTATGATTATTAATTATATAGGTATGCTAATTTCCTAATTTGGCGACACGTACCTACAACAGCTATATACATAAAAATAAAATAATAACACTACATTAATATACACTTATGTAGGAGAACTATTCAGCGATTTCGAGCCACTTGTTAAACGGTCGTGACGACTACCGTACCATCAAATTTACCACATATATAAATGATAATATACGTATGTACACAATATTATTATAATACGTCTGAGCACTATAACTTACTTTTCTAAAATAATTTTCACATGGATTCATAACGGACAATGTGAACGCTTCACGTTTTGTCGAAATCAAAAGATTATTTCGTGATCATCTTTGAACGTGTAATTGTTTAATGAATTATTCATTTCGTATGAGTAGTAGGTATGTGTACCCGAATTATAATCATATACTATATTATATTATTGTGTTGTACTGAAGATCTGATTTTCCGGATACGGTAAACATACACACTGACATATACAAACAGCACACGTATTATTATTGTTTGTTTATATTTCAAAATGCCTGAGGTAGAGTAAAATATTATGTTTGGTTCGAATGATATTTTTTACAGTTTTTAGTGAAACGCGCATAATATGTTCCGTTCACCTCCCTAACCCCCAAATGGCTAGTAATAGTAACTCGAATGGTTTATGTAGGTAGGCATTACTATATTCGTTAAAAGGATATGATTTCAACGTTGTAAGTTATAGTTATCTTTTTATTAATATTCATTTATTTTGTTGTTATTGTAAAATATTAAATATTATATAATTTTTCATTCACGCTGAAATCATTCCATTCTACTAATTCTATTTACCACTGGTGAGTTATAGATGCTAACGTGGTTCTTAGCGATATTTTTTCTTACATTTTGATTTAATACTCTCACCTAATTTTTTTTATTACTTTATACAAAAGTAATTTTAGTATAAGTACTATATTAAATCTATATCAAATATGTGTCATACGATCTTCAAAGTGAAGCTTAAACGTATTTTTCCATTAAAACCTATACGTATTTTAAGAACTGTAATAGTATTAAATTATATTCCAATTACCAGCTATCTATCTATGAATTTTTCAAAGAAATCGTTTACTCGATGTATCTTCAAACAACATGTACCGCTAAGCTGCGCTACTGCTATAATATTTGGTGAAGTAAAGTGCGATTTCACGGTAAAATTGATAGAGAAAAAAATTATGAGATTAACGGTTTTTCTTAGTACCTATAGGCATATAATAGTGAGCTAAATCGCCATTCCAACACGTATAGTATATAACTTGAGAATTATACGGTTGTACGAAAAATCTATATTTATTTCGTAAAATATAATAGTTATAATGTAGTATTTTGATATATTTTATTAACTAACTAGTATTATTACAGTTTCGATGAGTAATCAAATTTCACATTAGTTACCAACATTATAACATTATGATGATAAAAAAAATTACATATTACATACATTATACAGATGTTATATTAAAAACCGCATTGTGTATACCTACAAGCCAAAAAATCGACAATAAAGTACGTGAATTAAGAAAATTCCACCGATAAATAAAAATAAAAATATCAATAAATTTATTGAATTTAGTGCTGTACACTGATCAATAATAAAAATTAAATTTAACTTTGACAATGAGAAATTACAATAGCATCAAAACTATTATACTTAGTAACAGATTTACAAAATTATATGTAAATTGTAAAGCAAAACAAGTCTATAATATTCTATACTATTGTGTAGTTCAATAGCCGCTACCGTCTGGTTAACCGCTAATACCATGATATCAGAATAATATCAAGTTACTATAATCTGTAATCTGTTGGTAAATTTTGAATAAAAATAATAACTATAATAATATTTGAAGATGATCAATGATTAATAAGAAAGTCTTCACTTTTTAACTTATTGTTTTCACTCTAGTGATCAAATAAATAAAAAGAAAAAACTAACACTTAGCCAGTTGCTGGAACGATATCCGATGACCACAATTATTATTGTCGTAATCGAAACTTCCAATAAATATATTATTGAGTATTTCAATAGACAATTATGGTGATTTCTTTTTACATCTTTGTGTTGAATAATTATTTTAAATATTATAAAACCATATAAAAATAGTGCATAATACACGTATTACATAATACATTACTAATGCTCGTTCTTAAACAGTTTACAACAATTGGATCATTGATAAGACATTTTAGTTATTTTTTTTCTTTCTTTTTGTGTTTAAGGCGTGATTTGCACGATTTGTAACTATCCATTTATGGGTTTAATTAATTTTTATAAGCCAGCTGCTAATATTTTAATATGATCTAATTATTATAGTAATTTATTATTAGTTTTACTTTGATTGAGGTTAGATTAATATAATACTCGTATTTAGTAATTTAGTTTGGATATAATGGTTAAATATTTTTAAGAAATATATTATTATAATTCAAAATAAAATATATAATAGAAAAAAATGGCTATAACAATACAATACAGAGTACTTCTTAATATTTAAATTTTAACTTAGCTATACCAAATAAATTATTATTGAAATTTAAAAATATAAAAACCCAATATTCATCATGTGATAAAATTGTTGAATGATAAGTATAAATAATTCTTAAAAATTGTATCTATAATTGAGCTTATTTTTTCGAGTTCACGAAAATACTAGTTGATGTATATATCATCATTACATGTATACAAGAAATGTATTGAAATTCATTGTTAGTTTTTAAATTATCAGTAATAATACTTGCCGATAAATTATTTTAACTTAATATTGTAATAGGAAAACACCTAAAACGCCAAGTCCTTGAGCAGCTTAAAGCCGTCTTTTAGCAACGTTATACAGTGGACTGCATACTATTATATTTTGGGATCGTAATTGCAAGTATAATCAGCTGACAGTGCATATTGTATTACGATTTATGGGGATATAAAAACGTTGTCACGATTCGACGACCATATAAAATATATACATGTATACATCTATATAAATGACATCGATCGACCAAATCGCAATGTGTCAATTCGTTCGACTCCGGTGCAGAAATGAATCGAGCGAAAATGATAATAGATATATAGGCACTATAATACTATTAAGTACTCTGTAAGTTATTGCAAGCGGTCTGCGAATGGAGGAGATACGTCATAATATTGTAGTTGTAGGGGGATAGTGGGCGATTGAATTTTAGACTTTGTTCGTGGTTATATTATACGTACAATACAATATAGTGATGTAGAAATGTAGGCTGTTAATCGGGAAAGATGAAAACCGCGTGTTTAAAATGATGATATTGCGTAACAATGAGGTTTTGTGTTAATACGCAGGGCAATTGTTTTGACAGAAAACGCTCGTCATTTTATATATCGGTGACTATTTATCGTGGGGTTCTTTTATTCGCGACAAGTGGTGCTATTAGTTTTATAATCTATAATAATATGTACAGGTAGAATATTTTTCTGAAAATATTGTGATTTTATATGATTATCGATTAGTCTGAGTAAATAGTATTTTTATCTACTAGCAAGAATTTATGTAGGCATAGATGAAAACGTATGACTATATAAGTAACGCATAACGAATTTCGTAAAACATGTAATTCAAACGTATTGCTTATTAAATACATATTAAGTTTACCATAGTATACTAGAATATCTCAATATTTGACACGTCATATGTTATACTCATAAATATATTAGTTTCAAATATTATATTATGGCACCTGCTACAATAAATATACCTACCCTACTATTCAAAAACATCAAGTTAAGACTTAGAAATAATTTAGACTATTGTGTATAAAAGGAAATCTATTTTTATTTAAAATACCTTAAAGGTGAGCATTCGCCGAAAAGAATTGTTACTCTGTATAAATATTATACAATATTATACTTATATTATGTGTGACACTTATTTTAAATTCTGTCGGTAGCTATTATTTTGTCTTGAGCATAATATAATAATTGAGTGTTTGAACCTGCATTTTATAGAACACGCTCAAATTCGAACAACAACAGATCGTGATTTTCATTGGCGACTATGTAATATTACATAATGCACCATGCATGCATAATAATTAACAATATTTACAAACTCAAGACGTAATATTTCGGTACACCTGAATTCATTTTAATTTTTTCGACAGAAGCTTAAGCATTTTAAGAGACTTTTTAATCCTCTTAACATTTAATCCTACATTTGGGCGAATTAAAATGACTGGCTTATTAAAAAAAAAAAAAAAATACATCTGAACAACCTTTACTATTTATTTTTTGAATAATATTAACACAAATTAATCACTATATTTTTAAAAATCTTAAAGTATAAAAATTGCCAGAAGTCTACTTATTAAATTACACAACGCTTTGTGTACATTTAGAAATATAAGTTATATTTGTTTTTAGGTAAATACATTGTACAATTAAAATTACTTAATTAGGATAATTCATAGTGTTCATACCCAGGTCAATCCAGTGCAGATAATTTCAGTAGGCCATGCCTTCCCAGTCTGTTGTATTATAAAAATAGGTTAGGTACTGTAGTTTTATTTTTAATAATTAATTGAAAGTTGAAAAATGTTCTATTTCTAAAAAAAATATAATCGACACAATTTGCTTAGTGTTTTAATGATTAAGAGAAAGATAAATAAAAAATAATTTTTTGTTGTATAATATACGATTGTTTGAATAAAAAAGCCAAGAACGGGTGTTGTAAGGCACCGACTTGCATCCCTCAATTTATGACGGAAGATAGTGTTATTAGTATTGCAGTATTGTGATAAAAAAATTAAGAGCCACATTAAAATAATAAAAAAAATAAACTATTGGAAATAGTTTTACCATAAACTATTTCCAATAGTTTATGGGTAGTATTTATTTTCTAAAATTTATTAATTGATGAAACTATTGTAAAGCAATTTTTTTTTAAAAGTACAGTTTAGAGTAGACTTGATTTTTATCTGGTATAAAGATACTATACATGAGAAAATTTGAAAAATTCTTTATCGAAAAAAAGTGTTTACGAGTTTATTTAGCTCTTTATATTTTATATTTTATCAATATACCTATATCAATCATATATTATGCTTCCCTTTTAGTTTTACCTTCCGGTTTGAAAATAATTTTGTCCAATAGAAATATATAATTCATAAATACTGAATTATTATTTATTAATACATATTAAAATAATTGAAAATCAAAAATATATACATTATAACTTTGATCAATAATTAAGTGATTAAATATTTTTTTGTTTTAGAATAATTATCATAATATTCTTGTATTTAAAATCTTAATCGATAATTCAAGTCAATATTCTATAATAGATTGGAAATTTTATGAAACGCCAATATTATCAATGCTCTGCACAAATGAATTTGAGTGATGAACAAAAACATGATTTCCTTAATATTATATTTAAAATAAATGTTTCTTTTTAGTATGTTTTTATTTTATTTGAATAAAATAATTTAAGTTGTTCCTAATGAATATAATAAAATGTTATTTTTGCATAATGTTTTAAATTTATAGATGACCAATAGGCAACGGATGTTATTTAATGGAATTTCAGGTCTAACAACCCTGTAAATAACAAAGTGGGCAGTTAGTCTATCGAAATTAAAATGTTTTAAGAGCAATTCGTTAATGATAAAGTGATTTTAAGCACAATTTATTAGTGTATTGGTAAATTTTTGTTTATAATAATAGATGCAGTTATTTATTTTCAATATACATTTTGAACATATTTTTTTTGTTTTTTTATTACACAAGCCGGATGAGAAAACAATATTTGCGGTTTAAAGAAATTTTGTGAAATCTACAGTTATATTATTAAAACATTTTTTCAATTATTAAAAATTATTTGATTTCATTAAGTAGGTATGATGCACGTATAAGAAAAGGGTTGAAAATAAAACGAAATAACAAAACAGAAATAGGACCGGAAGTGACGTTACGCTTGCCCTTGCGGAACATCCGGCTGTTTCTCGACCAACCGTACACTAGAATATTTAGCTTCCACCGGGATTAGTCAGTAAGTTTTATCAAGGACTCCAGACTGATAATTTTTTCCTCAGAAACAATAGAAAAGGCCGGACCCTCTATTATATCATGTATAATATTAATGGACTTTTACATAAACTGGTCAATGGTTAGGTTTTTGTAAAGTATTATACCGCCCACATATATTAAAATAAAACAATCATCAACCGACTAAAGACTAATTAAGAACGATCCACACAATTATCGAATATCCTTCAAAATTTACTGCATCGGTGATAATCACAGTGTAATCTGCTATACACGTCAATGTAATTGAAAACAATGAAAATAACGATATATTATTAAACAGATTAAGCGGATTCTTTAAGTAATCAATCGACGATGGCATTAATACCACAAAATATCGGATTCTAGTCAGTAGATGTAGAACCCGACTTAAAGATCCGTATTATGAGTGTCAAAAATCCATACTAGTATGTACATCACACTGCATATATAAAATAAATTATGGAAATGTTATCTATCATAATTCATAAGCAACCTATTACATTACTTATGATTTACACTTTAAAAAAAATAATAATTTATAATGGTATCGACATATTATATAGACACGGATCCATTTGTAAAAAGCTTTAAAAATATTTCAAAATCATCATTTTTCTTTAAAAAGTTTGTTTTAGTAGGATGTATCAAAAGTTTTAACAGCTCAATAACGTGTATAGCTATTGCTTAATATACCACAGTGTCTTAGACTTAGAGTAAACCACATTTTTCTAAGCATAGCTATTCAACTCATAATTATACATAAACCTATATAACTAGTATTTATTTTATTTATTTAGTATATCTATATAAACCTATTGAATGAATAATTTATCATCAAATATAGTGATGTAGACAAGGATTTTGTTTGAAATTTAGCGATAGCAATTGTTTGCCTCGCATTTAGGGTTTGTAGTAAACATTTTTAGCGTGTTGATTGTATTTGGGGTAGGTTCTCCAATCTTAATATTTCAAGATAACATTTTCAAAAATGTAAATTATAATTGTAACACATTATGTGCAATTTTTACAGGTAATCAATTTGCCAACAATAAAAACAAAACGATATTTATCTTATAGAAAAATGTTATGTTTTGCTTATAATTATGTATTAATAAATATAAACGTTTGCTGTGTAATAATAACCAACAATTTTATGATTGTATACTCACATTTTTTTTCACGTACAAATGTATATACTTTTTCTTTCCCTATCCTCAAATCGATTCTGTAGGTATACCGTTAATTATAATTCAGTTGGTTCGATCGCATTCGTTTCTTCTTCTTTTTCATTTTTTTATTAGATAGTATAATTCTTTATTCTCATATAGAAAGACGCGTTTATAATATATAAATAGATACAATATCGTAATGTACAGTAAAACCTATATAATATATAATATATACACATGTATATATAAATATATATTTTATGTTTACTTACCCCGCCCAATTATACAGTTCGCAATTAGATTTGTGTTTGTTCTAAATAGGTATATAATATACTTTCTTCAGATCACGATCGAAGAAATACCTAACCTGCTGAAGTAGACGCGTATAATATATAACAACAACGGCAACACAACAACGGACAGATAATATTGGAATTTTCCGGTCAGCGCTCGTATAATGCGTATTTTTGTAGTGTGTGTGATGAGTAAAGAAATACGTCAACGGAACGACCCAATTTTGTGTATGATGTGTGCAGTCTATATATATGTGTGTATGTTACAAGAAAACTCAGAGAAAAATTGTTTTCGTATGTGTCGTTTCGCTCTACACCGTTTTATATATTATTATTATTATTATTTATTAGCGTTAGAACTATAGTACTATAATAATAATAATAAGACAGAGAAAAACGTGCCCATCTATAATGGACCGTAATACGTCACGTAATATCCTCCGGACACGTAAATCAAATAATTGGTACTACGCTGTGGGGTGTGCATAGCCTAGTTCTAGATGATAAAATAACAATAGATATCTGATAACATTCGAGTCTAAGATGATAGGATATACCATGTATCTGTATAGGTATACACGAAAATATAGACAGATACATTGATCCGTGATCTTAATAGTATAATCGCGGAATGCCAGGTACGTGTTTCCTTCGAATCCGTTGAGAAAAAAATTACACACAACTATTTATTTTATTTCAGTGTCGTTGGTGTAAAATACAAGGAGACAAAGACGAGTATTCGTTAGTTTTAATTTTTTTATAATTTTTGTCCGAGATTTGGAAAACAAAGTCAATAATATTTATTGGAACACAAAAACATAATTTAAAATTTTGTTTTCGTGAAAATTTACTTCCAAAAAGTGATTTAATTGTATACACTCGATGTATATGAAGGGCGATTATAATACGGGTGTCTTCTCTTTTTTTGTTAATAGGTGTGATGAGAAAATTTGGTTCTCCTAAAAATTTTGTCTATTTGTGCCTATATCATAGAATAGATTAAATTTAATCCTTGCTTTAATGTGCTTATATTATACTCGCATTGTACTCGTACCTAATAATTTAATTCTAATTATGCACAAATGCATATTATTACTGCAGTAATATATTATATATAAAGTTAATAATTTCAAAGGTATATAGGTAGCTGTTATCGGTATTTTATATATCTATTAAAAGTTAAACTGAACTACAGTGATAAAATAATTCGTTAATTAATCTATTGTGAAATGATGTAATAATTACACTACACAATAATTGCATGATCATTTATCACATTACGTATTATACTATTATGTTAATGTTAATAAGGAAGTATACGATTACAGACCATTACTCATTAGGTGTCGGTAAATAAATATTATACATAGGTAATTTACCAAGACTACTCACTTCATTTTTTTCTTTAATAATGCAATTATTCAAAATTTGATTTTTGACATTTTTTAATATACTTAAAAACTATATTTTTTAAAACTTGGAATTTTATCGGTGTATATAACAGTATAATATTTAAGGAGTTTCCTCAGTGTAAAAAAGGTTTGATTCTCATTGAAAAATCAGAAGTTTTTATTGCCACAGAATATTTCTTAAATAGTATAAAAAATCCCAAGTATTCGAAAATATTGTATATTTATTTATATAAAACAATATATATATTATATATATATATATATACACAATATTTATGAAACCTATTTAAGTAATTTTGAAAATTTAAAAAATTAGATTTTAAAAAAATGCTTTATTAAAGATGTGTTAGGTGATTGCCCGTAAATTATATAGTGCATTGCAAACTAAAAATCTAATTTAATACAATTTTAACACTATTACCTATATAAATAATAAACAATAAATAGATATGTACTGCAAAATATGAGTAATCAATTTTTTATACTGTTTTATTGTTCTATATACTATGAATAACATTTAAATACCATGTGGTAAATGATTAGTTTTTGAAATTAATTAAAGTAAATCTATATTTATTCTGTTTCCATGTATATTAAACTAGTTGAATTTTGTGAGTATAATTTATGACTTACGATTTAAAATGTATTTTTTATGAAAGTATAATATATAGTACATTTTGTTTTTGTTGTGATATATGCTCATATATAAATATAATAAAAAAAATCTGCGCCGAATATTATATTCCAAAAACGATATTATTATGATTGTTTCATCGTCTAAAGCCGTAAACAGAACACAACAATAATATTCAACAATACTCGTTCCAGTGTCCTCTAATAACGTTAAGTACATCCGACTTTTATTTAATTTGTTTAAGGTAGTTACACGCTGAATGCGTAAGTTATTAGTTATGGCTAACTGTATAAGATGGTAATTAAAAAATATAGAAGATGGCATTTATATTATTATAAAATATATATACCACGTCATATGCCCATTATTAGTCTATCTAGGTAGATAGCTATAATAACACAGTTGTATGAAGTAGGTCATTACGCGTATTATAGTACCGTACAAATAAGTAAAATCTTGTGTAGATTTTTAAAGTTTAAATTACTGGGCATACAATTAACTATAATATTATATACTCAGACGATTGTTTCAAGATATCATGAAATTAAACGCCAAACGAGCCCCTATGTATGGGTCAACATTTAAAAATCATTCAGTGCAGTTAGGTAGATATTATAATAATATGCATTCTAATAATTATCACGACACTAACCGTTAGTTGTTACTCCCAGTTACTAACCGTTACTCCGATCCGATTGACCATTGACCGTTGATTTGTTTTTAAACATCTTTGTAATACAAAGTTTGGTCGGCAGTACTCTTTTATTTGAATATTCTATAATGATTATGTATCTGCCTATGTCATGTTCGTGTATTATTTTAAAGTTTGTCACACTTACGACTTATCACAATAGGTATTATGACAATAATCAATCCAATTGATTTTCCCCGAAATCAAATTTAAGTTTGATTAAACGAATAGAAAAATAATAAATTTAATAAATTTAATATTTACACGCCTAAAATACAGTGTTGAACTATTGTAGATACTTAGATAGCATATATTATATTTATATATTAAACGGAGTAAACCTTGCTAAAATGAATAAATTTCATATTCAATGCCATTAAAAATTATAATATGCTTATTATTATTGTAAATCCGGATAAACATATAAACTCAAACAAATATAACAAGAATATTATTATATATCATTATGTATTGTGTTACATCGCGTGTAAACGATGTAAAATAAATTATAATTTATAGTCTTATAGACTATAATTAAATTGAGTAAAATTATTATATAGTCGGTGATCTAAAACTCAATAATATATTATGATTACATGTACTGTAGGTATAGTAAAAATCATCACTGATTAGTGATTACTGCAGTATTATACAATTACATAACTATAATATCATTGGAGAGTTTATGGTAATGTTCTGAATTTTCTACCATAGAATTACGGTTATCTCGTCCGTGGTTCGCCATCAAGTCTCACCACAGTAAACACTATTGCAGATGATGAATATAAACATTGCTTATCGCGGTATTGCCAAATTTTATGTACATAAATTATCGTATAATATTGTTTACGTAATTTTTAAAAATAATTCAAGCATTAAATGTCCAACTTTTAAACAAAACTATGAATTATATATAATATGAGCACTTAGACCTATATATAATAATATAACATTGGTAGTCGTGACAAGAAAACCGCAATTTCTAAATAATTTATTAGTATAAAATTAAATACTTATTCATGATGTGATAATATTAATAATATTAAAATCTGCTTATTGATTTATGTAACCACATAATAAAAATACATGTAAACGTACTTTTATTCTATATTTTATATTTTAAGAAAATTAAATACATTTTATCGTAAATTGTTTTACGTGATGTACTATATAAAGTAAACTTGTGACGAACAGAGTAATTTTTTAAGTATATGAAGTTAACAAAATATACCCATCCACTCATTTATTTTTTTGTAAACAAATTTTCTTGTATTCGACAATTATGCTTACAAAAAATGTATTTTAAATTAAATATTTCAGGATAGTTTAGTGTTTTAGTGGTTAAATATTTTAAAAATCATGAAATCAATATAGTTTATATAAATTAATTGTTATAGTTTATAATGTTTATATACACGCTTTCCTGTGACACTTGCAATTTACACCCCCCCCCCCCCAACTCTTCGAGAGCTCATTCACAACACTATTTGATGTTCCATTTGAGCGTCATTAAAGTAAACCTATACATATATATTGTTAGGTGGTGTGCGTGCAATATGATTTTTATAGTTTTTATATGTAACCATCTAGTACCTAGTACCTATTAAGACACATATTTTCTACCGATAATAACGTGATATTATTACTCAGTAAGTACGAGTACTTAGCATATTTTTCATTGGCTGGATATTATAAAATAAAATAGCCTTATATACTAAATATAGTGTGAAATAATTTCACACCATCATATGTCATTTATAAAACTCGAATTACATATAAATAGAGTGTCTAAAACCAAAATATGAACCCATATTTTTAAATAAAAAAAATTGGGACTTACACTAATTAATTTTGTTCTTACAATCTTAATAATTTTTTTGTTTTTAACAAATTAATATTTTTCTTGTTTAAATAATTTATTTCTTACGAAACCTTTAAATATATATTTTATTTTTCTATACGTCATATAGGTGTAATAATATATATTATATAAAAATTAAACAAATAGATTCTAAAGAATAAATTTAAAAAAAAGATTTGAAACAGTTAAATAAAAATAAAAACCTCAACCCTTAATTTATATTATTTTCTAAAACAGAACCAGAAGTATACAATTTTTATGAAATACATTAGTACTGGAATAAGATATAGAACCAAAAAAAAAAAAAAAATGTATTTGTCTGTGCTTAGTGGTTTTTAAAAGATATCCTCCCACAGACCCGCATGATCATGTGTGTCGCTGTTAATTGGTATAACACTGTCGCGGGCCTAAGTCATTCCAAACTAGAAGTTAATATTAATATATTTATCTGTCTAAGTTTAACATAACTTTATATTAATAAATTATTGCGTGTTTGATTTACAACATATTGGGACATAAAGTTCTCGAGATGTTATAAGTTATACGATTACACCTATTATAGATACCTATCATTGACGAAATAATGGAGTAGTCCCCCAAAAATCTTAACTAAACTCTCTCATATATAACACACGAACAATATACCTACTGTATATTCATATGTCTACACTTAAAATATATGAATATTCTCCTAACTTTCTCTAATAAGTTACAGGGTTATTTTTAATCAACTTATAAGAAAAATGTTTTGGGCTTCACCTCTTTTTAGCTACTATTGCCTATCCACAGTCCACTGATAATAGTCTTCTCGATAAACCAACCAGACATAGTCTTGCAGAATAATACAGACATAATAATAGTAATATATTGTAAATCCAGTTTTATTTTAACGTTTATATTCAATTACACCGTGCAGGTGTAACCTGTGTACACGATGATCATCTTACATGTACATTGTACACCGCTTCGGGGTCATTCCTTAATTATGTATGTATTTCAATTAGAAAATAAACGCATATAAAACGTGATACATATTGCACACTTTCAAAAATAGAAAGTATACGTATTATTGTCAAAATTTTCAAAAATATACATCTACAAGTACGAGAGGACGTTTTATCATGAGTCAAACGGCCAACGGTCTTATAGAAAGTACAATATGCATATAATAGTAATAATAATAATAATAACAACAATAATAATAAATAATAATAAACTTCGTTGCTCGAATGGTTTTGGTGGTATGCCGGTATATAATACAACATTGCTCTCCTACGCCGCCACAGTTGCGTCACACCGATCGCGGCTTAATACTAACACTATTATTATGTTATATATGTACATGACTGTGGCCCGTGCCCGGCGCAAATGACCAAGTAGCGCACAAAACACACACGACTGTCGGTGACTTGCGGATGAACCTAGAGGGCACGTGATTGTGTGATTATTAGGGCTTGAACGCCGCCAACCGATGCACGAAATGATATATATATCGTTGTAGTTCGTGTTGCGTCGAAATAAAAAAACTATATATTTATATAAATCGATTTCTCTTTCTAGGAAAATCGAACTACTATGGAGGAAATGCGTTGTAGGTAGGTAGTTATCGATGGGAGCCACCTGTTTTTTAAGACATAAAGATATATATGTATATATCTAAAATTGTCATCAGAAATTCGCAATGAATATATACCATGAAGTAAGCTTTCGAATATCAAATATGGAATAAGTACATTTTAACCAGCCGAGTATACGAAATCGTGAATTGCAATTGATAATTTTTATATGGAGTGATTTTTTTAACTATGCATTTTCATTATCTTGAAAAGTATTGATAAATTGTTGGAAATATTTTTTATATACTAATATAGTATAATTTTATGTTTTACAATTTAAAAAACAATATATATATATTTAAGGTTTTATCATTGCTATTTTTGATATTTCTCATTATATTATGCTGTATTGTTTAATTTTTACTTTTTGAAATACAAATATGGCATACATTTTTAGTTTGTAAATATCTATTTTTTTTCAAAAAAATGTTGTTTAAAAATGATTTCAAATTATGTAAAACAAAAATATTTTTTAAAACGTTAATACTTTATAAAATAAAGAATGCTCATTACTGCCACAATATAAAAAGAATTTTCAAAGTATTCATTTTAGTTGTCAGCAACGGTCACGACATGTAATGCGCCACGCGTGTATAGTACATTCCAAGATTTTTTAATTTTACTTATCTGTTTATTAGCTGACATTAAAACAAACATAATTTTTAATACTTAATATTTTAATTTTTTTTTAAAATATTTTTCAAAACATTAATTTTATAAAGGTACCTATTTCATTATATTTAGTATTAGTACTTACATAAATAATACTGTTAATTTTAGATCGATTGGTAATACGATGAATGTCAATCGTTTTTTATAAATTTTACTTTTATAGAAAGTGCCGTTCGAGAAAAAACTTACTATTGTGGAATGAAAAATTCTTCCTATCTACAAATAAACAACTATTGTTGCAACTAACCCATCAATTTTTTTTAATATAAAAAATAGTATAGGTACTCATATAAAAATTCAAACATAGCAAATATGGGACATACACACTTACCTATACTAACTATTATAATTATTGTTTTATAAAAGATACAATGATATAAATAAAATCAAATTGACAAGTAATTGTTCAACTTGACAGTCATTGTGTGCTCCGTTAACACAGACTTGACATTGTTTTGACAAGTATTTGAAATTAAAATCTTCAAGAGTGTTTTGCTTTCACGGAATTTAATGTCAAATATACTTTATAAAGAATATCTTCAAGTATACAAATATACAAGGTGATTCAAGGTTTTTAACAGTGATCACTGCTAAAACGTTATTTTGAAAAATACAAAAATTGAACAATTGTTTATACATACTTATAAAAATAATCACTACCTATATATGCATCATTATTGTTTGTTTATTGTCTATTAGCAATTAACTTCAATTTTTTAATTTTTTTTTTTTTAGACACAAAATTTTTTTTTATATTAAAATTTAATATTAACTATATATTCTTATCTAATTGATCAGAGGTATTAAAAATGTTGAATTTTCAACATTATTATTTTCTAATTAAATGCTTATAAAACCAAAACTTACTTTTTACTTCATTACTTTTTCAAACATTTAATGTTAACTGTTTTAGTCATTTTACAAAGTTGTTACAAAATAATACAATGTTTTGTTTTACAAAGTGTCACTTCTACAATTATCGTTTATATGTAAAATGTTAAATAGAATAAACAACTATTTTTAGGGTTGCACTTTTACTGCCTCAATGGATGTTTCAAAACAAAAACAAAATCATAATGAAACCTATATAGTTGTATTGATTCTTTTCAGAATACAAAACAAAATAATTCATCAATTTTGATAAAATACGTGCATAAAAAAATGCATAGTTAATTTATTGTAACACTTCAAGATTCAAATAAACAATCCAAAACTTTTTAGAAATTATTTGACTGTATCATTTTCAGTTTGTAATTTAATATTTAAATCATACAATCACTAATTATGACTATTTAACATTGCAATAACCGATTTCAATTAACGATAAAAGAGCATTTTTTAATATATACAACAAAGAATCATTAAATCTAATAAAATAATAATAATCGATCGATTTCAAGTTCTTAAAAATAAATAAATACAATTAACGCTAAGTATTATATATTATAAGAAAAAAAAATTTAAATATTAATTCGCAAACTCCAGAACTATTATAAATTTAATCAAACTTCCTACTGTTGTAGTTTTAGCGTTGAGACTTCTTCTAGTAATATAAAATAAATAATTGAAAAATATACGTTCATAACTTGTAGATAATTAAAAAAAAATATATGTGTCTACAACATTTTTTATACTTAATAAAAATTAAATAGTTACACATATATTATTCTCTAATATTATATACCATTATATTAACTTACTATCTCATTAAATATTATAGGTATATTATTTGATAAAAACAGTTGTTTAAATCATAGTTTAATCGATTTAAATAATAATTTGTTTGAAATTGTAATACCTAATTACACCTATTTTGTTTCTTATTACCTATGTATATATTATTTTATAAATGTTATTGTCTTTATAGCTTATAATCCATTAACAACAATGCGAATTCCGATTAGAATCGTCTCGTGGGCTTATTCCATTAAACTTTACAGTCCATTGTATTTTTTATCGACCCGCGGACTTACAATTCGCGATTACAATATGATACATTACATTATTACAATATATCGATACAATTTATAGTCCATTTATATTATTATAGGTTTGAAACCACAAGTCTCGTGTCGCGTTGCAACATCGGCGAGAACTGCTTTCGTATTTCAATATTATTTTATATTTTATATTTATATGTGCCTATCTACCAATAATATATATATATATATTACAAGTACACTTTTTCGCGCTGCCGTACGTCTACTAACGGTTTTACACGGTTGCTCGTGACCGGTCGAGACCACGCGCGAGCAAAGCCCTCCAAGCAGTATGACGTGCATTTCAATACTTTTTTACAATTTAATGTGTATCATCCCCGCTGGCTGTCCGTGTTGTAATAACCCACATACCCTGCTGCATACTTAATACTTGTGTGTGGTGTATTATGTTGCTATAATTTTCCCGGCGTCCTTACACCTAATAGGTTCATAGTTGCATTTGCATACCTAGGTATACGTAGATACCTATTATAGACTATGGTAAACTCTTTTTTTTAGGTCAGATACTTACTCTATAGTCTATAATATTTCATTATTTTCAATAAACGATTTATCATGATGTAATAAAATGTTTCAAAGATTTTACGATCATTACGGATCAATAAAAAAAAACAAAGCTTATAGATTATAGAATATAATAATAATATATTATTTATTCTATAATCAATGATATTACATAATATACGAATAGTTTGATAAGTCGTATTTTCGTGAACTGTGTGATGTATTTGACGGTACCTACTATGGATATAAAGTATATTATACAGTTATATTATATAATTTATGCAATTAAATAATTAGCATATTATAGCTATATATGTACAGTTGGAATAAAATCATTTTTACAGTTTTCGAAAAATGATTTTTATAACAATTGAGAATAATTAATTATATACTTATACGGTAATGCCTTTTAAAATACTACCTATGCATTCAGTCTTTATTGCAAAATGTTTTAAACACTATTCTTATATTCTTTATGGTTACACCTATAATGACTTTTTTTCTGAAAAATGAACTCACTCTCATTAAACAATAATTACTTCACACTATGAAAACGATAAATTTGTTGTAAAAATATTTATTTTTAACATCAGTCAACATCAGAGAAGTACTTATAACTCATTTAAAACTATATAGTATATTAGTATATATTATTATTAATTGATATAATGACAAATTTCTTTATAATTTAAGTAATACAACGTTCACTCAATTTTTAACGAAATTAAAGTCAATTTTCGTCGTCACGAATTTACAAACTTAATTGACGACGGTTATACTTTAATTATTACTAAATAATTGAAATATAATTGCGTTTCATTTCAAGACTTTTTAATTGCATTTTCTACATCGTCGTAGAATTTTCACATTAATATAACATACCTAAAGAAGTGTACTATCGTCGTTTTTCAGTGTATTATATTTTCTTTTGTGTATCCATAATGTACTACGTATTGTATTAATAACAATATAAGCTTCAACTAGAAGTACGGAGAACGCCTTCACTAAATACAGACAGTATAGTACCATTTCGACTATTTTGTGTGTGTAGTTGAATTAGCGATGATAATTAATATTTAATTTAACATATAAAACGTTGGTCGTACGGACGTCCAAGGTTAGACATCGGTCTAATATTCACATTAGTTGACTTAGAAGCTATTGCTGTTTTATTTGTCTTATATTAGGTCCGAAAACTTCAAAATCACCGGTAATAAACGTGAAATATCTAATAAATGTTATTATTTATTTATTTTTTATCACTTATTTTTCAGAAAAAAATACAAAAATATTAAGCACGGTACTCAAAAATCAGATCAATCTACGATATTGCTCAAATTATTAGTATACTCTAAATTATATTTTATTCTAATTATGTACAAGATCTATCTATTTTTAGTCTTATTAGTTATTTTTAATTACTATTATTAATAAACAGCGATTCCCTAACCATAATCATTATGATTTTTTCCTTTAATTATACATTTACCCCAATTCTGAGTTTTGGTAAGTTTAGGTATATTTTAAGAGCTCTTAAAAACATATTATTTTAAATTAATTCGATCTGTTATTCCATTTAGAAGTACCCTTTAGCTAAAGAAACATCTTTTTTTTCTAATAAAGTTTTTATTATTATAAATTATGTGTAAGGATAATAGTCTTTGTTAATAGGTTTGGAAGATACGGGAACTATGATAATTTTAAAACTATAATAATCGATTAGCATTTTATAATTTGTAAAAATTTTCTATGAATATAACAAGGCTATTTATACAAAAATTTTAATAACTTAGAAAGCCATTTGAATACCGATTAAGATTATTAGGTTCGTTTGTAATTTCAAAAAGTGCTTAAAATGAATATTAAAAAAAATATAGTTTTCTTTGGAAAAAGAAGTTAGAATTATTACAAGACTTAATTTTTATTCAAAATCCCAAGTTTTTAAAAATATGGTATAATAAGTATAATTAAAAATTTCAAAAGTCAGAAATAGAATAAATAAATTTTATTGGGATATAAGTTAAAATTGAAGTTTACACGCGTTATTATGATTGTATAATTGTCCGTAGTATTAAACATTAAAAATTGTTGAAAGTTTAAAAAAATATTATTTTCAGGTTAATGGAAAATTCCTACCTAAATGTATGAAATTGCCATCTTTTTACGATGTTATTACAATGACCATTTGTGCGGAACTTAACACTACGCGCCACGGTCTAGTAGAATTATTCTATACTCAATAATGTTTAATAGACAAAACAATGGTCTTCTAAATACGATCTGGTTCAAGCAGCAATGACTCTCGATTAGATATAATCTCGCGATTGAGTAATCCTTGTGGACTTGTGGTTTGTTAAGCATCCGACGAATGTCTAAAGAACAGAAAACATGAACCCGAACAAAGTATTTATGCAGAATTACAATGATACAAGTATATTTTATTACCTACGTATTGATAAGGATCTATATATCTAAGCCAACTACGTAACTATAACTCGGTGTAATCTAATTTGTGATTAATTACCCATTCAGAGTCATATATATGTATATATAAGAATAAATACGTATAATTATACATTATAATGTAAAATGCCGTTAGGTAATAATAACACGCGTTTCTAATTAAAATTATTTTACAGTAACAGTACAAAAAAAGAATCATTTAATGAAATTTAAGTGGGATTAATATAAAATAGGTAAACTGAATAATTATTTAATGAACATTTTGTAAATATATCGCAATATTACCAAAACAATACGTACCAACGAAATTTCAATTAAATTATAATATGAACTTATTTAATAAAATAATTAATTCTTAAAACATATAAGAACACACTCGGTAGTTTATTTTTTACACAACAATAAATTGTATTTTTATAATTACATATTAAATATAAAACATGTTTAGTAATTTTTATTGTATGTATTTACACTTTTGTTGTATGTAATTATCAAAGTAATTTGCTTTTTCGTCATTATTTTATCATCAAACTTTATTTTTTATACTACAATTTTGGGATAAAAATAAAATATTTTATGATTTACAGTGAAACATCTAAACGATTTATAACCCATATTTATTTTACTAACTGAAATCAATCAAAACTTCGATAAGTGATTAAGAAATATGAATCTAGTGGTGCTTAATAGGTATCCGAGAAATCATACGAATTGCTATAATATTTTTAAGTAAGTTATAATCATTTTAAAATGTACAGTTTAAAAAAGATTATAACTAACTTAAAAATTATAATATCAATAAAAGGCTATGTGGAGCCCTTACCTTTGAATTTTATAATAGGTCAGTTCACTTTAATATCAACACTAACAGCACAATATTGAAACTGGTAAACAAAAATTTGCTATGTTGCGCATGTGTAAGACGGAAATAACACACGTGGGTTCTACGTCCTCTTAACTAACAAAAATATTACTCGTATGTCATATAATATCAAAAAACATATTATAAATTAATCGTAGAGTTTCGATTTTAAATAGTATTTTTTTACTTATTTTATCTATTCTATATCCATAATATTTTTTAATTGATATATTATATTATATACATTTGTAATTCGAATAATTCGAGCATAAATGCAGTAGATATAAATGATATAATGATAACAATTATGTTCTGTAAACATAGTATGCATAAAAGATCTATATTGATTTAATATTATTATAAAGTCTAGGTATAGAAACCGTTTGAATTTATATTTACTTGATATTGACAGAGTATCGTTTTAATTAGATTATATAAATATATAATATAAAATAATCGAGAGCATCTAAACCTCTTTTGCTGAACACCGTTTGCGGATACTTACTGCAATAGTCAATACAGGTATACACTACATATTATGCTATATTATAATATAAGAATATAAGATTTATTATTCAAGGGAATTTCATCATTGGATTACAGAACTATTCGGACGCCGAGTTGTATTAAATATTGAAAATAAATCATCGTATACCCAATCGCGAAATGAACGATATTATATTATATTACGATGCGTATAATACATTTTAAAATAGGTATATCATAATAACAATAATATAATATACCTGTACACTGGTAATCTGGTTGGTCAATATATTTTATATAGGTACTCGAATTTCAATAATATATAATATTATATAACTTTCTTCATGATCTCCCACATGCAATTTACTGATCCCTAAATAATATATACTCGCTGGACACGAATTTTATACATGACCCGTTTTTTTCGTGTGTATACAATACGATCACATCAGGTATGTGTATATATAAAAAAACATATATAATTATAAAAAAATTAGTAATGCGTGCTGCCGCAGAGCCGCCTCGGACTACTGACAAAAGAACAGATCGTGACTATATAGATGCTTCATTACCATCTAGATTGTGTACAGTTATATTCATAAGGCACACAGGTGCAAGCGGTATACTGCTGGGAATTGGTTATTTATCTCGGGAACCTCCTACCGACCGCATTGACTTGTTATAATGTCTATTACGTATCACAATATATTATTATTATTATTATTATCATTACGAGAGGGTGTCAGTCTTCAGAAAACACTGGCAGTTTTCTCTAAAAAATAAAAAAAACACCGTGTCTGCGCTTAATTAAATAGGTACACACCTTATAATTTGGGCCTTATAACCTACGCTGTCAAAACCGAAGCAAATTTTTCGTGAATGGTCAAGCAGACCGGAAAACGGATATGGTCTGTCAAATATTTGGAACTCTTCGTCATGAGAACAAAACAATTACAATACGCAATATTATATACTATTTTGTTCTAATTCGATTGAACAATTAAAACAACACTTTAATTTTAACAGTTAATTTTAACGTTAAATGTATTGAAGTAGTATTTATTGATATCAAAACGCGCATTAGCTGATATCATTCAACAGTGTGTTGGTATCAACATTTTACATATTAACTTTTAAGATATTATCTACATAATATGTTTAATTTTCTATTATATGTAAAAAGGTTCTTTAATCCTTGCAGATTAAAGCTGATGAGCTTTTTTATTGCTGCCAGAAAATTTTGACAAAGAAATGAACGTGTTGAATAAATTTTTTAAGTCTAATTAGAATCTTGAATTGAAAAAATAATTTTTTCATAATTCATCGAATTTATCTTCAAATAATTTTTAAATTTTCAAAGACAATATATGTATATATGTATATAGGTATATTTTCCACTCAAATTACTAGATCTAAAATAATTATTTACCACATATTATGTTACACATAAAATTATTTCATATTTCATTTTGTATAAATGATGAGAAAATTTTAAACTGTGTAAAGTAAATACGAATCTATTATAAAATAATTCCATCATGCATAATTGATTTTATTATCAATATAACATTTGAATGTTAAACTATATAGATATTAGACCCATAACTAACCACGCCTCAACTACTACCTAAGTTCGAGAATTTTACTTCAAAGTATTAAATGCAATATTTTAAAACTATTTTGCACAATGTATTTTGAATGATCTTAGTATAACTTTCGACCGTTAAAAATAATGCAATGTATCTATTTATATAATAATTATAATCTACCTATTGCAAAATAATTTGTTGGTCTAAATAAAATCAAAAAACGAAGTTATAAGAAGTATTGACAATGTTTATTCCGAATAGAAAGTTATTAAACAAATCAAAAAAAAAAAAAAATAACTATTACATTTAAGAAAATAATTTTTGGTTTTAATATAGTTTATTTAAAAAAAAATTAAATCTATATTAAACGAGTAAAATGACCGCTGGGTCCTATAGTGTCCTATACGGTACTTAATTGTAACGTTTTTTTCCTATACATTCTTTCTTCCGTGACTGATTCGAGTCGGTGATTTATTGCAGAGTGTTCAGTCATAGGGAAAGCCAATAATAAATTAATAACTATTGCGTTTATTCTATATGGGTATGGTATCGTTAACACTAATGAGCCAACACATCTATTATTTAAGCAGTATTATAAACGATTATTATTACCATAATTTGGTTCCACTTAATTTTCCATAGCTTCATATCGTTTTAATTTTTGCATTTACGCACAAATATACCCTCTGGACACTTAAATAAATCTTTTTTTTTTTGATTAGGTATAATTTTGTACATTTTATTTTCAGGTACCAAAACTTCATCCGTAAAACATTATGAACATTTAATTAAGTAATTTGTAATTACACTCACATACATATTTATAATATTTTATAACAATAATAATTGGACACAGTCTTTTGTAGCACTTTTTACCGTATAATTTTGATACAAACCGGAATAGGTATACCTATAACCGATATAAACCGATAATTTTATATAATATAGCATTAACTATACTTTAGTCATCAACTTATAAACATAGTACTAAAATTACATTACAGTTTTTGTTCACTATGAAAATGCGAATGTATATAATATTATAATACATTATTTTAACGGCTGACCACTCCAACTGCCTCATCGCTCAACTTCACTCCAACCATCTTCCAGAAAACCCGCCAAAACGCCTCAAACGCAACTGGCCTAGAGACCTACTCAATATTTGAAGCATACCTACTTTTTAAGGAAATTATTTAAGCTCAGGTGCCTCTAATGTGAAGCTCCTTCATGCCTTTCAATGTCCTTTTCATTATTATGTTAAACATTTTACTTATTGTACCCCCTAGTATAGATTGTAAATATTCATTTAAATAAACGAAAAAAAAACATTATTTTATGAGTATATAATTCAAAAACGCTTATAATTATTACTTATAACAATAAAAGTTTAATTTTTAGTGTACACGCTTACCTTGGCTTCCAACATACCCCAGCCATATCGAAATTAATACTCCAACTAGTTGTAGGCATCTTTTGGTCTTAGTAAGCATTCTATACGGTGTTGCAGTAGTAACATTCCTGTATCTGCCTGAAAAAAGGTATTTAGTAAAGAATTAAATCCTAAAATAATAAATAATCAAAAACCATCAAACATAGCTTGAGTCAATAAAAAATAGTTTTTAATATTTATTGAGCCAATTATTTGTACATATTAAAATGTTACATACTATACTATACATTTTATGGTTCATTATAAGTATAGTAAAATAAATACTGAAGTACCTATAACTTTAGTGATAATTTACTTTAATGTAATAAAGGAACCTACCCCTAAATAGTTAAAACGGTATTATGTTCAGGAGATCATTTTATTTTAATTAAATTGAATTATAGTAACTTAAAAATTAAATATTATACATAGTTATTTATTTATTTTAATTTTTTGTTTTACCATATTATAGGTATGAACTAATGACCCATAAATCAAATGAATTCTACTTTGAAATCACCTCGTGTACTCGTCAACGTCATATTGTTAACAGTTAAATGTTCACGCAATATTTTGCACATGTTTATATTTTGTAACATTTAACTAAACTTATAAATTAGGTCGATATTTATTTAAATGCATAAAATTATATAATAATCACCCAAAACTTAAATTAAATAATATTATTATAACACGATTTAAGTTAAAGTACGAGAAAAAAAATTGTAACACGTTTTTGTCGTTAACCACAATAACGGACCTTATAATTATTTGAAACTACCTATAACTGTACTTATGCACATTTATTATAACGTGGTATCTTATAATAATAATTATTTCTGTCACACTTCCACAGTACCACACATCGTGATTTTTATTTTGCGGTACCTACAGCTGAATTCATAAAATAAAAACCAACATAATGATAGAGGATGAGTATGACACTATTTTAGAAGTAACCAATTTAACAAGTGTCTTCAGAGAAATTTGTGTGAATTGAATGATAACTAATAGTGGTGACAGTATAACAAATTTTACATATTTCAAAGTGATATTAATAAAATTTAATATTTATTTATTAATTTTATTCAATTTTAATATTTTTAAATTAATTTTTTACATTTAGTATTAATCTTCATATAATATAATCTATGTCTTGCTTTTATCTATATTTTTATGATTACAATAAGACATAAAAGTAAAAACTGAATTGTTATGTAAACAATTATTGTACAAATATTGAACTTAAAATTATCTATTTGAAATTAATAATTGGTTGGTTTAAAAATATAAGCCTGTTATGGTTAATTTAAAAATAGATTTTACTCAAATTTATCGGAAAGTGAAAATTAGTTCATACTTGGTTAGTTTTAAACACTGTAAAAAATAAAAATTATATGATCATTGATCGTATTATAATAAGCATGTCATAATTTATTAAAAATACTAAATCCTTTAGTTTGAATTAGATTGAAAACTAAATATTTCAAGTTAAGTATATTTATTTATCGTTAGCAAGTACAACAAATAGTATTTTATAATTAATAGAATTAAATATATGTACCTACTATATAATAATTAATATAGTTTAATATGGTTTAAATAATTTAATTATTAAATCATCTTTCATACAATTAATACATTTTAATTTGGCAAGAGAATCATATGACCAGACAGTGTAATATTTTTAACATAATATATTTGTATTTTTTTAGTATCTGTGTATTTTACTTCATTATTTTCATTGTTTTTGTTGTTCTTTATCCATAGATAGATAATATAAAATAGAAAGTAAATTTAATTGATGTAATTAAAAATTTGTATTTGTATATTAATAAAATTAGTTGGGGGTGTGAGGCCGTGAGGGGTTATGCTTACGCCTCACGTGGTTTTTAATCAATATTATTATTAGGAACTTGATTCTTCATTAGGATTTTGCTTATTTGCGCCTATATATACATGTGTATTACTAAATGATATAAAAAACGTATATTTTTTTAGTATTTAATAATATTTAAAATTAGGCCAATTTATTTTACTGTTTGCACAGAATTGAGAACAATTAAATGCATCGATTGTCATGATGATGACTCGTGGAACAAATCATTTCCTGTACCGACTATAAACATTAAGAATTAGACCACGTTTGCTTGTTTATACATAATATATTTTATACAAATAGCATTAATAAACAATAAGAGATAAAATACCTTGAAAATTAATTGAGAGGATATTGGGATTTGCTGGGTTCACTTATATAATGGATAATTACGAAAACATATTAGGTATAGACAATATTCTAATTTTTTTCTTTACGTTCCTCTATTTACTAGATTGAATGTACTAAACTTTTAATAAAAAATCAAACTAATTTATTTATATTTGAATACAGGGCAATCCTAATATTACATTACATTCAGCCTATTCGCAATATCTCAAAATAACTATTTAAATTAATAATACATTAAATCTATGTCGACATTGAAACGCTCGGAAAATAAATTATTGTAAGTTAGTATGAAACTGTCACTGAAAATTCAAATGTATATTTACTGGATGGTATCTTATGTGTCTCACAGGAATGGCTCCAGAGTCTTCCCAAGTCCGTATTTCTAAGAAAATATAGTATATTGTTAAAAAAAATATATAAACAAAAAACATATATTATCGACTATCATAGGTACATACAACCGTACAAGTATGTATACATTTCTATATAGATTACGGAAAATAATAAGAACAATTAAAACTAATGACCCCCAATTAAGTCTCTAGAGCCTTGTATATCATTACCTATAATTTATAGGCTATAAATGATAATTATGAATAAGTTATTAAAAACTTAAAGACCATTGTGATATTGGAATTGGTAAATTTAATCCCGAAAAATAAGGTGGTAAGTTAAGTCCCAGAAAAAAAAGTTATAAATTAATCAAATTCCAATAGAAAAAACAAATTGTATAATATATTTTTTTAAAGCTAATAATCTTAATTAGAAGTCCAATCAATAATATATATATATATATATATATATATATATATATTATAACTATGGTATACATTTTATAAATTATTAATTAAAAAATTAATTATCAAAATTAAATGAAATAATCAAGATTAGTTTCACATTTCTTTCAATTAATAATATGATTTAGTTAAAGCAATAAAATAATGGTAGTATATGTACAATAATTGAATAATTAAAGGTAGAACTTACTACTATTTTTTCTACAGAATCTTATATACCACTTTCAAAATGTACACAAATTATTGTGAACCCAATTTACTTAGACCCAGTGGTATGAAACAAAATAAGGACGAAAAATTTAAAATTCAGAAACGAACCATCTGCCAATAAGGAAAGGGCCATAACCGAAATTTGTGGAAATAGGAAAATGTTCATTTGTCAATTGTCATACCCCTTTGATATTCAAACAAAAGATTTTAACGAACGCAAATAATAACTGTTATATATTTTAATACATTGTAATTATTTACTATAGACTATTTTATCATATCATTTATTATAGTAAAAGAGTTTTGTGAAGTAGCACGACGCATAAGCATTACAGAGGGATTTCGATTAATAAGTTTTCCAATTCGATAAACATTATTGATTTGCTATCTCAAATGAAAATTTTATTTTTATATTTTAAAACCAATAAAAAGTTGAATAAACAGGATTGAAAACGATGCACAGATCACGAGATTAACATGATGTCAATATTCATAAAGGTAAACATAACTATGTCACGTAAATTATTAATAAAGATGTTTCTACGCAAAAAAAGCTAACTTAATTCAAATACAAGCTTCAGAGGTTCGTTTATAGCTTCCCGAACTTTGATTAAATAAAAATTAATTTGATCAACGTCTTATAACATTTTTCTGTTATAAGATAAAACAAAAACAAAAATTAAAAATTCTAGTTATTTGATAGTAAAATACTCAGTAGAATAAATTTGTTTTAGGTTTATACTTAAAACATTTTACCACCCAAAAATAATAATTTTAGTGACGCCCGTGGCAAGTAATTTTTCTAGTATCTAGAGACCCCGTCTCCCTATACGTATATATTAGAAATTGAACACAATACTGTATATTATTTGTACTCGTGAAACGGTAATTTTCGAATTACGCACACGTAAGACAACAGCAACATTACTTTATAATAAGTCACGGATATTTATTGGTTAAACCAAACAAAATTTGTGGAAACGTTTTTCTAATTCAGTGATAAATAATAGTACTACTTTCAAATTTGAAACGCTTACTTCAAAGCGCGAGCCCACCTAACTCAAGTTACCTATTATTTTGTTTTAAAAGTAAATTTATACATTATATTATTATGATGCTCTAAGACCATCATCATACAAATCTTCTATTTAAAAAACACTTGAAATTCAAAAAACTCCCGATGTGTATAAAAACTATAAATTGTTATGTTTGTTTTGTTGTTTCATACTTATAATTATGTACATACTTGAAATTATTTATAATCACTTAACGTATTATTTATTTAATCTAAAATAGATGTAGTTTATTCATAAATATAGTACATGCCTAAAGTCTGTGTGAATTAACAAAAACATATAATATACAGAATGATTCACCAAATACATCGATTTTGTAAAGCATTTATTCAAACTCTAGTTTTTGAAGTTTGAATTATGTTTTAATTATTTCCAAATACTAAATTTTTTACATCATTTGTAGAGAATCTTATGGTAATGTAAGCTTATATTTTTTAATAAAGAATCATTCGTTTTGTTTTTTAATTTTTAGTTCCTTTTATTCGGTATAGCATTAAACTGAATAAAATTAACTATTATGCTTATTGGATATAGTTTAATTACTCAAAAACTACACTTGTTTAAATGTCGAGTTAAATACATAGAAATATATTAATATTAAAAAAAAAAATTCTGTTTGACATATTACATTAAAAAAGTATGGTTCTCGTATAAAAAAATAAAGTGATTGTATGATCATATAAACTCCACTATATTAAAAAATCAGAATTTAAAAAAGTGCATTATTTTAGTAAAAAATAGGAGTCGTGAGTATACTGGATGAATCACTCTATATAGTGTATATATATATATATATATATATGTATACAACTTCAAAACTAAGGTAAACCGTACACTCCACAATATAGTGTAATAAGTGTATATTAACCCACATTTTATTATTATCATTATGCGTGGTATACTAAATATAATAAGACATTAAGATCCAGAATCAAGAGTAGAAATCAAGTTATCACTGTGTGATGTGTATGTGTGTGTGCCTACGCCATACGGCAAAAATGATACACTTACAATGGGTCCACCCATCGACAATAGTAATCAAGAGTCTGTAATTTAATAATACCTGCACTCTATTATATAGGTGAAACATATTCCCTTTCACCAGTTTTGTCTTTTGTATTGTGTATATTATACTATATATAGACACTATATTAGATATTACACAATTGAAAAAAAAGTTAAATGAGCATTACTAATATTTAATAATCAACAGGTTAAGTGTAAACATTTGTAAATCGTGTCCCGGATATTTTAGAAAATACGAAGTAAATGAATGCAAATAATAATAATTATTATAATTATAATTTAAGAGTCAAGACCTAACATTGACGACCATAGATTATTAAGTTTTTTTTCATCTAAATCTATGACGATTGTTATTTATCAAAATTCCAACTTCAGCAACTATAAACACCATTAAAAAAAAAACCTTACAACATTAGTTCAGACTTACAGAGTTTTTATTTAAAAAAAAGCACCCTGCAAGATATTATTCACTCGTTAGGTAAGAGAATGGCCGTTTGTTAACGGACACAGGATATTCCTACAGTGAGACTACGGTGATGGTAATAACCCGTTTCGCTTCAATTACTAAACCATTTAATAATAGGTATATTGAATATTGTATATTAGCGTTATTCATAATATGAAAAAAATAATCGTATTCAAAAAATAATTTTGATCGGTGTTAATTTTTACAGTTATTAATAAGTGTTTAAATCGTTACACAACAAAATAAAATTGTTAATTATTTAGGCCTTTTTAAACTTTAAATAAGTGATAGTACCTATATTGGCTATATTATACATAATATTATATAGTAGTTGTACGTTGGAAGTTATATTAAAATTTCAAATTTTTTTGACTTAAATTATAGATAGGAACATTATATTTAAAAAAAAAATGTTAATCACTAAAAATTTATGAAATTTAATTCAGTAATTTTATTTCACATGTTATTATAAAATAAATACATTTACATTTTTTATTGAAAACAAAATAACTACTATAACTGTTTCAAAAACTCATTCATTTTCATCATTTAACACACACACACACACACACACATATATATATATATATATAACTATATATATAACTATATCATAATTTTGAATAGTTATCAATGGTTTGTTAAATTTTAATTAATTGAATAACTATATAGGTAGTAGTTATAGAATAGTATTTAGTAACAAAAACTTTTTCAAATTATTTTCATGAATATTTAGAGTTTTATACGCTATATATTTTTCAGAGAGGTTACGCTTGAAAAAGCACAATATATTAATATATTTTGCGTTTTAATGAAAATTCTACGCGGCTCCGTAATGTATCACAAATAACCATAGAGTAATTTCATACAAAATTGTTCAATTTAAATATATTTATACATTTAACTCGTTTAAGTATAATAGTTTAAATTGTGACTACGTATTTTGATAAAATGGGCGCATTGCGACATAAATGATATAACGATATAATGTGATAGTATTATTTATTTTTTCAATAGTCAATATACTTGCTTCAACGATAATGTGAATATTGCTAATATATTGTGATTAATGTTTTACAGGGATCTTTTATAAACTCTTTATTCAGTTACTTCTTAGCAATACAAATTTACTAGCATTGTTTTCGAGCTATATGTGGATAGTGAGTATTAGGTTTAAAAACAATTCACAGATTTTGTTTATGGTCACGAGGGAATTAAAAAATTATACAAATTGTTTATTTTTGTCTTGGGAGAAGGGAGAAGGTGTAAAGCAGAAATATATGTTTTGCTTTCGTTTATGTATTAATTTATTAAGAATAAATAAAGTTGCCTTTTAGAATATATATACTTTAATATATTAACAATTTTTTAGTTTACTTTAAAATAATGATAATTATTACCAATTAGAGACTTAAATAATATACCTGCAACAAAAATATCTCAAAAAAATGTGTATAGTATTTATGCTATTATTTTTCGTCGAAGCATTTAAATATTGTACAACTGAGACAACTGAGTGATAGCTGTCTGTAGGTAATTTTAATATAATTTGCGATAGTATATAATTTACAATTTAAGTAAAATAAATGGCTTACGGGCCGTGTACTTAAATATATTATTGAATTAAAAGTTTACTCACAAAGTTAAAACCGTAAGGTTTGTTGTACACGTATTCCATACATCAAACACAAATCACATAATATACGCAAATTGAACGAAATCTTTTTAAAATATCGTATTTATTTTTTACCGCGTAAAAATATAATAATAACAAATTGAAAAATAAATCATAAACACACGAATATCGGAATATCCACCTCGTTGGAAACGGTATCGTAAGAATACGGATAGAAAACCAATGAGTGCACTATACCGCTGAACTACACAACTGCACGTTGGTTACTAGGCCCGTATGGAGAGCGAAATGCATTGTGCGTGACTGTCTATTCCTCCTCTTTTGCTGGTTTTATACACCTGTCGGAGGGGCACTGAGCCGAAGAACTGCCGTGTTCAAATGGTGAATTTCCACAACGAAATTATTAGTCAGTCGGCACTATCCGCACTTAGTTTTCGAATTATTATATTGTTATTATTGTTTATTTTAAATAATTTGTGTTTGCTTTAACACAAAAATTGATAGGTTTTTTTTTATTGATTAAGTAATAAAAGGTAATAATGGTTTCCCCATTGTACAATGTACATGTTATTAATACATAATAATATATAAAGCCTAATGTATTAAGGATTAGCCCATAATGATATTAGTTGTTTATTAATTACGAAAAGCAATTGCATCCCTTGTAATAATTTAGTGAAAATCACTTTATGAAGTATATATTATAGAATATTTAACCTTATATAAGATCAATATTGGATAAATAGAGGGTGAAAACGGGACAATTCACCAAACATACGTCTTAAGATCCAAAAATCTCAAAACATGATCTTAACTTTTTAAATAGCACTTAAAATTCCAAAAATACATAATTTGAATTAACTCATGAAGTATCAAAGGATAAAAGGGGCGCATACTTGATGAATTTTCCTGAATGGTACCAGTATGATATATAGTGGACAGTGGTATAATATCATATTTTATCATAAATCCAATGTATTTATATGCTATACACTGATCATTGATTCTGTTCAAATTAATATATTAAATGATAGACGTACAAGATGTATACGAATTTATTACATATAATAGCAAAATAATATTATTCGGACTGAAGATTTAATGATAATTTTGATTATAATTCGTTGAAAATGAAAAGTCAAATCCATGAAAACAAAAAATTGTTATTGTATTGACACATTTACGTAAACCAAAACCTCTGATCACCATCGCCTATATGTAAAAATAAATATAAACAATAAAAGGGAAAGAACTCCTAAGTTACCTAGTACATAACCACCGACGCATGACGACTATTATAATATTAGTCACTCTGTCGAGTTGTGTATAGTATAGCAGTGTAGCACCCTCCCAAAATCCGGCACCATCGTGCACCTGTTCCATTACAATAATAAATCCTACGTCCTGTTATTTATTATTATTATTATAATTACTATTTTAGAGTTTTATAAGAACAGTTATCGTTGTTAATTAGGTTCATACTCGGTGACAAAAATTAAAAATCACCTTATGAAACTATAACGGAAAAACGGGATGAAAATTATTTTAATTATTATAAATTATTAAATTTTTCACATCGAATTCTTCATAATTATAGCTCGTGGCAATATATTAGTGCATAATATGTAACAAATTGTAATTTAATCACCTCAAATTTTCAATAATGCTTCACCTCACACTCATAAACTATTATATCTAAGAAAGAAACAACTTTAAAAAAATTATAAATCCTAATTTTATTATATTATTATATATGCTACGTATAGATTTTATTTAATATTTTATAGTCCTTTAAGAGTTCCGTTAAGATCCATAACGAATTAATCCGATACCATAAAAGTACCTAAATTAATGACAACATTGATCGATACCCTCTAAAAGACCGAAAATTATAAAATATTATTGATATAATTTTTTTTTATTATTATCATTATAAGTTTACATCCTTGTAAGAGACTGTAGTGCAAAAATATATAATATAAAATAATAATATATCAGCTTAAAAATTACAATATTTCAAGAATAAAAACAAATACACTATAAATATTATACATAACATAAGGATCATAAGATAAAAACTAATAATTTAATAAGACAAGTTTAATTAATCTATATGTAGATTACTAAATTACAGATGTATATTAAAATTATGAATTATTATAGTTTATACATACCTAATTTCAATTTAGTTGCATTAAAATCTATTATCATGGAAAAAAATCAAAATTAGAGACACGTTATAACTAGATATTAACATATACCTACGGTTTAGTTAGTCGAATTTAACGAAGTTATTTTTACCTAAATTATAGTAATATGAATTGGTTCTAATAATGCTGAACAATCAATATTATTTTTTAATAAGTTATGAATAAATTTAATAAATTTATATACAACAATCTCAATTCTTAAGTTGGATTATGGCATTTTATAGCAATATCTTCAACTAGTTTACCTACAATACCAATTGTATTTGCAATCATATAAAAGATAAACATCTTTGATTTTAGATTCTAAGCGAAGAAATGGATGTATTGATTTTACAATGATGTGTGTGTGTTTTTTTTATATCTGCCCTCGTCTTTTGAAAAGTTAAAAATAAAAAATATCCAATACTTTTTTATAATAATCGGGAATAAAAAATTAAAATTAAGAGAAATAAGAATTTTTACCCTACACCAGTTTTTAAACAAATTGATTTCTTTATTTTGTTATAATATTCAAAAAAGAAAAACCATAGATACTTGACATTTTTAACAAATGTTTATATTATCATTTTTATACATAATATAATTTTCAAAATATTTTAACTCTATAGTCTCTTCGAGTTATTTATATGCATAATAATTATCTTACAAATACCAATCAGTATATTATACACACTGGGTTAAAGTTCTCGAAAATTTAATGCAAAATCCTATATAAATTGTTCTTACATCTATATAAAAAATATTAAAAATCACATGTGAAAAGTTTTTGTTTAAATGAGTTTGGAATTTAAGTTTTTACAGAAATCATGAAAATTTACTGATTACAAGTAATATTTTGTACAAAAAAAATAAATAAATAAATAAAACCATTCATTTTTAAACCTAAATTTTAAAAAATGTATAAAATATTTTTATAAGTACTGGAACTAAAAAAATTAAAAATATTATATAAATATTATTTATAAATATTTTAAGTTCAAATTTGAATGAATTATATTATTTTATAATTATTAAGATACGAGTATATATTTAATTATGTTTATCATTACGCTATAACACTTTAATAATATATTATCATAATAATTCAAAAATAGAAAACAGATGATGAACATACTATTTTGGAAATTATGAGTGACACTAAATGGGTGGTATAAAATATTGAAAAATATTATGGTCAACCATGCCTGAATAAAATATAAGTTGTTATAATATGATACATGTAACACGAGTCAAAATCGAAAGGAAAAACTTATATATCTGAATATACTTATACGCATAGGTGTTCAATCTATTTCCATCAGTTGTTTATGTTGATAAACTATTGAGTAAGACAAGTATAAAATAAATAAAATTATATTATTTTTTTAAACAGATATTGTTTATCAATAATATAACAGATGTGATTATACGGCATTGAGGATAGGCAATTTAAAGTAGATTCTATTAATTTTATTATTTTCAATAATACAATATGATCAAACGGCGTTATTAATAGGCTTTTTTAGGTACATCTCTGTCATCGGTCTATAATATTATATAAGTACTCCATATTTGTGAAGATAATCCATGTCTTGTAAAAAATATCATCAAGATTTGTGAAAATACATTATCACTTACGTTATTTAAGTGAAAATTGAGTAAATATGAGGAAGATGAATTATACTTTATAAAATATAATATTATATCATAATACATTATTTAAAATACAGTTTTTATTTTTTATTACAACATTTGTAACTTATTTTATAATTTCTGTATAGATGAGAGCATTATTCTTTCCCAGTTACCTCCTTTAATTCTTTAATAATGCGTACATTTAAACACCGAATTTTTTTCGACCTTTTTTATAAAATTTAATATTATTTATTGTGAATTGTGAAGCGATAGGTTTTTAATTTTTTTTTTTTTTTTAATTTTATGTAATTAAAAAATTTAAGTTCAGTTAAATGATTTATTGGCGGAGTTTTTATTGTGATTTAAAAATATGTCAACGCAGTATTTGTTTTCTTATTATAATCCACAGACAACAAAGACAAAACGTGATGTTTTTAATGGTTTTTAATTTTTATCAGTGTTTGGAAAGAACGTCGGTCATGAACGCAAGTTCACACGTTTACGTTCATAGTAAGTGAATGATACGCAAACGTTATTAGTTTTTTTCAAATTCGAACGTAAACATAAACGACATTTATAATTTTTAATGAATTTGAACGATTTTTAAGACGTCCAATTTATTTATCATTTAATATGTATATGTATAAAATATATTGATTATTTTATTTAATTATAAAATTTATTACGTAAATTCTAGTGGTCCCAGCTAGACGTACAGCAATAATAATATTATCATGATAACCACGAATTTGTAATAAATTAGTATAACTAATAGGTCAATCATAATAAAAATGAATATAAATGTAAATAATGTAAACGTTTAGTGCCTTAGTGGTGAATGTCGTATGGACTATTATAGTAGACTTATTATACTTTATAAAATTTATATTATGCACTAATAAAGTCTAAATTGTGTTTTTATTTTGGTTTTTTCGTATGTGTTTATGGATTTTTATATTAACTGCTGTTAAACAATTCATAAAAAAAAAATTTTAAAAATTAAATAAATGACCTAATGAATGTATTCTTTTTTTTTCAAAGAACGCGAATGTGAACGAATACATTTTTTTAATGAATGTTTCGAACACTGTTATTTTTTTAAATAACCTTTTATTTATTATTTTACATTACATTTAAATACAATAGCAGGCTTTATAGATTCACCAAAAAATTAATGGAAACAGTGTTTCACAAAATTCCACCAATTCTTTAAATGTTTAATCTATGCAAAAAATTTAAGAGGGAGGCTAAATCAATTTTAAACTTTG
The DNA here is from genome assembly GCA_036289425.1 of Rhopalosiphum nymphaeae. Lineage (NCBI taxonomy): Eukaryota > Metazoa > Arthropoda > Insecta > Hemiptera > Aphididae > Rhopalosiphum > Rhopalosiphum nymphaeae. Next base: position 135,054 of record JAZAQC010000005.1, on the reverse strand, counting down.
AACTTACTGGTTTTCCATAGTTAACATTTCCACCAACAACCAATATGATCTGTGCGTGTAATCCAGCATTCACTACTATACGGCCTAAGGCCGTATGCATAGATTTAACAAATTTTGCGCGAATCGCACTAAAACTAAATTGTATATTCTGAAATCCAATATAATATAATTATTACTAATATAATTTGTGTAAATAATGAAGTCTTTGTAAAATTTAAATTATTATGAAATTGTTTAATCTTTTAATTATTATTAATAATATACATAACTAGAAACTAGGAATTTTTTTTAATATTAATTTTACACTCGTGAAAAAAATATGCCCAACCAACGAAGATTTTTTTAGGTCAATATTGACTATTGTGCATATTCAAATCGATCTACTATACGTGACCCGTAAGTAATTTTCAAAATTAATATTTGGCTCTTTCCAAAATCCTAGCGCGGATCGTTGGAGTAATCTAGCTACCTATATCATGATCGATTTATTATTATTGTGCACTTTTACCACTAAAGTTATAAAAATATACCTCTGTAGTCTGTACCTTAATCTGTGGTCAGTATATAGTGTTTATACAACGATAAATCTAATATTCGACACTTTTCTCTTTTATGTACGGTCCCCATATTGCAAGTAATTTGGCTAAAAACTCTATATTTTTTAAAAAGTGAATGCTAGTTGTAAAAGTAAAGACATGCTCCTGACGTATTCCATAGCAGTTGCAAAACTCGCAAGTAAAATATACAAGCACTGTAATGTATCACCAAAGCTCGTTATCTTCTATTAGGTTATGTTCCTTTTATCATTAAAATTATTTAAGTATTCCACAGCAAGGTAAAGGACAGTAATTTTATTGTTAAACGTCTAATATTTAACTTGAATACCCCATTTGTATCCTACTGTTTTTTTTTTTTTTGAGATAATAATAGTTGATATCATTATTGAATACCACATTAAGTCCTTAACTCTAAAATTTATAAATAATAGTATAAATTATGGTATTATCTAATGATAGTTATGAAAAGTATGAATATAAAATATGGTTATAGAGTTTAAAATAAAATAATATAATATAGTATAATAATATGTTATTAACTTATCTAAGTTACTAGATCTTTCAATGGTAACTTGTTAGTTATCACTCCTCTTTTAGAGTATTGGTATACAATTTACCATAATATTTTATTTTATTTAAATCGGACCAACATTTTTTATATAATTTATGGGAAACGTCTTACCATTTTTCCAGGATCAAACAAAAATTTTAACTTAATATATGTTCATAGGTGATAGCTGAAATACCACACACACAGATACAATGGTCAGCAATTTACATATCTACGCCATACGCTTATAAAGTTGAAATCAATTCAATATTTCAGTGTAACGAATTGGAATGAACTACTGATAACATTATATCGACTAACGATAAGTGATAACAAAAGTTGTCGTTGTAGAACACTGTAATTACGTATTTTTCAATAATACGACTTATCATATACGCGAATATATTATATGTATTGCCATAAAAAAGCATGTGATGAATAGTACATAAGCCTATGAAAACATTGATGCATAAAATAGCGAACTCACTATTAGTTATTAAAATAAATTACAACACCATAGATTATATAGGTACTATAAATATGATAAGCATTTTTTATTCTCTATTCATTTTAATTATTTTACTGTACCTAATTTAAAAAAATATTACTTGTTATCTAATAGGGATTTGAACATTTTTATCATCATGGATATTATTATTTATTTACTTACCAAAATATAATATTATAATATACTATATTGTATAGTAATCTACTCAATTACAAGGTACACTTGACACCTATACTATATACCTACAACAGCGACTTCCCGGGTTTTGTTATTTGTGCTTAAACTTAAAATTTCAATCTAAATGTAATAATTTATGATGTATGTAGTATACTTAACAATTAATAAAACAGTTTTAATAAATTTTTCAATCATTAGAAATTTTATTATTTTTGAATTTTTGTAATTTGATTTATATACAGAGTGGGGCGTGGTTACTTCCTTATCTGAAACTCTCGCAACTTAGCGGCTATTAATAGTAGAGCGTTGGTTTATGGCTTGTTCGAAAGCATGTTATCTAAGGTTTTAGTTATGACTAGTTCAGTGTCAACAATGCAGTGGACAAAGCAAGAGCGCGCGTTCGCCGTGGAGGCCTACTTTTCTTTCAGCCGTTCGATCATCGCAACTCAGCGTGCTTTCAGAAACCATTTCAATATCGCACCTGCAGGTCGTGTGCCTGATCGGAAATCGATTTGTTTGTGGGTGGACACGTTCAGGGATACCGGTAGTGTGCAGAAGAAACATAATGGACCTTCCAGAACCGTCAGGACGCCAGAAAACATCGAAAGGGTAAGGGCGGCGATTTTGAAATCCCCTAGGCTGTTTTAGGGATTTCTAGTCGCACAGTGAGACGAATTCTTCATGAGGAACTTAATTTTCACCCATACAAATTAGCAGTGGTGCAACAACTTAATCCACGCGATTATGTTGCGCGAAAATATTGTCACATTGGTAAAATAAATTTTCTTATCTTTCTTAAAAATTTTTTATCCCCAGATTTTTAGCAATTCAAAATCTTACAGTATTAGAATAAATAATTTAATAATTAATGTTTAAATAAAGTATTATAATTATGGATGTTACTTCATTGTATTTATTTTGAATTAAAAAGCTAATATTATAAAACTACATAAATAAGTATTATTAATAATTGATAGAAGTTTTGGAGCTAATTTTAACATGTATACTAAATTATATCATGAAGTATTATTTTATATCTAATTATATAATATTGTATTGTAAATATCAGTTTTTAATTAAATTTAAAATAAAATTACAGTTCTAAAACGTTTAAAGTCGATTGATTATTGTAAAGATTAAATCAGATTACTTACCTTATTTAGATATTTACATTTTTAAATTAACTGAAAGTATAGATTGTAAACATGCAGTGACAAATTATTGAATAATTGTTGGCTAATAGCAAATTGATCCTCTATAAATCTATGGTGTTTGCAATGGAAAACAACCAGTTTTGGTTTATGTGTATAATGTGCACTTATAATTTTTTTATGAACGAGTAATTATTATTAGTTATAAATATATTGAAGGTATCTATTTAAAAATGTTATTTTTTTACTTTGTACCATGTTAGTGGTTTAAGGTGCAAAAAAAACAAAATTCTTCATTCTTTCTTTTAATTTTCACATCACAATTCAAATAATAAACATAAAATGAATATGTGCTGCCATCTGCAAATGTATATCTCTACTTCCTACTGTAATAATAATATAATTATTACATTAGAAATATACGTTCAAAATGACGAGAAGGATAGTATTTTCTTTACATTGCGTATACGCCTTTACTTCAGATAAATTTATAAGATAATATCATTTTTATTAATTTAAAATGTATCTATGTTTATATAGTAAAAAATATTCGTTCATGGAAAGATCATAAAATCGGTACCTACCAAAAATTTTTTTTAATAAAATAATTTATTTTTAGATGTCTTTTTAAAGTAACTACTCGAGTTCATCCTTTTGAATATACAGTGTACTATACTACTATTTTTTTGACGAAATTCTATTGTGTCAATACAAACATTTTTAATGGGATACATTATCATCTAAAGTTGTTAAGTTGTTGTGAAGTCAGGTGGAATGCCGAATGATTGACTCATTAAATAATTAAATTAACTGCAATTGCTGTAGCCATTAATCGTTTTTAACAAATTTACTGTACCTACAATTTTTGTAGCGAACCAACAGCTAGTAACCACTCCAATAACCTACAGCAATAATACCTAGTTATTTTTTATAGTTCAAACATATTATTCATGTGGAAATAAAATATTATTATAGTAAGTTTATATAGGTACACAATCATATTATTTTAAAATGTAATGTCTTCGGGCAAAATTAATATAACCTATTGTATTACTAGTATTAAAATAAATTACTTTAGTTAACAGAATTATCAATAAACATTACATGGCACATATTAAATTTAGTTATAAAGATCAATGGAACATCTTCATGCAGAATCGTTTCTCGTGTACAATGATATATTATTGAATTCAAATTATCCACTTGATAGTCGACACATACAGTAGGTACCTACATCAAAGCAATAGATATTGCTGATCTTTTTTAATTTTACCCAAAGATATTGTAGCGCTCAATTGTTGAAACATTCTCTGTACCATTATGAACAGTACGTGAAAATAAAATAATAAAAATAAATATGTAAAAAAATCCTTAGAAATATTTATGAATATTATGCAATTTTATTATAAGAAAATCAAATGTTGGAATAGTAGTTTATTAGATAAAACATAACTTAATCGTATCTATTTCAAATATAGACAAGCGGGGTAGCCGATCAACATTTTACAGATTATTCTTGTACTACACCATTTCGCTCAGCAAAACCATTAATTATAGAATATAGACTATTCTATATTTCATCCAAAATTTAATTTAAAAAAATAAATTAAAATGATAACAATAAAAATAGTAATAATACAATAATTTATTATTTCTAATTTTCACGTCACAGTATTATCGTATATGTACTATGTACACAGTCACTTTCAAGTATTATCAACGATACATCTAAACAGTGATAAATTTATATCAACTAAACCCATATACAACATAAAATTAAATAATAATTATTTTTATAATGCCAACAAGCTTAAAAATTATTTTTGTTATTGCAGTATAACAATATTATATTATATTTGTAATTCACGATCAGGAAACATCAGTCAATTTATATATTTAAAACATTGCATAATTTATCAAGTCAATTAAATAAATTATTACCGATCATCATAATTTAATAAAATATTTAGTTAATGATATCTCGTAGTAATTGTTGATAATACCTGAATTTACAATATTGCTGCTAATATTAAATTTATACATTATATAGAATGCTTAAATTTTCAATAACTTTCTCAATGCTTATTAGGTACTCTTTATCTTGGTTTTGAGACAATTTTGTAACAATCATTCCTTATGTTAATATGAACTGTTCTTAATTACCTATTTTCTATAATATAATTTAATTTAAAATAAAAATGTTATAAGTACTTATTCTAAACACCGTAACTGTCTAAAAAAAATAACTTCTGTACTATTTAATATAATATGATAAATAGACTACAAACATCCCGATTTTGGAACAGCCTAGTTCGGCTCAGTTTAGACTTAGCTCTATACAGTTTTTACCAGATGATCAGAAAACACTTAATTATTTATAAAAATTAAAAATTATATGTTTATAAAATCGATTTTGACTTAAAATCATCGGTAACTCGAGTGGTACACAAATTACGTAGATATGCAGAAACAATCGTCTATATTTTACAAACAATGCATTCTAGACTCGAACGAAATAAATAGTTATGTTAAGAATAGTATAAAGATTCCAAAAAGTTAAGTTTTGACGAAAAAACGTCATTTAATAAATAGGAAACAACGAAATACTGAAGAGAGTTACAACGACTCAAACAAATTCAATCGGAACGTGTTTACTAGTCGGTACGGCGCTGTGTTTATAGTACGACGATATGGCTGCTCATAATGACAACGAGTTTACATTGTTAACGCTCTACATTCTCTCGAAGAAATTTAATCAACATGGCTTCAACAGCAACAGTTCAAATACCGACGGTGGTTGCACCGATCGCCGTATCCACACCGAAAAAAAAGACTCCGAATGCCAAATCCGCTTCTGCCGGCGGCAAGTCTGCTGCGCCTGCTCACCCGTCTACCGCGGTGATGGTGGTTGCCGCCATAACCGAACTGAAGGAGAAAAAAGGTTCGTCACTGTCGGCCATCAAGAAATACATGTCCAACAACTATAACGTGGATTCCACTAGACTCGCGCCATTTATACGCAAGTTCCTGAAGGCTGCCGTTGTCAAGGGATCGTTGGTGCAAACCAATGGTGTTGGAGCCATGGGCCATTTCAAACTTCCCGTCGAATTGAAGAAGAAGCCCGTTGCTGTTAAAAAACCCAGCGCCACCAAAAAGGTCGTTAAAAAATCCACGAACGCCGCTGTTGTTACACCGAAAAAGAGGAAATTGACCACGAAAAAAGCAACTGCTGAGCCTGCTGCAAAGAAACCTAAAACAGTTGCGACCAAACCTAAGAAGTCTTTGGTCAAATCCAAAAAAGTGGTCGTCGCACCTAAACCACCAAAGGCCAAGAAGACGCCAGCCGTTAAACCAATCAAGGCCGCCCCCAAAAGGAAATAAATATGGAAAATCGCAATCCAGGAATAATAATTGATTTGATATGTGTAAGAAGATGTTTTACCCTTAAAATGGTCCTTTTCAGGACCTCTAATTATCGTTATTTGATCAAACTCTCTTATTCAAATATTCTCAATATACCACATCATTACTTGTCTTTTTTTTTAAATTTGATAACCACTATTCAAATATGTAAATAGTAGTTGATCATAAAAAGGAGGCCAGTTTTGTATATAACATATAGAAAATTTCAAATAAAATTACCACACAGACAAGCATGACCTCTGAATGAATATAAATCATTGTTCAAAAATATGCTAATATTATGAAAAATCTATACATCAACTATATTGATTTATTATACTTTATATTTTATCGCCCTTTACTGTTACAACGGACTACAGAGCGGTTCCCAACCTTTTTAGCTGTGTGGACCACCTTTTTTTGTACACAAATCTTTAAGGCCCATTGGCCATTAATGACTAAAAGCATGCCTATATACGTATGTACCTATAAAATATATATAATATTATTAGGTACCTGGTACCTATGTAATAAAAAAAATAACGTATTAAATATATACTTTAATAATGTTAATATTCTACGTTAAATATTAATATTTTTTATTTTAATATTGCCCAGTACCAAGCTATCCGTGGAGCAGCAATTCATGCATTGAGAATTGCTGGTCTACACAATAGGTACAAACATTTTATTTTTTCGTTTAGCCTAAAATCAGATGTAACTACAATTTATAGTACAAGACTGTCTTCAAAAATTCATAACAACAACGTTTAATTTAACTTTAAAAAATAAAAATATATTTAATTAACATTCATTAAAATATTAATATACACCAACTACTTCATTTTTTAATAATACAATTGTTCATAGGGTTTTTTTATTTTCATATACCTGCTTTGATATTTGTTTTGTTTATGACCTATTAGTGAAAATCGATAACGCGTAATCTACTGGTATTTCAAATAATAACCTACTGGGTTTTTAATAAAAAAAAAAATAAATAAAACAAATGCTTTATATTACACAAAAACATAAAACATTTATTGGGTTTATTAACTTAGTATTCTCGTATAATTTATAATTTATTACTATTACTGTAAGTATAGAGAGTGGTTTGTGATTTGCAGTGTAGAGCGTAATATTATTCTCAACATAAGCCGTCGGACGTGGGCCTATAACTGGAGGTTTGAACTGTTAAGAATTTGTTTTTATTATTTTGTTTATTTTACGATTGTGCCCAGTCGAGTTGCTTTTTGTACCTGGTTGTAAGTGGGTTCATAATAGAAACGAATAATTATTATGCATTTTACAACTATACATACAGCACCGTATCGGCTAGTAAACAAGTACTGAAAGTATTTATTTTTAAATAAAAATTATTAATTCTTTATTTTTCAATCATTAAAAAGCAATTGTGTTTTTTTTAATAATAAAGTAATTTGAAAATTCAAAATTTTTATCACGGGGCAACTCCGTTTCATCCAGACAAATGTTAATCACATTATTTGGCTATGTTCATCATAAAATCGCTAGTATTTGACTAAAAAATGATTCATCTTTGGATGAAATATAATAAATAAACATCATTTTTATTTATGAAAGCTAAGGTTAAATCACACACTTGTCATAGTATAATCTTATATAGTAAGCAATACGAGTAAGATGTATACAATTATTAAGAAACTTAAAGGTGGGAAATACAATTTTCACGTTAGTCTTTTCAGAGTATTTTTTAAGAATGATAATTAATAAAATTTTACATTAAACAAGTAAAATATTATAACAACCTGTATCAATAATTAAAAACGGTAAAAAACTGAGAAAATCGAAAATAGTTCATTGAATTTTACTAAGTTAATGGACTTTGAAAAAACTGCACTTGAATCGCATTTATACAAAAATAGGTAATAACCATAAAATTTGTAATTATGTTAATGATACACGTAAATGTGGTGGCCCTGAAAAGGGCCTTTTTAAATTATATGATAACAGAAGAGACTGTTTAACCTCCGAAACCGTACAGGGTACGACCTTGGCGTTTGAGAGCGTAGACAACGTCCATAGCGGTCACTGTCTTCCTCTTGGCGTGTTCTGTGTACGTAACGGCATCACGAATCACGTTTTCCAAGAATACTTTCAACACACCGCGAGTTTCCTCGTAGATCAAGCCGGAGATACGTTTCACTCCACCACGACGAGCCAACCGACGAATGGCGGGCTTCGTGATACCCTGGATGTTGTCACGTAGTACTTTACGATGACGTTTGGCGCCTCCTTTTCCAAGACCTTTTCCTCCTTTACCGCGTCCGGTCATGTTGATTTTTTATGTAGTTTCTAGCTTACTGTTGAAAGAGCTGCAACTTGAAACGCTGAACGTTAACTGATACACGAACAACTAATGTCTGTATATTTATACGTTTTGTGGTTGCACGCACGGCCAATCGAAATGCTCCATTTGATTTCTCCTACACACTGGTTATCGACAACGCTTCGACCAATGAAAACGATAGATACGAATCCGTTTCGTGTATAAATACTGGTGAGTTTCATTACTGCGGTCATAAGTGTTCTACAGCTATTAGTACATCAACACAAACAAAATCAGCAATGGCACGTACCAAGCAGACAGCCCGCAAATCTACCGGAGGAAAGGCTCCCAGGAAACAGTTGGCCACTAAAGCTGCCCGTAAGAGCGCACCCGCCACCGGAGGAGTGAAGAAACCCCATCGTTACCGTCCGGGAACCGTCGCTCTCCGTGAAATCCGTCGTTACCAGAAAAGTACCGAACTTTTGATCCGCAAATTGCCGTTCCAACGTTTGGTGCGTGAAATCGCCCAGGACTTCAAGACCGACTTGCGTTTCCAGAGCTCCGCCGTCATGGCGTTGCAGGAAGCTAGCGAAGCCTATTTGGTCGGTCTGTTCGAAGACACCAACTTGTGCGCCATTCACGCCAAACGTGTCACGATCATGCCAAAAGACATCCAATTGGCTCGTCGTATCCGCGGAGAACGTGCTTAATCATTTTTATTTTAATATTATCCTAAAATGGCCCTTTTAAGGGCCACTAAATTATTTCTACATGACTGAATTTATCCTATTTATTCTCAATTAATAATAGATCCATAAACATAAATTTAAGTTTGAGTTAACCACTACCTACCTTTCCTTACAACACATTAGTTACTATGTGTTTTTATGTCTTATCATTTGAATATTATCTATCTAAAATGTTATTAAATAATAGATGTAAATATTCAATAATGTACATCCTTGGTAATTATAAATATTATACCCTTAAAAACTAATTATTTAAATTTAATAATGTTTGTCTTAATGTCGTCCGAGCCTATTACCTTGCATATAAGTTAAAATAATTTCACTTGCCTACCAATAGTATCTATCGCCCGCCATATCATAATTTCTATTTTTTGTTATTTAAAAAATCATTAACATTCTAATTACTAAATAATTTATATTTAATTTAGTAAATGTATTGCGACAGTAATAATTAAAAAAAAAAATTAATGTACGTAACCTATGGTGAATTTTGGAAAAAATGTCAGAATACTATACACTTGCACACAACCATTTTATGAAAATGTATTTGAACAAAAATGTTTCAAATGCTAACAGTACAGTTAATAGTATTTAATTACAAATACATTATAATTTATAAATATAGAGGTAGTACTTTTGTTATTTTTTATCGACAGTTAAAATATTATTATTAAAAGATATCTATTTTTAATAGTTTTCACTTTGTTCCTATGTTGTGATAAAGATTAATTATCTACTTCGATAGTTACTTTATGATAAAAAAATGCAAATATATAATATGTATAATATTTCAATTGGTCGATACAAAATTTAAAATTGTTCACATCAATAACATTTGTAGTTTTTAAATTATCGTTAAAATATTAAGGACATGTAATATTTTGTTTCTGTGATTGTTTTCCTACAGGGTTTTATTCCGTTTACAATGTTTGGTATACTGGTTTACTGTATCAAAAAAGATTTGTACGATTTCCTAGTTAGAATAAAATTTAATGAGTTGAATTATCTTTAGAATTCACATATTACTTAGGTACGTTTGTTATTAAATATTATAAACACAGTTTATAAAAAAACATGGCTACGCATCAACCAGGAAGTCATCTAAACGATACAGAAAGCAAGGCGCATCAGACTACAAACGCTACATCTAAGAATCATTACTTGTATCGGGTAATATACGATTGTGAACGGATCTTTTCTGGTAACACGATTACGAACGTTTTTACCTGGCTTCATCGTGAGGTGTTGTCAGATTTGGTATTAGTCAACAACAAATTTTTAAATAATTTTAAAAATTAGATAATCAAATGGTAATAATATAAGGGTTTTCTGTTATTATTATGTAGACAATAATTTTTAAAAACCATTATTTTGTATGTTTTATTTTATTTATTTTTCAGCTTTTAACGTAACATTAACATGTAGATTTTTTTAACAGTATTATTAATATTTATATTATATTATATTTAATTTAATTTTAGTTTGTAAAAAAGATGTTTTCATTGTGTAATTATATCAATAATCTTGGCAACGTAGTCTTTAAAAATTTTCGCAATTGTTCGTTTTTCAGCTAAAATATCAAATTTTCTGATAAGCGTGACTTGTTTGCAATCGTGTCATAACCCGATAATCGATAAAAAATGAAACGGAAAAAAAATGATAAGGTTGAAAAGGTTAATTTTGGTTAAAGGTTATTAATAAATTATAATAGTAGAAAATTTGATTATTAGCTACTTCTGTTGCAACGACTTGGTTTATGAAATTACATCGCGGTGTTAATAGAAATTTAAAAAATTTCAAATAACCAAATACTATTAATGATGTTTATAACAATTGAACCATTGGAAGGGGTTGGAAGACAGACTTTTATAATTGTTAACAAATGATTTAAATAATAAACAAGCAACAGGGGGGGGGGGGTAGATTAAAAATATTTGGGGCCCTTAAAAGGGCCATTTTAGGATATTATTAAAATAAAAATGATTAAGCACGTTCTCCGCGGATACGACGAGCCAATTGGATGTCTTTTGGCATGATCGTGACACGTTTGGCGTGAATGGCGCACAAGTTGGTGTCTTCGAACAGACCGACCAAATAGGCTTCGCTAGCTTCCTGCAACGCCATGACGGCGGAGCTCTGGAAACGCAAGTCGGTCTTGAAGTCCTGGGCGATTTCACGCACCAAACGTTGGAACGGCAATTTGCGGATCAAAAGTTCGGTACTTTTCTGGTAACGACGGATTTCACGGAGAGCGACGGTTCCCGGACGGTAACGATGGGGTTTCTTCACTCCTCCGGTGGCGGGTGCGCTCTTACGGGCAGCTTTAGTGGCCAACTGTTTCCTGGGAGCCTTTCCTCCGGTAGATTTGCGGGCTGTCTGCTTGGTACGTGCCATTGCTGATTTTGTTTGTGTTGATGTACTAATAGCTGTAGAACACTTATGACCGCAGTAATGAAACTCACCAGTATTTATACACGAAACGGATTCGTATCTATCGTTTTCATTGGTCGAAGCGTTGTCGATAACCAGTGTGTAGGAGAAATCAAATGGAGCATTTCGATTGGCCGTGCGTGCAACCACAAAACGTATAAATATACAGACATTAGTTGTTCGTGTATCAGTTAACGTTCAGCGTTTCAAGTTGCAGCTCTTTCAACAGTAAGCTAGAAACTACATAAAAAATCAACATGACCGGACGCGGTAAAGGAGGAAAAGGTCTTGGAAAAGGAGGCGCCAAACGTCATCGTAAAGTACTACGTGACAACATCCAGGGTATCACGAAGCCCGCCATTCGTCGGTTGGCTCGTCGTGGTGGAGTGAAACGTATCTCCGGCTTGATCTACGAGGAAACTCGCGGTGTGTTGAAAGTATTCTTGGAAAACGTGATTCGTGATGCCGTTACGTACACAGAACACGCCAAGAGGAAGACAGTGACCGCTATGGACGTTGTCTACGCTCTCAAACGCCAAGGTCGTACCCTGTACGGTTTCGGAGGTTAAACAGTCTCTTCTGTTATCATATAATTTAAAAAGGCCCTTTTCAGGGCCACCACATTTACGTGTATCATTAACATAATTACAAATTTTATGGTTATTACCTATTTTTGTATAAATGCGATTCAAGTGCAGTTTTTTCAAAGTCCATTAACTTAGTAAAATTCAATGAACTATTTTCGATTTTCTCAGTTTTTTACCGTTTTTAATTATTGATACAGGTTGTTATAATATTTTACTTGTTTAATGTAAAATTTTATTAATTATCATTCTTAAAAAATACTCTGAAAAGACTAACGTGAAAATTGTATTTCCCACCTTTAAGTTTCTTAATAATTGTATACATCTTACTCGTATTGCTTACTATATAAGATTATACTATGACAAGTGTGTGATTTAACCTTAGCTTTCATAAATAAAAATGATGTTTATTTATTATATTTCATCCAAAGATGAATCATTTTTTAGTCAAATACTAGCGATTTTATGATGAACATAGCCAAATAATGTGATTAACATTTGTCTGGATGAAACGGAGTTGCCCCGTGATAAAAATTTTGAATTTTCAAATTACTTTATTATTAAAAAAAACACAATTGCTTTTTAATGATTGAAAAATAAAGAATTAATAATTTTTATTTAAAAATAAATACTTTCAGTACTTGTTTACTAGCCGATACGGTGCTGTATGTATAGTTGTAAAATGCATAATAATTATTCGTTTCTATTATGAACCCACTTACAACCAGGTACAAAAAGCAACTCGACTGGGCACAATCGTAAAATAAACAAAATAATAAAAACAAATTCTTAACAGTTCAAACTTCCAGTTATAGGCCCACGTCCGACGGCTGACACTAGATCATAGGTCAATCAAGTCCGTCAAGCAAAAGTAATTATTCGTATTCCTTATTTTAACTAACACTAATACAGTAAAAAAAGCGACAATTAAAATACATGCCGTACTTTTCTGATCCTTAACAAACTTGGATCAAGACTCGCTTAAGCGTACTGAAGTTCGTCCTCCCAATCCTTACGTACGCTTGACTGCCTGTTCTCGCTGATGTAATGTTCAATAGTGTAAGCTCGAGGCAATCCAAACGATCGACGCAAGATTGCAAAAATAAATATTTTGACTTGGCCAGTCTATTTGTGTTGAGAATAATATTACGCTCTACCATAAATTTACAAAGGCCCTTTTCAGGGCCACCACTCTTTTCAAATTTCTTAATACTCTATTATTTTAGTTTTTAATATAAACGTTGCTACCTCCCCCCAGTTTACATTTTATCGTTATGATTAGACGCACATAAGTTGGATTTTTCGTTACAGCTCTAAATACAATAACGAATATATATACCTCTAGATCAATAAATTTCATAGAAGATAACCGTGTAACAATTAATAAATGTGTATTATTACTGTTGTATTTTACAGCTGTGTTCCGTTATTCGAAAATGTGTGTACTGTTTTACATTGCATATTTGCGAATTATTTAAACAGCAAGAAATATAATATTTTATCCAATTGGTTGTTCATTTGTATTGAATTGTAGAAGTGCTGTAAGAGTTTTATGAATATTAACACTAAAAATTCAAAATATACTGTAAGCCAGGTGTAATCATATAAATTCTATATTACTTATTATCATTGTATTCCACTGATATATATTCTATAGTTAAAGTTGGTAAAAAAAAAAACAAACATTTTTTACTTATATTGTTAAGCGTCCCCCGGTCAGTACCTAGTTGGTAATTGGATTAGTTTTTTATTTGTAGGTAATAACAAATTTAGTTTATAGGTATCAAACATAAACAAATATTAACAGTCAACGACATTATAATATTACTGATTTTTATGTTAACCGGTAAATATTCATCAATACAACAATATCTTTTAAAGTTTTTTGACATTTAAAATGCGAACATTCGTGACATATAATATACACTGAAAAAAATGCTAATACTAAAATTAACAAATGTCTTGTAGACATTAACAAATCAAATGCTATATTGATAATTTTTTAGATTGTTAGATAAATAAATATATTGTATAAATCTCCACTGTGGGTAGTGTATTTTTTCAAACTGATAATATATGCTTAAGAAAACAATAACTATAAACAACACATTTAAGTAAAGAATATGTTGTCCTATAGGGAATTGTGAGATAATTATTCATTAAAATGAATTCCATTGGAAGTAAATAGTAAAATAAAGATACTTTCATAGTTTACCGTTGTTTGGATAAATATGGTGGCCCTGAAAAGGGCCTTTTTAAGTATTTAGAGAAAAAACGTGAGTAATTATTTAGACTTTCTTCTCGGTCTTCTTGGGCAACAGAACTGCTTGAATGTTGGGTAACACACCACCTTGGGCGATAGTCACTCCTGACAACAATTTGTTTAATTCCTCGTCGTTCCTGATGGCCAATTGTAAATGTCTGGGAATGATACGAGACTTCTTGTTGTCACGGGCGGCGTTACCTGCCAACTCCAAAACTTCGGCTGCCAAGTATTCCATGACGGCGGCCAAGTACACCGGTGCTCCGGCTCCGACACGTTCGGCGTAATTTCCTTTTCTCAACAGACGATGGATACGACCGACCGGGAACTGGAGTCCGGCACGGGACGACCTGGTCTTGGATTTGCCACCCTTCGATTTTCCTGCTTTGCCTCTTCCGCTCATGATTGTATGTCCGTTTGACGAGTGTTTTGAAGTAAATTCGATAACAGAATGGTAAAATTTTAGCAAAACATGCAGATTATATAGTTAGAAATTAAAAAACAATTATGTGATTGGACAGATTTAAACATTATGACGGTGTAATGTGACATCGTTTACTATGCAATTACTACTAAGAAGTGTTGTTTTCAATCGTCGTAATAATATTGTCTGCTCATGGAGAAACTACTATTTTAATCAAACGCATTACTGCTGTTAAATCGTGTTTGTTCCGTCATACCTATTATAATTTGGCCAATGACCGTTTGACGTGTCCCCTTGGGTTAGTAATATAATACGGTCGTTTTGGGCGACTCGACATCATTCGTATTGAAAGTGTTTCGTCGTTAACAACTACTTTTTAACATAAATCGACCATGGCTCCAGGAGGTAAATCCGCAGGTAAAGCAATGAAAAAATCGTCCGGCAAGGCACAAAAGAACATCACCAAATCCGACAAGAAGCGCAAGCCAAAGAGAAAAGAATCGTACGCCATTTACATATACAAAGTGTTGAAGCAAGTTCACCCCGACACCGGTGTATCCTCTAAGGCAATGAGCATTATGAACAGTTTTGTCAATGATTTGTTCGAACGTATCGCCGCGGAGTCTAGTCGCTTGGCCCACTACAACAAGCGGTCGACCATCACCAGTCGGGAGATCCAAACCGCAGTCCGCCTTTTATTGCCTGGAGAATTGGCTAAGCATGCAGTCAGTGAAGGTACAAAAGCTGTCACTAAATACACAAGTTCCAAATAACCCATAATTCATTTGAAATATGACAATAAAACGGCCCTTATCAGGGCCACCATTTATTGAATATTATTACCAACATTTTTTACTAATGAACAATTTTAATAATTAAACTCAAAAATTGAAAACATTTTCTTTTAATGTTTAAACTATCACAACCTACGATTGTCGATAATATGTAAAATGAAAACTTCAGAAAAAAAATATTCGTGTTGATAACGTTATGATATTCTCAAATAGTTTAATTATTGTGTAATTTGTATTATTTGTGGTCTACTCATAATAACACTATTTTGAATATCGAAAAATAAAAATTACGTTTCTAAAACCTCTTTATATAATACACATTTTTAGAGGTACAAACGATACAATACAAAAGGCAAAGTTATATTACAAACTCATTTTAAGATATTTGTATCAAATGAATTCACAATATTATTTGTTATTGAATATTAATAAAAACATATTTTTGTGAACAGTATTTAAATATGAATCATGACATGGTTGTTGATTGGAATAATTACATTAGCGAAGTAATCACAATCACAACTAGTGAAAATGTACAAAAAATTGAGCCCTTCGTGAAATTAATGAGACATTTCGAATTTAAGTTCCTACTGTAAAAAGTAAACCCCATTAATTGCAATACAATAAATTTAAAGTTTGGTTCAACCAGGATTATTATTAGTAAACGAACTAGATCTTCATTGGTCATCCAAACATTGTGTTGTAAATCGGCACGTCCTGGTAACTAATTATAAAATATATTTTAATTATTCGGTAACTATTATTATTATTTCTATATCATATGTAAAGTGTGGAATATTTCATATCAAATAGTTTGAAAGGTGGAACAAATATATGTGGATACACTAAAAAGAGTAAATTTGTTTCTATAAAATAATTTTGATTAATAAATAAGTATTAAAATGGAACGAATTATAAATTTAAGTAAATCAAATTGAATATTTTCATATGTGTGTCTTTAGTACTACCCGGATTTGGTAAATTGAGTCCTATATTATTGTTTTTAGGTAAATTGAGTCCAGCCAAAAAAAAAGTAATTGGTAAATTGAGTTCCCTTTAAAATATTTATTCTTGTAAATTAATAATGCTTATAATAATTAGTACCTTATTTAAAAATTAATAATAATAGGTAATCAATGTCAACTTTTGAATGAATAATACATAATATTATAATCATAGTAAATAATACTCTTGATATTAAATGGGTAAATATAGTAATGATACGAGTTTAATAAAATCAAGTCTACTAATTTTATTATTTTTGTACTTCGTCATTTGTTCTCTTAATATATTCTCTTTTTCTATATTGTGTTTTGATTTTTTGCATTGCTTTTTACTTCCTATTTATATATATGGATTGGATTGGATTTCTTTGAGTACATCAATAAAAATATAAATATTTGGATGTGTAGTATAAAATAAGCTATTCAACTTCGCATGAAATGATTTACAACTATCTGCTGTAGATATTTTGTTATAAATAAGGTGACAAAAATTAATAATATACTTTTTTCATGTTTTTCAGTTCTTATCATGTACTGACAAATAATATAATTATAAATAAAGTCAAAGAAGGTTTAATAATTTTAATCACGGTTAAACAAAAGCGGTGGAAACAATAAGAACAAAATTTTCTTAAGCTGCCGATAACTGCATACTATAATTTGGTCTAATAGAAAATTCTAATAATCCTAAATGCCAATAATGTAATTATGTACTATAAATATCCATTCAATTATTGTAAATTTATGTTTTATAGATTCATCAAAAAATAAAACAAATGTGTAATATGTGTAAATAGTCATTTTAATAAAAACTATGAATTATAATTTTTAAAATAACATTTAATACATAGAAAACAGCTTGAAGTACTTTACATTATCATTATATTTATAATAGGAAATGGAAGTAATTATAGATATATAATATATATATATTTGGGTACCAAAAAAATAATTAAACAAAAAATTAATCGGGCAAATCCAAATTCCAATTTAAGTGTTGAAGAATATTATAAAATATCAGTATTTATACCTTACCTTAATTTTTAATACAACAATTAGAATATTCAAAACCAATTCTGAAATCTTTGAAGGTGTGTTTATAATAATAGTATTTTAGATTTAAATTTTTAGTTACTATAAAATTAAAAACATCACTCAGATAAAATATTTATATTATTATAATTTACATTTAAATTATTTATGTTTATATTGTACTACCTATAGATATTTTATAGGAATTCAAAGTTTATTTTCAAACACTTTTACCAATAACGAGGAAGTAGCATTTCAATAATTTATTTTATTTTATTAGCCCAGTTTTGATGTGAAAAATTCAATTTCAAAATTGAAATTATGAAAGTCCAAATACAAAAGAATAAATAATAGTTCTAAAACTTCAATCGAAGCTTTATATGTCTGTAATACTGATATATATTCCAACATACAATTTATTTTAAAAATATTATGCATACCTATTTCCCGTTTCTACAGACTACAAGTAACCAGGAAAGATGTTTTCAGCATTTAAAAAAATAAAAACATATCTTTGAAACAGTATGTCAGAGGTTGGTAATTATATTAGCTGGATTAATAAAATACATTTTCATAACACTTAGTAAATAATAAGTAAAATGTTTTAATTTTGTTTATAGAAAAGACGGTCAATGTTGGCAATGTTGGCGATTCGTGATGACGTTACATTTTTTAAGTGAAGAGGTCACTGATGAACTTGCCAAGAAACCAAGGACTCTGGACATTATATTATAAATATTAAAAAAAATATACCTAACAAATTTATACCTACCGAACCTATTATTATAAGGTGGAAAACATGGTTAAAAGTTTAAAGACAATGTTAATCCTTATCAGTGTTAAAAATCTAAAACGGCTTGTAGAAAATAATGCAGTCAAATTTGGTTTATAGTATTCATACAATTACATTTATTATCTGAGTTATCCATTAATCGAACAAACTTGAAAGAATCAAATAGTGAATCACTTAAAGTATCAATATGTTTGGAATAACTGAAAATATTTTAACAAATATTTCTGTCCAAATGGAAAAAAAACTAAAGATACATTTATGTATATAATTGAAAAGAAAATAAAGGATATAAAACTATTAAATCTTACTATGAAGTCGTGCCAGGTAAAGCAGATAATTATTTAAATATAACGCCTAAATTATTGAATTATTTTAATATGCACCAATAACTAGTGTATTAGAAGTAGAATGTATTTTTTCTTTGTACAAACATATTTTAAGTAATAAAAGATTAAATATTAATGAATATAATTTGGAAATATATTTAACTATTAATTTTAATTCAAAAAAGTAAAACATTCATCAATTTTTTTTTTAAATGAATTTAATTATGATTAAGAATTTAAAGTGTTTTATATGACTTGTATTTTTATAGTGCAATTTATTATGCAATTTTTATGTAGTTTTTGGTATAATTATAAAAATTTGTATATTTTTAATGCTATTTAATCCAGTCTTTTCTTATAACATATATCCCTCCCCTTGAAAATTCTTGGACACTCCATTATGGTACTGTTGACCGTAGCATACATTATTACTACATTACTACATTAGTTACTGCGACCAACCATCACACCACATCAGGGTCCTAAATAAAGCTATATATGAAAAATGTACATATAATCTAATTATGAATATAAATTATAAAGTAATAGGTATAATAAAAAATTCTTTTGAGTCAGCAAATTAAAAGGTCTAACCCCTTCCTCCATCCACCATGAATTGTGGTTCGGAACGGCCCTGATATAACTTTGCATCAACAAAAAAAAAAAATTCCGCACTTTTTTTTGGTTTGACTGTTCAACGATATGTTATTGTAATTGGTAATATTGATGGGTTGAATCCTATTCATGCTTATATGATAATTGAAAACACCCAATACCTATTTAGACCCCTTTCAAAGCTACTGATGTATGCTTAAAAGCTTTTCATTCGCTGAACCTAGAATATCCAGTTAAATCAAATCAAGTATGGTGCTTTATTGAACAATTTTTTTTTTAATATTGTAAATCCTATAAAAGGTAAGCAATTTTACTCTTGTAAAAAATTTAAACTCTTGTTATAATTTAAATACAACCTAAACTGTAAAAAATCTGATTTTACTATACTATAATAAAATTCAGATCGTTCATTGTTTTATTATTAATTAATTATTAATTATTACATTTAAAATTTTCTCACAAATTATGGTTTACACATTTGTATTATGTTGACAGGTATTATAAAGAGAACAATTCTTTTTTCTATTTATTTTATAAAAGATTAAAACTTATACCTCTAATATTATGATATAATAATAATATATAACCTAATTTAACATTTTAAAATGTCCTATGCTTGTTTTTTATGTTATCAATATCATAGTAATTAGTTCTATAAATGAATTAGTTATACATATTCATATTTATCATAGTATGAATGAGATTACACAATTTATATGTAAATATTCCAAATGTTATAGAACTTTTAGAAATTTAAATTCTTTTAAAAAACATTTATACTCTAGCCATTACTATGGATTTAATAACGATAATAATCAATAACCAAAATTTAAATAACATTACTTTAAATTCAACAAAATTATTTATTGATAATAATATATTACACCATTTTTTTTTTTTTATTTCTCAGTCTTAACGAATCTTATTTTACATTAAAGCCTAAAATGGTGTTATAATAGATAATTCATTAAATATGTCACTGAATCTATGTTTTATTATTAATTACTATTGTCTATAGAATTGCTATAATATTAAGCTCTTTAGGTTAACTGCTTGCAGTATTCTCTTAAATAATAACTCATATGTCACAACTCCATAATTCACTTGCCATAATTGCACTTGCCTTTTTTACACAAATCTTACAAGTGTTAATGAGATTCCTAGTATGTAAAATATTATAAACTATGATAATTATGCTATATTATTTGTGTCTAATGATAGTTTTTTTTTCATTAGGATTAGGTAATAAAAATATAGAAATGTTCAATTATCATTATTAGGTCGATACTTTACTGCTTGAACAGAGTATACCACAGTATATTACAGAGTAATGGTACATATTATACTATTGCATTTGCAACATCTAATTCAGGCACAGATTGGGAGGTTTATCAGGCCAATAGGACAATACTAGCCTTAAATATATATTTATCAAACTGTGTAATTGTTGAAATTATATAAATATATTTTTTTATTTAAATTTTAAAATAAATGTAAATTGTAATTTTTAATACATATAAAACTATAATTATTTTAGATTAGAATTTGTACATATTATATTTTTCTCATTTAAGTATAGTTAAACTGGCAATAATATTCATTAGATAAAAATATATAGAAATAAAAATATTCATGAGCTATATAATTATTAGTACTAAGTAGTAAAAAATATTAAGTATTGTAGCATTTAAACAGATTAAACCAAACAATCAAAACAGTTTTTAATCCTACAACTTTCAACTATTTTGTAAAACTGTAAACAATTAAAAAATATTTAATTTATCAATTTATTTCTGTGTAGAAAGCTATACTTATCAGTTTTATTCTAAGAATTCCTAATAACCATATTTATGTCATAATTCAGTTTAGCATAAATTGTGATAAGTTTTTTCATCACTTAAATTCCATTTTTAACTCCATTTTTTTTGCTATAGGTAAATACCTTTTCGTTTTTTCACAAATGTTTCCAACAATAAAATACATTTTTAAATATTTTGGAAAATATTATAAACTATCTAAATTTATGAGTTTATGACAATCAATATTTACTAGTTATTCTGTTAACTTTTATAAGCCATGCTTTCAGCTTTGAAATTGATCCTGTAAAAATCTTCTTTAAAACAACTTGGGCAAAATTTGATCGTCAGTTACTAATTCCTTAGAAAACCTTTGATTTTAACTTATACTTAATTGATTAACAATATACCACGCTGTTTGTACTCAATATACTGCCGTTGTATTGTAAGCAAAAATGCCGAAAGTCACCGTAGAACGATTTTGAGAAAAATATGTTTTTGTCATGATTTTGTTTCCAAAATATTATTTTATATGGAACACAGACCACCACTGGTTGGATTGGCTTTTATCTTAAATTTATAATTAAAAAGCCTTTATTCTTATTTTTAAAGTTGTAATAACAGTAATACGATTTTAAATATTTCAAAATAAAATTTATTGAACTAAAAAAAAAGTATTTGTTTTAGTATTTTAAATACAAATGACACCAAGTATTTAAATACGTATTCTGAATACATTTGAAAAGTATTATTAACAGAACAGCCACTGCTCTAATAAAGTCTAATGGGTAGTCTACTAATCTAGTCTATAATTCATACAACTATGCAAGTTATTTTCTAAATTGTGCTGGTGTCAAGTCAACTATATAATCGAAGCGCGACAAGCGCTAAACTTCGTTAACGGTCGTCGCTATCCGTTGGATGTCGTATTGTCGTTTCCATTTCTTCATTTTGTTTATTGTCGATTCGTCGTGTGACGTGTTTAGACTCGTTTGAAAATTATACCAGTTATCCCCCATGTTCTACCTACCTAGTACTTCGTAGTTCGTAGTGAATACTGAATAAGCCACTATGGTTGCTACTTTTAAAGTTTTAAAGTCTAT
Organism: Rhopalosiphum nymphaeae; assembly: GCA_036289425.1. Lineage (NCBI taxonomy): Eukaryota > Metazoa > Arthropoda > Insecta > Hemiptera > Aphididae > Rhopalosiphum > Rhopalosiphum nymphaeae. The sequence goes on along the minus strand of JAZAQC010000005.1, from coordinate 112,488 downwards.
GCTTTTGTGAACGATTGAAACTAATTTCATACGCCGCCTTCGATTTTGTTTTTAACTGCGATTACGTTTACGTCGCGAGCCGCCATCACTTCGCCGATAAATTGCTGTTCGACCACGTGCTTTTTTTTGTACGTTACGCATTTCCGACTGTCTCCGCTATAATAATATTGCATTTCTCTGAGTACCTATCGAATTGCCTGTCATTATTGCTGTCCATCGTTGAGTCATCTCGGTGGAGCTGTATCCGTACCGCCTTTTGCCATTATGCTATACGCCAGTGCGCGAGTATTGAATTCGGAATTCTATACCTGTTGGTTGCAGAAACGAACTTATTATTGTACTTGCGTGTGTTCATGCTATTAACCGTGTTCGTGCCATCGTTTGTGTCATACGTGTCATTGCTGTTCTGGTTGATCATCTTACCATAATAGGTACCAAGCGTCAACATTTAATAAAATTATTGTGATTTTGGGACATCGCCGAAACTCAGACACACTGGATGTTTTTATCTTGTCGGGTTTGGTTAATATTAAAAATGTTTTCATTACAAAATAAATGTAAGTGTAAGAACCTTAGACCTAATAATAGTGTTATAAATTATAGAAACTAGGTTTATTAATAATTGTTCTTGGTTTTTTATCTGAAGTGGGTAACTAGGAAATACTGCTTGGTTGCTCATAAAAACTTTTTTGATCCTACTCTATAATCTAAGCTATAATCTATTTACAAATAGGATGTCATATCAAAAGACACTATCGATTACTCATTAGTCATTACTAGAGGTTGGATTTTTATGATTTTACATAATATTTGTTTCTAATATATGCAGTTAAATGTGAGTAAGATGTCATTGCGATTCATGAATCACAGAATTCGTAAGAAAAAAATTATTTTGTATACAAAAGCTTATTTTAGGGGTTAGAGAATATTCAACATGTTAGGGAAAATTTGAGAATATTTTTATTTTTGTAATATCGTTATAATGAACATATTTCACATATAGCAGCATTCATTATACAATTTATTTCTGAATTCTAATATCGTCAGTTAAGAGTCAATACCTCGTAAGTCAAAAACATTAATTTTTCAGGAGACACATATTTGTGTTTATAAAATCAATTTTTGTAGTTATTTTAGCCAATGTTTGAATTAATATGTTTAAACAATGTTTTTTTTTAGACATATGATGTATTGCATTAAATATACTAAAAATGGATATTGACATACGAGGTATTATTACTTTATTGTTTTCTAGCTTTCTGATTTAATTGGATCAGAGGTTTTTATTTATTAAGTCTTTTAATACTTCAACCTTTTGAATTTATTTAAAGTATAATTATAGGTAATAATACATCACATAAATTGCATTCTCATATAATAAAATATTAAATTTAAACCATAACATTTTTTAAAACAGTACTAAAAATGTATAGTAACAAATCAATTCTTGAATTTTAACATTAATAATTATTATAAACAATAACAAAAAAAAAATAAAAAAATAATCAAGTTTAAGTTGGTTAAATATTTTTGTTCAATAACAACCTTATTGTCTCGCTTATTGTTTATGGCAAACTCTAACAATGCATTAGACAGTACATTATTCCTATTCAGGTAGCAGCAGCCATCACTTCAAGGTATTATAATATTTATACCTATTTGTATTTTTGTTATAGCATTCTGTTATTTTATCTATAATACAACTCACAAATAATGAAGCTGAAAGGTCACCTATCAACCAAACAAAAACGTAAACAACTTAACTCTCGCCTCCATCTATTTAAACCGCTACTTAAATCAAATTTGAGTCTCAAAAACAAACTACTGCCATATACAAATTAATCATCAGGCCAGTTTGGTCTTACGGCATACAAATTTAGGGCCCAACAAAACCCTCCAACATTTGCCCTAATCAAGCCTTCCAATCAATTACCCTGAGACTTATCACTGGTGAGTGGTGCTCCGTGGTACATAATAAATGCAGCCCTCCATAATGACCTAAAAATTCAAACAGTAAATGAGCTTGTAAAAAGCCATTACAAAAATGTTCATTCCAAACTAACCAACCATATAAACCCCTTCATTAAAAACATGTCCTATCTCACATTACCACATATTATTCGTTGATTAAAAAGAAACTGGTCTAGAGACCTAAAACAAAAAAAAAAAATTCTGATATTCTGTTAATGAATAGTAGTCTCCTCTTCACGTGGTTCATGTTTGAAAAATTGTTTTTTCTATGTTATCATTTTTACTTATTGTTTTATTTTATAAACAGATTGAATATTTAAAAAAAAATAAACCATAAATACTTAATATATTTACCAATACTTGGTTTAAATTTCAAAGTCTTAAGAACATTATTGAATGAAAAATTTGTATTAATAATTTAAAATTGCATTTTTCCTTTCTATGGCATAGTATCTCTTATGCCCAGTCATATAACCCATCTATAGCCACTGTAAAAACATTTTTGATTAATTTAATATACCAACATAACTGTGATAGATAACATGTGTTAATTTATGAAAAACTAATATGATAAGATTCATTTTTTTAGGTTATTAAACTATTTTTTAGCAATTCATGCTATAATTTATACTATACAGTGCTTATATATGCTAAAATATCAAAAATGTCTTACTGCACACTATTAATTTTTGGTATACACAAAGTCATGAGGAGCTTTGCTCTTCATACTTCACAATTTCATAAAAATTTAATTATAGCTTTGGCAAAAATAAACATTTTACCAGAAAATAGAATATAATACTGCTACAGAACAAAGTAGTTTTTTTATTAAAAAAATAATCTAGATGACTTTTTAGTCATATATTTTTCAATATAGTTATAATTTTTAGTATTTTAAGTCATAAGAATAAGAAACATTATTCAATTTATTTTTCAATTAGTTCTATTATTTATTTTTGATTACCAATAGAAGTAGGTATCATCAAGATATTATAAGATTTTGTTTTCTTATATATTTAATTAAAAGCTGAGAAGATACTAAATAGTTAACATTTTGTTTTTTTTATAATTTCATTATGTTTTTTTGAATTTTTTGTTATACCTAAATTGAACTAACTGCTTATATTTCATGAATAAACAAGATATATAATTATTTTTTAAGAATGTAATAAAGGCTGTCTCGAAAATAACTATAGGGAAAGGGGCTTGTAGACTAACTAATTTCTAGCTCATAGAGTCTTAAAATTGAGATGAAAAAAATTTTCTCGCTTTACCAGACTGATAGTATAAACATTATTATCATTAATTCATTATATTATTTTTTTTCTTATTATTTAATACACACCTTTTTTAATTGTATGCATTTCAATCCAAAATAGTTATTCATTAGTATTAGGTACCAAAATATTATTTTTTATTTATTATGTTGATATTATACAGAGTGTTCCAGTTTTAATGTGATACCAAATTTCAGCATGATATACTTAAATTAAGAGCAAACGACCTATGCAAAAACTGTGTTCAATATGAGGTCTTCATCTGAGGCTTTCCTTTTGGGTAGGAGTTTGATAATTTTTTGCACAGATGTTCTGTTTACTCTATGAGTGGTGAAAAAATTTTGAGGTGAGATTGGCGATGTTTTAATATTTAAGGCCGGTTTTTTCACGTCTAGGTTACCTGAGCCCGGGTTTAGTTTAAATTGACTTTCGAGAGAGTCTGCAATAAGTTCCGCCTCAGATTTTGCGTCATAAATTAGCCCATTAAGAGTGGACGAATTGCTGTTTTTTTTTTAGTAGACTTTTATTGATCTTGTATAGAGAACCGTATCTTTGGTATCTAGGCAGGTTAGGAAATGATTCCATTCGTCCTGTTTGTGAGTTTACAGGGTGGTTCTTAAAAGGGTTATTTTAGCATTGAGCCTAAATTTGATCGCGGGGTCTTAACTTCTTTGCAATTTCCGACGAAGATTGTTTTTATCCTTAATTTCGTTTAGTATTTCGTAGGGGAGAGTGTTCCTTTTCCTTATAGCGATGTGTTAAAATGCACAATCTTCAACGGTTGATTTTATATATGTGGAAAATTTAGTTATTGCATAATATAGATCTTGAATGGTGGCTGTATTTGGGCGGGTGTTTAAGGTATCACTGGAGAGCATGGTGAAGAATTTATTCCAATTTACTTGCTTACCGTTCGATGGTGGTGCTGATTTAATTGGATAACTTGTAAACTAAAAGAATCGGATTATGGTTTGATAACAAGCGATTGAGATTTGTTTAAAGGCTTATCAATGGTGTTCTAATTAGAGCTATGTCTATAATATTAGGACGATGATTTTTGTTATTCGGATAATATGTTGGGGTGTTTGGAGCCAATATGACATAGTCATTTTGAGAGACGTGATTGAATAGTATTTGGCCAGCTATATTTAAGCATGACTGTGCCATAGAGAGTGTTTCAAGTTGAAATCACCTTCAGCTATGAACCATTTTTCGGAATTTCTGATGGTGTCTAGATCGAGGTTTCAAGTCAGTTATTTGGGAGTTTATAGATTGAACTTATGTTTACTTCAGTGTTGTTTATTTTGATCTTAATTGTAGTTTTGTGTTGAGGGTTACTGGGGTTTCCGACAGACTAGAACAGCGGTCCCTCCATGAGTCACATACTGGGGTAGGTCAGTTCTGTAAGTGAGATAATTTGGGATTTTAAACTTGGTGGAATGCTTGAGGCGAGTTTGGCTTAGGAGAATAATATCAATTTTAAATGTGGTTATGAGAGCCTGAAGTTCATTAAGATCGTTAATAATACCCTTAAGTTCCAGATAAGAATCTTAAGGTTATTCGTAGCTGTTTTTGAGGATTGAAAGAAATGAGCTTATAGAAATGGATATGATGGTTTTGAAGGTTTCAGTCGTTGAGATGGTCGATAGAAGATCTGTAAAAGTGTTATGACCTTGTCGGTATTAATTTCGGGCTTATTGTTGGTGGCATTGGCGTAGTTGAGATGTTGAGTGGGGGAGATTGCTGGATGCAGGAGGTTGAGATGCTGGAATCACTTTGTTGAAGGATGAGGTTGCAGGATAGGTAGAATTGCTTGATGTTGGGTTGTTTTGAGTGGATGAATTTTTTGTGAATTTCTTAGTGATTTCTGACTACGATGGACGTTTGCTGTGCGAGCATCGTTGCAGTTAACACATATCTGGAGTTGATCTCGGGTTTTGGCGCATTCGTTGGTGCTATGCATGCCTGTGCATTTGACACAACGAGGAGAATTTTCGCAATTTTTTGACCTTTGGCCGAATTACTGGCATGAGTGGCATTGAGATGTACCAGTTTTCTCGAAAGATTTGACAGTGATTTTCAGGTAGAATAATTTTGATAGATCGTAGATGTCTTTGGCCTGAGTACCAGATGGACTTCGAAATTTCGAGCTACCAGTTCGGTTTTGGAAAATCTTCTTTCTTTCTTTTTTGGTAGGACAGCTTTCGCTTATGAACTATTCCAGGGTTTTGCCTTTGTTAGTAGCTGCATGTGAATGAAGGATTTGGTTATCTTGTTAGTTATTTGCCCGGAGCTTAACTCTAGGGCGTTGTCTGTATCTCAAAACATAAGATGAAGGTGTGATCTGGCCTATGCTTTTGATGTGGTTGTATTGAGACGTTAATATTCTATAAAACATTGCTGCTGCATTCTTCTTTATGGTGTCTCTGGTGGTGTTAAACCCGGCTGTGTTTAGTAGCAATGAGTTCCTTACAATGGACGACTGATCAAGGATGGTTCTTACATCTATCGTTTCCACTGCTTCAATTTTTCTCCAGGTGGAATCGCAGATAAATGGTGCCCATACTGCACCGGCATAAGTTAAAATTGGTTGGATGTACAACTTTAGTAAGTTTAGTTTTGTTCTTGGCGAAACTGGGGATCTTTTGTTTATAACTGGGTTGAGTAGACCTCTGATTTTTGTTGTTTTTTTTTACTAATTACTGGCATGGTTGGAGAAATTAAGATTATTCAACACTTTTCGACCAAGTGATTGGGATGTTGTTAATTTCCAGTTGACGGATGCTAGATGTTCTTTTTCGGCCGAAGAGGATGGCAATGATTTTTGACTCATTGATACGTAGCCGCCACTTTATGAACCATTCTGACGCTAAGTTTAGTTGACGTTGAAGCTGGATAGAAGCGTAACGCACATTGTGGTTTGTGCAATGGAACATTGTGTCATCTGCGAACAGTGATACGTAGGCTGGCGCCTGGATTTTTTGGCATGTTAGTATAGATGTTGAATAATGTAGGGGAAAGACAAGAGCCTTGTGGTACCCCTGCACTAGCTGGTCTTGTCGAAGAACATTTGTTGAATATTTGTGAGAAGTTTTCGTTGCGGAGTTTTTTCGGGTCGGTGACAGGAGGAGTCCTCCTCTTGCCGCCGGCTCTGCGGCCGCCCATGGTGAAAAGATATGAATGCCACACTGTTGAGTAGGAAGTACTTGTTGATGACTGGAACGTTACGGACTGTGGATGATGGGTCATCAAATACTAATGGGTTGATGATATAGAACTTTTTTGCTTTTGCTTAATGGGCGACCAAGGGTCTTCTCTATACCAGGCTTTGTGCCTTTGCTAGTAGTGGAGGTTTAGGTAAGATTTTGTGTTTAAAGTGATTAAGAGGGTGGGCTTTCTGAAACCCAATTTACGAGACGTGTTTTTGGATTTTTAAAGGTTCGAGAGGGTGTTGGCTGTTCTTCACGCCCAAACTGTCGTATGTGCCTAAATCTTGAAAGAGAGTTTTTGTGAAAAAATGAAGTGCCTTGGGAGTGGATTTGTGATTTGATTTGTTTTAGATTGACGGTGGACAGAGTGACTATTTGTTACGTAGTTTGGAGTGCCCAGAATCGTTCTCAAGCCAATTGTCTGTACAGCTTCGATCTTCTTCTACTGTGACTTGGTGATAAATGGAGCCCAGGCAGCGCCTGTATACTTAAGTATTGGATTTATGTACATTTTGAGTATATTTATCCGAATTCTCGTTGGGATAGAGCTTTGTTTGTTTAGGATCGGGAATAGCATGCCGCGAGTTTTTGTTGCCTTTTGGGTTATATTTTGAATGTGCTGGTAAAAGTTAAGTGTGCGGCCAATGGTGACTCCTAGATATTTGACATGAGTGGAACAGAGTATAGGAGTGTTGTTGATAGATAGTTGCGGTAGGTGTTTGATTTGTTAACGGCTGAACAGGATGGCGATGATTTTGGTAGCGTTTATTCGAAGGCGCCATTTTTCAAACTAGTCAGATGCCGCGCGTAGTTGTCTCTCAAGTTGTATTCAAGGAATATTTGGGCTGTGATTGGAAGTGTAGAACATTGTGTCGTCAGCCAAAAGGGCGACGGAAGCCTTCTCGAGGACAGGTATGTCATTAGTGTAAATGAGGTACGTGTTGGTGCTAGGCAAGATCCTTGGGGAACACCTGCAAGGACAGCTCGGGGCGAGGAGAGTCGGTCTTCAATGCGGACACAGAAAGAGCGGTTTGATAGGAATGATGAGATTGTCTTGATGAGCCATGGTGGGATGTTTAAAGTTGACATCTTATATATGAGACCATCATGCCAGACCCGATCGAACGCTTTCTCAACGTCAAGAAAAACTGAAGCTGTATGGATATTGCTGTTGAGGTTGTTGCAGATGTGATCTATTAATTTTACCAGTTGTTGGGTTGTGGAGTGCTCACGCCGGAAGGCAGATTGTTCCGGTCTGATTTTGTCTGTCAGGTGTTTTTGAAGTTCGGAGAGGATAACTTTTTCGTAGATTTTTGAGATGGACGATAGTAGAGCGATTGGCCTGTAGCTGTCCGGTTTGAGAGGATCTTTGCGTGGTTTGGGGATGGAGATCACTGTGGCTCACTTCCAGGCTGTTGGGAAGTAACACAGTTTGAGGCAGCCGTTTAGGATTTTAGTTAGGGTCAGGACCACATTTTTCGGCAGGAGTCGTAGCGCGATGTTAGTAATCTTATCTACGCCAGGAGCTTTGTTTTTTGAGAGTTTTAATAGCAGCGATGAAATTTGGCCTGGGGATGAAAATGTGTTGTGGCTTGTAGATTCGGTGGAGCTATATTGAGTATATTCTGTGACTTCAGGAAGAAGCTGCCCATGGTTGGGTGTGAATTGAAGCGCGAGAGAGTTTGCAATAAGTTCAGCCTTATCAATTACCTGAAATACTAGACCGTTCGGGCCAACTAGCAGGTGCGTGGCTGAGCGTTTGTGTAGTAGATTTTTATTAAGTTTGTAAATCGAGCCGACATTGTGATTTATGGTATCGAGAAACAAGTCCCATTCATCTTGTTTATGAATGGACAGCATAGTTCTGATAAACTTGATTTTGGAATTTAAGCGGCGCAATTTTCGACGAAGGCGATTTTTAGAGTTGATTTCTTCGGTGATGAATGAGGGCAGAGCTTTAAATCGGTGTCTCGGATTCATCACTGAAGAGCTTGACAGGATTTCAGAGTGAATGGAGGATGTGAAATCTTCGATGGCACTGTCGATTTCTGAAGAATTGGCAGTGCTAGGATTTACACCCACTGGTTTGTTTGCAAGGAGTTTGGTGTATTTGCGCTAGTTGATGAGGCATTTAGCTAATGGTGGGTTGAAAGCGATTGGAGTTGCAAGTACTTCGAGAAGTACCGGGTTGTGATCTGATGAGAGATCATTTATGTTGGTTACCGTGACTAGTAAAGGGACTTTTGTGAGAGCGATATCAAGCACATCAGGTCGGTAGGATTGACTGTAAGGGTGGTGGGTCGGAGAAGTAGGGGCAATGACCATGTAGTTATTTTGGAGCACGTGGTTGTATAATATTGAACCCGAAGTGTTGGTAGTGCGGCTGTTCCATAGAGGGTGCTTGACATTGAAGTCACCAGCAGTGATTGACCAGACAGAGCTTTGGGTAAGGGTGTCTAGATCAGACGTATCAAGCGTTTGGTTGGGATGTTTGTAGACCGCAGTTACGAGGATTTCAATGTCATGCATTTTGATTGTTATTGAGGTAGATTGAAGATTGGTGCGAAGAGTGGTAGGTAGATGAGTAATGCGGCGGTGTACCAGCACAGCAGTGCCCCCGTGAGCAAGAGAACCTCTAACAGTTAGTAGATCAGTTCTATACGTGTGAAAATTTGGAATGTGTAATTTGATAGAAGGTTTGAGATGTGTTTCACTTAAGAGAATAATGTCAATTTTGAGTTTGGATGCGAAGGCCTGAAGTTCGTTGATTTTGTTTCTTATACCGTCTAAATTCCATTGAAGAATTCTGAGGTTATTCATGGCTATTTATTTGAATATTTAGGAATGAGGTTAAGGTTGAGCATATTATTGACTTTGGGTCATCCGTCGTTGAAATGTCTGAGAGGAGTTTGGTCAGAAGAGTGATGATTGAGTCAATGTTTATTGCTGGCTTATTTTTTGTTGCTGTTGCGTAATCGGGATGTTTTCCATGGGAACTAGTTGTGGCTGTTGGCTCGAGATGAGTTCGTTGGGGGATCTGGCTCTTAATGATCTGTACTGGCAAGGGTTTTGTTTGGTCTGGTTGGCTTTTGGAAAGTGAGCTTGTAGTTTGAATATAAGACGGACGCGGTAGTTCACTGTGTGGGGCCCGTTGCAGTTTGCGCATGTAGGAGTTTGGTCGCGGGTTTTTTGGCAGTCGCTAGTGCGGTGGCAGCCAGCGCATTTTACGCAGCGTGGTTGGTTACCGCAGTTGCCCACAACTGGGACCCGTGGCCGAAACGTTGGCAGGTATGACATTGGGATGGACCAGTTTTCCTGTAGTGCTCAACTACAATTTTAAGGTAGAGAAGTTCGGATAGTTCGAAGATATCCTTTGAGTGCCAGTGAGGATGACAAGACAGATAGGCATGGGCTTATCAGCCATACCGAATCGTCGGGTCATTTGCACTTCGAAGTTGTGGGCAATCGGTTCGTTCTTGAGGTCGTCGTCAGAAATTTCTGTGGGTGTGCCTTTAAGTACGACTTTGAGCTGGCGGTCAGCGGCAAGGGTATGAGTATGAAAACCGATATTATTTGTCAGAAGTGTTTTTTGGATTTGACGGAATTGAGTGACATTAGAAGTTTTTAAATTAATTTTACTATCGGCCGACGATTTTGCACTTATACCAACCGAGTCGACTTCTGGGTTTTGAAAAATTAGTGTGGCAGCGTTGCGCCACAAGGACGCAGGTATAATGATTGGTGGTGGCAACGGGATTTTCGGATTTTCGAATTGGGTGGTATTATTAAAATCGGTAGTATTCTTACCCGGTTTTGATAACGGTGGAAAAACGGTGTACGAGTGCTCGCTGGCAGGTTGTGAATTTGAGTCAGAAGAAACAAATGAATCGCCCGAGAGCGATTCGGAGTCTGATGGATCGGGCGAAGGTGGTTCTTCACGCTGTCGTTGTGTGGCGGCAATTTGAATTGGATGCGGTGAGAAGTTCTCGTTACAGAGTTTTTTCGGGTCGGTGACAGGAGGAGTCCTCCTTTTGCCGCCGGCTCTGCGGCCGCCCATGGTGAAACGATCTGTATGCATCACTGTTGAGTAGGAAGTACTTGTTGAAGACTGGAATGTTACGGACTGGAGATGATAATCGAATAAAATCGATGGTGTTGTTGGTATAGAACTGTACTTGGTAGGACGGCTACTTTGAGCCTATTTACTATACCAGGCATTTGCCTTTGATAGTGGTGTTGATATACAATCTAATTTACCAACCTTATTTGTCTGGTTGTTTGCTCAAGTCAGAGGTCTTGCGTGTTGTTTACGCCTGAGCGCAGGTTGAGGGGATTTGGCCCATCCTATACTGTTGATGTGTGGGAGTGGTGTGGTAGATGCTCGATGGAACAGCCATTGCTTTTTTTTTAATTTCGTCCCTCAAGCAGTTGAAGGAAGCTGTGTTTAGGAGTATTTGGTTCCTTACGAAAGTAGGTTGACCCAGGATAGTACGGATTCCAACTGTCTGGACTGCTTCAATGCGATTCCAGGTGGATTAACACAAGGATTATTGCCCAAGCACCTGCATATGTTAAAATTGGCCGGATATACATTTTAAAGATGTTTTGTTCCAGTTGGGATTGGGCATTTTCGATTTAGAACTGTGTAGAGAATTCCCTTGATTCTAGTAGCTTTTTTAATTATGTTTAAAGCATGGGTGGTGAAGCTGAGGTTACGGTCGGTTGTGACTCCGAAGTATTTGACGTTTAATGACCAAGGAATTTGAAGATTGTTTATGTGTAACTGTCTGACTCTTGAGGGTTTGGTGCGTACGAAGGTAATTGCAATAGTCTTATGTTCATTTATTTTTAGGCGCCATTTTTTAAACCACTCAGTAGCTAGACAAATTTGTTGTTGTAGCTGGACGACTGCTCTTTGAGCATTGTGGTTTGCGCAGTAGAACATGGTATCATCGGCGAATAGAGATACACTAGATTTTGGGTGGGTAGTCATATCGTTTGTATAGATGTTGAATAGAGTGGGTGATAGACAGGAGCCTTGGGGGACGCCCGCATTTGCTATCCTGAACGAAGAATTGCAGCTATCAATTTTTACAGAAAACTTACGGTCAGCGAGGAAGGACTCTTATTATTTTTACTAGTTCTATAAGGACGTTCATGTTCAACATTTTGTGAAGAAGTCCATCATGCCAGACGCAGTCGAAGGCTTTTTTAACGTCTAGGAAAATGGCAGCTGTTTGAAGGCCTTGGCTTAGGTTTGTGCTGATGTGGTCTATAACAGGGGTCAGAAAGTAATTTCTATTGGAGTCCTAAAGATTAAAATAATAAATCAATGAGGTCCAGTGAAAAAAATCTTTTTCAAATCTTTATATTTTAAAAATAGCAGTATAAAAATAAAAATAATTATTCAGTTATTACAATTAATTTATATTAAAAATTACAATATTAAAAGTATAAAAAAAAAATATATCTATTACAGTAAATTATTTAATGCGAAAAATTGCATTTCTTTTCCTTAGCCAGCTTTTTGAAATCGGGAACTCGTGGAGAACAGCTTATGCGCAATGTGTCCTCAAAGTGAGAGTCTGTTAATTTTATCCGATATTTGTTTTTCAAAAAATTAATTTTTGAAAACGATGCCTCACAAATGTATGTCGAACCAAATATCGTAGCCAAGTTGATTGCCAGTTGCTTACAGTTTGAATACTTATCAATGGCATCTTTAGCCCAGAATTCTTAAGTTGACGCACTTCTGTACTGCTTCAAGGAAACATCTTCCTGTAGGTCTATTATTTCCATTTGGAGTTTTGACTTTGAAAGATTAAATAATTTTTCAGCTACATCAGTCCATTCTCCGTTTGGGAGAACGTCGTAAGGGGTTTTTAAGAATTGTGATAGTTTTACTATTTCAGAAAAGTCTTTGAATCTAGCATCGAATTCTTTCATAAGATCTGACAAAAAACTTAAAAATGTTTCGATGTTTACAATTTCAGAATAATTTTTGCATTCAAATATTGTGGGAAAGTGAATGAATTTTGTTTGTTCAATTTCTCGTTCAAATATATTTAGTTTGCGACGGAAACCAGACACACTTTGTATTAAATCACATATTAATTTCCCTTCTCCTTATAATTCGACATTAAGCGTATTTAAATACTTCAAAATGTCATTTAAGAAAGCCATTGCAACTATATTTCGATTGTTTTCTAAGAACTCTGAATGCTTCTTTGCTTCTTCAATATCTACATTTTTTAGGAATGGTTTTACTTCTTCTTTAATGTTACACATTGACTTGATTTACTTGATCAAACCGTCCATAACGTCTTTCGGTGTAGCACTGAGTTTACTACAAAGCGATGTTTGGTGAATTATGCATTGATAAGTTAATATCCCGGAATAATTATCCCGGATTCTTTTTAACAATCCTTTTTTTTTTCCATCATCGCTGGAGCTCCATCAGTGGAAATTGACACAATTTTATCATAACTTAAATCCGATTTTTTCGTGAAGTCATCAAAACTCTTAAATAAATCTTCTCCACGAGTCTTGCCTTCTAATGTCAATATTGCTAGTAACTCTTCTCTTAACACTTTTTTTTCAATGTCAAAGAATCGCACGAAAATTGACATTTGTTCAGAATTAACTAAGTCACAAGATTCATCAAGCACGATGCAGTAGCACGGTGACTTATGTAAAAGTTCAAATAAGCTTTTTTTTGGTTTCGGCTGCCAACATTTCTGTCCTTCTAGTATTACTCCTTGCCGACAATGGAATATTTTGGATGGAGGTAACGATTTTTTATTTTCTTGAAAAAGTGCAGTGGCCACATCCAACATACACTCTTTTACTATTTCAGAATCGGAAAACGGTTTTTGGTGCTTATTAAGAACCCAGCACACACGCAACGCTGCTTCGGTTGATTTCTCTTGTTCACTCATACACCGTATAAGTGTATAAGTGCAGTCGTACTATTTTTGTAAGATAACATACATGCATGGAGCTTATTTTTACGCACTCACTGCCTGGAGGAAATTTTGTATGAAAATCTTTATGAGTAGTTTCATAATGCTGTTTTAAATTTCCACTTTTAATAATAGCGACAGTTGAATTGCAAATTAAACAAACTGGAATGGCTCTAACCTTTTCAGGCAATATAAAACAATATAGTTCAGTCCACTCGTTCATAAACTTCCTATTTTCGTTGTCGATTTTGCGTTTTTTACTCTTACTTACTTGGTAGGACGGCTTTACGCCTATTAACTATTCCAGGCTGTTGCCTTTGCTAGTAGTTTAGTTGCATGTCAGAAGTGGAATTTGCTATGTTGGATTTTTTTTTTTTTTTTTTTGATATTATTGTTTTATTTGTGATTCTAATTTGTTGCCCATAGTTTTGGTCTAGGTCGTTGTTTATGTCTGGGGACATGTGATGGGGGGGGGGGGGGGAATATGACCAATATTGTTTATATGGTTGTGTTTGGAGGTTGAGATTCGGTGGAATGTTGCTATGGCATTCTTTTTAATTAAATTCTTGATAGAGATAAAACCGGCTGTGTTGATAAGTACTGAGTTTTTAACTGTGGACGGCTGTCCTAGTATTACTCTGATGCCTATTGTCTGTACTGTTTCTATTTTCCTCCATGTGGAAGTGCTGATGAAGGGTGCCCATGCTTCGCCTGCGTAAGTTAATATAGGGATAATGTACATTTTGAACAGGTTAAGTTTGATTCTGGTGGGGATTGGGCTTTTATTGTTTAAAATTGAATATAATAAGCCGCGAATTTGAGTAGCTTTTTTGACAATGTTTGATGCATGAATAGAAAAATTTAACTTATGGTCAATTGTTACTCCTAGATATTTAACGCTCCTGGACCAGGGAATTTGAATGTTATTAATTTTTATATTTTCGATATTTGTAGTTTTTGTACGGCCGAACAGGATTGCAATGGTTTTGGATTCATTAATACGAAGACGCCATTTTTTGAACCAGTCTGAGCTTAAGTTAATTTGTTTTTGGAGTTGTGCTGATGCAAAACGCGCATTGTGGTTTGAACAATAATACATTGTGTCATCCGCAAATAAAGAGACTCGAGATTTAATATTAGTAGGTTGGTCATTTGTATAAATATTAAAGAGCGTAGGAGAGAGACAGGAGCCTTGCGGCTCGCCCGCATTTGCCTTCCTTATTGACGAGTTTTGGTTTTCAATTTTAACAGAAAAGGTTCGTTCTGAGAGGAAGGATTCAGTAATTTTTATAAGTTGTAGAGGGATATTCATGGATAACATCTTGTGGAGAAGTCCGTCATGCCAGACACTGTCAAAAGCTTTTTCGACGTCAAGGAATATGGCAGCTGTTTGTTTACCTTGGTTGAGATTATCGCTGATTTGGTCTATTAGTTTGGTCAGTTGAAGGATCGTTGAGTGATTTTGACGGAAGGCGAATTGCTCGTCTCTTATTTTGCCAACTAGAGATTTTTGGAGATGTTGAAGGATTAATCGTTCGTACACTTTTGAGAGGGAGGAGAGAAGAGCTATTGGCCTATAATTTTCTGGTAGTTGATGGTTTTTGCCAGGTTTAGGAATGGAAATTATGGACGAAAGTTTCCATATGCTCGGAAAGTAACATAAATTAAAGCAACCGTTTATTATTTTAGTTAAGTCTAGTAATTTGTTTTTGGGTAGGAATTTAAGTGCAGTGTTAGTGATTTGATCTCTGCCAGGGACTTTATTCTTTGCTAATTTGAGTATAAGCTTTTGGATTGATCCTGGACTGGTAAAGAGATTGGGTTTATTTATCACTGAGCCTCTGATTGTTGTAATGCTCTCAGTTACTTCTGGGAGATTTGGACCTTGAAAAGTTGAGAATTGTCGTTCCAGGGAGTCTGCAATAATCTCCGTTTTTTCCTCCGCGGAGTAGGATAAACCATTTGGTCCAAGTAGTGGGTGAGTGGCTGGTCTTTTTTTAAGTAGGCCTCTATTTAATTTATAAATTGAATTTTCATTTTGGTTCTGGGAAGTTAGGTATTTGTCCCATTCATCATTACTGTGTGTCTGCAGCATTAACCTTATGAGGTTTATTTTGGCATTTAGGGATCTTTTGATTTGGGGGTCGCGGGTTTGTTGCCACTCTCGACGGATTCGGTTTTTTGCATTTATTTCTTGCTGAATTTCTGTGGGAATAACTGGGCGGTGATTGTTTTTGTTGCGAAGGTATGAGCTATTGTCAAGAGCTGACTGAATGGAATTTGTGAATGTTTGAATGCTGTTGTCGATGTTTTGCTTGGAGCTTGTAAGAAGAGTCGTGTTAGGTTTCTCTGCACTATGTGTGTGGTAAAATTTGTCGCAGTTGATTTGGGTGTTTGGAGTTGGGGGAGAGACTGTGATAGGTGAATCAGTGAATTCAAGTAGTATTGGATTATGATCAGAAGATAGCTCGTTTAGGTTTGTGATGCGTACAAGAAGATGGGTGCGGATTATGGCAATATCTAATACGTCAGGTCTATACTTTTTGCAGCTTGGAAAGTGTGTTGGGGTGTCAGGAGCGATGACTGAGTAGTCATTTTGTAGAAGGTGGTTATAGAGAATTTGCCCAGCAGCGTTTGCCCTGCGGCTGTACCAGAGTGGATGTTTTGAGTTAAGGTCACCAGCTATAATAATATTTCCTGCCCCATTAATGAGAAGGTCAAGGTCGGCTGTCATTAAGGTTAATGACGGAGGCTTGTAGACTGATGATGCGAGAGTGGTTATGTTATTAATTTTTATTAATATAGATATAGATTGAAGTTTCGTATTAATGTTGATTGATTGGTGGACTATTTTACGATGAACTAGGATAGCTGTACCGCCATGGGCTGAAGATCCTCGGATTAGCGGTAAGTCGTTCCTATATGTGATAAAGTTAGGGACCTTGAGGCTTAGATTAGGTTTGAGATGAGTTTCATTTAGTAGAATGATGTCAGGATTATTAGTGGTAATAAATACCCTAAGTTCATTAATTCTTTTTGTAATGCCATTTGCGTTCCAATGTACAATTTTTAATTTTGAAGTCATTGTTGATTTGCAATTTTTTGCAATTTGCTTAGATTGGTCGGCCGATGGCCTATTTAGAGCACCAGGCTAAGCCTTTTCACTCTGTGTGGGGTGGTACAGGATGGTATTGTTATGACGTTAGGTATAGGTATGGTATAGGTTAGGCTAGGCGTGATAGGTGTGGAAATTTGCTGTTGGATAAATTATGTTGAAGTGCATTTGCTAGGCGGAGTGCCTCTTCTTGGAGTGGTGGAATATTGGTAGAATTGAGTAGATTTAGGTTTGATATTGTATAGTGGGCATTGCTTTTGCATTGCTTATATAACGGCGAGGTGCCTATATACTCGTTCCAGGCATTTGCCTATGACGAGTTGAGTAATATGTGGTGAATTATTTTGTTAGTTTGAGTCAGACCATAAGAGCGGGCGAGGCTTTGTGGATTTTGAGGTTGGGTCGGTAGCTAAGGTGGATTGTCCGAGACTTCGGATGTGGGCGAAAGTTGAGTATGAGTTCCGGTGAAATAGGTTCTTACTGTTAGTTATTATTGTTTGTTTGATGGTGGAGGTACGTGTTGAAGAGAGAATTATTTTATTTGTCACAAACCATGGGGAGGAGGCCGATGTTTTGGACGGCTTCGAGTTTGTGCCAATTTGCTTTAGATATTAGTGGTCCCCACGCCGGAGCGGCGTATGATAGGATAGGTTTAATATACAGTTGCAGTATATTGAGTTTTGTTTTGATGGGGATGGGGCTGGAGCGGTTTAGGACCGGATATAGCATGCCGCGGACGGCGGTGGCTTTCTTGACAGTAGATTTGATATGCGCTGAGAACGTGAGATTTCGATCGATGGTTACGCCGAGGTATTTTGATGTAGGAGACCAGGGAATTTGGTGACCGTTTAGATTCAGGTGATGTGAAGCGAAATTGTTAGGACCGTTGAACATGACCGCAACCGTTTTTTGAGCGTTGGTGTTGAGACGCCATTTGTCGCACCAGGTTAGTGTTATGTTTAATTGTTTTTGTAATTGAATGGCTGCTCTTTTGGGGTTTTTATTCGAGGCGGTGAACAATGTGTCGTCTGCGAATAGGTAAAGCCGAGCGTTTTGGTTGAGGGGTACGTCGTTTGTGTAGGCTAGATATAGTGTTGGCGAAAGACAGGAGCCTTGAGGTAAACCTGAATAAACCGGCCTGCTGTTAGATAATGTGGTGTTTAATCTTACAGAGAAAGTGCGGTCAGCGAGGAATGATTTTATTATATTCAACAGAGGGGTAGAGGTGCCCAGGATATGGAGCTTGTATAGTAACCCCGAGTGCCAAACACGATCGAAAGCTTTTTCGATGTCAAGGAAGACGACGGCTGTGCGCAGTTCGCTGTTTGAATTTGCTACCAATTGGTCGGTTAGACCGACTAGCTGGTGGGTTGTGGAATGTTGTGGACGGAAAGCGAATTGTTCATTTCTGATTTTGGGACCAATCGCAGCATTAAGTTTCGCCAAAACAACCCGTTCAAAGATTTTTGAGAGGGAGGATAGTAGTGCAATAGGGCGGTAGTTGACTGGATGTCGGTGGTCCTTCCCTGGTTTGGGGATAGTTATGACGATTGCATGCTTCCATGCTGTTGGGAAATAGCCAATTCGTAAACAACCGTGAAGTATGTGAGTGAGGAGCAAAACTGACTTCCTGGGTAGGAGTTTGATGGCTATATTAGTGATGGAGTCTGCGCCAGGTGCTTTGCGTTTTGAGATTCGGTTGATTATTTGTTGGACGGTACCAGGTGATGTGTAACAGGCAGTTTGTGTGGATGACTGAAGAGAGTGAATGAAGATGTTTACTTCTGGTATGTCTGGGCCCGTAGTTGGCTTGAATTGGCGTTCATATGTGTCAGCAAATAATTCAACCTTTTCTTCATCCTTGTATATAAGTCCGTTTGGGCCAATCAGCGGATGGACCGCAGGGGTTTTGTTTAGGAGTTTCTTATTTAACTTGTAAATTGAACCGTCTTGGGCGTCCAGGGTATCGAGGAAGTGATCCCATTCGTCGGCGCGGTGAGTTTTGAGGATGAGACGTATAAGTTTTATTTTATAGTTCAGACGACGTTTGACCAATGGATCACGAAAACGTTGCCATTCGCGGCGTAGACGGTTTTTGATTTCAATTTCCTTAACGATTTCGGGAGGTAGGGTGCTTTTGAATGTCCTATTGTTATTTGTGTACGTGCTGTCGTTAACAGCAGTTACAATGTTCGGGGTAAATCGGTCGAGCGCTGCATCAATGTCCCGGGGCGTTCTGATTGGCTGGTTCATCGACGGAGAAAGTTTTTTTTTGCTTGTATGACGGCGCTAGCCTATATACTCGTTCCAGTCGTTAGCCTATGACGAGTTGAATGAGTTGTGGTGAATTATTTAGTTAGTTTGAATTGGACCATATGAGGGGGCGTGGCTTTGTGGATTTTGAGGTTGGGTCGGTAGTTGCGGTGGATTGTCCAAGACTGCGGATGTGGGCGAAAGTTGACTTTGAGTTGCGGTGAAATAGGTTTTTGCTGTTGGTTATTATTGACTGTTTGATGGTGGAGGTACGTGTTGTAGAAAGGATTGTTTTATTTGTCACAAACCATGGGGAGGAGGTGATGGTACGGAGGCCGATATTTTGGACGGCTTCAAGTTTGCGCCAGTTTGCTTGGGATATTAGTGGTCCCCAAGCTGGACCGGCGTATGATAGGATAGGTTTAATGTATAGTTGCAGAATATTCAGTTTTGTTTTGATGGGGATGGGGCTGGAGTGGTTTATGATCGGGTACAGCATGCCGCGGGCGGCGGTGGCTTTCTTTACAGTTAACTTGATATGGTCCGAGAATGTGAGATTACGGTCAATGGTTACGCCCAAGTATTTTGATGAAGGAGACCAGGGGATTTGGTGACCGTTTAGATTCAGGTGGTGTGAGGCGAAGTGTTTAGGGCCGTTGAACATGACCGCAACCGTTTTTTGGGCGTTGATGTTGAGACGCCATTTTTTGCACCAGGTTAATGTTGTGTTTAGTTGTTTTTGCAGTTGGATGGCTGCTCTTTTCGGGTTGTTGTTTGAGGTGGTGAACATGGTATCGTCGGCGAATAGGTACAGCCGAGCATTTTGGTTGAGGGGGACGTCATTTGTGTAGGCCAAGTATAGTGTCGGCGAGAGACAGGAGCCTTGAGGTACACCTGCAAGAACCGGCCTACTACTGGATATGATGGAGTTTAATCTTACCGAGAAAGTACGGTCTGCTAGGAACGAGTTTATTATAATTAGTAGTGGGGTGGGGGTACCCAAGGCGTGGAGCTTATATAGTAGGCCTGCGTGCCAGACCCGGTCGAAGGCTTTTTCGACGTCGAGAAAGACAGCGGCTGTGCACAGATTATTGTTTGAATTTGCTGCCAAATTGTCAATGAGGCCGACAAGCTGGTGGGTTGTTGAATGTTCTGGACGGAAACCGTATTGTTCTTTCCTGATTTTGGGACCAATCGCAGCATAAAGTTTTGCCAAAACAACTCGTTCGAGGATTTTTGAGAGGGATGATAGAAGTGCGATAGGGCGGTAGTTGGCTGGATGTCGGTGGTCCTTTCCTGGTTTGGGGATGGTAATGATGATTGCGTGCTTCCACGATTTTGGGAAGTAGCCAATTCGCAGACATCCGTTTAAGAGGTGGGTCAGAAACAAAACTGGTTTCCTGGGTAGGAGTTTGACGGCTAAGTTAGTGATGGAGTCTGCGCCAGGTGCTTTGCGTTTTGCGATACGATTTATTATTTGTTGGACGGTGTTCGGTGTTGTGTAGTAGCCAGTATGTGGGAATGATTGAAGAGAGTGGATGAAGGTGGTGACATCTGGTATGACTGGGCCCGTAGTTGGCTTGAATTGGTGTTCGTATGTGTCAGCAAATAATTCAGCCTTTTCTTCGTCCTTGTACATAAGGCCATTTGGGCCAATCAACGGATGGACCGCAGGAGTTTTGTTTAGGAGTTTTTTGTTTAATTTGAAAATTGAACCGTCTTGGGCGTCTAGGGTATCGAGGAAGTGATCCCATTCGTCGGCACGGTGTGTTTTGAGGATAAGTCGTATAAATTTGATCTTACTGTTTAGGCGGCGTTTGATCAATGGGTCACGTAAACGTTGCCATTCGCGACGTAGACGATTTTTAATTTCGATTTCCTCGACGATTTCGGGAGGTAGAGTGTTTTTAAATGTCCGATTATTTTTAATAAATGTGCTCTCGTTAACAGCAGTTATAATGCTCATGTTAAAACAGTCGAGAGCCGTGTCAATGTCCTGGGGCGTTCTGATTGGCTGGTTAGTCGATGGAGAAGTGGAATCAATTATGGCCATATATTTGGTCCAGTTAACACATCTTGAGGTTTGTGGTGGCGAGGAGGTGATTGGAGAGTCTGACAGTGTGAGTAGCACTGGGTTGTGGTCGGATGAGAGCTCGTTAAGGTTTGTTATATCGTAGGAGAGTTGTGGTAGACGTATTAGTGCTATGTCTAAGACATCGGGTCTATGACCTGTGGCAGCCGGGAAGAACGTTGGTGTGTCCGGGGCAGTAACGATGTAGTCGTCTTTTAGAGCGTGGTTATATAATATAATGCCGGCGGCGTTAGAGCAACGACTGTGCCAGAATGGGTGTTTTGCGTTAAGATCGCCCGCTATAATAAACCAGTGGTTGCCGTTGGTCAGAGCGTTTATGTCGTCGATTTTCATTGGTTGATTTGGGCTCTTATATACGGCGGAGATTTGTATTTGGTAGTTGCCCGTGGATATCTCGACGGTGGTTGAAGACATTGTAGTCGGTATAATAATGTGCCTGTGAACTATTCCGTGATGAACTATTGCGGCGGTGCCACCACAGGCGTGACCGCGTAGGCCTGAAGAGTTATCTGAACGATAGATGTGGTAGTTACGGAGTTTTAATTGGTTGATAGGTTTTAATTTAGTTTCGTTTAACAATACGATGTCAGCGTTGGTTTTTGTCATAAGTGTGTATAGTTCGTTGATTTTAGATCTGATGCCGTTTGAATTCCAGTATAGAATTCTCAGGTCATTCATAATTGTTTTTAAGGAGAGATAGAAATGAGCTTATTGTGAAGGAGATAATTGATTTTGGATCATCGGTCGTTGAGATGGCTGATAGGAGTTCTGTTAAGAGATTTATGACCTTTTCGGTTTTGATCGCGGGATTCTTTTTGGTTGCGTTGGCGTAGTTGAGATGTTTAGTGGCGTGATTTTCGGGTGGTGGTTGAGTGGTATAATTTTGAGGTAAGGTTGGAGGAACTGTAGATGTGGATGACGACGGATTGTTTGGTGTGGGAAATTTAGTTGTGAAGTTTTTGGCAATTTCAGTGAATGAAGGGCAACCTCGGAAGTTGGCTGTGTGAGCTCCATTGCAGTTTGCACAAGTCGGGGTCTGGTCGCGGGGTTTGGCACATTCTTTCGTGCTGGGCGAGCCAGCACATTTGACGCATCGAGGGGAGTTACCGCAGTTTTTCGACCCATGGCCGAATTTTTGACAGGAGTGGCATTGAGAAGGGCCGGATTTTTTGTACGACTCAACAGTGATTTTTAAGTAAAATAATTCTGATAGTTCATAGATGTTTTTGGCTTGGGTGCCGGATAGTATAACGAGGCAGATGGGCATGGGTTTGTCTACCGGCCCGAACCGTTTTATAAGCTTTATATCGAAGTTGTGGGCTACCAATTCGTTTTCGAGTTCTTCAGTAGAAATATCCGTAGGGATACCTTTGATTACTACTTTTAGCTGGCGGTCTGCAGCGAGGGAGAAAGTGTGGAAGTCCATTTTGTTGGTAAGAAGAGTCTTTTGAATTAGGCGGAATTGCGTGGCGCATGAGGTCT
This sequence comes from Rhopalosiphum nymphaeae, assembly GCA_036289425.1. NCBI lineage: Eukaryota > Metazoa > Arthropoda > Insecta > Hemiptera > Aphididae > Rhopalosiphum > Rhopalosiphum nymphaeae. Next base: position 90,127 of record JAZAQC010000005.1, on the reverse strand, counting down.
TGACAAATATTTTACCGTCGGAAGAGGATTTGGCAGTAAGGCCGATAGGGGAGATGTCTTGGTTTTGGAAAATGAGCGGTGCTGCTTGACGCCACAAGGACGCAGTAATTATAATAGGCGGTGGAAGCGGAGTTTTCGGTGTACTTGTGTCGGAGGTGGGGTCCGACGACTTGTTTATATTATTAGTAGCAGTATTTGACCTCCCTGGTGCGGGTGTGGTGAGTGGCGGAACTAGGTCCGAGATGTCGCTGGCTGGATGGGAGTTGTCCGATGAGACGTAAGAATCGCCTGACAACGATTCTGAGTCGGATGGTTCGGGCGATGGCGGTTCTGGCCGCTGTTGGGGTGGAGGAGAGAGGGTCTGGTTGCGGAGCTTTTTGGATTCGGTGAGTGGCGGGGTCCGATTCCTTTTCGAACCGGCTCTGCGGCCGCCCATGATGACTTCTGCTTTGCGCTTGACTTTCGTTGTAGATGACGATGTTGAACGACTGGCTGCTTTGAACGCTGAACGTTAACTCTGATGGTGGCGGCATGATTCCTTTTTTTTTTGCTTTGCTTGTATGACGGCGCTAGCCTATATACTCGTTCCAGGCGTTAGCCTATGACGAGTTGAATGAGTTGTGGTGAATTATTTAGTTAGTTTGAATTGGACCATATGAGGGGGCGTGGCTTTGTGGATTTTGAGGTTGGGTCGGTAGTTGCGGTGGATTGTCCAAGACTGCGGATGTGGGCGAAAGTTGACTTTGAGTTGCGGTGAAATAGGTTTTTGCTGTTGGTTATTATTGACTGTTTGATGGTGGAGGTACGTGTTGTAGAAAGGATTGTTTTATTTGTCACAAACCATGGGGAGGAGGTGATGGTACGGAGGCCGATATTTTGGACGGCTTCAAGTTTGCGCCAGTTTGCTTGGGATATTAGTGGTCCCCAAGCTGGACCGGCGTATGATAGGATAGGTTTAATGTATAGTTGCAGAATATTCAGTTTTGTTTTGATGGGGATGGGGCTGGAGTGGTTTATGATCGGGTACAGCATGCCGCGGGCGGCGGTGGCTTTCTTTACAGTTAACTTGATATGGTCCGAGAATGTGAGATTACGGTCAATGGTTACGCCCAAGTATTTTGATGAAGGAGACCAGGGGATTTGGTGACCGTTTAGATTCAGGTGGTGTGAGGCGAAGTGTTTAGGGCCGTTGAACATGACCGCAACCGTTTTTTGGGCGTTGATGTTGAGACGCCATTTTTTGCACCAGGTTAATGTTGTGTTTAGTTGTTTTTGCAGTTGGATGGCTGCTCTTTTCGGGTTGTTGTTTGAGGTGGTGAACATGGTATCGTCGGCGAATAGGTACAGCCGAGCATTTTGGTTGAGGGGGACGTCATTTGTGTAGGCCAAGTATAGTGTCGGCGAGAGACAGGAGCCTTGAGGTACACCTGCAAGAACCGGCCTACTACTGGATATGATGGAGTTTAATCTTACCGAGAAAGTACGGTCTGCTAGGAACGAGTTTATTATAATTAGTAGTGGGGTGGGGGTACCCAAGGCGTGGAGCTTATATAGTAGGCCTGCGTGCCAGACCCGGTCGAAGGCTTTTTCGACGTCGAGAAAGACAGCGGCTGTGCACAGATTATTGTTTGAATTTGCTGCCAAATTGTCAATGAGGCCGACAAGCTGGTGGGTTGTTGAATGTTCTGGACGGAAACCGTATTGTTCTTTCCTGATTTTGGGACCAATCGCAGCATAAAGTTTTGCCAAAACAACTCGTTCGAGGATTTTTGAGAGGGATGATAGAAGTGCGATAGGGCGGTAGTTGGCTGGATGTCGGTGGTCCTTTCCTGGTTTGGGGATGGTAATGATGATTGCGTGCTTCCACGATTTTGGGAAGTAGCCAATTCGCAGACATCCGTTTAAGAGGTGGGTCAGAAACAAAACTGGTTTCCTGGGTAGGAGTTTGACGGCTAAGTTAGTGATGGAGTCTGCGCCAGGTGCTTTGCGTTTTGCGATACGATTTATTATTTGTTGGACGGTGTTCGGTGTTGTGTAGTAGCCAGTATGTGGGAATGATTGAAGAGAGTGGATGAAGGTGGTGACATCTGGTATGACTGGGCCCGTAGTTGGCTTGAATTGGTGTTCGTATGTGTCAGCAAATAATTCAGCCTTTTCTTCGTCCTTGTACATAAGGCCATTTGGGCCAATCAACGGATGGACCGCAGGAGTTTTGTTTAGGAGTTTTTTGTTTAATTTGAAAATTGAACCGTCTTGGGCGTCTAGGGTATCGAGGAAGTGATCCCATTCGTCGGCACGGTGTGTTTTGAGGATAAGTCGTATAAATTTGATCTTACTGTTTAGGCGGCGTTTGATCAATGGGTCACGTAAACGTTGCCATTCGCGACGTAGACGATTTTTAATTTCGATTTCCTCGACGATTTCGGGAGGTAGAGTGTTTTTAAATGTCCGATTATTTTTAATAAATGTGCTCTCGTTAACAGCAGTTATAATGCTCATGTTAAAACAGTCGAGAGCCGTGTCAATGTCCTGGGGCGTTCTGATTGGCTGGTTAGTCGATGGAGAAGTGGAATCAATTATGGCCATATATTTGGTCCAGTTAACACATCTTGAGGTTTGTGGTGGCGAGGAGGTGATTGGAGAGTCTGACAGTGTGAGTAGCACTGGGTTGTGGTCGGATGAGAGCTCGTTAAGGTTTGTTATATCGTAGGAGAGTTGTGGTAGACGTATTAGTGCTATGTCTAAGACATCGGGTCTATGACCTGTGGCAGCCGGGAAGAACGTTGGTGTGTCCGGGGCAGTAACGATGTAGTCGTCTTTTAGAGCGTGGTTATATAATATAATGCCGGCGGCGTTAGAGCAACGACTGTGCCAGAATGGGTGTTTTGCGTTAAGATCGCCCGCTATAATAAACCAGTGGTTGCCGTTGGTCAGAGCGTTTATGTCGTCGATTTTCATTGGTTGATTTGGGCTCTTATATACGGCGGAGATTTGTATTTGGTAGTTGCCCGTGGATATCTCGACGGTGGTTGAAGACATTGTAGTCGGTATAATAATGTGCCTGTGTACTATTCTGCGATGGACTAGTGCGGCAGTGCCACCACAGGCTTGACCACGTAAGCCTGAGGTGTTATCAGTACGATAGACATGGTAGTTACGGAGTTTTAGTTGGTTTTAATTTAGTTTCATTTATTAGTGCGATATTTATATTGGTTTTAGTCATGAGCGTGTACAATTCATTAATTTTGGATTTGATGCCGTTTGAATTCCAGTATAGAATTCTTAGGTCATTCATAACTGTTTTTTAGGAAGGATAGGAATGAGCTTATTGTGATGGAGATGATTTGTCTTGGATCGTCTGTTATTGAAATGGCTGATAAGAGTTCGGTTAGGAGCTTGATGATTTTGTCGGTTTTGATCGCGGGTTTGTTTTTGGTTGCATTGGCGTAGTCGACATGTTGAGAGGTGGGATTTCCGGGCAGGGGTTTAGTGGGATAATTTTGGGGTAATGTTGGAGGATAAGTAGATTTGCTTGATGACGGATTGTTTAGTGTGGATGGTTTAGGTGTGAAATTCTTAGCGATCTCGGAGTATGATGGACAGCCTCGAAAGTTTGCAGTATGAGCGCCATTGCAGTTGGCACAAGTCGGGGCCTGGTCGTTAGGTTTGGTACAGACATTCGTGCTGTGCGGGCCGGCACATTTGACGCAACGAGGAGTGTTACCGTAGTTATTCGACCCGTGTCCGAATTTTTGGCATGTGTAGCATTGAGAAGGTCCGGATTTTTTGTACGACTCGACAGTGATTTTTAAGTAAAATAATTCGGTCAAATCATAAATGTTTTTGGCCTGGGTGCCGGATAAAATGACGAGGCAGATGGGCATAGGTTTGTCCATCGGCCCAAAGCGTTTTATAAGCTATACGTCGAAGTTACGAGCAGTCAGTTCTGTTTTAAGTCTTCATTAGAAATATCCGTAGGAATACCTTTTATTATTACTTTTAATTGGCGATCAGTAGTGAGGGAGAAGGTGTGGAATTCGTTTTTGTTAATAAGCATAAGTTTTTGGATTTGTCGGAATTGTGTGGCGCATGAGGTTTTGACGAATATTTTACTATCGGAGGAGGATTTAGCATTAATGCCGATAGGGGAGATGTCTTGGTTTTGGAAGATGAGCGGTGCTGCTTGGCACCACAGGGACGCAGTGATAATGATAGGCGGTGGTAGCAGGGTTTTCGATATACTTGCGACGGAGGGGTCAGGTGATTTGGTTGTATTATTAATATTGTTAGACTTACCTGGTGAGAGTGTGGCTAAAGGCTCTGGCGGGCCTGTGTCCGAGATGTCGGTGGCTGATTGAGAGTTTGCCGATGAGACGTAATAATCGCCTGACAGCGATTCTGAGTCGGATGGATCGGGCGATGGCGGTTGAGGACATTGTAGAGGTGGTGGTGAGAAGGCTTGATTTCGGATCTTCTTCGGTTCGGTGAGTGGCGAAGTACGATTCCTTTTTGAACCGGCTCTGCGGCCGCCCATGATGTTAAGTTTGTGATATTCCACTGTAGAGAGTGCTGATAATTGACGTCTGTACGGAAGGAACACTAAGAGGTGAATTGTATAGTGGGCGCCGGTTATAATACGTAATGTAGTATTTTGGAAGGCTTCTATCTTTATCCATGTGTGGCGGCCAATGAGGTGTCTCCATATCGTTGAAGCGTATAAAACTATTGGTCTTAGGTATATTTTATATATCGCTAATCTTGTAGCTAGGGGGAGCGCACTGTTATGATGAAGCAACGGGTATAATGCTGTCCGGGCACCACGTACTTTCTGTAAGATGTTTTTGATGTGTTTGTTGAAGCCTAGGTTGTAGTTAAAGGTTATGCCGAGGTATTTAGCGTGGTGGTTTCATTCTAGGTGGTTATCTATTTTTAATTTCATCTTCCGAAGACCACTGCTATTGTCTTAGAAACATTGATTTGGATTAACCACTTTGAAGTTAGATTAAGTTGCCGTTGTAGTGCTAGAACTGCATATTTGTAATTGCGGTTGCTAGCATACAGGAGAGTGTCGTCCGCGAAAAATGACACTGTTGATGGCCTTAAGGTTGGGAAGTCGTTAGTGTAGGCAAGATATAGCAGCGGTGATAGACATGAACCCTGTGGGACGCCGGCGTTGATTTTCCGTGGGGTTGATAGGTGGTCGTCGATTTTGATTTGGAAGGATCTATTTTTGAGGAAGGAGTTTATTAGTTTGATTAAAGGGAGGGGAATGTTAGCTGTCGTCAGTTTGTAGATCAGTCCTTGGTGCCACACACGGTTGAAAGCTTTCGCCACGTCCAGGAAGACAGCCACTGTTTTTTCCCCCTCTTGGGATCTGAATGTTAGGTCATCGATTAGCGTTACTAATTGCGTAGTTGTTGAGTGACCCGTACGGAAGGCATGTTGTTCATTCCTAATTTTGATGTGGTTTTTGAGTTTTGAAAGTATTATTCTCTCGAAGACTTTCGACATAGTATTCAGCAGTGAGATGGGTCTATGGTTGTCGGGTAGAAGGAGGTTTTTCATTGGCTTAGGGATCATTACAATATGGGCTTTTTTCCACTGGTCGGGGAAATAAGAAAATCTGAAGCAGGATGTATATATGTTTGCTAGGAGAACAATTGCTAGTTTCGGAAGGTGCTTTAGGACCTTATTTGTTATACCATCTCCACCTGGTGCTTTAGCGGAGGGGAGGCGTTTCACTATACTCCATACCTCGTTTGGTGGAACATAAATTGTTGATAGTAATTTTATGTTACGAAGTTGTTGAATTGAGTTTTCAACTTCGGGTAGTGGAGGGCCAGGGTTGTTTTGGAATTGTTCCGACATAGTATTTGCGAACAGCTCGGCCTTCGAGTTTGGATGTTTGAATTTGTATGTGGCTGATTTTTCGGTTTATCAAAACAGCTGTTCCGCCCGCTGGTGGGCGACCGTTGACCAAGGGTTTGTTGGTTGAGTACATAATAAAGTTAGGTAGTTTGAATTGTTTATTGGATGATAAGTGAGTTTCATTTAATAGGATTATGTCAATTTTCTTTTCTTGGACTAAATTTAGAAGTTTAAGGCGTTTCCGATTTATGCCTTGACAGTTCCAAAACATTATTCTGGTATAATTCATATTTGGTTAAGTAAATTGAGTAGTAGTGGAAGTAGTGCCACTATGGTGTTTATGATTGTTTTCGCATCACTGTTCTCAGAGGAGATGTTTACAACTAAGTTTTGAAGTTGTTCGGAAATTGATTTATTGACTTTTGGTTTTGTACGTTCAGCATAGCTAGTGTTTGGGTGAGAGATGGTTTGATGTGATGAATCTGTCGCGTTAGTTTGAATTTGAGGTTGGATTTTATCGTGAGTGAGTTGGTTAAGTATTTTTGGCTTGAGTGAACGTCTTTTTTCTAACTCTTGTGTGATGGCTGGGCATTTCTTGTAATTTGCTGTGTGGTCTCCATTACAATTTGTGCATTTTGGTTTTACATCTAGAGGTTTGGTGCAGTCTTTTGCTTTGTGTTTTCCAGCGCATTTAACGCACCTCAGAGAAGCGCCGCAGTGTAAGCTTGAATGGCCAAATTGTTGGCAGTTGTAACATTGAGCTGGTGTATTTGACTTATATCTTTCTATTTTTACTGTCATGTAGAACAGTGATCTGAGGTTGAATATCCCCTTATTTTCTGGTGTGTTTTTTAAAACAACCATATAAATGGAAAGTTTTTGGTCTTGTTTACCAAACTGTCTTACATTGGTTACTGTGTAACCTAGATTAGTTAGTTCATCTAAAACTTCAGTGTCTGAGATTTCCCTAAGGAGACCTTTGATAACTATTTTTAGAGTTCTTTCGTCAGAGATACTGTAAGTATGATATTCGGTGTTCGATGTTGTTAGATATTTTTGAACTATTCGGAAAAGTTCAATGTCAAAGCACTGGAGTTTGATAGACTCAGGTCCAAAGGACTTTGCTTCCAATGAATTTTCTGGAATAGTAGTCATAAGTTTGCCCGCCACTTTTCTCCAGGCTGAACCTTTGAGAATTATTGGTGGGATTTTTGGGTTGTTTTTTGGTGGTTGGAAGGAAGTAGAAGTCTCATCCGTTTTAGGTTTTGAATGTTGTGGTTGTGATAGCTGAGATGCGATTGAATTAGCGTTAAATAAACTGTTACCTGGTGTTGGTTCTGCGGTGAAGTCGTCAGATTGTGAGTCGGAATTTGTGTCTGAAGATATAAAAGATTCGTCTGATAATGATTTTCTGTCCGTAGGACTGTGAGATGGTAGTTCGAAACATTGTTTCATGGAATTAACTTAAGGTGGTGGTGATTTGGGATCGGAACGAACTTTTTTAGCGCAATTCAGCGGCGGAATCTTGTTGCGTTTCTTCTTATTTCCCATATTCGCACGATATCGGCAGATTGCGCGTAGAGACGACACGTGATGAGTGGATCACGTGGCACGCCTATCGGAGGCGGCGACTGGTTTCGCGGTGTGTGACAATACGAGTGTGTGCGGTGCGGCGGACGTGCGATACGAACGGACGACGAAACGGAACTGATGTTTTGCGTTCAGATCACCGCCTATTATGAACGGGCCGCTGTGATTGGTTAGCGCATCTAAATCTGACGATTTGAGTGCGGTACAAGGGCTTTTGTATACTGCAGTGATTTGTGTGATTTCGTTACCGAGTTTCACATTGATTGTAATTGAGTCGAGCTCTGTTGAAATATTTATGTGTTGGTGAACTATTCCACGGCGAACTAGTACTGCGGTACCACTATTTAGCGGTTGACGGTCGTAACGATAAATGTGGAAGTTTGAGATTTTAAATTGTGTTTTCGGGTTTAGGCGGGTTTCACCGAGCAGGATTATGTTTATGTTGTGAAGTTTAATGAATGTTTTTAGTTCTTGTATCTTGTTTGAAATACCATTGCAGTTCCAGGACATGATTTTAAGGTTAGACATGATGATCATCGGGAATGACGTTGAGAATTGACAGGACTGTGTTTATGATTGCTTCTCTAGCGTTGAAATCTGGGCATTTTTGGAGGGTGGCAAGTAGTTTTTTGATAATGCCCAGTATTTGTATAGCTGAGACTGCATGTTCAGTGGGGGGAGAGGTGTGAGATTTTACGATGGCTGAGTATGAGGTTGGGGATACTGTCGGTGTCGTAGTTGTTTGTGGTGGTTGTGTTGCGGGAGGAGTGGAATAGGAGTTTTGATGGATGGTTTTTCCTGCGCGCATTCGGTTTGACATGGGTTTTGGTTTGTGTTGGTCAATGTAGTGGGGACAGCCACGATAGGTAGCGGTGTGTTCACCGCCGCAGTTGCAGCAACATGCTTTGTCGGTTTTGAGTTTTGTGCACTCTTTGGTGGGGTGTTCCTTACCACATTTCACGCATCGTGCGGATAGATTACAATTTTGCAATGAGTGACCAAAGTTTTGGCAGTTAAAGCATTGTGCTGGTCCAGAGTTTTTATAGGGCTCGATTTTCACCCTTACGTAAAAAATGTCGACAATCGTGTAGATTTCTTTTGCATTTTCCGTTATTTTAAGGGAAACCATATGTATAGGAATTCTTTTTCCGTTCTTTAAGAAACCCCTAACAAGTTGAGGAGTGAAGCCTAACATGGTAAGTTCATCAAAAAGTTCACTGTCTGAAATGTAGAGAGGAATACCTTTAATGGCTATTTTCAGTGATCTATCTTCTTTTACTGGAAAAGAAAATGACTCCACAGACTCTTGGTTTGCTTCAAGGAAGTTTTGGACGGTACGGAAGGAGATTTCGTCTGGACAGTTAATTCTGATTTGTGATGGAGTGGATGTAATGTTGGCAGTGACGTTTTCGAGTCCGTTGATTTTAAACAGTTCCTTAGCGATCGTGTGCCATGGTAAGCTGGGGTGGGTAAGAATATAGATAGGTGGGAATCGGACGGTAGTTTTGTGAAAACGATTGCTAGTAGATGGTGTGGAGTTGAGTGACTCACCTGAGTAAGAAGATTCAGTGTCAGACATGTCAGTACTATCTGGTAAATGGTCGTTTGAATCTATGCACGGTGATTATCCAGGATTGGCTACGGTGACTGGGTCTACGTTTGACGGAGGGGCTACTGTTGGATCCACTTGGTTCCTAACTTTCTTGTTGTCAGGTTCTTGAGGGACAGGGGAAATGCTAGATCGCTTTTTCTTACTGCGACCGCCTCTGTGGCCGCCCATGGTGTATATCCTTTAGCGGGTATTACGTAACAATTAACAAGAGTTGTAACGTCAGCTGGTGAAGAGCGTTGTGTAACGAATTTTGATTTACAAATAGGGTGATGAAGGATTTTATAGTAGACATTAACATGGTTTTGGGATCATCCGATGTAGACAGAACTGTAAGGAGATCAGTTAAGAGTTGGATTACCTGTTCGCTATTGAAAGTCTTATTGGGCTTTGTAGCGGAGGCGTAATCCATTTTTGTGATATCAGATTTATGTGGTTGAGTTAGTTGTACTGTATGGGGTGAAGGATTTGGTTGTGGAACTTTGACTGGTTTTGTGTTTGCGGCTTGGGCAAGGTACGGAGGGTTTTAAAGGTTCAACCGTGACGTTCAAGTAAAATAGGTTCGATAGTTGAAAGATATCCTTGGTGGTGGGACCTGCAGCTAAGTATACAGCGCAAATTGCGATGGGTTTGTCGGGGGTACCGAAACGGCGTACGAATTTGACCGGGAAGTTAAGTGAATTGAGTTCACTAGTGACTTCGTCGGTGAAGATGTCAGTGGGAATTCCTTTAAGAACGACTTAGAGGGTGCGTTCTTCAGGAAGGCTGAAGGTGTGAAATGTGATGGAATTAGTTTTGAGGGTTGATTGAATAAGTTTGAAATGATTTGGATTTAAGGTTTGGACGGTAATTAGGCCATTTTGTGTGGATTTGCGGTTATTGTTGAAGGAGACAAATTAGGAAGTTTGTATATAGAGGGAGCAATTTTGCGCCAGGAGCTGGAGTCTAAGATGATGGATGGAGGTCGAATTGTTTTCGAAGGTACGGATGTAAGTTTAGTATTTGACGGCATGGTAATTGATGGTTTTTGTGCGGAAGTAGAGTTTTGTTCGGAAGTTGGTGATAAAGAACGTTCAGTCGGGGTGGTTGACGATCTGGAGTCCGAGAAGGAGTCTAACGTTTCTGAGTCAGAAGTCTTTGAGGGAGAGGGTGACAATGGTGGGGATGGACGTTATCGGGGGACCTTGTTTGCTTGAGGTGGTTGGTAAGCGGAGCTACCACCTTTCCTGCGCTGTTTGTTACCGCCGGCCATGTAGGTGGTAGTAAGTCCTGTCGCTCTGAAAAGAGCGTTTTATTGTGAGGGTTAGTTGGGGAAAGGGAATGAACACTGCGGCAATGTGGGGGCGCGGCCGCACGACAGTTAATATGGACGGGGATTACCTGCGCTTTCGCGACGGCTTACCTGTGGGCGCTGATGCCCTGTTAAGGAGCCGTGAAAACGACTATTTTTTGATTGGCGCTGTTGTCTGTTGAGACACGGTTGGATGTTTGAACGAAGAGAGCTGCTGCTTCGAACGCTGAACGATAACTGATGGTGTCTAAAGAGTGCATGAGCAAAAAACACTTTAGTAATACACCCACCACACCGAACACAGACTGCGAGCGACAACTGGACCATTTTCACTACAACGAAATACTTAAGTGTTATTTTTTTATTTGGATCCGTATGATTAACCCATTCTAGTTTTGTTAAGACAATTACTGGTTAACGAGCTCAACAGCGAATAAGGTAAGGTGCATGAGCATTATTTTATTTGCATTGATTTGTGTAAATCTGCTTTTCTACACTTAATCACTATACAGTGTATTTGATTATATTCTCGAATCACGATCTCGAGAGCCCTCCGATCAAGAGGAAGGTAATAACGTAATTTTAAATAATTCTAATATTTACGTCTGATTGATCACTATAATTCTCCAGCACTTATAAGTTTAAGAGAAAGGTTCCACAGATCTGACATTTATTAAAGGCTTATGTCCCTTTTACTTTTCACCTTAAAATTAATATAATCTCACTATTGGCTTCTTATCGTATTTTTTCATTTCTCTTAATTTTTGCGTTATTACAAGTTTTACACTATTAGTATTCGATTATATTACTAAATAGTCAGATGTCGCTAAACAAAAGTCTAATCATAAGCGGAAGAGGCAAGGCAGGAAAATCGAAGGGAGGCAAATCCAAGACCAGGTCATCCCGTGCCGGACTCCAACTCCCGGTCGGTCGTATCCATCGTTTGTTGAGAAAAGGATATTACGCCGAACGTGTCGGAGCCGGAGCACCGATGTACTTGGCCGCCGTCATGGAATACTTGGCAGCCGAAGTTTTGGAGTTGGATGGTAACGCTACTCGTGACAACAAGAAGTCTCGTATCATTCCCAGACATTTACAATTGGCAATTAGGAACGACGAAGAGTTGAACAAATTGTTGTCTGGAGTAACTATCGCTGAAAGTGGTGTTTTATCCAACATCCAAGCTGTTATTTTGCCGAAAAAGACTGAAAAAAAAGTTTAAATTGACTTCACAGTTGTATAAAACCGCCCTTTTCAGGGCCACCAAAATTGCCAGATAATAAGACTAATTACTATATATAATATAATAATTTATAGCATCGCGCATCAATAGAATGGAATAAATCCCCATGATTTATTATACTATTATTATTTTAAACCTGTCAAATTGTAAAACTTTATTTCGTATGCTACAGTTCTCTTTTGTTATGAACTAGGTCAGTATAAAGTCTTAAGAAATATTTTTTTTTTCAATTAATTGAAGTCATTACGTGTTGGCGTTATTGAGAACCATTTTTAACAAAAATCAGTTGTACAAAAGATGTGTATAAGAAAAATAAATAATATAATACTTAATATCATAAGTTTTGCAAGTCCTACAAAGAACACTACAACAGAATATTATGATATTTTAAATTTTTGAATTACAGTAAAACAGTATCTAAGATCAATACAGGATAAATCTTAACAATTGTGTTAATATATACCTGTCACCTAAGCAAAATATTAAATCTATTATAGATATTATTTTATTTTATCGTGCAACTTGTCAACTAGTGGTTTAAACCGCGATCCCGGTTATTTACATGTTTTATTTACAACTTAGATCGCGATCTATAACCGTGGTGATAACTAATGATAACAGTATCGAGTGATTATAATAACATATTGTCAGTAAGTACTTTAAGTTATCGGTTATAGGCAATAATTCGGCATTTAGCTATTCACTATTTAGCACTCGCTAAAAAATATATAATATTATTGAAACACACAAGCACATAGTTGGTTCCACAGTTCCTCTTATTGTATTAAATTGTATTAATGAACAATGCTGATATAATATAATTTAATTAGTTTCGATTTTGACTAGACCTGTATTATTTATAAGCATTTGACGAATAGTTTTTCAATTTTAGATCATTTTATTATTGAATGGTAATCTCTTTAAATAAAATTATTTCGAAGACGATATATTGTGCACTCTCCTTGTTTAATGTCAGTCATATATTTAATTTTATGAAATTAAATATATCAAAAAAACAACTATGATATCAGAAATTAATGCAGCTATTAAACAAAACGATTACCAACGAGTAAAAGTATTAGTTGAAGCTGTCATTGAAGAAGTGAGTTAAATTTAGTGCTATTTAGCTGTACTTACGTGTTTGGCACATAATAATGTTTGTATTTTTGATTACAGCACACGAATACATTTAACTTTGATGCTCTTCATGCTGATAATACTTTTAAACAGTTATGGGAATCTATGTTCCTATGTTTGACGGTGGACAGTTATAGCTGTATTCACAAACAATGCTTAACGTGCATTCGACTTCTGAGGTAAACCTATTTTATAATAACAAAGTAATACATTACTGTCAATTATAATGAGCACTATTTCTATACCATTTTACAATTTTTTAAATTGTTCTCTATCATCGTTATTGCCAATGTGGAACAATTATTATTTAATAATTTAATTTTTATTAATATGATATTGTGATAGTTTTATATCTCACTGTATTTTTTACTTTGAAACATTTTTACCTAACCAGGAAATTACTGGCTTTTACCTAAAGTTCTTACTCATTAATATATGTGTATAAGCTATATCTTATACACTGAGAATGTTGAACAATGTAAATCGTTTAAAAATTGCTTTGTACGATTTAATATTAAATAATAATTATTAATTAGACTTAGCAATACATAACTAGAAAACATAATAAAAATGGTAACATTACTTTTTCAGTATTACATAGCTATATTAAAAATTATGCATATTATTGTTTATTATTGTTCATAGTCGAGACAAAACACATTTGAAAGATATTGTAATTGAAAAACATGTGAACATTCTACTTCAATGTGCTAATCTTGTTGACAACACATTATGTATAGTGATCACAACTGAAAATACAGATAGTAAGCCACCAAAAATATATATCAATTTAACTATGGTCTATGTAGTATAATTACAACTCAGTGCCTAATATATTTAACAGATTTTTTTTTTTAATAATGTATACTTATGATGTTTTATTGTTACTATACCTACTATAAATGGTAAATAATTATATTATGATTCTGTCCTACAGTTATTGTAGAAGGCCTGAAATGCTTGTGTAATATAGTTTATAATTGTGACACTGCACAAGAAGTATGCTGTTCTAATAAAACTGTTGACTGCATTATTCTTAGACTAAGAACATATTTTGAACAGAATATTCCATATGTCATAAAATATTTTGACATCAAACTTTTATTTCTTTTAACAGCATTTAACAAAGACATAAGGTAGACTTTAATACATATATAATTTTTATTTTTTGGTGTATTTACTAACTATTTTATTTTAGATTAAAAATCACAGAAGAGTTACATGGTCTCACGTATCTAACAGAAGTTTTAGACAATATATTACGTGGTACTATTGAAGATGCATCCAAAAGCAATTCATCTAGCTTACAGGTAATTGATCTATCGATAAAAATAAAAATGTTTTTTAATAACAACATGAATTATGTTTGCAGGAAGAAAATGTGTTACTCAGCTGTGAAATACTAAAAACTTTATTCAACTTGACAGTTATCCCAAGAAATGAGTCATCTATGGAAGATGATTATTCAATTTGGATTAGATTGATTTCTATATTACGTGATTTATTAGTTACTTCAAATTTTATCCCATTGTTTCAAGATAACATTATTTGGTATATTATTGAATAATGTATTTAAAAAAAAAACTTTTTTTACAAAAATTTATAATCTTTTTAGCAATGTTGTAAATTTGTTGACAAATGCACCACCAGCTTGTTTAGATCAATTGCTAGTTAAAAGTCTTTGGTGTGATTTTGATGCTTTAAAAGTGATAGTGAATTTTCTTGATAATCAACTGTCTAATACAGAGGTATTTATTATTTTAATATTTTATTGAACATTTTGATAATAATTTACTTTAATTTTCATTTTGTATGATGATTTTAGAATCCATTATATGAACACATATCACCAGCATTGATGGTTTTATTAAAAGGATCTAGATCTATTGCAAAATTTCGTTGTGAAATACGACAGCAAATTTTACCTCCATTGAAAGATGTTATCAATCGACCTGAACAAGGAAAGACTTTGCGTAATAAATTGTGCCGCTTGCTCACTACTCCCAATGTGAGTCTACGTGACTTGGTTGCTGAATTGTTATTTGTGTTATGTAAAGAAAACGGTACACAACTTATCATATTATTCTTTTTGAAATTGTTATTGATATAATTTAAATAATTTTTAGTGGGTCGTATGATAAAATATACAGGATTTGGTAACGCAGCTGGTTTATTTGCAAATCGAGGATTACTTTGTAAAACATCAAATCCAGATTACTCATCAGACAGTGAAGACAGTGATACAGAAGAATACCTAACATACAAAGACCAGTTAAATTTCTATTTTAATTTATACATGTACCAATAATATGAAAATTATTTTGTATAGGATAAATCCAGTTCTTGGTTGTTATGAACCACCAAAACCTAATCCATTTGAATGCATGTCTGTTGAACAACAAGAACATGAGGTTATGCAGTTGGTTTCTAAAATGGATAAACTCACCAGGTATTTATAAATTGTATGTCTTAAAAGTTTTCTATTATTATAAACTATTTATTTTAGGGAAGGAGTGATACAGCCTTGTAAAATTGGAGATGATGGTCGACCAAAGCCTATTGAACATGTTCTTCAACTTCAAGAAGAATTAATGAATCATTTTACTAACATAAAAAATAAAGATGGACCAGATGATGAGAGTGATTAAGTCATTAATTTATTTATTTAGTTAGTTGTTAATTTACTTTTTATTTATTATTACCAGATTTTTAGTCAAACTTTTTACTCATAGAATTCATTAGCTATTATATTACCTGTATAGTATAAAATACTAATTGTAAGGTATAATTTATGTGTTCAAGTCTGATGTCTTCAGATTTAAAATTTGAGTCATTTTAGTCTGCCATCTAGTAATTTGTATATGCACATATTAACGTAATATTCATTCATTTTATTTAATATCACAATTTTTGTTACACATTATTTTTATATACATAATAATATAATATGTGTAATAGATGATTTTTAATGTAAGACACTCATTGTTTCATTCAATAAAAGAAAAAAAAGGTTTTTTTATAACTAAACACTTAAAATAACTAATATATTTTACTTGATTTAGTTTATTATTTCTTGTTCTGAAGAAAAGAGATATTGATGTACAAATATTATAATATTGAAACATATGTCCAGTTTTATAAACAGTTAAAGTTTAAAAAAGCTATACTCTAGCTTAGGGGTCAGCAATTAAATTCTATGGTAGTCCAGATAATTTGAAAAAAAATATTCGAGGGCCAGAAGAAACTTAAATATTAGTTAATAATTTTTGTGGTATCATGACCATTATTGTCAATGGTGATAAACGATGAAAGCTATCGTAATCTACCTGCAGAAAATTAACATTAAAAAAAAGTATTTTTGTTGGTTTAGTTATTTCCCCTCTATGGGCCGGAGTTGGTTTGTGGGCCACCTGTTGCCAACCCCTGCTCTAGCCCATAAGAAAAGTAAAATTTTTTGTATATGTATACTGATATTGGTGATTATTGTGATATAATTCAATAATAATTTATTGTTTTATAGGGATTAGTCATTCAGTGCAGCGTACATACTAAATTAATGAATATAACCAGACAGGTTGTCAGTAAATAGCGCGTCAGTTGTAACATTATTTAGCATGAGGCGTGGATGCTAAAACTCAATATTTTTTACTGTACCAGGTTTTACTTTTCTTGTAGGCCAAAATATAGTCTTCAGCAAATATTTATAAGGTGTGTCTTCATTTTTTCAAATGTTTACAAAGTAATGAATAATGATAGAATATTGATTCAATGTTAAATATTTATACATAGATATTTTCTATTGCATAATAAGAAATAAGAAAATAATTTTGATTTAAAAAAAAAAGGAAAAATCTAAAAAATTATCATAAGTAAAATTTCAAAAATTGACTGCTAACATGTGTCTTTAGTTAAAAATAAAGTCTTCATATATCTATGTAATGTAGTTTTTTCTCCACTCTATTATACATTATTTGTGTTACTTACTTCACATTTCAAATTTAAAAAATAAAATTATATATATAATATTATTATAGTAATATTTGCTTATACAATACATCTTAAAATATCTACAATGTTTCCATCAGGGCATAAGAATTTAAGATGCTCAGCTAATGAAAATATTTTCATTGCATTCTATACTTATATTTACAGATTGTGCACTTAATGCAAACTTTATACAACTCTTTTTATTAAATTACATTTTTGTAAATTATAAATAACAAATAATTCTTGTTTCTAGTCAAATGAAGGTTTATAAATACATTATTTAATTCTTGTTGTTTTGTATAATTGATTAAAATGCCCATAGTTACTTAACATTTTACAGGGTTTGATAAATTGCATTAAAAGTTATTTAATAATAACAATATTATAGTATACCATCATATACTTTTTAAATTGTATTACTTATATATATATATTTTTTTTTTAATCTAATGTATGTATAGAAATTAATCTTACAATGACCAATGAACAATGCACACTTGGAAATAATTGAAACCCGATTTTACCTCAGAAAAGGGTAATTTTAATTTAATAGTATAAATAAGAAAAACTTTAAAATTGTATCCTAATAAAGTTTCAACTATTGTTTATCTTATTATCTAGATAATAAAATAAACATATATGTATTTAAATTTTTTTTTTAAATAATTTTAGTTTCTTTCATTTTTTATACTTATCAAGGTATTCTTATTTTAAATATTTAATATATTACTACCTCATTTTATTTTCAATAAAAAACATAATTTATTCTCCGTAAATATAATTTAATTATATGAAACACAAATATTTAAACAATATTACTAACTACATAAACTACTTTATGCCTTGAAATGCCCACATTGTACTTAATACTCATTTATCGATATTATGTTTTCATTACAATCTGAATTATTAATTTCAACATGTGGCCAATTATCATCAGATTTCTGTCTACGGTAATTATATTTCATGTAATCTGGTTTCTCCTTACATATAGACATGTATGCCTCACAGATACGACCAAATTCACTAACAGTTAATTGGAATGGTCTTGTGCTTGGTTCTATTGCTGCTGCAGTTAATAATTCACTAGCTAGTTGTTCTCTGACTGGTTTTGGAAACAGTGTCCTTTATAAAATAATACAAACAAATAATTATATCCATTCTAAAAAATTGAATTTAAATTACTCACTCAACACCTCGAATACAATATTTTTGTCTGTAACTAAACACAGATCTGATAACTTTTTCAATGATGTCGAATGGCAAATTAATAATTGGTTTTTTCAAGGGTGTAAGACGTACAACGCCCACATCAACATTTGGTTTTGGAATAAATGCTCGACCTTAAAATAAGATTTAATTAACTTAAACAATTTTTCATTACATAATTTTCCTATCATGAAGTTTCTTGGTGAACCCATAGTTAAGTTTTAATTGTTAAAAGGAAATTTATATTTCTAAATTTGAAATCCCAAGTTTCATACTTAATAAAATGTGTTGTTCAATAATATTGAATAATTAAATTTTTTTTATTACTGACAATCATATTAATTTTCAATCTTAAATTAACTAAATACTTGCTGTACCTAATAATTAGATGGACAATATGAAAGTTTCTTACTATAAGTCTCTAATGATGCTATAGATTGTAATTCATGAAATGAAGATTCTGAACAAGGATTATTTTTAAATAATAAAGATATGTGATTACAGTGGTAGATCTAGAATTTTGTTTTTGAAGAGGGAGCAAATTTTTTTATATTATTATACATGATATATATTATAAGTTTGTAAACATAATATTTAGGATTTAAAAGGATGTTGTACCACATGTATTGTCTTTGTCTTATATATGTACAACATAGCAAATTTTGTTCACCAGTCTCAATAGCATACTATTAGTTTTGATATTAGAGTAAAATTTATTGTCCTATTATTAAATTTTTAGGTAAGAACATTATTTGTGTTCTCTTGTAGGTTTTTAATGTTTTAATTTTTAAGTGAGTTATGAGTAGGGCCTAAAAGTTCATATACTAAAAAATAAAAACTATCAAAATATGCATTAAATTCTTTTTTAGTTAAATATTTTCATTTTTAGTAAAAATAATATTTAAAAGATGAAGAAAAATATGCACGATTTATTTTAATTACTTCAAGAATTAAAATTTACAATTAGGGATTTTGACAGGTTTTCAAATAAAAATCCAATCAAGCAATAATCTTTAATTTTAATCAGATTTTTATTTTATATTAGAAATGTTATAGACATATTTTTCAACAAATACATTTTAAAACATACTCTAAGTCTAATATTTTCATGAAATATTAATAAAAAAAAAATAATAACACAAGTAAAATATAATTTTATTTTAAAACATGCGTAAATATACACAGTAAAATTTCATTTTTAAACTAATTAGATTGTGATTTAAATTATTAGCTCATCCAGCTACTTTTTGATGCACTCCGTAAAAACATAAAAACGCATGAACTTCTGGGTCCATGTTATGAGTAGGTATGTAAAATATTAATATTTGAAAAAGCTCATAATTCAGTTTAAAATTAAAATATCGAAAATACCTGACGAAAGAAAACAGATGTTTTTACCTAAAAGTTTAATAATAGGGCAGGTTACTCAAATATCAAAACTAACAGCACACTATTAAAACTGGTGAACAAAAATTTGTTATATCTTATGTGTGTAAAACAAAGACAACATATACTTGTACAACACCCACTTAATAGTATGCTAAAATGTAAAACTATTAATATAATTAATATATTATTAAAGAACTATCATGAATAGTAATGAAAAAAACCATAATAATTTTACCTGGAATATTAAATTTATGTTCAACCCTACACCAATTTTGACACATAACTGAGAGCCTACTTCTTTCTCGAGTCATTATTGGAGCTACCATTCTTTCAGCCACTTCTTTTTGAAATGTCAATGTCATGCGTACTCGACCATACCTCCATGCACTTTTCCTAAAAATATAACAAGTTAATGAAAATTAAAAATAAAAATCAAATATTATAATACACTACCTTTCTGATATAGCTTTTAACCATCGTATAATAAGTGGTGTAGACACATTAAATGGCAAATTTCCAATAAGATGAATTTGTGGACATTTATCTTCCCATTCCATTTTATTATTTTCATTGAACATTTGTTCCAAATTAAAATTCATTACATCCCCAAATATTAATTCTAATGGTACTGGTGATGATTCAGCCAACAACTAAAACAAATTATGATATAAGTTGACTATATTTTATCCTAACAAATTCTGAGTAAAATATAATATTTATTATAATAGATACTGGAATTTAAATAAAATACCAACCTCCAGGGACGGTGTAAATCGTTTATCTTTTTCAATTATTAATACTCTAGAGGGCATGTTTTGAATTATTGATCTTGTTATGTTTCCAGGACCAGGGCCAACTTCACATACTTCACAGTCCTTAACAGATCCTGCTGATCTGACAATGCGGCTAATTAATCTTGGTTCCATTAAAAAATTTTGAGAAAGCTCTTTCATAGCACGTAGTTTATATAGTTTAATTAAATCCCTGATGCTAGGCAGGGGTGGCAGCCGGATAATCTGATTTACTGACATAATGAGAGTGTATGATTTATTATTGTTTAACAGTTATTGCAGGTTCCTCAAAATCATCCAAGAAAGTTTCCTGTTTTATTGAATAAATAGAATATCCGTAAATGCTCAACGTAATACCGCCCAGTAATAAACCTGTATAGCGAGCGTTTCTACGCATACGATTCAACCTAGTAGCACGGATCAGATTTTGGCGTTCAACAAATTTTATTTGTTGCAGTAATCTTTTATCGATTTCACCGTCTTTCATGAAATCAACTTTGGGCATCTGATCACTGTTAGCCATAGCAAGTTGAATATACCAGCTAACTTGCTTTCTGTGAAAATAGTAAAAAAAATATTTAAAAAACTTAAGTTTCTTCATAATATAAAAACAGGTAACAAATATAAATTAAGGTCTTAATGGTTCGTAAATCAATTCAAGATACCAAACTCAATGACCATTAATAATTAAGTAAGCACATGATAATACAGCAGAATAGATTATATAATGTATTATAATAATCTGTTATGTACTCCAATACTGTTATTGGGCTTATTTACATAAACTTTTTAAAATTCAGAACCTACAAAAAGTATTGATGATTAATTTTGAAATTTTGATACAGTGTGCAGTACAATGAAAATGTAGGTACACAATGTATCTCCCAAGTCCTAATCACCCATTTCAGAAACATGTTTATAGAAAAGAAAAACATCTCAAATAAGTATAACGTCTTTACCTGTGCAGTATTTTTGTAATTGAAGGACACCAATCGCTTATTGAATATTGTAATCAGTGCTTATGTGTTCAATAAAAATGTGAATTTATATATTATATTTGCTGTCTATATACCCGACAATCGGTATGACAAAGATAACTATGATAAGAAAAGCGCATGCGCGGCAGTAGGGGAAATATACATGACAATAATATAACAATGATAATGCATTTGATAAGAACATTTCTTCCGAAATCCAAATTTGATTAGAATTAAATGAGAAAAAAAATTAATTTTAAAATTTATAATTGCCAATGTCGAAAACTAAAAATCCCTAAATAAAGCTACATCCGACCTAATAACAAAAAATGTCTCGAAAAATTTTAAAATTATATTTTTTTTTTAATTTTAAATTTTAAATTTAAATATTATTGTATAATTAGTTAAATCCAAGAATATTAATTTTATAAAACAAGATATTTATTATTTAACTATCGGAATCTCTGCGAGTTTGGGTTGGAAAATTCGAACGAATTTTTTATTGAGAAATCAGTTAAATTGATTACATTTGAACATTTCTTACTAATGACAAATATTGCTGCTGATCACGTAGGTTTAAAGTTTATAAATAGTAAATTTAGCACAATATAAAGACATAATTATAGCCACTCAACAGATTTCATAATAATATAAAGTCTGTGCTCCATAGTAAACAGTCAAAACAAGAAAAGTCCTATATTAAAAAAATATTGTACAAAATATGGAACATTTTATGACAAAAGTACTATAAGTCGATAAAATGTATTAATAATAATAATAATTTTTTATACAATATTTATATTAACAATGTATGCAAAAGCTAATGCTTTAAATATAATATTTGTGTACACTTTTATAACCACAATACTTAAACTTTATTATTTTTTTATGAATAATTTATTAATGTAGATTAAGTTGTTAGATATTTAATATAAGAAATATTCATAATTTTGATATTTACCTATCCATTGCAATTAATAAGATATTGAATAATTAGCAAAAATAAGGATTACACACACTGTCATACTTGACAACTAATGTTTATTTTAAAAATTTTTCAATGTGTGGTGATTTTTATTGATAAGTATATTCTTTTATAAAGCAAAGTTTGACAATTAAAATAACTTTGATTTTAGTTATATTATATTCTTCCAGGAAAGTTTGCTTATTTATTTTATGTATTTAAATGTAATTAATCATTCAAAATATAAATGTATAATTATAGCTTATAAATAATAACATAATATTGTAGAATAAGGAATTTTAAAAAATGTTTAAATAATTACTAAAATAAAACAATATATTACTTATTCATGATAATATTTACAAAATTATAAGTGTCTACAAAACCAATAATTTAGTATTTTTCAACTACTAGTTCTAGGACACGATTCATGTTGGATACCAATTTTCTGGAATCGTTGATGAGGCCTGCTGTCACCATCGAATTACTATACAACTAGATAAACAATATACATAAACAATGTGAATAAAATTAAAACATATACATAAAATATCTTAACATTAAGATATACTTAAATATTTAACACCCATAAATCTTATCTAGAAAACCTAAAATATTTATAAATGTAGCTATAAAACATTTTGAATGTTCTTAAAAATTGCAATTATTGAAAACATTATTATATTTTAGAGTTATGGCATTAATAATGTGAATTTACAACCATCACAATAATAATAATAGTAAAAATTACCAAGTTATTAAGTTAAGATCAAACAGAAAAATATTCATTAGTATTAAGAGAAAACAAATTATTTTATATAGATAAATGTCTATTCATTGTTTTAAAATGTGTAGGAAAAAAAAAAATAACATTTATGTTGTCTACATTTAATAATTATAATAAATTAAATACATTTAAATTGTGTAGTTTTGTATTTAAATATTTTAAACTTTATAATGACCACATACTACTTTAAAATGTATAATATGTAGATGTTAAATTATAAATAACATATTATGCTGAGTTGCATATAATTATTCAATATTTAATGAATTAATAGTGAGCTATTAGTGATAACTAAAGACCGGATTTATATATTTTTACATATCGTTACTGGGTCTATGCAATCTTATGAGAGTAAAAAATGTGGACAATTCGTTCAATTATAAATGCATAGAGTAAGGTTTTTTTGTATATTTGAGAATATTTCATACATTAGAGAATATTTAACCCATTTAGCATATTTTGGAATATTTTGTAAATTGTGAGAAAAAAATTGTGCTTATTTTTAATTTAAATATTAAAGAAAATTTTTTTTGAACATTTACAATTTTATTTTTTTGTCATTTTGATAAAAAGAAAACATGCAGTGCTATCAAGGTTTATTTATAAATTTTGCAGTCCACCACACTTAAATAATTGTTATTTAAAGATTACCTATTGTTTAATAATTTGTTTTGTTTTATTATGTTTTAATATATATTAATATTTGTTATTTTTTCACAGTGTGACTTAAATCTTTAATACAAATTTTAATTAAAATATAACAAAAGAATATTGTTTTTGTGTTTCAATATTATACCATTATACTTATATTATATTCCTATTTCCTACTCCATTATATTCCATTATAATACGAAACTTTTAATACCTCAATATTAAAATAATGTAGAAAAAAAAACTAAAAAAATGCATATTAAAGCATATAATGATGTTTGTTTATTTTTGCATATTTTAGCATATTTTTTAAATTTTTAAGAGAATACAATGAAAATATTTGAATGTTTTTTAAAGAATATTAGCATCATATTTTAGGTATTTTAAGAGAATATAAATTCGTTCTTTAGTGATAACATTTATTTCTGCTAAATATAATTTAGAAGCTATAATATTTAAGTGAACCATTAAATGAATCAATTTTTAATGTGACTTGGCAATAATGTACAGAACTATAAATTGCAAAGGTCTAAAATATTTAATGTAGTTCAAATTAAATATATCAAGCTTTTTATTATATTTATGTTATAATATATATACTTAATTATAAATTCCTAAATTTAAAAATGAAATATATTATATTTCAATTAACCATATAGATAATTTAATTTAAATTATCATACTTCAAAATAAATTTTGGTTTTGTATACTTTATAAAAGAATTTAAATTATTAATTTTAAATTTAAGACATGGGATATATTTTACCTGTTCCACAATTAATTTAGCTAATTCTGGATTTGAATCTTTAAGTGTATGCAATTTCTTTATGACTGCATGTCTGAAAGTAGATAGTTATTAAATGCAATTATATACAATTTTTGCAATAAATTACTTGGGGTTTAGCTCAAGTTGAGGCTGAAGGACTGAAAATAACATCTCTTCGTCCATTTGTTTTAGTTGAGTTTTTATGAAATGTCTAGCAGCTGTCATATCATCAACAGTGATTACACAAGGATGGCTTTCTAATTGTCCTGTAGTTTTTACCTTTTTTACTTTATTACCCAATACTGATTCAATCCAAGGTAATAAAGAATTTAATTGTAACTGACTCAAACTATCAATTCCTATTAAACAGGCATTTAATGAACAATCAGTGAAATAAATTATTTATTTATTTTTATTTTATAGTTTTACTTGAATAACTAATGAGAATATAACCAACCTAAATCAACGGCTTGAGAACTTTGATTATTAGCAGCATTTATTTCTTTTTCTACTAAAGTAAGTTTGACATTCTTGAATGTTTTTACTTGATATAAAATGATTTCATCGTGTTGTTCATAACAATAAATAACTTCAATGTTTTTCTTCTTTAATGCTTCTATATATGGTGAACTTTCTGCTAAAGCACGGCTATAACAAATTATTTTAAAAATAAAGTTTAAAGATAATAATTATATCATATTAATAATTTAATTATATTACTTAGGAGCAGATAAATAGTAAATATCATTTTGACCTTCTTGTCTTCTCTTCATATAATCTTCAAATGATGTTGTTTTACCAGGTTTAGTGTACGATGATTCATATCTTAAAAGACATGCAAGATCTTCCTATAAAATATAATTTAAAATTTAAACCATTTTATGACTATTTTTTTTTTTTTATTAAATTAAAAATATATTTTTAGTTTATATTACTATTAATATAATTAATTTTTATTGATAATTATTGTTATGATATCTCTAATTTAAAGAAATAATGGTACAATTATTTAAAGCATGATTTTGGTTAAAAATATAAAATTTGACACAATAAATGTGTGACACATCTTCACTCTGAGCAACTATAAAAAATTACTCAAATAATAGAATACAAACTCGTTCTTTGGGATCGTCATTTGTTACAACTCCTTCTTTGATAAACACACCATAGTCCTGATAAAATTTCATGTATTCATCAAGATCTTTTACAGATTTATCATGTAAAAATTTAACAATTTTATTTGTCAATAATTGGTTTAATTTTCTGAAAATATAATAAAATAATAATACTGATATTGAACATAGATTTAAAACTTTATTTAAAATAAGTAATTTGTACCTAAGTAATGAAGAGTTCTGTAACATTTCTCTACTTAAATTTAACGGTATATCTTCTGAATCAATAACACCTATAAATATTAAAATTCACAATTAAATTTTATTTAAATATTGTAGTATTAAAAAAATAAAAATAAATATTTCGATAAAAGAATATAATATAATAGTCAATAGCTAATCATCCAAAGTTACCTTTTACAAAACGAAGCCATTTTGGTAATACGTGTTCAGCTTCTTTTTTAACCAATATACGCCTAGTATAAAGTGATACACCTTTAGTTGAGCTATCATAAAAATCAGTCTGGCCTATAATAAATAAACTCTATGGTATAAAAATTATAAAAAATATTTTTTTTTTATAATTAATACCTGGTGCAAGTTCTGGGAAGTATAGCAGTGCACGCACTTGAATTGGAGCTTCGGCAGAGTAATGCAACACAAATCTTGGTCTATCATAAGTGTTTGCTACAAATTTGTAAAATTCATCGTGTTGTTCTTTGGAAACAGATTTGGGATTAAGTAACCATAATGGCTAAAAAAAATTAAAAGTCAAGTAGAAAAATTAATTAACATTGACAAATGTTATACTTACTTGTATGGTATTAATTTCAGAACCATTTAACTTAATTGGAGAATTTACAAAATTGCTATACTTGTTAATAACACTACGAACAGTGTCTTCTGAAGCATATTCGCGACAATCTTGTTTAAGATACATGACTATTTTTGTACCCCTCTCTATATTATCAGACTCTATTATTTCATATTCATTAGTTCTAAAACAAATCATTAAATATAAGTAAGTTCCATAAACTAATACTATAATTTAAAAAAATACCCATCTGATTTCCATAAGTATCCAATGGCATGAGGGTTCATAGATTTAGTGAAAACTTCTACTCTATCAGCTACCATAAAACAACTATAAAAACCAACACCAAATTGACCAATAATTGATGATAAATTTGCTGATTCATTTTGTTGAATATTTTGTAAAAATGCCTAAACAAATACAATATGTCAAGCTACCTCAAAGCCATTCTCATATTTGATAATTTTAATTATATAAAAGTATATACTTTGGAACCAGACTTAGCAATAGTACCCAAATTTGAAATTAACTCTTCTCTAGTCATTCCAATTCCTGTGTCTTGAATTATCAATTTTCGGTTTGTCTTATCAGTGGTTATGTTTATATCTAAACTTCCAAAATCATGAGATTCGCCTGCTTTTAAACTAACATAACGTAATTTTTCCAAAGCATCACTAGCATTTGAAATCAATTCTCTAATAAAAACCTAATTTTACAAAATATATTATTAGGGAAGTTCTAGAACAAATTATTTTCTATACTGGAATAAAATATCTCTTACTTCTTTTTCAGAATATAATGATTTAGCAACAATATCTAACAGCATACGAGTCTCTGCTTGAAATTCCAATTTTTCTGAAAACCGATAAAATTATTGATCATTTACATGACTTGTCTTAAATTATCTATTTTATACATTGTCTTAAAATACCATTATTATATCTAACCTGCAATTGGATTTTCTTCATTCACACTATTGTCCACATTGGGATTAGATGCAAAATTTCTAATGGGCACACCTATAAAAAATAATTTAATAATATTATAAAGTGATGCAAAAATGTCCAATCTAAATAATATATAGAGGTTACAAAATATTACACTAAGAAAAATTACCAATTCCCTACTTTACATAAGTAATAGCTAATCACACCATACATAAAGACCTTTACACATTAGTACATAATAATACATGAAAAGGTAAAAAGTTACTACAAATAATTTCACCTAACCTTTAACACACTTACCCAAATTCATTTATTAAAAATGTATAATATTGGATATAATTGCCATTCCTGGCAACCCTCATTATCACCTTAAGTGCAAATGGTGCAAAGATCTACTAGATAACAATCCTTGATCCACACAAAAAAATAATAATAATAGTAATAAAAATAAATAAATAAAAGACGAAAGTGCCATCAATGAGTGGCTTCTTCAATCAAGTTGTTTAAGTGTTTTTTAGTTTTATATAGCTCATACTCTTTTTGTGCCTACAGGTACAGATTGTTTGTTAATAAAAAAGAAAAAAATATAATAATATTATTGTCACATTAAGTTTAATGAATTATTAATTGGCTTACTCGATGATAATAGCACATTACTCTGTCGATATAATGTTTGTCCAGTGCTCCTAAAACGCCAAACATTTCTGATTAGTTGATTTCTGAACAATTTAAGCGCCGCCATTGAAGACATTTTATGTTCAGATGTTCAGTTAAACTTCTTTATACTAAAATATAACTTAATTTGATATTTAGTAATTGAATATTGGTTAATATGAACTTAATATTTTGAATACAACGTGACTTTATAGATTCAACACTAGGTAATAATCGTTGTCTTTTAGACTACAGTCCAATAAACGTGATAACTATAGTTCACGGTTGTTATCAGATAAAAATTCACCGGCGCCTCGGAGATTCATAAATTGGTTATACTGGTTATAGTGATAATTTGGTAATGTTATTTCTATTATTGTTAAATTTTGTGATTCTACTCTATGATTTGGTAATAGATTAATCACGGTTAAGATTGGTTACTTTTTATAGCATGTTTACTATATCCATGATAATATTTATTTAATAACTAATAAATAACAAATTTACCAATTTACCATACGGGCTACAGCCATATCCCAAGTACAAAGTATAGATGATAGAAATTTGTTTATAAGTTGATCATAGTATGACTAAGATAGTAGCCAATAGGTACTATCATGGTTGTATAGTATATTTCAACCATGGGTACCATAATAGGATCTAAAATTCTTAACGAAAAGGTGAAAAACGTTAATTTTGGTTAAAACTTGAAAGTTATTAAAATAATTGCTGTCATAAAAAATATTAAAATATTTTGATAGTACTTACTTATGCAACCGGTTCATTTAGATGAATTAATTCGACACAAAACAATTATATACACTTAAGGAATTGTCCACCATTATTTCCACCCCACATTTGAAGTGTTTATATTATTACATTAAATGATGGTGATCAGACCAATAACCTAACGGAGGGATGGAATCATTAATTTTCAAATTTAGTGGGCTATTGTCATCCTTTTAAATGGGTATTGTTGTATTAATAACAAAAATCCAATTGGAGGTAAGTTATCAATAATATGCTTCGACTTTCAAAAACGAGAGTGGTCTTGGTCGTTTTGGATATCAAATTGGATTTAGTTTGTACTTTAGATAGGTCAAACTTAAAATTTCTCAATACTTATATAATTTTATTATCAGGAAGAAAAAACAAAAAATAAGGAAAACAGGATGTGCGCCGTTCCGCTCCTACTTTTAAAAATCGCGGTTAGCGGCAACGACTCGCGTAATGTTATAGACAGGACTACAGGGTCACCTAATGTATAAAATATTAAGATAAAAAATAATTATGATAGACTAACGGGCGTCAGACGTATTATATTAACCGTACAAAAAAACAGCGTATATATATATATATATAAGAATAATAATAATAATAATAATAACAATAATACCAAATATGCGGGCCCGTATTACTCCTAACAATAATAATAATTAATAATAAATAAAAAGATTTTTGTTTACATATAAATCATACAATATAAATATAGTAACACAATAATGAAAGAAAGGATCACCTGTGCTGCTACTCCGCACGACCACAAATCCGGGCTGGTAAGGCGACAGCCTTTTGACGTATGACACGTAGGTATATGTATAATACTATAATTATAATGTCGCACGGAATTATAAAGTAGGCGACGAAGTGTGACGCACACGTCAGGCCCCGACTATCTCGGAGCTTACGACTAAATCGCGCACACAAGGTAAAAAATAAGTAAACTTTAACGGACTCAAATTCAAGTCGGTTGACCACGTGGTCAAAAGAGCAAAAAAAGCTAAGACGGAACGAACGGGCCAGCACTCGGACACGCCAGGTTCGGCCGTTGGCAAAAGACCGGTCTGTCGATGACGCCAGGTAGACAATTCGGCGGGAAGTCAGCCGCATTCAAACACAGGACTTTTTACACAAATTCTTATTATCGACAAAATTGATTTTGTTTTTTAGATGTAACTCGAAAATAAATAATAGTAGATATTAGATACTTGAAATGTTAATCAAATTTCTATATTATCACTTTTTAATTAGATTAACGTCATCATAATATTTCAAATATTTTTAAGCTATTTATAGGCATATTAAATTTTCAATTTTTTTTATAAATGTTGATTAAAAATTATTTGCTGGGTAAAAATGCTTGAAAAATTAATTCAAGATCCCATAAAACGTGTTTATATATATCTGTATAAAAATATTATAAATACATAGGCACAATTTTTTTTTATATATTTTTAAAGTTGCAATTTTTACGGAATTTGTCAAAATCATAAAAAATTGCAAACTATTTTGTAGTTAATAATGCATAAAATCTTTTCATTTTGTATTTAAGTTTTGAAAATTTAAAACAGGTTTCTTCATAATTAGCTCATAACGAAATTACTAATTAAATGACAAATAATTACCTATTATGTTATGATTAAAAACCATTATTTATGGGGACTTTATGTACCTATTTTATATTATTATGAATTTAACTATACGCAATAATATTTTTAATATAATTTATTTATAGGTAAGCACTTTGAATTTATTTTTACTGTTGTAAAGTATTTACAGAAAGATATTATTCAGTTATGTATTATATATAAATTTATATAATATTTTATAAACATATATGATTATAATAATTAAATACTAATAATATAATAAATGCCACATTTTCAGAAAAAAATATATCAATAACCTACTACCAATAATAAAAAAATAAAAATGAATGACTTTAATCAAAAGTGATCACTTTAATCACTTTTATATCAAAAAAATATATCACTTGTGATAGATATAGTCATATAGGCTGATTCGTTTTTTGGTACAATAAAATTAAATATCATTGAATTCAAATGTAATTTATCTATAACCTATAATAGTGACCCACTCCACACTTAGTACTTATGTGGTAGGATTTCACTAACGTGCATTTTGTATATTGCTTTTCCGTATTAAAAATATTAGTAATATTATTATGTAAATTATAATATAAATAATATAATATTATGTAAAACCCCAGGCCTAATGTTTTTTATTATTTTTTAATTTAAAAATTTTATAATGTATAACACTGCCGTCCATCTTATTACATTCCATGTACACGTTTTAACGGTTTATTATGTTGTATATTATGTACATAGACCAAGTACGTTTAATAAATTACTATATATTTTTCGATTGGATCGTGACTTTTAGAACAGTTAATGTAGATATCTTTAATTTCATATTACAATTGATACATATTATATTTTTTCAATAGATTATTTTAAGGGTCCAAGGAAAATAACAAAAGATATTAGGTTCTACTGCGATACTAGTGTCTTAGGAGCATTTATTAAGAAATATTCTATTTTTGTGTTTTGTGCACTCGTAAAATGGTTATGTTACTACTATCTAGATTGGGCGTTGAACGCGATCCAAAAAGCATCGACCAAGGCCTAAGACGACGGCAACAGTTCTAAATGTGTTCCAGCGACTTTGATGATAATTTTAGAATATTTGGTGTGCTTCCTGTTACAAATGCATTTTAGCATTTTAATTTGGTTCAGCAAGAGAAAAAAATCAAACACAGCATGAAAAAAGGCAAATAATTTATATTAGTATAGATAATATTATAACAATAAAAATGTAGTAATAATTATTAAAATACAATTTTTCTTTGTTTTCTCAATCGAACAGAATATATATATATATTATATAATATGTTAATAAATACATTAGCCAATTAATTGCACCTATTTTCTTCATTTCATTATCATGGACATATAATATAATAATATATTATATAAGATATAACATAAAGTTGTGTACCTAGCTAAATATATATTATGTGTATAAAAATATATTCAATCTTCAATGCAATGATTATAGAAACAATTGTAGGAACTAGCGTAAATTTTGTTTAGCATATATTATTATGGACTGCAACGTGATCGCGTTGTATAATAAAGCATTAAAGCTCTATAATATTACATTCGTATCATAATAATTCTATGTTGTAATTTTTACGCTGTTTACATAGATAACACATATATATATATATTATATTGTATGGTTTTTTTTAACATTGGAAACAAAAAATTATAATGACTTATTGAAGGGAATTAAAAACAACATTTTTTTTTCAAAAATGAATTAATTAAAAATTAAGATATTAAAATTAAAATTAAAATGTTTATGCATTCTAAAAGTGGTTCACTAGATAGAAAAATATTTAATGATGCGAGATTGGAATCAATTTATCAGGCCCTCCTAAGGCAGGCAACGGTGCTTCAACAGTTAACACGCCGTCTTTGCTAAGAGATGATTTGATCGCTTCCGGATTGGTACCTTTTGGAAGTAAGAATTCCCGGTTGTATTCCCTGTATACAGATTTTGAATCTGATTTTTCTTCATGCTTAGCGTGTACCTTAAAAGATAAAAAATAAATCATCAAACGAATATTAAAAAATAATATATAAGTAATATCGTAATGCATATATCATGTCATGTTTATGTAAGTTATAATGAATATCACGAGTAAAACAGCAGAATTTTTATAATCCTAGTACCTATAGTATTAGTAGTACTTTTTAAGTTACATAATATATTAGTTATTAATATTATAGGTGGGAAAAAATGTAATTTGTTTTATAAATAAGGAAAGGAAATTACTTTATATTTTTTTGATTTTCTTTGTTATTTGGTTATATTTGGTTAAGTTCAGCTATGCCTATTGTTATCTTTGATATAATCTAAATTACAAATTGCACTATAAATTATTATGCATTTGTAAAAGAACAGTAAGTTTTAAATTTTTGACCACTATTGAACTTTTTTAA
This sequence comes from Rhopalosiphum nymphaeae, assembly GCA_036289425.1. Taxonomy (NCBI): domain Eukaryota; kingdom Metazoa; phylum Arthropoda; class Insecta; order Hemiptera; family Aphididae; genus Rhopalosiphum; species Rhopalosiphum nymphaeae. The sequence goes on along the minus strand of JAZAQC010000005.1, from coordinate 57,527 downwards.
GATTTTTTTACAGATTTGTTTCAAATACTTGTCCGAGGGTGACTTTGCTTATTTTTTAAATGTTTGTTTGAAGTGTGAAGGAAAAGGAATATATTGGATTTAAATGTTATAATTGTTCGGTCAGGCATTTAAATTATTTTACTATTTTTTTACTAAGTTGTTAAATTAAAAAATTATACTATATATATTATACAAAACTAGTATTACGTAAAAATAAAATACCCTATTCACATTCTATAGATATATAACAAATTCAATTTAAATAGTTTAAAATTCAAAGTATTGAAATATCATAATACTTCTAATTGTAATAATATATCAAAAGTATATATTTTTTGAAATCAGACCATTAAACATACTCTGAAGATTAAATTAAATAAAATTGGTTCAGTAACTTTTCATTCAAATCATTAGAGCGTAATATTATCATACCTTATTTATAATACAATAAAAATTTAACATAAGTAATAAGTATATTATCTTCAATTTATTTATATTTTACAATTATCATATTGAAATAATAATTTATTTCTAGATTTCTAAACTGTTGTACGATAAGAAACACATTTTAATTAATACAAATAAATATATTTAATAGTACAATTGATTTTGTCGTTTAACTATTTATTATTATCTACTATAATATATTTATTGACGCCTAAATATCCAATTTTTCAAACTATACAAAATATACAGTATAAAATATATAATAAGTAGCTAATATGTATTTATATGTATAGTACAATAGTCAATAGTATAATTAATAAGAAGTTTAAATTTAAATTTATAGATATTTTATTAAACTATAGACAGTAAGTTACAAAATATCTGATAATCTTAACGTGATTTGTTCGTATATAAGACATATTATAATTGTATAACTGTAGAAGTATATAACGAAGTATCTATAGAAATAAAAAGAATTCAAGAATCTAATAATCGAATCGCTTATTAATATAAAATAGTCTGTGTAATGTCATCCTTTATAATAAACGTGGAATATTATGTTTTACAGTTTTTTTTGAAATGTACTTATACATTTTTATAATAATATATTCGTTTCAGAATGTAACGGAGTGTAATTATATAGTATAATATATAATATATGAATGCAATATGTAGGTAATACTTGCATCTTGCACACGAGATCATTATTGGTTCGAAGGCTTCTAACCATGTATGGAGTTTATCGGGTGTAGACAAGGTCGATTAAGGCGTGGGTCGTTTTCAAGTATGTCTGTACCATGTGTACGTGAGTGTGTGTTATTTTTTTTTCATCTATATAAATGGGCACTCCCTTCTCTGCGAGAGAAAACTTTATAATATTATGTAAAAATAGAATAATATATACTTAAATATACCAAGATACATATTATGCTATGCTAACTATTGGAAAATTAGGAAAATGATAAATTAACAAATCGAATACCCCCGAGTTAGTGTAACAAATTTGTTATTAGATTCAAGAGGTTTCAAAAATATTTTATAATATTATAATATGTGAAAAATATATCTTATAACAATAATTATTAATTCATAAACGTATATATTATATATTATTATGTACCAATACATCGATTTTTTTCGAAGTTTTATAAAATAACATTTTAAAAAACTGTCAAGGCCACCGACGAACACATATGACATTAAATGTGTGAAGGTCTTGACAAATCATCCGTGGCTGATTTAAACAATTATACCTACCTACATGATTATATTGGCAGTGCATTTATATTAGTACACGGCGCTTTACGCCATTATTACAAGTGTATATTATAGTGGAAATAAAAGCCACGATCTATTATAACACAAATTCGTTTCCGGTTTTATAAGTTGTGGTCCATTCACCACATATGCACTAAACACTTCATACGATCCTCTATCATATTTAATATAGTTGAAGTACTCCGAGTACTCTGAGTACTCTGGTCCGTATTACGGTGTAACAGAGAAATGCTAATAGTTAATACTTAGCGAGTGTATAATTTTAATACAACCGGTTTCGAAATAATCTCGTTACGCGTCGTGCTTGAAGTTTATATAGAACACCCGCGATGTGTACGTCGCATCCGGTGCAATTGTTTTATATTTCTGTCGTATGCTCGAACCTATTACCTCGAAATCTTGTTCATTATGTGGTACGATGGTAATAACAAGAATAATATTATATTATTCTTTAACATAATAGTTAACTGTGTGTTGCAGAACGCTAATAGATAGGCCACATGAATGATATTATTGACACATACCAATAGTTTGTTGTCGACAGTTTTGACGACGATTTCCTCAGGTTCATATTGACTGACGTCGAATCTGAGTTTCAACATTTTATTATCGCCATCCTCTTGAATCAGTGGTGAGTTAATGCTTTCGACCCAACCACTAGGTGTAGCCCCAGTTAGTCGGCTGGCTGGCAAATCGCTGTGGTTTGACGAGATTGTGTTTTGAGAGCTGAAAATAATCGAATAAATTTAAATTAAAAAAAAAAAAACAATTTCTTATTATCTTAAAACTACATGCGTACAAAATAATAACAATAATAAACAAAATGCTTAAGTGTCATAAATGTACAACGTGCATAAGGATATTTTTCAGAGACTTGTTAAGTGCGATAATTATTCTTAAAAATATATTAACCATGTAGACATTCCTGACCAAAATATTCAAGTTTTTGAACTATATTTATTATTAGATATGAAATCAGAAAAAAATACTTGACTGTATATAAAAACAAATTATGGCTCCATTAAAATCATTGTAAAATAATACGGCTTGTATAACTATTAATCATGATTCATGAATCATGATAAACATTTTATACTCGACATATTTTTTATTTGTGCGTTCCTATGATTCGGCTGTATATTTTTTTATTCTCTTGTGCAATTACTTAACTCGGTACTACCTATAACATTAATTCATCGTTATTTCTATAAAAGGGTTATTTCTTATTAGTACATTTTTTAAAGCTATTCAGGATAATGATTTTAGAATTTTCATAAACATAAATGTTTTTTATTTTTAAAAATCAACTATACCCTTGCTATTATACATCTTAATATCATATATTTAATAAAATCATTATTGCAGTTCTATAATTTAAATCAACAAATATTTCTGTAGCTATTTTGTAAACTCAAATGTCTATGTAATTAACGGAATGAAAACGACTACTTATTGATTTATAAATTAAGATTTTTAATTTTCCGTAGATATATTATTTATAAAAAAATAATGCAATTCTAGTTAAAACAAGCAGTAGTAATGATTCATTTTAATTGAATAAAATTATTTTGAAAGAAATATTAGTTTAAAGCCCATCGATGATCATATATATTATAATATATCGCCTATTCTAATAGAACAACTGTGGGTTGGTAGGAAATTTACTCTTTCTCGATCAGTCCAGATTGTCAGTTGACATTCAACTGCTAATTTAAATTTGCCCACTCAAAAATATCTTTATTTTTCAGTTTGGTGTTACGGATGAACTACGAGGTCAAATGTAGTTGCATATTTATACGACTTCTATTATACTTAAAATACTAAAAAATCTATATGCTAGAAATAATAAATAAACGTAGTAAAAAAAAAAGAAGAGAAAAGTGACCTTTTAGAAGGTGATAAAAACCTTTGCGTATGAAAAATGAGGGTAATAACATAGATAGTATATTTTAGCATGTAAAAAATAGCATAAATATTAAATATTATTCAGATGTTTTAAATTAATTATAACGACAGCAATTAATATAAAATAAAATAAAATTACTGAAAAGCAAACAAAATATTCCAATGCAATAAAATATAATTATGCTAAAATATATTTTAATTTATAAAATATAAATACAACAATTTTACTGCAGTAATAATACCTAAGTATAAAACTGTAATGTACCTACTAATTTAATTTGAATAGGTCGAATTCGAAAGTATACTTAGTGCAAAACATATGTTTTGAGTGCATGAGTTGTGAAATGAAATGTACATTAGAGTTAATATTATGTTATTGTTAAAAACATTACCTTGAAAAAACATTTAACCAATGTAAGCCTAAACGTCCTATTAACAAACAGTGCAAAAAATACAATGTGGCTTAAAATGTAAACATATATAATGAATTTGATTAATGAAGTTGGTACCTATTGAAATCTCATTTTAATATGTATATACATACATCGTACTTTTATTTTTTTTTTGAAATTTATACTTCTTAAAACTATTGCAGTGTTATAGTATGTATTTTATATATCATTTATACTACTACGAATTTTTAATTGGGTCGTGGTTTAGATTAAATTTAAATATCACAAAAAGGTGTTTTGTATAATTAAATCCAAAAGAATTTTTATAGACATTATTTTGTGAGACGCACAATAGATAACTGGCTAACAAAAAAAAATAAAAAATAACATTTGACATTTCAAAAATCCACACCGTTCCACAATGATCACATAGTTCTATTTTTAGGTGAATGAGTATACTAGAGAACATTTTTGTTTTATACGTATAAGGTTGACATGTTAAAACCCCGTTGTTTTAAAAGCGTTTTGAATATTTTTTATTGAACAGGTTTTTAATTGTTAAAAATCGTGTTAAAGTAAAGAAAACATTAAATTCAATAATTTAATATCCCTCGAGGCTCTTACAATACACGCCATTACGGCACAATTATATCGTGTTATTTCTGCAATAAACCTCAGCACAAACGTAGAATATAGAATTTAATTTAAAAAAAAATTCTTATACGATTCTAATGACGGACGTTTGAAACTTAACACGTCATATTATATATATATTATAATAATATAATATGATATTATGTTGCTATCGCGTAGGCGCGGTTCCGTGACCACGATGCAATAAACTATAATATTAACAGTGTAGATCTACATAATATTATTTTGCAGTGTGGTCGTAAGTTAATATTATAGTGTATAAGTATTTCTACGATGCCATCGCCAAAGTGTTATTATTTCTACTACTTCCAATAATAGCCTGAACTGTCTCAGACTCGTATATTTATGTACCTACATAAAATGAAAATAAATGTACTATGTGATTGTGCACACGTTGGACGAAATAGATCTAATTCGAGTTAACTAAACAGAAAAACAATGCGCGTTGTATTCAATTGTATATCATACTTAAATAATAATATAAATTGATAGGTATAATGGTGAAAAAATACTTTCAACTGAATTCAGACACTCCTTTGACGTTTTTAAAAAATATTCTGGATAAAGATAAAATAAAAATAAGCTTTCATTATGAGTGAAATTGGGCAAAAATATTTTAAAAACTCAAGAAATCACAAAAATGTGTTAGATGTAAATTTTTTGTTTTTAACAAGCTACTCATTTTGCCAAAACGGATTCTCATATGAATTGCACGGTGTGTGAATGCTATAATTTCTGAACGCGAATTAGAAATTTAGAAAATCGCGAGCGTAAGCTATATAGGTTTATTGTAATATTGTGCCATTTGATCTGTAACCACGGTGTGCGTTACCGTATGCGGAGAATAAAAATAATAACAATAATATACATATCAGACGTAATACGCAGTCCAACTGCAATTATTGCCAATTGTGTTATGGTGCAATAATATAACGTGATTCCCATCACGACCTCCCATTGTTGTGAGCAAAACCGTGCAGAACGAACGCAATCAATGTCAACTTGCGGATGATTCACGAATCGTTTTATATAAACACGCACTCTTCTCCACAACACAACTTTAAAGTAACGATTCAATATTATTAGGTACCCACTAACTTCTTCTCGAAGAACCAAATAATACACCCGTGTAAGTCGATGCGTGTATAAAAAGTATGTACGCCCCTCCATTAAGGTACGCAGGTGGTTTTTTCGTTCCCATACGAATACCTACGACGGTTGTATTTTAAATTTTAAACCGATATTTAAGATAGGTACATCACAGTACTATAAATAATATATATTGTGCACACGACTACACGAGTCAAGACAGTCATCGTTGTTCGTACTGTTCATATAGACATCTGAATGTATTTCTACCTACGTATTATTATTATTTTAAGCATCAACACTACCATAAAAATTAATCATAAGCTATGATATATATACATATACATATACATATAGCAATATACATATTATATAGGTGTACCACGCAACATAATTTAATATACATATGTAATCATATTATATAGATACTATTTTACCAGTGAAGAAGTAATAAACTATTTGAACAAAATTATTCAAATTACTTATTGATTTAGGAGGTAGTATTCTTAACACGTTTTTGAAGTATTTATAAAATATAATATTATGTAAATGTGTTTTAAATACTCAAATTAATGTTTTTTGTTTGCATTTACATTATTGAAAAATTATTTTAAGTAATGAAGTATTTATGTTTACTAATTACTAATGAAAATAATGAAATTAATATTTTAATAAATATTGGTAGGTATACTTAATGATTATAATATAATATAATCGTTTTATATTGATTACTATAGTGCTCTTAATAATCAATTATATGCAAATAATATAGAGAATTTATTAAAAACGTGTGTATTATACAGATACTATGAATTATGATTTAAACGTTCTAAACCCAGGTGCTGTAAAAACAAATGCATAATTGGCATGCCAATTTCAAAAATGATTATATTATTGTACTTACAAGGACTTTTCTTCCACGTGTGATGTCCTTTTTAAAATATCGTACGACAAAAAAAAATACAACAATTTATTAGATAATAATATAATATAAAAAAAATTTTATTGGAAATACTATTTTGATATCAATATTATATTATATTTGTATACTTATATAATACAGGTATCAAAATCAGAAATACCAACATCGAATTTTATAAAAAAAATTACATACAGGAACATTTCCGAAAATACTAATAAAATATAATAACAGATACGGTTAGAATGTTAGATTGATAATATTTCATATTATAATATACTTACTTGGATGTGGTCTTGAAGAAATTCGACTCTTTGTTCATGAGCTCAGAACGAAACTTGGTCATCTCGTCTTCCATCTTTCGCATTTCAGCGTCAAAACGCTCGCGGATGTTGCTGAACTCAGAGTCAATCACGCTGAAGTCGCCCAACTTGATAGGGATGTCTCGCTTGACGCCAGTGTTGTGTGCCATTTATATTTTAGCGCGTGCAAAGAAAATAATCGATAACGGAACGGACGAGAATTTGAAGAGGTAAAAATACGACAGTAAGCTATTATAATATTATACAATATCCAATATGATGTGATATAATAGGGTTAGTGGTAACTGTGGATTGTATTCCGCTAGAAATCGACTGTTATAGACACGCAACAAACACACTCGGAGTATGACTGACGCCAGCAGACCCGCGCTCGGTCTATATGAGTGGAAAATCGAACACCCACCATTTTCACGCGGATGCTGGTCGAGCGCGCACGCGCACGCAGTGTAGGCGACGAGAATAACTAAATGTGTATATAGGTATATTATTATACTATAATATACGTGTAACCAAACGTTTATAACATATTACATTAGATGTTCCCTTTCCGTTTTTTGTCGTTTAGCTTCAATACAACTATTATTATTATTATTATTATTATTTTGTGCGTGTGTATTTATGCTTACGAAACCACCGGTAAAACGCGCGCGCACTTCGTTTCGGCGGCGCGTGGGTGTAGGACGGATCGAGAAATAAGTTCTAGAAATTTCCAAAACAATTATTATTATAATTTATGACTATAGAGTAAATAGGAGGTATATCTACTAATGTCATACATTTTTTTTTTATTCAACCGTTCAATAACGATACGATATACCTAGGTACCATAATATACAATAACTATTGCCGTGGTGCGGAACACCATATACCGGGCGTTACCATGGTGCACGATATTGCCATACAAGCATTCTGGTAACCATAACACATAAGATTTCCGATTGAAATTCAATATTTGTATGGGCTCTTGAATTAAGTACAATATTTTGTTAAGTTCAATGATGATATAAACCGCAAACATCAGCTAGGACCAGACGGTCATAAATATGTTTTGTAGTTTTCTGGGAGTAATATTATTGATCAAGTTGTACATTTGCATTCGTAAATAAATTATACAAAATAAGATTATATCGTACAATTTAGATTTTGAGCAAACAATAAATGTATTAATTTTATCGTGATGAACGATAAGTTATCGATAAAGTGCTTCAATTTTTAAAAAATGGTAGTTGTTTTGGATACCAAATTGAATCAAGTTTGTATTTTAGACAGTCCAGACTTTAAAATGTCCAGTATTAATCGGGAAAAACAAACACAATATTAAGGAAAAACGAGAATTTGTATACAAATTCTATTTTTGACAAAATCTATATCTTTTTTTAGATGTAACTCGAAAACAAATAATCACAGATGATTGAATTCTTCACCAAATGTCTATATTATCATTTTTTATTTACAATAAAACCATAATAATTTTTTAACTTTTTTGTAATGTCGATTAAATACATAAAAATTGTATACACAACTCTACAAAACTTGTTCTTATATCTGTATAAAAATATTACAAATACATAGGCACAATTACTTAGTTAAACGACAAATAACGATATGTTAATTACATATTATGTTATAATTTAAAATTATTATTTATGGGAACTTAGACTTTTATGTATTTTATATTATTATGAATTTTACTATATGCATTACGCAATAATATTTTTATTCATTTTTTAATATAAGTTTTTTATAGGTAAGTACTTAGAATCTATTACTGTTGTACAGTATTTATAGAAAGATGTTATTCAATTTTTTGTTGTATTATATAAATTGATATAATATGGTATAAATATAATATACGATTATAATAATTAAATACTAAAAATATAATAAATAAAAATTTTTGAAAAAAATTATATCAATAACTGACTGCTTACTAGGTACCTACAACACAAAAAGTAAAACAAATGACTAATCAAAAATGATCACTTTAATCACTTTTATACCAAAAAAAACAATCATTTGATATTATAGGCTGATATAGACCGTTTCCGTTCAAAATTATTTTTCGTATACAATGATATATCATTGAATTCAAATTTAACACACCTATAACAGTGAGTAACGACCCATTTCAAGTCTTATGTACTACAGAGTGGTACTCGTTTACCTTTTTTAAAATATGCGTAACTTAAAAATGTTTACAAACTAATATACATGACTTTTAATTCTTATTCTTGAAAATTCATTCCCAAAAATATCCGAAATTCTTTTTAGAAGTAATTTGAATTAGAAAAGCCCAGTTCCTTTTTTGAAATGTTGAATTATAAATTACCTACCTACATAGTTATATTTATCTAAAATTATTGTATGACGTCACATTTGTTTAATCTATTTTTACCTAATATTCATCACATTGAAATGAATTGTGTATAATTTTAACTATAAATACTATTTTACATAATTCCTTTAATAAAAAAACTATAAAACTTACATAATATATTATTTATTCATAGTATAGATTAAAATGTTAAAAAAGTTTAATAATACTAATGTTGGATTCTAAATTGATACATATAGATGATAAGTTGCATAGAAGTATATTTATTATTTTATTACACAGGTAAAAATAAAACAATTTAATTATATTATATTATGAAAACTATAATTATTTTTGTTCACAAAACTTCGTTATATGGAAGTTTTACTTTAGGTGTATTATATATAGCTATCATATACTCTGAATATAGCTGTAGAATAACCTAGGTAAATCATAAAATTATTGTCAGAAATTTTGTTTTAAAATAAAAATAAAATCTTATGATAATTTGAATTTAGGAGTAATTTAATTTTAACCGATTAAGATTTAAGGGCATCAAAAATAGATGTTAATTTTAATTGCCAATCAAAAAAAACGTTTATTGGTATTTTATTTAGTAATAATAGGTTTATCTTATTATTTTTATTCGATTGAAAACATTTGAATCTAAATTTTGGCACAGTATAAAATTAAATTTATTGTGCACACTGCACATATATTAGTTCAAGGCTGTTTCTGTTAACAATAGCCACTAAGTTAAGGTTAAATTTTATCATTTTAACGAAACAAGTTTTTTTTATTATTATTAATTATAAAAATATTTAATAAGGGTAGGTACTTATTGATACATACCTAGTTTAAATTTAATTTAAATTGAATGAATTAATAGTAAACTTTTGCTAATTCATATTGGCACACCACACAAATCTTTCACCCGGAAGTCATAACGCTAGCTGTTCGCTAAATGCAAAGGCAACTGCTATAGTACTTAAAGAACTTAATTAAAGTATAAATTCAAATTAATTGAGATATATTAGTTTACTGTTGAACTTTGACATTTCTGAAGACCGCAATACGTCCAATTTTCAGTCATCAAAATAATGAAATATGTGAATACAACTTCTTTAGTGCAGTCGAGGTTACGTCTTGAGGGTTTAAAATAATCAACTTTTTCCTAGTAAAAATTGTGCCAATAAATAATGCTCAAAACATACTATCTTTACATATATATACCTAATAATATACATAGATAATACCTGCTATATTGTTAATTTTTTAAAACAGTCTTAATTTGATATTTGTAACGGCTTGTACAATAAACAATATACCTTAACACATATAGAGCGATTCTTTTATTTGTATAAACACTCATTATCTAAAAACTTATTAATAGTTTTGGAATTATTTTTTTTACATACTTACTTTTATTATTTTAGGATAAAATATTTCCCTAGCACTTTAATACATGGGAATTTAATTAAAAATAAGGATTTATAGTTTAGATTAGTTTTGAAATAACGTGAAGTGAAGTGGCCTAAAGGTACTTTGCAAAATCTTGTTCCATGATTCTGTTCATTTAAACTTAAAACAATTATAAGTGTTATAAGTTTATGACTAATTAACTACCTACTAGTCACTCTAATCGTTTTAAATTTTATTTTTATACAGGAACATATTATTATTCAGTAAATATTTTGCTGTAAATATTATGTTTAAAGCGTACGTCATCAATCATCATTCAAAAAGTAAAAATAATAAAGATAAAAAAAAAGGTAAAAGATAAATATATTTATATATATATTAATGACTTCAAATTTTTAAAAACAATATTTTCAAAAATCTTAATATTTTTCGAGAAAACTAATATTTACATTTTATAATAATGATTCTTACAACTTAAAAGAATCAGGCTGTACAATATACAATATACACATATACTGCATGCAAATTTTATTGAGATATGTATTTTGAATTCCAAGTGCATATTGCATAATACATTTTACTATTATATTATATAGTCCTGTAAAGGATAGGGGATCGATAATTTTAAAAACGGCTTCGCTCATTACAGCCTTCAGCGGCAGGTGAAAACCACGCTGCTGCAGCGGCCGTTGCCATATTGTGGTGATGATATGCGTCAGCTGCATCAGTGACTAGACGACAATCGCGTGAGGGTGTCTATATGAAAGAGTCTGCAGTATATATCCGCCGTGCAGATAGAAACTCAGAGTGGTGAATACTTATAAATATAGACGTTTTATATCATTACATTATATTAAGAACTTAGGGTTGGTGGGAAGAACATCTGTGCAATGGATCCATTGCACAGCTGAATATATTTATCATAGCCGTCACCGCGGAATTTGATTTAAAATTCATTATAAACATAACATCGTTGTCGAAATTAATAAATAGGTAGGTCGTAGGTAGGTAGGTACTTATATATGTTTCGATAGATTTCTCGCGGTGCGAGCGCGCATGCCAACTCGTCTTTGTTTTCTGTGCGAATCGATTGTGTTCCGGTCACCGTCTTCCGTTTATAGAAATGTTTGTACGATCGTGACAGCGGCGGAATAACATACTATAATAATGTAATGAACGGGGCGACGACCACGCAGGACGCGAAAAACGAGTCTCCGGCGGACGGGCGTCGTCAATGACTCATGCCATAATAATATTATTATGCCCGGCCAATACTTATGTGACGTCACCGTGTGTTTAACGACCACATGCATATAGACCGCCGTATCTATATATTTTCTTATATTATATATATACGTTAACTTTATAACGTTCAACCCTGCTGTGGCATCCGTTGCAAATCGTTTTCGATTTTTCGAGTTAGGAATAAAATATACCCCACCCTGTTGCCATATATCGAAGAAACAAGCACCGCTTTCTAAATATCATAACTTTCGATATCACGATGTTATATGTTTTATCATAACTCAATGAATTTTTGGGTACGGGTGGTCTCCCTGGAGATTTCAATTTCAAGGTGTCTTTAGTCACAACTAAGTTTTTCTGTAAAACGAACGCATATATAATATATCATTTATTAGGTAAATAATAAAATACATTATATACAAGTATATGACTACTAATTATGGCTCTTTTCTTTTTAAGCGACATGTATAGGTGCGTTAGATCAAATCATGTTGACTAACTATTATAAATAAGCATGTTGAGTCACTTATTCTAAATTTTACTAGAGAAGAAAAAAAATTGAATTTACGCACTTTCTTAAACGTGGGTATTTCATTTTATCAATGTGTAATGTGTATCATGTATACTGCAGCAGTTTTTGAAATATGCGTCGGAGTTTCTTTACATTGGAGTCACGCTGTTTCTGCTTATAAGATATAATATTTTAGACAACATACCAGTTATTATATATATATACATTATAAAATCCAAATTTTGAATAAATATATTTTACTTAACGCTTTTTAATAATTGAACGGTCGCAGGACACGCTCCGTGACTTTCCGGCGCCACCATTGTATTGATATTATATTTATAAAGAATGATGATATGATGTAAAGAAGTATAGTTTATTGTAAAATACTACACTCAAGTATATTTTTTCAACGACACTACATGTTTTCACATAATATAACGGATACGTACATCCTTTTTAGTTTTTACCTCGTTACACATATCTGGCGTGATGAATTTCATAAAAAATGGTGGATGATTTCGATTTTATATACATTCCGCGATTGACCCCGCCCGACCCCTTATATAGGAACTGTAGGTGTAACCTAGTAACCTAATCAGATATTATGCAGTAATACGAGGTAATAATACCTATTATATATTGATGTCATAGACTCATCTATTATAACATGCATTACAAGTATTATGATTATTATCGATGATTTTTTTCCGGTTTGTTTATGTTTCATTTTAAAACCTTAAATAGTAGGTATATTATGTTACTGACTATGTGTCAGTTCATTGCCGTCACCACTTAAAAAATATTTGTACAGACATTTATTTTATTGAGTTCTTCTTTTCGTGCGATATGATATTATATATTATATAAGTGGTTGTAATTACTTTAACATAAACATGTAAAATTCTTATAGGATATTAATTAACTAATTATTAATTATTTGGAAACTAGAAAAAATCCTCGTAAGTGGCAGTCAATCATGGTTTTATATGAATTTTATTTTAATCCAAGTATATAAACATATTATTATTATCTACAACAAACTAAAGTAATTATGTCCAACAATAATGTAATTAAATCTGATAAAATGAATCGTCAATTATTATTTGTAATTAAAGTTCGCCATGTATAAAATATTTATAGATATTATATAAGTCGTCCGTTAGGTTAAAATTAAGTTTTATTATTAGTTATTTCTTTAAAAAGTAATTATCTTTTCCTAAGTTAGTGTTATTTATTCGTAAACTTAGTACCTACCGATAAGATTGTATCGAAATAAACAAAATGACTATATTGTGACGGCAATATTATATTATATCAATAAAACTAATGGAAAAATGATGTAAGACTTTCCAAATATTTATTATACTTTAACTATAAATCACAACTACATTTTTAAATGATTAGAAAAATATCACATTACCGTGTACTTTAATAAATCCAAAATACAGTACCTACATATTTATACTTATTTAATTTAATACTTATAATTCAAAGTACCAAATTTTATAATAGATTGACATGCAAATTTATAGCAAAACCATATTTGGTTATATTACGTATAATATAGATGACTACAAAACAGTTTATACATAGTATTTATAAGTAATAATATTGATTTATTTATACATAAGATAATAATATAATTGGTTGAAATATTAAAAAATAAAGCAGCTGCATTAGTGGCATACTTATAAGGGTGGGGGAGAGGTTAAACCCCCCCAAAATTTTAGAAAGAATTAATTTCTTTTAGACAGTTTTTAACATATTATATTATGACATGTTAATACAAATACTAACGAATTAAAATGAATAATCTATTGAAGTTTGCGATATGTCTTGTTTGGTTTAAGTCATTCAATTTATTAATTTAAAAATAAAAATCCCTCATCCAAAAAAATTCAGGTCAAGTACGCCATTAGCTGTATTGATACTGTAATAAATAATGATAATTTACAGTGGTTTATTGTGATTTACAAATTTATAAATTATGCAGTTGTAAAGGATCTACATTCAATTAGAAAGAGAATTTCGAATTTTACCATAATATAATATTTATAATACATGTTTAAAAATTATAAAGTTCAAATTGTAAAAAATATAAATTAGAAAAATAACAAATGTTATTTAAAACAAATCGACTTATATAGATTAAAACCATAATATATTTGCTATTTTGATATTGTTCTGAGGATTGGAATGATTAGACCATATATCTGATATATCTAAAAATACTATAAAAAGTTATACCAAATTTTAGCATAAATTTTAAGTTAACAAGGTTAGTGGTTACTATATAATTATTTGCTGGAATTTAGAAAATAATAAACTTTAACTTTCTATAATACATAAAAAACATAACTTTGCACTTAAGAATTTTATCACAATATTCTTAAAAATATAAATAACATTTTACAAAATAAGTATTCTATAGACTATAGAATATAAATTACAATGTAATATGCAGCTTAACAATTAGCTATAAAAGCTACAGGAAACATTTTTTTGTTGCCAGAAATCAAAACCGTATCTCCCACGTGTTAATATGTTGGTATTAAGGTAAGTTGTTTTTCATGATTTTCTTGAAGATTACTGAGAACTTCCAAAAATAAACCTTTTAAATTATAACCAGTATCGAATTTCTAAACTGTATGGCATACTTATTTGAACACTCAAAATATATTTACAAACAACACAAAACACGTCGTTGTATATCCAATAATAAAAATATATAAAACCAAAATTAAAAATGCAAATGCATTTTAAATAAATGTGTATTATGATAATGTTAATTTACACAAATGTACACTTTACACTAGTATTATGACAAATTTTAGTTTAAGCTCATATTTCATCTATTGTCTAAAGACTAACGTTTTGTCCTTTTATTTAAAAAATTCATTGGAGAGGATATAACAGTATTATCATTATACGTCTTGTTTATTTAATCCAATCTATAAACTGTATATATATTATAATATTATGTTATTATGTTTCAATGTCTATTACTATATCACATATGTAGTACCTGATATAGTGTTTAGAGATGAAAAAGAGAAATTGCACAATACAGCAAAAAATAAGATAAATTGAATCAAGTATAGGTATAATCAGCATTTAATTTGAAATTTGAAACACATTTGTTTTCTAATGTAATTTTAAATCTTTATAAATTTCATTCTGAACATTTGTTTTTCAAAATGAATAGTAGGTATCTTTATATCCCATGTTTTATTATAAAATAATCTATAGTAACATAATTTACTGTAGAATTCGATAATTTTTATTTTTTTAAACAGAAATATACACGTATAACAGGTATACAATAATATTTTTAAATTTAGATTTTTGAATATAACGAGCTTCAAATTTGAAGTTGGAAGTTAATTATCAATTAAAGTACAATGTGTTTTGAATATATTTTAGTTAAAATTAACTTAGATATTAAAATTGAATTAAAATCAACGCAATTCGTGATTTTTCGGGGGTACTACCGAGGTATAATCGATGACGTAAAGAGTATAGGTTTAGAGGTAAAAGTAAGGTAATTTTTTCAATCTGTTAGTTAATAACATTAGACCTGACAATAAATTGATATAATATGTACATTTTGATTATAGTTATATTATAGCATATTGTGAATTTCATTCTTTAAAATTTAATTACTACATTTCTGCACGTGACTGAAAGCGTTTAACTAGTAAATCGCATAAATAAATATGATAAATATGATGTAATCACATTATTTTTGTATAGTAATACCAAAATAATCATAGGTATCTAGTACTTGATAATATACCTATCATGTTACGAATCGTATTATTGTTATTTATATTTAAATTTTTTTTTTAGTAGGTTATAATTTGACACGGTTTTTAATGATACAGATTAAGTATGATAGGTAGATGTAAATATTTGTTTGAATTACAAAAAATAGTTATATTTTATAATACAGTTAGAACTTACATAGAACATAGAACGGTCAACAACTGGTTATAACTTTGAATAAATTACAAATATACCTAATTATACTAAATAGATATTAATTATATAATTATATTGTATAGTTGTGTTAAAATTTCAAAGTATAATTGTGTTTAGTATAGGTAACTGTTAATTTTATTTAGAAACAATGGAAATTAATAGCTATACAAAAAAGTATATACAATAGGGATATTACTATATTTTCAATTCATAAATTATACAAATTTACTTAATATATAATATATATTACTTATGTAGTGTATATTATAATAATAAGTTCAACTTCAAGTACAAAAATAGTTTAGCAGAGGCGATATTAATTGAATCATTTAGCATGCTAAATTGTTTATTATTCTTATATTTTTTTTCATTTAAATGAGCCATACAGTAATTATAGCTGACAGCGATTTTTTAAGGTTTGAGTTCAAGTAAGTTTGAAAACTTTTAGTTTTTAAATACTTTAGCTTATACCTCGACATTGAAAAGTTATTTTTGTTGTTGATACTATTCCAAAGTCACTGTTCGATTTGCCAAATCTGCTTTTAGGTAAATGAGATATCGACAGTGGTTTTGAATCAACCAAGTGTTCATTAAAATTTGAAAAAAACTACTCGCAGATCCAATTAAGCAATTTAGTTGCAATTGCAGTTTTCATAATAATTGTATTTTACCTGTTTCGTTCTTATAAATTAAGTACCTATACAGTATACACGTTCGACAAAATGATTGGTGCTTGAGAATATTAAATACATGTTAAAATAATAATATGAGTCAAGGGATTTATTTAAGAAACGACCGGTCATAAGCCAAAGAGGTCTTGGTGAGTGAAAAATCTACCTACATAGACCATATATGGTGCGTGTGGATTTGTCCGGTAACCAAACGACGACTATTTTAGGATTAGTGTACCAGCCAGCAGGCGCAACCAGTTAATGTGACACATTATTATTGCATTAAATTTGATTTTTAACCTTCGTGTTTTCATAATAAATAATAGGTAGGTATACATTCAAGTTATATATAAGTATTAACTTTTTAAGATAGTTATATATTATAATAATAATAATTAATAAATAATAAATTGAAGTTAACAAAACAAAATATTGTGTACAGATTTTTATTGTTATTTTTTTAGGATAAAAAATTTAAGTCTGAAATGCTTGATTAAATTTATGTTTAGAATCTACCAACTTAATATTATTATTATATACATACATGAGTGTAATAGCACATAATGCATATTATGATAATATGAAAGCCGGCAAGTATAAAAGTGTAACGTGTAAAATATTTTAATACACAACCTGTTGTTAGTTTACTAAATATTATAATATACATATTACATACATATATATAATATATATCTAAAGTTATAGATTAAAATCTAAATTATTTTCAAAACTATTTAAAACACAACGCATTTATATCTGCAAGGTCGGTCGAGATAAACATATCCGTTTATCATTCAAAAATACTTGATAGAGAATGAATATACATATTATATTATATAAGATTAATAAAATTAACCTGCGCTGGTATATATTTTCCTTGTTTATGGTATGTACGTCTTCTGTTGTCTAAGAGATAATAATAAAATAATATTCAATTTACCAGGAATTTATAGGTATTTCGTTGTATGAGTATTATCTATATGTACTGATATCCGATATCTTTGGTATTTCAAAATACCAGTGTACAGTGATTCGGTAATTACTAATTACAGAAAATACTGTATATGTTAGGTACCAATATTTATTTAAAACAATAATGAATAATATTAAACATGATTTTTAAAATAGATGTTAAAGTTAAATTTTTCTTAGACTGGAAACTTGGAAACGGTATAAATTAACCGTTATCTGGTAATTACCAAGGTACCGTAAAACACCGTATAACTGATAATACCGTAGATACCAGTACTATACAAATACCAGATACCCGTATCAAAATTTGAAATACCGCCAGCCCTAGTATGGATACAAAGGTAATAATATTATGATCAAGAGTTACCTATTAATTATTGACAGTTAACTTACCTATTAGGGTACCTCTTATATATATTACCTAATTCATAACTATATAATATTATTTAATTTTACTAAAAAGTGAAAAAAGTAATATGTTTTATAAAAAATAGTTTTGATTTTATAAACGTGAATACGTGATAAGTATACCTACTCTGATTTTGGTTATTTGGATTTCATGCCTATATAATTAATAACAATATAATATATGTTCTTTTTTAGTTCTTTTTACAATTATAATAATATTGGAAGAACTTTGCCTACTATTTAGGGCCGGGACACACATAGCGATTGTACCGCGAGAGGTATAAATAGGTGTATTTATACGGATTTTATAGTTATAAATTAGTTAGTAAATTTCAGGAATGAAGTATAATTCTATCAATTTTTGATTTATTTGTATTAATTGAAATTAACGAAATCTTATAGATTGTTACATTTAAATAGGTCAACAATTAAACAAATAGAGACACCAAGACACCAATGCCTTACACTATAATGAATAATAAAAAAAAAATATATAAATAAACGAAAACTACAGACATGTAAAGTACATATTATTATAAATATTTAATTATATAACAAGCATAATATTATAACTTATCCTATCATTTCGAGTACAACCTAAAAACTAAAATTTTTATATTATAATTAATATTTCATTTTACCTATATAAATATAATTTTTATCCCAAAACAATAACATTTTATTTCAATCCAAATTCAAAGTTTTAAAAGAACCTTCTACGCCAAAATAGTCACTTTCCGTCTTTGGTTTACCCGGTCGCTTTTGTTCATCCACTCTATAATTTTCTTCTTCTAAGAACCATTTTCTCATTTCTTTGATTTTTTCAAATGTATCATCTAATTTTATACAAAAGACCGTTTAGTATAGGGATATCTATAGATATATGCTTAAAACATTTTATATTTTTACGAAATCAATAAATTATTGACCCACCGTCTATATTTTTTAAAGGTTGTCCACTTCCTCCAATTTCAATTGGCATCATTTCTTTAGGTATATATTCAAATATCGATTCGGGATCTGTAGTTGAATGGTAATACATCTGAAATAATATAAAATATATTTTTCACATTATAACATTGAATAAAATAAATAATTAATATATAAAAAAAAAATTACTTTCTCAGTTAATTCTTTTTTCATAAAAGGTTTCGTCATACTATTTATCATGTCAATAAACGGAGCTGTATTTATTGTATGAATAGCTTTTAGACGAGCTGGCAATCCATCCTAAAATTAAAATTAATAATAAGTAGTGAATCAAAATTTAAAATAATTCTTCTAATATAGCCATACTTGCAAGAAATACACGTATTTTTTCATCATATTGATACCAAGACGACCGACATGACTAAGACTAAAACCTTTCATATCATAAATAATTATTAATCCGTTGAAAGTTCCTGAAGTCATTAGCAACATATCGATCACCATGCTGAGTGCTTTAATGAAATCAGCTAAAACAAACAATTCTGCCTCTACGCGTTTAGCGTATATAAATATAACTTTGCAACCATCTGGAGTTGATCCCGGCAATGCACAAAACGATCTAAGGAGTAATGTACTTCTGAATAAACAATTATTTTATTATTTGGCGTATAATTTTTTTTTACATAGTTTTAAATGCTTCCAACACAGATTTTACATCGGTATCACGCTTTGTGAATAATTCAGGCGAGTGAGTGCGAAGAGTGAAATACGACTCAATGGTTACTTTAGTCGGTTCCAATCGATAAAAACAGCTATGAAAAAATAGCACAAGAAGTTCGTCTGTAATTTTATTTTTTAAATTTTATTAGTTTATTAGTATATCAAAACGAATTAAAAATTAAAATGTATAAGTTATACAATAAATTAAATAAAGCTGCAAAGATATTTTTTAATACATGTAGATAATATCAGCATAGTATATAATATATGCAATAATTGTAAAAGTCTTAATAAATAAAAGTGGGTCGGCCACGGACTACAGCACTATTATAGTATTAACATCGCACTAGTCTCACATCGCTCACCTCAGCTCTGCAAAATAATTTTTGTGGTATAGTTATTGTATATTTAAAAGTTATAGATGTTTATAAAAAAGTTTTATATTTTTAAAATTTAAATTTATAAAATATATAATAAAAAATGAATTTCACTCTTCTACAAAACTATCTTAAACTTTGATACGTATTTATAGATTTATATAATCACCTTTCATGTTTCCAACTAACTGAAGAACTTAATAAGGTTGATTAATTTTTGAAATATTTAAAATTTTAAACAATAATAATATGTGATAATAATTAATAGCACTCATATAACATAGATATATAGATATAGGTACCTACTGAATCTTTTATTTTGTATTTTAATAAATGTTTCATTTAAATACCATTCAAGTCTGCTAAAGTTCTAAATTGTTTATGCTTTGTTCAAATTTAAAAATTAAACCATGCAAACCACTAATCAGTCACCAGTGATATCATTTAAGTTATTTTAATAATTTATAGTTATCTTAAAAATTAATGATAGGTGAGTGACGACTATTGAACATTTTTATCATCAATGACTACTATTGTGCTTTAGGTTAAAAAATCATGTACATGTAATAAATCATTAATCTTCATGAAATATAATTTTTCAGTCTAAGACAAATTTCAAATATTTTTAGTGTTATATTATAAATTATACTTCATGATCTAAATTGGGAATATTTATCCGATCACCTATAATGCACTTTAAGTATTTATATCAGTATACAATAATTACTTGCCAGTAACGAGTGGAAGGTGTGGTTGTTTGGATATCCATTCTCTTAGATGATTTATATCTTCTTCATTGAGTTCTGGATTTTTTTTAAATTCATCTGGAACGTTAAAAAAATTCATGTTTACAGATTTGCTGGCTCTATATGTACTAAAACTTTTAAATAAATACACAATACTACAATAGAACTGAAATATTTTTCAATTGCCTTTTCGTTATATATTAAATACGGTGAACAGTAATTATAGACAACAATAAATATTATTTACAATTGAATACACGGGAAAAGCCTTGAAATTTCCATTGCTTGTAACCTAATATACTATTATGATAAATACATGGAAATCGTCTATAATATAACTTTTATAAATATATATATATATATATACATAGCGTGATTCACCCAGCATGGGTATTAACATATTCTCCAATAATGTAGTTATTTAAAATCTAATTTTTGGAATTCTTAAATATATATACTTAAGGCTATAGAATTATTCGGATTTTTTGTGTAATTAAAAAGTTTTTTATGGAGATACTAACTTTTTTCTTCAAATGAAAGTACTCTTATCTATAGTAAATTTATTAACGGATAATTTTTTTGAAAATGTTGATATAAATAACAGAATTAAAATTTGAACAAATAATTTTTGAGTTATTCAACTATTTTAATTTTATGTATTTAACTACCAAGGCTAACAGTTTCATGGTTTATGGGTTTGACGATATGTGGTCTATAGACACTAAATGCTAATTTAAAATTAAAATTTTTTTAAAGTTATATTAATCTATCAACATTTATAATTTATAAAAATGGATATAGTTTAATAAATACCTACTAGATTCAATATTACATCTAATTTAAAAGACTATTTATCTTGTTATCCTTAATATAAATAATAAACATTTTAATGATGGAGATACTATAATCGTTTGAATTTTGAATAAAAACATATAAACGTTTTCAAAAAAGTTAGAGGGTCCTCATTTGAAAACCTTAGTTGCTATTAAACACTCTTAAGTTGGTACAAAAAAAAATTCAAAAATTTTAAAATATGGTCTGAAGTTTATTTATAAATTTTAAAAATCAAAATTTAATTTAAAATTATCAAACAAAAAAATGGATATAACCATATTTATACACACTTGTATATTAATTATTCTCTGATATTGTAGCATTATAATATTATTAATTATATAATTAACTATTTATTTGTTTCCAACAAAATTTGTTTTTTTAAAGTTCACCTAGATATAATGTTTAATTTTTAATTTTCATTTTATTATATCTAAAAAAGTGATTAATAACAGTGTTATTTATATGAACAGTGTTCATTCATTTGAATAAAAATTAGAGTAATTAGACAAGCTCTGCTTATCCAGTATCTATAAGTTGATGCTCTGATTTGAGAACTCTGCTTGGGATAATAATTTATTAGGTTAATCAATCTAATAAAATATACATAGGTATTTAAAAATTAAAATAAAACAATATTCATAAATTAAAAGCATATTATTCTTTAATTTTTATTAATTGTATTTAAAATATTATTTTTTTTAGTAAATATTTATTAGTGTTATTTGAATCTATGTATACTATATTATGGATACATTTAGTAATTGGATGAGTTCATAAAAAAAAATCGTTTGCTCATTTATCATCATCATTTACCTTATTAATCAAACCCTGTATTTATTGATATAACATTGGTATAATAATATAACATCTGTAATAAATAGTATTTGTTATTTAATTTGTATAATACCAGACATGACCTTGTATCTACGTATGTGTGGAAATTATGACTACTATCCACAATTAATTTTACACTGCACTTAATAAATCTATAATACTTACCTAGGTATAATGTATACTATTATTCTATATAGGTAGACTACAGGTAGTCACAAAATGTTGAACAATTTTAAGACATGGTATTTATTTTCTACCCATGTCATAGGAATAAATAGACATTGTAGTAATATAATATTGTTATGATAATATTTTTTATTTATATTAATTAATAGTTTCTACAATAATTTTCAAAAAAATATTAAATAATAATAATAATATAGTGTGCACAATAAGTAGATTTAATAAAATAAATATACCATAGCTTAAAAAACAGGTAAAATGGAAACACTTTGCATCACGTAGAAATTATTTACTTACAAGTAAACATTTTTAATTTCTTTACTGGTTTAAATATAAAATACATCTTAATATTATATATAGCAACCTAAAGCTTAATGTATATTATAACAATATCATACTTACAATCAATGTGTGATTTATATTGAATAATTTTGTTTTTATAGCTTTATAAAACGACTTAATTAATATCTATCGCTTTATAGTGGCCTATATTGAATATATTGAATATAATATGTATCAAAATTTAAGTTATTTGAAATATATTTAATTTTAGTCCTTTAAGTATTTTTATTTTATTATTGCAACATTAAAAAGTTAATGACAAATACATTCTGTAAAATTTTCTGAATGAAAAATAATTATATCTAATTTATGCGATGAATTATATTTAAAGGACACCATGCCTACATTTGTTTTCTAAGTTTTACAAAAATGCACGACATATTAAATTTGTGCTTAGCTCTTTCAATCTAATGTAGTATAGTTTATTGATTTATACATATTAGAGTGAATTGACTTATTATCATAAAAAAAATAAAAAAATGAAGATTACCCATGTTTGTCATTGTAACTTGCTTATAGATTTAAATATTGTACATTTAGAAAAATTTTCAGGTAATTATGTTCTTGACTTTAAATTTTATAAAAATTCCATTCGCTCAATTATAATTATAATTATTACTACACAAAATTTGAACCACTGAACATACATTTTTTATGTCGTAATTCAAGTTTAAAAAAAAGTAAGCAATGGCTAATGAGTATTAATAAGTTAGAAAAAAAAGGTACTTACATACTTTTTGACATATTTGTATGATTGTACTAAGTTAATCTATGTTTGTATCAAACTTGAGTGAGGCTTACAACTATTGTAAAAAATCAATTTTTTCACAATTATGGCTTATTAATTATTATTCATTATGAAAATAGAGGTTTTTATAATATAATAACTTTACTCATATGAATGAATTGCAGGTAATTATTTGAAAATTGGAATGAAAAATGTCTATACTATACATATTTTATTTTGTTCGGTTAATATTTTATATTTAAACACATATTATATTTGAATCGGTTAAGGTGAGGAAAACAAAATATTATTTTATCAAGTTTACAATATATAAACTCGTTTTGCAATTCAATTACTTATACTAAAATTCAAATTAATTGAGAAACTATAAATAATTAAATAATTATAATACCTATCAATGTTTAATTGATATTGACCGTTTCTAAGGAGTTTAGTATAGGCAATATTTTTAAGAATTTGTTTTTGAGGTGTAAATATGTGCGTATAGTAAATGATAAAAGGGCGTAGATTTTATGTAAATAAATCAAAATATTTGACAAAACACCGTTTTATTCAGAGTTGGGGCAAAATAATATCTAGATAAATATTCGAATGATTTGAAAATATTATTATTCAAATTTAAATTGATTCGAATAATTTTCAAACATAATGCTTTTATAAAATACAAATAGGTATATTCGAATTCTTTACTTTTTAGTTTCTTCTATAAATAGTTCTATATTTGTTTTATACAATGCCAACTATTGTTTTTAATACGTAAATATTTTAATTACCATAATAGACAAAATACCAACCCCACTATGTTAACTAAGATAAAATTACTGGTAATTATTCGAATAATGTTGTTTTCGAATTATTTGAATTTTTTATTCAAATAAAATATTATCTAAATAATCATCTAAATAAAATTGTATTCAAATGACGCCCTACTCTGGTTTTATTTATCATTAACTTTATAAAAAATGAAAGATATTGAATAAATACACAATAAAACCGAATGAGAAGGACAGTATAAACTATTATTGAATAATATTTAATAGAATACCAGACCGTATTTCGATGAGAAAATCGTCACCTATCTATAATATAATATTATCTTATTTATGACTAGGTTATCTAATACAATTAACGAGTGACTGAACAAAATATTTGATAATAATGGACAATGGTTATAGTCGATATCTCTAGGTAGGTGATTATAATATTTATATAATGATACAACATTTGCACATATTGGTAAAATATTTAAAAACTTAAAATATGAAATTGATCATTATGTTCAGTAATTGCATCTGTACACTATCGGAATATTACCCCATAAGATGGGGTATGAGTTATGGCAGTATGTTCTCAGTTGCTTTTATTAAAAATATCACACATATCACCCTTTTCATTACATTATAGGGCTATAGGTACACAGTCGGCAGACACGAGTAGCGTTATACACTACGTAAAGTTGTATAGCTTAGCATGAATTGGTATGTGTGCCCTTGCAAATTCGCCGACCATAGAGGTAAGTACTCTGACAGTTCTGTACGCGTTCGTTAGCTTTAGTCATGTAGTGGTACGGAAGTTATAACCGTGTCGATGCGACCCACGAAGCTGGTGATGGTAGAGATATGACGGGAAAAATGTTGGAAAAAGTATTGGTTATAATGAAATCAAATGATGAAACAATTTTGAACATTTAAATTTGGGAAATATAACTACTGTTAGTTAATAATTAAATATTTGTGGATTTTACATTATACATAAAAAAAAAATTATATATGTAAATTTAATCAGACTTTAGTTTTACATTATGCTTTATAACAGCGTTTCTCAACTTTGGGGTCGCGATTGCCTTGATTGGGGGTCATGTAGGTCAAAAAAGGTTGAGCAATGCTGTCCTATAATATTAGTCAAAATATTTCTATACTCAATTCTTCTGTAGTAAATTGTATATTAAATTTTATAATTGTGTTTTTAAGACGCGTTTTTAGTGTAGTTTCTTGTAAGTCGTTTGACCAATTTTGTTTAATATTAATTTAGTTTTATCAGACCACATACTTTTTCAATCATTTTCAAATCGTCATATTTGTATGCTTAACTACCAAATTTAATAACTAAACATATAATTATTGTGGCATGAGGTGTGGTATAAAATCTAAATTTTAGTGTATAATAGGTATAGAACATTCACTATTATAGCTAATGTGCTATAATATAAAGAGCAATAATACATTTAAACTAATAAGTAGAGTTAATAATAATAAAACTAGAATAAAATTATTAATATTTAATTACATATTAATATATTATGTATTTATCTAAAATTGGTCGGACGTGGTAAGTACATATACTGTATTAAATTATTGATTCGCTGACTTTCGGACAGGACCGAATGTAAGTACGTGAATATCTATTAACTATTACTATCATAACTACTTCTTCCTATTATACGATATACCTAAATCATATAATAATCATATTCGCCATAGTGTACCATCTTGTTTTATAATATGTATGGTACCTACGTGAATTTAGTATGATTTTTATTATTTTTTTTTTTAATTTGTTTTGTTTACAAGTTTATTTTTACAGTATTTACACAAACACATCACTATTTTGTGCATAAATATATTTTATAAAAAACATTGTTTTTATTTTGAATTATATAATATTATTCTATAGTATTATATTTATCTATAGAAGTTAACCAGACGCAAACGCAGGAAAAAATTTCGGTGGGGGCTTTTGAAAAAATGTACATAAATATCATACTTTTCATTTGTAGTTTATGTAATTTATTTTTTGTTCCTGATATTTTGGAGGGGGTTTAAACACTCAAAACCCTCCCTTGCGTTCGCGCCTGAAGTTAAGTGTTTAGATTCACAAAATATGAAAAAATGTATTTTTAACAGACTTGAAAAGGAAAAAAAATTACCAACATTGTAAAGTTATGTTTGAGTTTCTAAGTTTTAACTTATAATTTATCAAAATATAATGTCACCAGTATTATTGTAACATGTTCTTACACATATTATCAAATTAAAATAAAATATGTTAGAATTCAATATAATTTATAATTTTTTATTTTGTATGGTTCATAGATGAAATAAAGTGAGATACATTCCTATAATTAAATCAATTAGAATCGTTTTTAGTAAATAAATGGAATAAGTCAATAGATAAATCGGTCTTCGGGATCACTGATAGACCGCGATTGTTAAGAACGCGAAAAATACCTAGAATTCAAAAAAATTCACTATTTGGTTGGAGTTGGATTATAATTATAATATCATCGCGTTGGGTGATTAACTACCATGTCCGTAAACATTGGCAAATTGTATTTGTCTTTTGATTTTTGGTTTTCTGCTCATTGCTGAATGTATTGGCTTATTGGTTTAAATGGACGAGTAAAACCACAAAGACATAATGAAACAATGGTTTACGTAGCAAACAGTAAGGCTTTTCGATAATCGGTACCCTTGTTATTGAAATTTTAATGTCGTCAGCTATTCGAAAACATTGGTTTTAATTTTTATATAATTTCGTAGACAAGTAAATGAATCGAACACGAGCATACTCACCTACGGTAATCTGAATTCAACCGGTGTTCGTTTACTAATCGGTACGGTGAATGCCTTATATACGGCATAAGCAACCCGCCTGCGTCACAATTTTCTAGTTGCAATTTATTACAAATTTGTTTTCACTTATTATTATTATTAATTATTATTTATTAATTATTTTTCCATTATTATTTAAGTTATACTAATTAACATGTCAGAATCTGAAGAATCGGTGTCCACTGTCGTCTCACCTGCTTCTTCTCCAACCGTTTTGCCAAAATCACCTATACAGAAAGATGCGGCCGTCACTGTCCAGAGGCCTACCTTGGCTCATCCGTCTACTGCAGTTATGGTGACCGCAGCCATTAAAACGTTGGATGATAAAAAGGGCTCCACTCTACAGGCGATCAAGAAATATTTGGCCATACATTATCAAGTGGATTCGACCAAGTCTGCACCATATATCCGCAAGTATTTGAAAGCAGCCGTCGCCAAAGGTGATTTGATTCAAACGAACGGCACCGGCGCTAACGGTAAATTCAAACTACCGATCGAAGTAAAAAAATCTGCCGTGAAGAAGAAGAAAGCAGTAGTCGCCACTTCTGTAACCAAGAAGAAACCGGATGCGAAAAAACCTGCCACCAAGCGAAAATCTATCGAAGAAACGACGACATTATCGAATGTAAAAAAATCTAAAAAAGTAACTACGACCGTTGTAAAACCGAAACCTAAAACGATTAAGACAATTGCCAAAGATGATCCTACGGCTAAAACAAAAAAGGTGGAATCTGCTGCTATTAAATCGAAGACAACAAAAGTTGTCGCTAAGACTACAGTAAAAAAAACAACAGCACCCAAAAAAAAGTAGACCATGTTATAATGTATAAATATTGAACGGTAACAATTTTAAAAAGGTCCTTATCAGGACCGCAAAATCATTAGTTCTTTATCTATGTTTACAACAGCCCTTTGCAAGTGCTGCACGTTAGGTAATTTTTTTGTATCAATAAATTCAAAAATTTATTTTATTATTTACATTTATATTTAGTTTATTTAAAATTAATCAACTTGTATAAGTTACATAGTACATATTAGGTACTATTTATCATGCATTATTTATATAAATACATGATCAAGAAGAAATAAAACTGTTCGCCGATGACAAAGCTGAGTATCTCCCTACCACTCAACAAAAAAGTATAGATAGTATCGGTTTCAACTGATCCTAAACAATCTAAATCCAAGATACAAAGGTGGACACATGGATACCGTTCTGTTGACCTATGATAGATATTAAGTCAGTCACTGTAAAGGATGTGTTAAATTTGTATTCATTGATAATACCTAGGTATATCATTATACAAAAAACGATTTTAAGTAAAAAAGGACTATCTTATCATTTAGTATTTAAATACATGTTATGTGTTTTTGAAATTTCTAAGTAATTTATTTTTCTATTAGAAAATAGTAATATAATAGATTGAATTAACTTTGAATAAAAACATTGCATTTGAAAATATTATGGTGTATACAATTATTCTATTATATATTTTTAGATTTTTTTTTTAAGATTAATTTTGTATTTTCGAGTCTTTGTTAAAAAAATTGCATATTTTATAAATTTCCTATATAGCAACATTATTTGCAAATTTTCATAATCTTGACAAAATTTAATCTTAATGATTATAAAAATAAATTGTTATTGTATGTATTTTAAATATTTTTGTATGCATATTTATTAGAACAATTTATGTAGGATTGATAAACCAAAATATTTTTTATTGACATTATTAGAAAAATATTAAAAGGTGGTCAAGTGGGTACCTTACTGTACGTAAGGTGTGTTATTGTAACGGATGTGTTAAGTTTGAATTCAATGTCATATCACTCATATTGTGAATGAAAAACGATTTTGAGCGAAGACGGTTTGTCAAACCTATATCACTATTAATGATGGGTTTTTTACGTCATTGATCAATTCGTGAACATTTCAAGTTTCTACAGTTAATCGTTTTTGAGTAACAAGAATAAAACAAAAATCATTTGAGGATAAATATGTTATTAGACAGTTTACCAACATTTTTCTCGAAACATTTTACAATACTTAAGGAAAATTTATTAGTTAGTTATAATTATATAATAAATGAATACACTAACCGAATTTGTTGTGAGCATTAATACATAATAATATTATATTATAATATAAATAAATAAATAATTCTACACATTTAACAAGTTACTTTTTGATTGTCAGTTATTCAAAATTAACGTTACATCAGTTAAATTATAATTCACTTTTAAACTTTTACAATAATAATACACAGATTTTTCCTATGTACAAGTTTATTGTGTTTAACGAAACAATTAAACTAATAACGATAATGAAAAGTTGTTCTTGTTTATCATTCAAATGTAATACTTGCGTGATTAAAATATGTGTAATAATAACGTTTTATAAAATTCACGTTAGTCGTTACTATTATAAAATGTATTATTATAACCAGTAATCAATTGATTAATGAATAAGTTTTTAATTTTCAGGTATTTTAGTATTGATGTTGAGGTAGATGGAATCAGATCAAACAACAATATTTTCATATCTGAAAGTAGGCAAATTTGAATACAAGCGCAATTTGTAGGTACTCTGACTAAACAAAAACTGTTTTAGGCACAATTAGTCCATGCCCAGTGATTTATTAGTTGTAAAAATTTTAATTTCATAAGCTCATAAAAAATAATATTTAATGTTTTATAG
This sequence comes from Rhopalosiphum nymphaeae, assembly GCA_036289425.1. Classification (NCBI taxonomy): domain Eukaryota; kingdom Metazoa; phylum Arthropoda; class Insecta; order Hemiptera; family Aphididae; genus Rhopalosiphum; species Rhopalosiphum nymphaeae. The sequence continues at coordinate 26,967 of JAZAQC010000005.1, read as the reverse complement.
AATAAATACCTATAAAGATTCTTGTATTAAAATCCTAAATTTTAAAGTAATAAATTGTAAAATAATTTCCATTTTTTTTCACAATTTTGACGAAATTAGTTAGAAATTTAACTTTAGACGCCTTTACATAAAATTGTAGATTTATGCACAACTTTTTTTCTATTAATTATTAGAAAAAATTTAAGAGGAACACAGTATTAACCTTTTAACATTATTGAACAAATAAAAATTATTTGATTAATAAGTAAAAAATTAAATTAAAAAAAAAAAAAGAAGAAAATTTGAATTGCATAAATAGTTGACATATTTTAAAATTATATTTTTCATATAAAATAACAAATTACTTGCAATCAATTTTTATATTGTATACCTTATGAATACAAATTATGAGCAAGTACCTCCTGAAAATCGAGGTTGAGTTTATTGATCCGATTTACTACTTTCCATTTGGAGGTGATTATAAAATCACAATTTATTTAGTAATAAATATACGTATAAATATTAATCTACTATTATAGGAAGATAGCAATCATTATACATTTTATCAATAATAAGGTACCTACATGGTATATAATATACAATTCAGTATATAAAATATTAGATAACATTAGATTATCGAGATATTCGTGGAAACGCCTTAATTTTGTTTTACGGTTTATCACAATTATCGGACAATACTATAAAGTTCGAAGAAATATCGAAAAGGTATTCCCGTCACAGATTTAGAATACTGACATTATAATGTGTTTATCATCAATTCGATTACATAACATATGAACAATTATAATACAATAATAGAAAATTCTTTTAATTTCTTTTAATACCTACCATACTATGAAATATTTTCTAATTTCGGTCATTTAGTAACCCATATTGTAAAATGCAAAGCAATCAACCACTTTTATTAATGTATTTAATTTTCCATTATTAATTGGTTGTTGATGTACAGGTATTTATTTTCTCAGATCCCATATTATATAACTTAATGTACTATGTTTATTATGCCAAGTGTATCGGTATTGTTATCTGGATAATTGTTGAGTTATAATAATTACTTACAGTTAAAAGTTAAATAAAATAAAAACATGGAAAATCCGAAGTGAACGAAACCGTAACAATTGGTCGTTCTTAAAACGGCTATTAGGTGAACAAGATAAAAGGTACCGAAGTGGCGATCATTAATACAAATCACAGATTTATGTAATGCACTTGATCAGAAATGGAATAAAACGAATGGGTATAATATAATTTTACCGTCGGTCTTGTCAAGGGTTTGATATTCGAACATTGATTTAAAAATATTAAAACATTTTAGATATTATAAAGGGTGTCCCATAAAGTGCGCAACTTTTGAATCTGTCGCCATTTTTTAAATATTTTATTTGCAGCCCTGTTTTTGTCGTTTCTAGTATCTACTATTACTCCGATTTAATTATCAGTTGTTGTTTTCTATATATTAGTTCAGTCGCGTGAAACAATTAACATTATCAAAGAAAAATTCCGGGGAAGACCGATTTCACTGCGAGGTGACCGGGAGTGGCCTGCCAGGTCCTGCGACCTTACCCCCTGTGATTTTTTTTGTGAGGTTATGTAAAATCTAAAGTGTACTCTAACAAACCGCGTACCATTCAACAACCGAAAGCGGAAATCTTACGCGTCGTTGCCGACGTCACATCAGACATCTGTGAGCGGGTTATTATCAATTTCATCGAGCGCGTCAACGCATACCGACTCAGTGGAGGTGGTCATATGCCAGATATTGTTTTCCACCATTAAATCGGAGATGTTATTGAATGTAAATATATAAAAATAAATACATTTTAATTGATACATAACTGTGTTATAAATTTTTTAAAAGTTGCACACTTTATGGGACACTATATCTACTTGGTATTTACATAATATCTGCGTGACCGTGTCTATTTGGCAACAAAGACCCAAGTAAATGGTCTGGAAATGGGGAAAGAAGTTTAATTTGATAACGATTTGTTCTTTAATTAGTTTAATGGGCAAAACAATAATAACAATATCAATTTATCAAGATTATTTATGTCGGTGGAAAACGACACCGATTAGAAAAGGTAGCTAGTCAAACAATATCATTTACACTCGTTTTACTAGTAAGAATTGACTAATGACAGTGCTTGGTTCGGTCCATTTTATTTATATATTCGAATTTGACTATGGGCCCTTTATCATTCGCCTCATTCGGATCTCGGTTCCATTAACATTAAATTACGTATAGTACAATTTGTTCTTCATGAGTGGACGCGGTAAAGCTGGAAAATCGAAGGGAATCAAATCGAAGACCAGGTCGTCTCGTGCCGGACTTTAGTTCCCGGTCGGTCGTGTTCATCGTCTATTGAGAAAGGGCAACTACGCCGAACGCGTCGGAGCCGGAGCACCCGTGACTTAGCTGCCGTCATGGAATACTTGGCAGCTGAAGTTTTAGAATTGGCTGGAAACGCCGCTCGAGATAATAAGAAGTCACGTATCATTCCCAGACATTTGCAATTGGCAATCAGAAATGACGAAGAGCTGAACAAAATGTTGTCTGGTGTTACAATCGCTCAAGGTGGTGTGTTACCCAACATCCAAGCCGTTCTTTTACCGAAAAAAACTGAAAAGAAAGTGTAGGTTTCGAAATTAACTAAGCCTCTCTCCCTCTCTTTGCATTGCATTGCATGATAGGAGGGACTTATTGTCCTTTGCCTGAGTTTCGGGGGTCTAGCCCCATCACTCAGAGTAGGAGGTGTTTTTATGTGCGCCTGGTCAGTTCACCGGGTCTGTTTCTGTTACGCTCGGGTGGGCCGGACGTTTTGCCTATGTTTTGTAGGTGGCTGTAATTAGATTGTTGGAGCTTGACGAACATGTTTTTTGAATTTTGAGTTATGGTTGATTGGATCGATGGAATTTGACTGGATTTTGAATTAACGGTGTTCCGGACAAACCAGGGCGAACCGGTGATTGTTCGAAAGGCAATGTTTTGTATTGCTTCCAGGCGTCTCTAGTTTGTATTTGATATAAGTGCGTCCCATGCTGGACCGGCATAGGTGATTATGGTTCTGACGTACATCTGGTATATGCTGAGCTTCGTTCGAACTGGAATTGGACTCAGCCGATTGAGCACGGGGTACAGTGCGGCTCGGGTGCATCTTGCTTTTTGGGCGGTTTCCATGACGTGCCGGTTGAATCGAAGTCTACTGTCGAGGTAAACTCCGAGGTATTTTACTGCAGGTTTCCAGCTGATCTCCTTTTTGTAAATTTTTAAAGGTGTCGATTTTTTAAGTCCTCTTCTCCCGAACTTTATTGCCAGGGTTTTGTCGGTGTTCAGAGTCAACTTCCACTTTTGGAGCCAAGGGAGTGTGACGTCGATTTGTGCCTGAAGTTTGTCCACTGCATGCTGCATGCCCATGCTGGTTGCCATAAACATGGTATCGTCAGCAGAGGTTTGTCAGGGTTCCAGGTGTAGAAGGCATGTCTCTCCTTCTCTTAAGTGTACTGTTCATTTTATACTATATTTATTGACTACGATAATTAAAAGGCCCTTCTCAGGGCCACAACATTTTTGCACATGCATTTAATTTTTTTAAATTATTAAATGCCCATATAACTACCTCCCACATACAATATAACATTGCACTGAATTGGTCATATTTTTGTAACATAATGATCGACATGGTCGGTGTACATCAGTGGATAGTGATCATTGGAATTCATATTATATTACTACCAACATCATATAGAGTAATTAATGTACGTTTATATTCAATTATATTTATTAATTATAAGTTCACCTACACCAGGAAAACATTTATTATACATTACGTCATAAATGTTTTCTATTCCTTTTCTAATCGCTTTCCTGCTCGAAAGTTTATAATATAACGGACATGCGTGTGTGGACTGTTGAGTGCTGTACTAGGAGTATTTGGTGCCCCTTTGACGTATAATTATAAAAAAATTAGTTATAATAAAATTAGGCAAGTCTGAAATAATAGATTTAATACTTTGATTGATTTTTAATTGAATGTTAGAAAAATATTTAATTAATATTATGAGTATGTTAATCAATATAATATTGTGTGACATGGAAAATATAGAATAGTATAAATTGTTTTTTGGTATTAAAAATCAAAAATATACCTAAATGGCTAAAAAATATTTATGATAATATATAAAAAGGTATTAATACTATTTTGAATTTCCATAATCAGAATTGTTTTTATTTATCGTTATAGTTTCAATTTTAATTTTAAATAATCGTGTTATGAGAAAAAGGTTTAAATAAAAATATTAACGTTGAAATGGTTTAGGAGAGCTTCGCATCTCGAATTCTCGAATAATTTTATGTTTTTTGAATCAACAGTATTCAAAAACGTTTTACCTATTTAAATATAGTTTGTAGAAACTGTAGGATAAATTATGTATTAATAATTGTGGATGAATATAATGGACCTAACAGTGAGGGACTGTAATATTTTTATAGTAGGTAGTTAGTAGTGAATCGCAGACGAAAAGTCCGTTTTAAAAAAAGTTGAACAAAAAGTCCGGATTCAGATTTTGTAGTCGAACAAAAAGTCCGAAAAGAGTAAATATTTTGTATAGGTCATTAATATTTATTTTAAAAATTTAAAAATGTTTTTACACATTAAAATATTATATTTTCGTAAAACTAACAAAAATATAATGTAGATCCATTATAGTAAGGTACCTTATATATTATATAATATGAATAAATAAACAATAATACTTGATAGAACTACGTACCTATTAAAATTAATAATAAAATAAGCATTAAATTAGAATTATTTTAGGTATAGGATATTACGTCATACATTGTTACTCTCAAGCAACGCTATGCAGTGTTGGATTAAACAATATGCTGACTACTTTTTTAATATGTTTGATGTTCAAGTTAAATATAGGTACCCACAACTTGAAATTAAGTTTATTTTATAAGATAACATAGATGTTTCGACAGTTGAGTGTATACTATATAACTAAAATAGTTGTATAAACGAATAAATTAAATAAAATTTCAAAAATTGCAAAAAATTGCACTTAAAACTTTTAGAACCAATTTTATCAATGCGCAATTCATCAAAATAAGTACGTTTCTCACTTTTTTAATTGACATTGCTCAAAAGTCTAATCATGTGGCCACTGAGTTGCCTGAAATGGTTTAGAAGAAAACACTATCACTTTTTAATATTTTGTAAACTTGGCAATGTGGTCTTTAAATATTTTCGCAATTGTTTGTTTTTCAGCTAAAAAACAAAATTTTCTGATAAGCGTCAATCATTTGCAATCGTGTTGTACCCTCGTGTGATCGTGTTGGCAAAAGTTATTAAAATAAACTCGATCATTGGCTATAGTTTTTTACTTTTGTTGCAATGACCGGATCAAAAGAGGTTATATAAAATTACACCGCAGATATGTGTTGGTTAAATATGTAATACAATATATAATTATAAATGAAAATAAGAAAATAGAAAAAAAATGTAATAATATAATATGTGTATAATGTGTATGATATATAATATCTACAGATATTTTTGACTTTTAAAAATAAATATTAATTATATAGAGTATTTTGTATTTTCAGACTTATTGTCCAACATTAAATATGTGGTCGGACTTTATGTTCAACTTATTTTAAAACTGACTTTTTGACCGATTACTATTTTAGTAGTATTATTACGTTTTTATTTATAGGTGTACAATTTTACGAAATAATATTATATTTTATTAATAAGATGTTATCCCCGTTCCACTTAGGCAACGGTAATATTATTATTTCCCAGTCTAATATTTTATTTTATGAACGTAGAACAACATGGTTGTTAAACCATCGGCGTATGCACAACGAGATTAAACATAATCAAATTTAACGTACACTGGCGAACGGAATGAACAGTTATCACTATTTTTCGTATAAATATCTAACGCATTATTGCCACCAATAATTCATCATATGTAGGTGTACTACGGTTAGAAAAGTATCATTGTGCTCATCATATTATATTCTAATCTACTATCCGGTAATACGCAATCAATTAAAAATGGCACCTGGTAAGGCGATGAAAAAGTCACCGGCTAAAGTGCAAAAAAACGTGGCCAAGACTGTTGGTAACAAAAAGCGCAAGACCAAGAGGAAGCAAACGTATGGCATCTATATATACAAAGTGCTGAAACAAGTGCATCCCGACACCGGCATCTCATCAAAGTCCATGAGCATCATGAACAGTTTCGTCAACGACCTTTTCGAGCGTATCGCCGGCGAGGCCAGTCGCGTGGCCCATTACAACAAGCGTCCGACGATAACCAGTCGGGAGATCCAAACGGCCGTGCGACTTTTGTTGCCTGGTGAATTGGCCAAGCACGCTATCAGTGAAGGGACTAAAGCTGTCACAAAGTATACCAGCTCCAAATCATGAATATATTAATGTAAAATATTAAAATAGGTAACTCTTAATTTTCTCACAAACTATCTGTCTAATAAAAAGGCTCTGCTCAGAGCCACTATATTTTTGTGTTAACAATACGTAAATGCAGTTTTTAAACGTGGAATTTCGCCAAACGCAAGCGTTAATACAAATACGTATGAACATGTTTCTAATAAATAAGAAATATACATAAGAGTTAATTTTTAAATATAAAAATATAGGTAAACGTTCCGCTGTACAATTTTGTGTATTAATGTGTTCCTCGGGTTACTGTAATGGATTTGTTAAATAAGTGGATGATAAACACGATTTTTTGAACAGATACGGTCTCTGTCAGGTTATATCACCAAATAACAAAAATATTTTTTTTTATATAATTTTAATATTATTCTTAATGTGGATTGAATTAATTTTTGGCGAAAAAATTACATATTATATGAGGATATTAAGTTATGAAGTATTACCGACAGTTCTAAGCCGTGTATAGGCGCTTAGCGGTATACCACTCTAAAAATGATATTTAAGATCAATAAACAAATAATTGATATTTTTCGATGGAAGTTTAAAATTGTAGAAAACTCGATCATTGGCTAGTTTTTTACTTTTGATCAAAAGAGGTTATATGAAATTACATCGCGGATATGTGTTGGTTTCACTAGAAATCCAAAAAATTTCAAACATTATAATATATGATGTAAGTAAATTATTAAATGATGATTATGAGTATTATAACAATTGAACATTGGAAGGGGTATAACACAGACGTTTATAATTGTTAACAAATGATTTAAACAATAATATTAATAACAAGCAACAGGGGGGGGGGAGGTAAATTAAAAATATTTGGGGCCCTGAAAAGGGCCATTTTTATGGTTGTTTAAAAAATAGTAGCAAGGTCATTAAGCACGTTCTCCGCGGATACGACGAGCCAATTGGATGTCTTTTGGCATGATCGTGACACGTTTGGCGTGAATGGCGCACAAGTTGGTGTCTTCGAACAGACCGACCAAATAGGCTTCGCTAGCTTCCTGCAACGCCATGACGGCGGAGCTCTGGAAACGCAAGTCGGTCTTGAAGTCCTGGGCGATTTCACGCACCAAACGTTGGAACGGCAATTTGCGGATCAAAAGTTCGGTACTTTTCTGGTAACGACGGATTTCACGGAGAGCGACAGTTCCCGGACGGTAACGATGGGGTTTCTTCACTCCTCCGGTGGCGGGTGCGCTCTTACGGGCAGCTTTAGTGGCCAACTGTTTCCTGGGAGCCTTTCCTCCGGTAGACTTGCGGGCTGTCTGCTTGGTACGTGCCATTGCTGATTTTGTTTGTGTTGATGTACTAATAGCTGTAGAACACTTATGACCGCAATAATGAAACTCACCAGTATTTATACACGAAACGGATTCGTATCTGTCGTTTTCATTGGTCGAAGCGTTGTCGATAACCAGTGTGTAGGAGAAATCAAATGGAGCATTTCGATTGGCCGAGCGTGCAACCACAAAACGTATAAATATACAGACATTAGTTGTTCGTGTATCAGTTAACGTTCAGCGTTTCAAGTTGCAGCTCGTTCAACAGCCAGCTAGAAACTACATAAAATCAACATGACCGGACGCGGTAAAGGAGGAAAAGGTCTTGGAAAAGGAGGCGCCAAACGTCATCGTAAAGTACTACGTGACAACATCCAGGGTATCACGAAGCCCGCCATTCGTCGGTTGGCTCGTCGTGGTGGAGTGAAACGTATCTCCGGCTTGATCTACGAGGAAACTCGCGGTGTGTTGAAGGTATTCTTGGAAAACGTGATTCGTGATGCCGTTACGTACACAGAACACGCCAAGAGGAAGACAGTGACCGCTATGGACGTTGTCTACGCTCTCAAACGCCAAGGTCGTACCCTGTACGGTTTCGGAGGTTAAACAGTCTCTTCTGTTATCATATAATTTAAAAAGGCCCTTTTCAGGGCCACCACATTTACGTGTATCATTAACATAATTACAAATTTTATGGTTATTACCTATTTTTGTATAAATGCGATTCAAGTGCAGTTTTTTCAAAGTCCATTAACTTAGTAAAACTTCAATGAACTATTTTCGATTTTCTCAGTTTTTTACCGTTTTTAATTATTGATACAGGTTGTTATAATATTTTACTTGTTTAATGTAAAATTTTATTAATTATCATTCTTAAAAGATACTCTGAAAAGACTAACGTGAAAATTGTATTTCCCACCTTTAAGTTTCTTAATAATTGTATACATCTTACTCGTATTGCTTACTATATAAGATTATACTATGACAAGTGTGTGATTTAACCTTAGCTTTCATAAATAAAAATGATGTTTATTTATTATATTTCATCCAAAGATGAATCATTTTTTAGTCAAATACTAGCGATTTTATGATGAACATAGCCAAATAATGTGATTAACATTTGTCTGGATGAAACGGAGTTGCCCCGTGATAAAAATTTTGAATTTTCAAATTACTTTATTATTAAAAAAAACACAATTGCTTTTTAATGATTGAAAAATAAAGAATTAATAATTTTTATTTAAAAATAAATACTTTCAGTACTTGTTTACTAGTCGGTACGGTGCTGTATGTATAGTTGTAAAATGCATAATAATTATTCGTTTCTATTATGAACCCACTTACAACCAGGTACAAAAAGCAACTCGACTGGGCACAATCGTAAAATAAACAAAATAATAAAAACAAATTCTTAACAGTTCAAACTTCCAGTTATAGGCCCACGTCCGACGGCTGACACTAGATCATAGGTCAATCAAGTCCGTCAAGCAAAAGTAATTATTCGTATTCCTTATTTTAACTAACACTAATACAGTAAAAAAAGCGACAATTAAAATACATGCCGTACTTTTCTGATCCTTAACAAACTTGGATCAAGACTCGCTTAAGCGTACTGAAGTTCGTCTTCCCAATCCTTACGTACGCTTGACTGCCTGTTCTCGCTGATGTAATGTTCAATAGTGTAAGCTCGAGGCAATCCAAACGATCGACGCAAGATTGCAAAAATAAATATTTTGACTTGGCCAGTCTATTTGTGTTGAGAATAATATTACGCTCTACCATAAATTTACAAAGGCCCTTTTCAGGGCCACCACTCTTTTCAAATTTCTTAATACTCTATTATTTTAGTTTTTAATATAAACGTTGCTACCTCCCCCCAGTTTACATTTTATCGTTATGATTAGACGCACATAAGTTGGATTTTTCGTTACAGCTCTAAATACAATAACGAATATATATACCTCTAGATCAATAAATTTCATAGAAGATAACCGTGTAACAATTAATAAATGTGTATTATTACTGTTGTATTTTACAGCTGTGTTCCGTTATTCGAAAATGTGTGTACTGTTTTACATTGCATATTTGCGAATTATTTAAACAGCAAGAAATATAATATTTTATCCAATTGGTTGTTCATTTGTATTGAATTGTAGAAGTGCTGTAAGAGTTTTATGAATATTAACACTAAAAATTCAAAATATACTGTAAGCCAGGTGTAATCATATAAATTCTATATTACTTATTATCATTGTATTCCACTGATATATATTCTATAGTTAAAGTTGGTAAAAAAAAAAACAAACATTTTTTACTTATATTGTTAAGCGTCCCCCGGTCAGTACCTAGTTGGTAATTGGATTAGTTTTTTATTTGTAGGTAATAACAAATTTAGTTTATAGGTATCAAACATAAACAAATATTAACAGTCAACGACATTATAATATTACTGATTTTTATGTTAACCGGTAAATATTCATCAATACAACAATATCTTTTAAAGTTTTTTGACATTTAAAATGCGAACATTCGTGACATATAATATACACTGAAAAAAATGCTAATACTAAAATTAACAAATGTCTTGTAGACATTAACAAATCAAATGCTATATTGATAATTTTTTAGATTGTTAGATAAATAAATATATTGTATAAATCTCCACTGTGGGTAGTGTATTTTTTCAAACTGATAATATATGCTTAAGAAAACAATAACTATAAACAACACATTTAAGTAAAGAATATGTTGTCCTATAGGGAATTGTGAGATAATTATTCATTAAAATGAATTCCATTGGAAGTAAATAGTAAAATAAAGATACTTTCATAGTTTACCGTTGTTTGGATAAATATGGTGGCCCTGAAAAGGGCCTTTTTAAGTATTTAGAGAAAAAACGTGAGTAATTATTTAGACTTTCTTCTCGGTCTTCTTGGGCAACAGAACTGCTTGAATGTTGGGTAACACACCACCTTGGGCGATAGTCACTCCTGACAACAATTTGTTTAATTCCTCGTCGTTCCTGATGGCCAATTGTAAATGTCTGGGAATGATACGAGACTTCTTGTTGTCACGGGCGGCGTTACCTGCCAACTCCAAAACTTCGGCTGCCAAGTATTCCATGACGGCGGCCAAGTACACCGGTGCTCCGGCTCCGACACGTTCGGCGTAATTTCCTTTTCTCAACAGACGATGGATACGACCGACCGGGAACTGGAGTCCGGCACGGGACGACCTGGTCTTGGATTTGCCACCCTTCGATTTTCCTGCTTTGCCTCTTCCGCTCATGATTGTATGTCCGTTTGACGAGTGTTTTGAAGTAAATTCGATAACAGAATGGTAAAATTTTAGCAAAACATGCAGATTATATAGTTAGAAATTAAAAAACAATTATGTGATTGGACAGATTTAAACATTATGACGGTGTAATGTGACATCGTTTACTATTCAATTACTACTAAGAAGTGTTGTTTTCAATCGTCGTAATAATATTGTCTGCTCATGGAGAATCTACTATTTTAATCAAACGCATTACTGCTGTTAAATCGTGTTTGTTCCGTCATACCTATTATAATTTGGCCAATGACCGTTTGACGTGTCCCCTTGGGTTAGTAATATAATACGGTCGTTTTGGGCGACTCGACATCATTCGTATTGAAAGTGTTTCGTTGTTAACAACTGTCGTTATAACAATTTCAAACATGGCTCCAGGAGGTAAATCCGCAGGTAAAGCAATGAAAAAATCGTCCGGCAAGGCACAAAAGAACATCGCCAAATCCGACAAGAAGCGCAAGCCAAAGAGAAAAGAATCGTACGCCATTTACATATACAAAGTGTTGAAGCAAGTTCACCCCGACACCGGTGTATCCTCTAAGGCAATGAGCATTATGAACAGTTTTGTCAATGATTTGTTCGAACGTATCGCCGCGGAGTCTAGTCGCTTGGCCCACTACAACAAGCGGTCGACCATCACCAGTCGGGAGATCCAAACCGCAGTCCGCCTTTTGTTGCCCGGAGAATTGGCTAAGCATGCAGTCAGTGAAGGTACAAAAGCCGTAACCAAATACACCAGCTCTAAATAATATGATTACCATTATCCTGTACCCTTTTATAAAAAGGCCCTTTTTAGGGCCACCAATTTTTTTTAACTACAACAGTTTTTATATGATGGTGGTGACCCATAGGAATTTTTTTATATTCCATTAAACTGGGTGGATTAATCATCAAACGATATACAATAGTTATTCATTTTTAATATAATTAAGATCGGTTAGTTTATATTTTATGCTTATCTTACAACAATTTAATTAACCCGTCTAATCTATAAAGAAAAATAGGTTAAATACCCTTCCATTGAAGTAAACTACTCATTCGCACTCCTACCACCGTGAGCTCGGTTACACCGACATCGGTCCATTTATCATAAAAACCACCAGCCACTTCTCGATTGATTATTATTATCATAAAATATAATGTTTATGTATAATATTAATTCATAACAATCATTCAACCAGTCATAGACTCACGTTTAACACTAGCTTATAGACCAAACAAATGTTTACATAAAGCAAAACAATAAGGTTCCTTTATGGAATACAAAACACTAGGTAATAAAAAGTATATATATATATTATATAATAATTTGATCTGTAATAATTACACACTATTGTGCTATTCGTGTGTGATAGTCGTTGCAAACTTTTAGTCTATACACAAGATAAAAAAATAATAAACTGTTTCCTATAATATACTTCGGTTAAATAACATAGGTACTATCTATGGTTTAGACGTATTAATTCAGATTAGGATTTTATTTAAAATATCGATGAAGAATCAATGTGACAACTTGTATTAATATCTCACAGTAAACGTTCGTTATTCATTCACCGGAAAGTACCTAGTATAATGTGTATGACTTTTAAGTGCAGTTGTTATGGTACAATATTAGGAATAACACGCTCGGAAATAAAATAATAGTGTTATTATTGTTTATGTGATTATTGTTGAAACGGCAAAATGTTGTGTTTTATAGATTATCTAGAAATAAATAAATGAAATTTATCTGTGGGTGATTATTTTTTTCGAACGGTTGTTTGTATTTCTTTTGTAAAAATATTATACAATAATAATTATAATATATTATTTGGTTTTTTTGCTATAAACTTGGCCATAGATTACACATACAGAACACAAGATTACTTTTTATTAACATAGATGATAAAAAATTTGATTAAATAATAACAATAATAGAAAAGACAAGTATTAAAAATAATTAGTATACATATTATTTAGATCACGCAACATTTGTTGGTATAATACATCGTAAGGCTAACAAGGATTAAGTGTTTTATATTATTCATCACAACGGTCAACGATATTGATAATATGCTGTTCATAAGTACATTGACTTGTAAGTTAATATCAATACATATTAATTTATGATGGCCAACAGATCGACGAGTGTTTATCTGAAAAGCATAGATAGGTAGGTATTCATCGCAATGCAACGTAAATCGATTTAATGCGAGGTCACGTCATGATCCTAAATATAAAAGTAATAGGTATTGAATGGTGATGGAAATCGTGGCTCAATTTGATGAATCAATTCGCTTTGATTAGTCAATTCATTGAGTCAACTCTCAATTCTCAATTAGGTAATTGGTAAAAAAAAAAAAACCAAAGAAAAAATGAAGAAACAAAAATAACTGGGATAAAAAGAAAAAAATGTAATATACAATATTATCTATTGATTATGAAAATCCAAAAATGATTATTTACACACATTTACAGGACTGCATAGAAATTGCATATAATTGCACATAGAAATTGTAGGTATAAAAATAATTATCCCTCAAAAAAATTTGTAGATATAAAATCATTATTATTAATTAATGATAGGTATCATATTATAAGTTTACAACCGTATTAAATGTATAATATAGAAACATTTAGCATGATGGTGGTGCCATTTTATCAACTGATCATAAAAAAAACTCTAAAATAATTATATTGTAATAAAAAAAAAAAAAAAAAATGCTGTATACAACCTATATTATACTAAGTTAATACATTGTATTTAATCGTTAAATAAAAATTATACTAGTTAGGTGTCTACTACCTACAAAAACATGAAGAATGAAATATACATTTTATTTATATTTTTTCACATAATCTTATGCAAAAGGAACAACATTTTACAAAAGAAATGTATTTTTTATATTTCAATATTTTTAAAAATGATATAAAATATTAAGCATTTTTTTTTTTTATTTATTGAGCTTAAAAAATCATCGACAACTCAACCATTAGTAAAATTATTTTTGTTTAAGTTACATTGTTAGTATTTACATTAAATTAAATTATACAATTCTATACATTTTTCTTGAGGAGATTAGATACCGACCGTTTTTAAGGAGTTAAATGTAGACAAAATGTCTATGTGTGTGCATACGGGTCATGTGTGTGTAGTAAAGTGATAATTTTTTAATTATCATATTAAATTAAAATATATTTAATATTTTTAAAAATTGTTATTTCCGGGATTCCTCAATCGATAAGTCAAATCATATCTCGACCAAGTCATGATTTGAACCTAAATCTTAATGAACCAATCAAATCTATTCAATTATAAAATAATAACATGTTTTTCAGTCGATGCGTTATCAATTATTATAAATAACGCTGTTGGTACTTGGTAGTAGTGTCATGATGAATTGACGAGCCACTGATTCAAATTCACTTAAAACATGAACGTCACGATTTATACATACATAATATTGAATAAATATTACTAAAAAGTAAGTAATAAATAATCAATCACCAAATGTCGAGCCCCGCGTCCGCTCTATTTGGGCTTAAGCGTATAAATAAATTAGTGGTCCTGAAAAGGACCGTTTTAGGGGGGGGAATATAACCGTTAAGTAAATAATTTACTTCTTCTTGGGAGCTGCAGTTTTCTTGGTAGGAGTCTTCTTTGCTTTGGGTTTGACAGCGCTAGCAGGTTTTTTCGGTTTGGCCGGGGATTTCTTCGGTTTAGCAGCCTTAGGTTTAGACGCAACAGCCTTTTTTGCTTTTTTAACCGCCGGTTCACCGGACGCCGGCTTCACTTTCTTAGCAGACGTCGATTTCCTCTTTATGGCACCGGGTGCCTTGACTTTTTTAATGACTGGTTTCTTCTTGGCTACAGCCGTCTTTTTTGGTTTAACCTCGGCAACCGGCAGTTTGAAATGTCCAGAAGCGCCGGTGCCCTTGGTCTGAACGACAGTACCGTTGGCGACGGCGGCTTTCAAAAACTTCCTGATGAATGGCGCTAGCTTGGCGGGATCGACTTTGTAGTTGGCAGCCAAGTATTTCTTGATAGCCGGCAAAGACGAACCTTTCTTCTCCTTGAGCTCTTTGATGGCAGACGTAACCATCACGGAGGTAGTCGGATGAGACGCAGCGGGCTTTTTTGCCTTGGCAGCAGCACCGGTTTTCTTCTTTGAAGGAGACTTTTTCGCAACAGGCGATGCGACAACTGGTGCCGGAGCCGCGACAACAACGGTATCGGTCATGGTAGCGTAGTGCGTAGTAATATCAACAATAGTACAATAACTAGAATTTACACTATTCGATATAATGAAGACCAACCAAACGGTTTGTAAATATATACACTTTACCGTACCGACTAGTAAACCGTCATAATTCACGTCGTCGACACGGCTGCGGTTGTACAAACATTTTCTGCAATTTCTTGGCAATAAATAGTTATACGACTCTGGTTTTGAACTTTACAGAAAGCCAACTAAATTTCAAAAGATCTCATATAGCTATCTCGACGCTATCCGGTATCAAAAAACCACCACTGATCGTTATTCTTACTCTTCTAACCGGGTTTTCATAGACCACATTTAATGGTCTATCGTATGTCCGGAAACAATTGTAAATTTACAAAAACTTTTTAAGCACATTCTATACGAGTTTTCCAAGACCTGAGCGTTTGCAGATTACCAATCGACCGATTTGTCGATGAACGGTGGCTTTTTAAAATCGACGATTTTAGGTTACTGTTACGGCACGGCGTCATTAACGTTCCTACCATTGAAATGTTTACGTGGCAGACTTTACTTATAAATCTAATATTAATCGTATGTACTTTAAATATTATGATAAAATAATCATAGTAATACACTATCAAAGGATTTCGGTCGAAATTCGATTTTAAATACAAACTATAACTTATTTTTACAACATCGATCTTCTCGAAGCCGACACATTACAATGGTTGTACGTGTAATAAACCGATAACGTCGCTTTACTATAAACGGTGTATACGTAAATATTTAATATTTAAGATTTACTATACGTGTATACGATACATCTTCTTTTGGATTTGCCTAATATAATATTCAAAACTAATACATATTTTATAATTAAATTAACAAATCGTTAGTTAAATAATAAAAATCTGCGTTATGAAAAATATTTATATACACATTTATTAGGCAATTAATATTTTTCATACTCATAAATATTAAATAATAAATGTGTATATAAATATTTTTCATAACGCAGATTTTTATTATTTAACTAACGATTTGTTAATTTAATTATAAAATATGTATTAGTTTTGAATATTATATTAGGCAAATCCAAAAGAAGATGTATCGTATACACGTATAGTAAATCTTAAATATTAAATATTTACGTATACACCGTTTATAGTAAAGCGACGTTATCGGTTTATTACACGTACAACCATTGTAATGTGTCGGCTTCGAGAAGATCGATGTTGTAAAAATAAGTTATAGTTTGTATTTAAAATCGAATTTCGACCGAAATCCTTTGATAGTGTATTACTATGATTATTTTATCATAATATTTAAAGTACATACGATTAATATTAGATTTATAAGTAAAGTCTGCCACGTAAACATTTCAATGGTAGGAACGTTAATGACGCCGTGCCGTAACAGTAACCTAAAATCGTCGATTTTAAAAAGCCACCGTTCATCGACAAATCGGTCGATTGGTAATCTGCAAACGCTCAGGTCTTGGAAAACTCGTATAGAATGTGCTTAAAAAGTTTTTGTAAATTTACAATTGTTTCCGGACATACGATAGACCATTAAATGTGGTCTATGAAAACCCGGTTAGAAGAGTAAGAATAACGATCAGTGGTGGTTTTTTGATACCGGATAGCGTCGAGATAGCTATATGAGATCTTTTGAAATTTAGTTGGCTTTCTGTAAAGTTCAAAACCAGAGTCGTATAACTATTTATTGCCAAGAAATTGCAGAAAATGTTTGTACAACCGCAGCCGTGTCGACGACGTGAATTATGACGGTTTACTAGTCGGTACGGTAAAGTGTATATATTTACAAACCGTTTGGTTGGTCTTCATTATATCGAATAGTGTAAATTCTAGTTATTGTACTATTGTTGATATTACTACGCACTACGCTACCATGACCGATACCGTTGTTGTCGCGGCTCCGGCACCAGTTGTCGCATCGCCTGTTGCGAAAAAGTCTCCTTCAAAGAAGAAAACCGGTGCTGCTGCCAAGGCAAAAAAGCCCGCTGCGTCTCATCCGACTACCTCCGTGATGGTTACGTCTGCCATCAAAGAGCTCAAGGAGAAGAAAGGTTCGTCTTTGCCGGCTATCAAGAAATACTTGGCTGCCAACTACAAAGTCGATCCCGCCAAGCTAGCGCCATTCATCAGGAAGTTTTTGAAAGCCGCCGTCGCCAACGGTACTGTCGTTCAGACCAAGGGCACCGGCGCTTCTGGACATTTCAAACTGCCGGTTGCCGAGGTTAAACCAAAAAAGACGGCTGTAGCCAAGAAGAAACCAGTCATTAAAAAAGTCAAGGCACCCGGTGCCATAAAGAGGAAATCGACGTCTGCTAAGAAAGTGAAGCCGGCGTCCGGTGAACCGGCGGTTAAAAAAGCAAAAAAGGCTGTTGCGTCTAAACCTAAGGCTGCTAAACCGAAGAAATCCCCGGCCAAACCGAAAAAACCTGCTAGCGCTGTCAAACCCAAAGCAAAGAAGACTCCTACCAAGAAAACTGCAGCTCCCAAGAAGAAGTAAATTATTTACTTAACGGTTATATTCCCCCCCCTAAAACGGTCCTTTTCAGGACCACTAATTTATTTATACGCTTAAGCCCAAATAGAGCGGACGCGGGGCTCGACATTTGGTGATTGATTATTTATTACTTACTTTTTAGTAATATTTATTCAATATTATGTATGTATAAATCGTGACGTTCATGTTTTAAGTGAATTTGAATCAGTGGCTCGTCAATTCATCATGACACTACTACCAAGTACCAACAGCGTTATTTATAATAATTGATAACGCATCGACTGAAAAACATGTTATTATTTTATAATTGAATAGATTTGATTGGTTCATTAAGATTTAGGTTCAAATCATGACTTGGTCGAGATATGATTTGACTTATCGATTGAGGAATCCCGGAAATAACAATTTTTAAAAATATTAAATATATTTTAATTTAATATGATAATTAAAAAATTATCACTTTACTACACACACATGACCCGTATGCACACACATAGACATTTTGTCTACATTTAACTCCTTAAAAACGGTCGGTATCTAATCTCCTCAAGAAAAATGTATAGAATTGTATAATTTAATTTAATGTAAATACTAACAATGTAACTTAAACAAAAATAATTTTACTAATGGTTGAGTTGTCGATGATTTTTTAAGCTCAATAAATAAAAAAAAAAAATGCTTAATATTTTATATCATTTTTAAAAATATTGAAATATAAAAAATACATTTCTTTTGTAAAATGTTGTTCCTTTTGCATAAGATTATGTGAAAAAATATAAATAAAATGTATATTTCATTCTTCATGTTTTTGTAGGTAGTAGACACCTAACTAGTATAATTTTTATTTAACGATTAAATACAATGTATTAACTTAGTATAATATAGGTTGTATACAGCATTTTTTTTTTTTTTTTTTATTACAATATAATTATTTTAGAGTTTTTTTTATGATCAGTTGATAAAATGGCACCACCATCATGCTAAATGTTTCTATATTATACATTTAATACGGTTGTAAACTTATAATATGATACCTATCATTAATTAATAATAATGATTTTATATCTACAAATTTTTTTGAGGGATAATTATTTTTATACCTACAATTTCTATGTGCAATTATATGCAATTTCTATGCAGTCCTGTAAATGTGTGTAAATAATCATTTTTGGATTTTCATAATCAATAGATAATATTGTATATTACATTTTTTTCTTTTTATCCCAGTTATTTTTGTTTCTTCATTTTTTCTTTGGTTTTTTTTTTTTTACCAATTACCTAATTGAGAATTGAGAGTTGACTCAATGAATTGACTAATCAAAGCGAATTGATTCATCAAATTGAGCCACGATTTCCATCACCATTCAATACCTATTACTTTTATATTTAGGATCATGACGTGACCTCGCATTAAATCGATTTACGTTGCATTGCGATGAATACCTACCTATCTATGCTTTTCAGATAAACACTCGTCGATCTGTTGGCCATCATAAATTAATATGTATTGATATTAACTTACAAGTCAATGTACTTATGAACAGCATATTATCAATATCGTTGACCGTTGTGATGAATAATATAAAACACTTAATCCTTGTTAGCCTTACGATGTATTATACCAACAAATGTTGCGTGATCTAAATAATATGTATACTAATTATTTTTAATACTTGTCTTTTCTATTATTGTTATTATTTAATCAAATTTTTTATCATCTATGTTAATAAAAAGTAATCTTGTGTTCTGTATGTGTAATCTATGGCCAAGTTTATAGCAAAAAAACCAAATAATATATTATAATTATTATTGTATAATATTTTTACAAAAGAAATACAAACAACCGTTCGAAAAAAATAATCACCCACAGATAAATTTCATTTATTTATTTCTAGATAATCTATAAAACACAACATTTTGCCGTTTCAACAATAATCACATAAACAATAATAACACTATTATTTTATTTCCGAGCGTGTTATTCCTAATATTGTACCATAACAACTGCACTTAAAAGTCATACACATTATACTAGGTACTTTCCGGTGAATGAATAACGAACGTTTACTGTGAGATATTAATACAAGTTGTCACATTGATTCTTCATCGATATTTTAAATAAAATCCTAATCTGAATTAATACGTCTAAACCATAGATAGTACCTATGTTATTTAACCGAAGTATATTATAGGAAACAGTTTATTATTTTTTTATCTTGTGTATAGACTAAAAGTTTGCAACGACTATCACACACGAATAGCACAATAGTGTGTAATTATTACAGATCAAATTATTATATAATATATATATATACTTTTTATTACCTAGTGTTTTGTATTCCATAAAGGAACCTTATTGTTTTGCTTTATGTAAACATTTGTTTGGTCTATAAGCTAGTGTTAAACGTGAGTCTATGACTGGTTGAATGATTGTTATGAATTAATATTATACATAAACATTATATTTTATGATAATAATAATCAATCGAGAAGTGGCTGGTGGTTTTTATGATAAATGGACCGATGTCGGTGTAACCGAGCTCACGGTGGTAGGAGTGCGAATGAGTAGTTTACTTCAATGGAAGGGTATTTAACCTATTTTTCTTTATAGATTAGACGGGTTAATTAAATTGTTGTAAGATAAGCATAAAATATAAACTAACCGATCTTAATTATATTAAAAATGAATAACTATTGTATATCGTTTGATGATTAATCCACCCAGTTTAATGGAATATAAAAAAATTCCTATGGGTCACCACCATCATATAAAAACTGTTGTAGTTAAAAAAAATTGGTGGCCCTAAAAAGGGCCTTTTTATAAAAGGGTACAGGATAATGGTAATCATATTATTTAGAGCTGGTGTATTTGGTTACGGCTTTTGTACCTTCACTGACTGCATGCTTAGCCAATTCTCCGGGCAACAAAAGGCGGACTGCGGTTTGGATCTCCCGACTGGTGATGGTCGACCGCTTGTTGTAGTGGGCCAAGCGACTAGACTCCGCGGCGATACGTTCGAACAAATCATTGACAAAACTGTTCATAATGCTCATTGCCTTAGAGGATACACCGGTGTCGGGGTGAACTTGCTTCAACACTTTGTATATGTAAATGGCGTACGATTCTTTTCTCTTTGGCTTGCGCTTCTTGTCGGATTTGGCGATGTTCTTTTGTGCCTTGCCGGACGATTTTTTCATTGCTTTACCTGCGGATTTACCTCCTGGAGCCATGTTTGAAATTGTTATAACGACAGTTGTTAACAACGAAACACTTTCAATACGAATGATGTCGAGTCGCCCAAAACGACCGTATTATATTACTAACCCAAGGGGACACGTCAAACGGTCATTGGCCAAATTATAATAGGTATGACGGAACAAACACGATTTAACAGCAGTAATGCGTTTGATTAAAATAGTAGATTCTCCATGAGCAGACAATATTATTACGACGATTGAAAACAACACTTCTTAGTAGTAATTGAATAGTAAACGATGTCACATTACACCGTCATAATGTTTAAATCTGTCCAATCACATAATTGTTTTTTAATTTCTAACTATATAATCTGCATGTTTTGCTAAAATTTTACCATTCTGTTATCGAATTTACTTCAAAACACTCGTCAAACGGACATACAATCATGAGCGGAAGAGGCAAAGCAGGAAAATCGAAGGGTGGCAAATCCAAGACCAGGTCGTCCCGTGCCGGACTCCAGTTCCCGGTCGGTCGTATCCATCGTCTGTTGAGAAAAGGAAATTACGCCGAACGTGTCGGAGCCGGAGCACCGGTGTACTTGGCCGCCGTCATGGAATACTTGGCAGCCGAAGTTTTGGAGTTGGCAGGTAACGCCGCCCGTGACAACAAGAAGTCTCGTATCATTCCCAGACATTTACAATTGGCCATCAGGAACGACGAGGAATTAAACAAATTGTTGTCAGGAGTGACTATCGCCCAAGGTGGTGTGTTACCCAACATTCAAGCAGTTCTGTTGCCCAAGAAGACCGAGAAGAAAGTCTAAATAATTACTCACGTTTTTTCTCTAAATACTTAAAAAGGCCCTTTTCAGGGCCACCATATTTATCCAAACAACGGTAAACTATGAAAGTATCTTTATTTTACTATTTACTTCCAATGGAATTCATTTTAATGAATAATTATCTCACAATTCCCTATAGGACAACATATTCTTTACTTAAATGTGTTGTTTATAGTTATTGTTTTCTTAAGCATATATTATCAGTTTGAAAAAATACACTACCCACAGTGGAGATTTATACAATATATTTATTTATCTAACAATCTAAAAAATTATCAATATAGCATTTGATTTGTTAATGTCTACAAGACATTTGTTAATTTTAGTATTAGCATTTTTTTCAGTGTATATTATATGTCACGAATGTTCGCATTTTAAATGTCAAAAAACTTTAAAAGATATTGTTGTATTGATGAATATTTACCGGTTAACATAAAAATCAGTAATATTATAATGTCGTTGACTGTTAATATTTGTTTATGTTTGATACCTATAAACTAAATTTGTTATTACCTACAAATAAAAAACTAATCCAATTACCAACTAGGTACTGACCGGGGGACGCTTAACAATATAAGTAAAAAATGTTTGTTTTTTTTTTTACCAACTTTAACTATAGAATATATATCAGTGGAATACAATGATAATAAGTAATATAGAATTTATATGATTACACCTGGCTTACAGTATATTTTGAATTTTTAGTGTTAATATTCATAAAACTCTTACAGCACTTCTACAATTCAATACAAATGAACAACCAATTGGATAAAATATTATATTTCTTGCTGTTTAAATAATTCGCAAATATGCAATGTAAAACAGTACACACATTTTCGAATAACGGAACACAGCTGTAAAATACAACAGTAATAATACACATTTATTAATTGTTACACGGTTATCTTCTATGAAATTTATTGATCTAGAGGTATATATATTCGTTATTGTATTTAGAGCTGTAACGAAAAATCCAACTTATGTGCGTCTAATCATAACGATAAAATGTAAACTGGGGGGAGGTAGCAACGTTTATATTAAAAACTAAAATAATAGAGTATTAAGAAATTTGAAAAGAGTGGTGGCCCTGAAAAGGGCCTTTGTAAATTTATGGTAGAGCGTAATATTATTCTCAACACAAATAGACTGGCCAAGTCAAAATATTTATTTTTGCAATCTTGCGTCGATCGTTTGGATTGCCTCGAGCTTACACTATTGAACATTACATCAGCGAGAACAGGCAGTCAAGCGTACGTAAGGATTGGGAAGACGAACTTCAGTACGCTTAAGCGAGTCTTGATCCAAGTTTGTTAAGGATCAGAAAAGTACGGCATGTATTTTAATTGTCGCTTTTTTTACTGTATTAGTGTTAGTTAAAATAAGGAATACGAATAATTACTTTTGCTTGACGGACTTGATTGACCTATGATCTAGTGTCAGCCGTCGGACGTGGGCCTATAACTGGAAGTTTGAACTGTTAAGAATTTGTTTTTATTATTTTGTTTATTTTACGATTGTGCCCAGTCGAGTTGCTTTTTGTACCTGGTTGTAAGTGGGTTCATAATAGAAACGAATAATTATTATGCATTTTACAACTATACATACAGCACCGTACCGACTAGTAAACAAGTACTGAAAGTATTTATTTTTAAATAAAAATTATTAATTCTTTATTTTTCAATCATTAAAAAGCAATTGTGTTTTTTTTAATAATAAAGTAATTTGAAAATTCAAAATTTTTATCACGGGGCAACTCCGTTTCATCCAGACAAATGTTAATCACATTATTTGGCTATGTTCATCATAAAATCGCTAGTATTTGACTAAAAAATGATTCATCTTTGGATGAAATATAATAAATAAACATCATTTTTATTTATGAAAGCTAAGGTTAAATCACACACTTGTCATAGTATAATCTTATATAGTAAGCAATACGAGTAAGATGTATACAATTATTAAGAAACTTAAAGGTGGGAAATACAATTTTCACGTTAGTCTTTTCAGAGTATCTTTTAAGAATGATAATTAATAAAATTTTACATTAAACAAGTAAAATATTATAACAACCTGTATCAATAATTAAAAACGGTAAAAAACTGAGAAAATCGAAAATAGTTCATTGAAGTTTTACTAAGTTAATGGACTTTGAAAAAACTGCACTTGAATCGCATTTATACAAAAATAGGTAATAACCATAAAATTTGTAATTATGTTAATGATACACGTAAATGTGGTGGCCCTGAAAAGGGCCTTTTTAAATTATATGATAACAGAAGAGACTGTTTAACCTCCGAAACCGTACAGGGTACGACCTTGGCGTTTGAGAGCGTAGACAACGTCCATAGCGGTCACTGTCTTCCTCTTGGCGTGTTCTGTGTACGTAACGGCATCACGAATCACGTTTTCCAAGAATACCTTCAACACACCGCGAGTTTCCTCGTAGATCAAGCCGGAGATACGTTTCACTCCACCACGACGAGCCAACCGACGAATGGCGGGCTTCGTGATACCCTGGATGTTGTCACGTAGTACTTTACGATGACGTTTGGCGCCTCCTTTTCCAAGACCTTTTCCTCCTTTACCGCGTCCGGTCATGTTGATTTTATGTAGTTTCTAGCTGGCTGTTGAACGAGCTGCAACTTGAAACGCTGAACGTTAACTGATACACGAACAACTAATGTCTGTATATTTATACGTTTTGTGGTTGCACGCTCGGCCAATCGAAATGCTCCATTTGATTTCTCCTACACACTGGTTATCGACAACGCTTCGACCAATGAAAACGACAGATACGAATCCGTTTCGTGTATAAATACTGGTGAGTTTCATTATTGCGGTCATAAGTGTTCTACAGCTATTAGTACATCAACACAAACAAAATCAGCAATGGCACGTACCAAGCAGACAGCCCGCAAGTCTACCGGAGGAAAGGCTCCCAGGAAACAGTTGGCCACTAAAGCTGCCCGTAAGAGCGCACCCGCCACCGGAGGAGTGAAGAAACCCCATCGTTACCGTCCGGGAACTGTCGCTCTCCGTGAAATCCGTCGTTACCAGAAAAGTACCGAACTTTTGATCCGCAAATTGCCGTTCCAACGTTTGGTGCGTGAAATCGCCCAGGACTTCAAGACCGACTTGCGTTTCCAGAGCTCCGCCGTCATGGCGTTGCAGGAAGCTAGCGAAGCCTATTTGGTCGGTCTGTTCGAAGACACCAACTTGTGCGCCATTCACGCCAAACGTGTCACGATCATGCCAAAAGACATCCAATTGGCTCGTCGTATCCGCGGAGAACGTGCTTAATGACCTTGCTACTATTTTTTAAACAACCATAAAAATGGCCCTTTTCAGGGCCCCAAATATTTTTAATTTACCTCCCCCCCCCCTGTTGCTTGTTATTAATATTATTGTTTAAATCATTTGTTAACAATTATAAACGTCTGTGTTATACCCCTTCCAATGTTCAATTGTTATAATACTCATAATCATCATTTAATAATTTACTTACATCATATATTATAATGTTTGAAATTTTTTGGATTTCTAGTGAAACCAACACATATCCGCGATGTAATTTCATATAACCTCTTTTGATCAAAAGTAAAAAACTAGCCAATGATCGAGTTTTCTACAATTTTAAACTTCCATCGAAAAATATCAATTATTTGTTTATTGATCTTAAATATCATTTTTAGAGTGGTATACCGCTAAGCGCCTATACACGGCTTAGAACTGTCGGTAATACTTCATAACTTAATATCCTCATATAATATGTAATTTTTTCGCCAAAAATTAATTCAATCCACATTAAGAATAATATTAAAATTATATAAAAAAAAATATTTTTGTTATTTGGTGATATAACCTGACAGAGACCGTATCTGTTCAAAAAATCGTGTTTATCATCCACTTATTTAACAAATCCATTACAGTAACCCGAGGAACACATTAATACACAAAATTGTACAGCGGAACGTTTACCTATATTTTTATATTTAAAAATTAACTCTTATGTATATTTCTTATTTATTAGAAACATGTTCATACGTATTTGTATTAACGCTTGCGTTTGGCGAAATTCCACGTTTAAAAACTGCATTTACGTATTGTTAACACAAAAATATAGTGGCTCTGAGCAGAGCCTTTTTATTAGACAGATAGTTTGTGAGAAAATTAAGAGTTACCTATTTTAATATTTTACATTAATATATTCATGATTTGGAGCTGGTATACTTTGTGACAGCTTTAGTCCCTTCACTGATAGCGTGCTTGGCCAATTCACCAGGCAACAAAAGTCGCACGGCCGTTTGGATCTCCCGACTGGTTATCGTCGGACGCTTGTTGTAATGGGCCACGCGACTGGCCTCGCCGGCGATACGCTCGAAAAGGTCGTTGACGAAACTGTTCATGATGCTCATGGACTTTGATGAGATGCCGGTGTCGGGATGCACTTGTTTCAGCACTTTGTATATATAGATGCCATACGTTTGCTTCCTCTTGGTCTTGCGCTTTTTGTTACCAACAGTCTTGGCCACGTTTTTTTGCACTTTAGCCGGTGACTTTTTCATCGCCTTACCAGGTGCCATTTTTAATTGATTGCGTATTACCGGATAGTAGATTAGAATATAATATGATGAGCACAATGATACTTTTCTAACCGTAGTACACCTACATATGATGAATTATTGGTGGCAATAATGCGTTAGATATTTATACGAAAAATAGTGATAACTGTTCATTCCGTTCGCCAGTGTACGTTAAATTTGATTATGTTTAATCTCGTTGTGCATACGCCGATGGTTTAACAACCATGTTGTTCTACGTTCATAAAATAAAATATTAGACTGGGAAATAATAATATTACCGTTGCCTAAGTGGAACGGGGATAACATCTTATTAATAAAATATAATATTATTTCGTAAAATTGTACACCTATAAATAAAAACGTAATAATACTACTAAAATAGTAATCGGTCAAAAAGTCAGTTTTAAAATAAGTTGAACATAAAGTCCGACCACATATTTAATGTCGGACAATAAGTCTGAAAATACAAAATACTCTATATAATTAATATTTATTTTTAAAAGTCAAAAATATCTGTAGAT